>CM031867.1:14535032-14662971 GCA_018697195.1 Certhia americana | reverse complement strand
CCGGGTGCAGCGGGTGACAGGGTCTGGGTGCAGCGGGTGACAGGGTCCGGGTGCAACAGCTGGGATCCGGGTGCAGCCCTCGGTGACCCCCCCAGCTCCTCTGCAGGTCACCGAGATCAGTAATGTCAAGTGCATCACGCGGCTGCCCAAGGAGACCAAGAGACAGGCGGTGGCCATCATTTTTACCGACGACTCCGCCCGGACCTTCACCTGCGACTCAGGTACGGGGCAGCGCCCAGGGGAGCCGGGCTGGGGGTGCTGGGTGGGGCACCCCGGCGTGGCCAGGGTCGCCCAGGGGCTGCCGTGGTGCCTTGCAGAGCTGGAGGCGGAGGAGTGGTACAAGACGCTGTCGGTGGAGTGCCTGGGCGCCCGCCTGAACGACATCAGCCTGGGGGAGCCCGACCTGCTGGCGCCCGGTGTGCAGTGCGAGCAGACGGGTGAGTGCGGCGGCGAGTGCTCGCCCGGGGCTCCGCCTCGCTGCACCCCCCGCAGATTATTTTATTTTCTGTTTTTTTTCCCCTCTCCAGACCGGTTCAACGTGTTCCTCCTCCCCTGCCCCAACCTGGACGTTTATGGCGAGTGCAAGCTGCAGATCACCCACGAAAACATCTACCTCTGGGACACGCACAACCCCCGGGTGAAGCTGGTCTCCTGGCCCCTCTGCTCCCTGCGCCGCTACGGCCGTGATGCCACCCGCTTCACCTTCGAGGCCGGACGGTGAGATGTCACCCTTGTCAGGACAGGGATCACGGCTGTGTGCCTTTGTCCAGCTGGGTGCTCCAGGCAGTGGCACTGAGGCTGGACTGGTGGCCATGGCTAGTACAGTGTGCCCATAGCAGGGCAGGCTTGGAGCTGGGTTCTGGTCCCAGCTCAACACCATGAGGGGGACATGGGCACAGCTCTGACGGTGTGGGAAGCTGTGGCAGCTGCCATCTGGGGTGGGTTTTGTTTATCATCCCTTGGCTTGAAGACCTTGGTGACATCCTGTGCCCTGTGCCCACAGAATGTGTGATGCAGGAGAAGGTCTCTACACCTTCCAGACGCAGGAGGGTGAGCAGATCTACCAGCGCGTGCACAGTGCCACACTGGCCATTGCTGAGCAGCACAAGAGGGTCCTGCTGGAGATGGAGAAGAACGTCAGGGTGAGCTCCAGCCCGTGCTGAGGGGGGACACAGCTGGGGGAGACTCTGGGGGCCCTGTGTCACCCTCCTCCCCCCCCCATCCACTGCAGCTGCTGAACAAGGGCACTGAGCACTTCTCCTACCCCTGCACCCCCACGACCATGCTGCCCCGCAGCGCCTACTGGCACCACATCACTGGCTCCCAGAACATGGCCGAGTCCTCCAGCTATGCTGGTGAGTGTCTCCACCCCACCCCAAGGAGATGCTGCTCCCCCAGCCCAGCCCCCAGAGCTTTCCCCACCAGGTGAGCCCACCCTCTGTTTTGTCCCCAGGGGAGGTGTATGCAGGCGCCCAGGCCAGCTCGGACACCGACCTCCTCAACAGGTTCATCTTGCTGAAGCCAAAGTCCTCCAAAAGTGACAAGCCTGAAAGCAGGGAGCCCACATCATCCCCGTGAGCTGGTGTGGGGGGACTGTGACAGGGGTCCCCTTTTTCTTCTCCAAGGGGTGGCAAGGACGCAGGCAGTCACCCCTCGGAATCTCCAGGGGACCGAGCTGGGGCACCTCGGTGCCAAGACCTTAAGAAGCAGGCACTGGCTCATGCCCTGGTCTGGCATTAGTGGAGGCGATGGCTGGCTCAGCCTCAACTGACTTCAAAATATATATCGAATATCTGTATTGTAAGAGATATTTCCTTCTCACATGAATGCAAATGTGGTGGCTGCTGAAGAGCCCTTGGGCAGATGCCCAGAGGTTTTTGACTCTTGGGGATCCAGCTGGGAGGTGAAGAGAGGTGGGGGGGGAGGTCAAGAAATTTGGAGTTTTCTGTGTGGCAGGAAGGCTGGAGCATCACTGTCATGGCCATGGAGCAGCATCGGAGGATGCAGCTGGGCCAGGCTGATGGTGCAGGGTCCCACCCCTCCATGAAGAGCGGGGTACTTCTGAGGACACCCTGCCATCCCTGAGCTGATTTTTGCACTTCAAGCTATTTAAATGCTCGCTGTAGAATTGAGATGTCTCAGGAGAAACTGGTTTTCCTTCCAGGGGGTTGGCTGGGGTGAGGCAGAGCCGAGCTCCCTGGCTTCTCCTTCTCCAACACCCCTCACTCCTCCCACAGCTGTGTCCCCCTGCCATGCCCCTGGTTTATCTGCTGGTGGGCAACCATGGGACTGGTTTTGGCCAGTAGCATCTGTCTCTCAAGGGGCAGCTTTGTGGATATGAGAAGCCCCAGGGCAGAGAAACCCATGCTGATGGGGAGAGAGCCACATTCTTCTGTGCATTCCCATAGCCCTCACTCCCTCCTCACCCACTGGGGGTGGAACTGGGCTTTATGTGCTGAACTTAAAAAGCAATTGATTTTTTCTAGTTCTCCTATTTATTGACCTCCTTTAGAAGGGCTATCTTTTTATTGCTGTGCAAACCTTGGTGTTTCTTTGGAGTCTTCTTTCCGTCTGGGTTGGATGCTTGGTGGTTTTCTTTCTGCCCTTTAAAGCTCCAGGTCCATGTGTTGGGCACAGGGAGTGTCGTGATGTGGGAATCTGTGGTCTGTAAATACTGTGTTTCAGGGTGGTGTAGCCTGTGGCTGAGGGGACATGGGGACAGAGAAAGGCTGCTCCTCGCAGCATGGCTGGGCACAGAGGGGCTCTGGACCTCAGCAGTGTGTCCTCCCTGGGGTGAGAGGTGGAACTCGCTCTCTTTTCCTGGCTACACACCTCATCTGAAAAAGATTTAACATTTGTTACCAAAAACGTTTGGGTTTTCTGTTTTTTAAGGAGTTGCTCAATGAATAAACAACCCTTATCCACATCCACCCTTTCCTGTTTGTCTGTTCCATCCAAGCGCGCTTGGGAAGCGCAAGTGGGAGTAGTGCCTGCCAGAGAGAAAAATGCTGATGGGGGGAGATTTCCTGAGGTTCCTGGCAGCATGCTTGGCTCAGGGCTTTGTTCTGCCTCCAGCCATGGCCAGGACATTTCAAGTGAAGCCCTAAAACCGCTGGGATAAGAAGAAGGGTGGAGCAAGTTGCCACTCTCCATCAAACAACCCTGAGTGAAACAGGATGCCAGCACCCCACTGTCACCCTCACCTCCAGCTGCCCGTGGCTCTGGGGATGTGCCAGGCCAGTGGTGGCTCCCAAGTCCCCAAGTGAAGGAGTCTCAAGGTACATCATCTCCCAGCTCTGCCAGAGCTGTGCCAGGTAAGCTCTGGCCTCAAGGTAAGACAGCCATGCCAGCCAGTGATCCCTGCAGGGATGGGGACATGGGGAGCCATGCTGCAGCCAGCTCTGCCATGGCAAGGAAATGGAAGCAAGCAGCCTGGCTGCAGCATGAAGGGGAAGGCAATGCTGACATGGGCTGCTCTCCCCAGCTCAGCATGACCCTAGCACCACGCCCTGAACCATCCCCATCCACACCGGGATGAGCACAGGGGCACACAGACCTTCCCCTCCTTCCCAGCCCCCAGGGTACAGGAGCTACAGGTCTCTCCAGGAAAGTGTCACCAAGAAGCTCATCCCAAGTCATGCTGGGCAGTGATGGAGGGGAAGAGAAGGGGTGACAAAGGCCTTCAGCCACTGCCAGGGGGTCAGGGCATGGGACCTGCACCAAAATCCAGCCCAGCACACACTGAGGGCTGTGGGCACAAAGAAAGGTATCAGCCAGGGGCCATTACTGACAGACCATGTGCCACCCAGCTCCTCAGAAAAGCGTTCCACAGCACAGGGGTGGAGTCTGTTCCAGAGGATTCTGTAAGTACAGCTTTGCCTGCCTGGCCCAGCTGGGCTCCCCTGCAGCGCTGCCTTCTGCAGCAGCTTGCCCACCCCAGCCTCAAACATCTGCTTGAAACAGCACTGGATCAATGAACAACGGGCTGCCTGCAGGAGGGGTGCTGCTCTCCTCAGGAGATAATGTCACAAGCAGCAGTCAGCATCAGCGAGCAATGCTCCCTCCAAAGCAGATCTCATTAAGTTAATGTCTATTGGAGAGAAGTAAATGATGTGACATCTCCTCCAGCAGCCTCGGATGAGCTTTCAGGAATGACAGAAAAATCTGGGGGTAAGGCTTTATTCAGCACAGTAAAGAATGGACATGTAAATAAGGTAGGGTTGTGTAACAAAGGTACACGCTTCTCAATCCCAAACACCACGTGGCCAAAATCCAACACCAAAACCAAAACTCCAGGATCACTTGGAGACAAAGCCTGTCCCAGCTAAGATGCTCACTAAATGATTCCCTTCCTGCTTTACTCTACACATCACAATAGCTTTCCTTGGGAAGAAGGGCCAGGGACGAGGTGTCACCAAACAAACGCTGGTCCAGGAAAGGCAGAGGGAGATGATGGGAAGGTAAAAGCCTCTCCCCAGATTTCAGCCAGGCATCCCTCACAGCTCACAGTACTCTCTTGCAAGGGCCACCTCAGTTGATAGTGAGGACATCACTCTGGATCTCGTGGCTCAGCTGTGTCTGGAGATCACTCAGTTTCTTCTTGAGGCCAGACAGTGCAGACAGGACAATGGTCTCAGGGCGCAGAGAGCCGCAGGACTCCACGTTGTAATAAAACCTGAGGTTATTACAAGGTAGGGGGTTAATTCACCATCACCTCTGCAAGGAGGTGCAAACCCAGACTGCACATCATTCCAGCCCACACATACTCACAGCAGGGCAATCTGCCTGGAATCACAACCATCATCATCATCATCATCATCCCAAGCAGGCAACAGCCAGTGTTGCCCCTCTACAACTGTCACACCAACACTCACAACTTCATGGGCTGCAAGAGCACCTTTGAGATTGATTTCTGTTCAGCACCGTGACCTGTGAGCCCAAGCCAGGGACTAAGGCTGGCTGAGGCACTTTTGCAGTGCAAGTAACACCAGCAATAAGAGCATGAGACACACACAGGTGAATGAATACTTTAAGCCAGGATATTTTCTCCACAGGCCTCACACCTCACTGAGTGTGCACCACCCTACCTGGCAACATGGACTCAGGAGAACTGTCTAGTATCCCCCAGAGGGGAAAACCTGCCACATCTGGGTATATCACCTCTTAACACCAATTCCTGCCCTGCTTTTCAGGAAATGTCAGCTCCCTGGGCTGGCAATTTCAGCACAGTGTAGACACTCTTCTATTAATGAGAGCCCACGAGATGCACCCAGCCAGTCTCACCATCTTCCAGCTGCAGCACTGCATTCAGCTCCCTACCTCTCTGGCTTCCCGTTGGGGTCGTAGGGAGCCTGAGCATCCTCATCATCGATCTCCGAGTACTCACTCTTGGGCCTGGAATCAGAGAGCAGGAAAGGTTACACAGAGCCCCTGCTCCAGCCTGGCCCCACACTCAGAGCCCAGGCACTCAGTTTGGCCCCAGAGAGCAAGCACTGGGGCTCAAATCCAGCACACAACAAGGTGGTTATCAATCCAAGTCACAGAAACAAACCCAATCACACACTGTGCTTTCTGGCTCCTCACTAATGCCACAGTTATCCAGCAGTGCTGGAAGAAGGGGATCAGCCCTGCTCTGCCCAAACTCAGCAAGCCCTGTACTGTGGCTCTATCCACCTACACTGGTACAATCTGGCAGGTGCTTACAGTGAAGGAATGTTGATTCCTGAAGGGACAGTGTTTATGGAGCCTGGATAGTTTTATGGAGTAATAGACCTTGGGTTATCTTTTCTTTCTACTTCCCAGTGGGCCAGGAAAGCACTGGAGTACTCCAGCACTCAAGTCTGTGGGGAACAGTTGGCTTGGACCGAGCAAAAAAGAAAAAAAATCTCCTGTACCACAGTCACCAGTTGCATGAGTGAGTATCCTGCACCTCCACTCCTCTCCCAAAATCACAATACCTGTGCATCAGTTAGGCAAACATCTTTCTACCTACTACATCCCTTGGTATATAGAGTACCACACCAGAGAGACTGTGTGGAACCACTTAATCCATGTAAGAAAACCCAAGCCTTGAGCTGTCTGAGAAGCCAGCACAGAAAATTCTGTACCCACCAAGGTCTCCTGCTGGCTTTCCTCTGCCCCAGCAATGCCCAGAAACATTGATCCCACCACCCTGCAATCAGCTGCCTGAAATAAAACTGTATTTCTCAAACAAGCCCTCTGCCTGTACAAACCATTGAGAGATGAAGTGTTAATGGAGGTGGGATTTCTTGTTACTTGCAGAACCACCCATAACCAAAACAGTGCAGAACTTTCCACAACCCTAACAGCTCTTTGGAGAGTCCAACTGCATGGCAGTGCTCTGCCAACAACCTCAAAGAGCAACTAGCATGAAAAACTAAACCAAAAATCACAGCTAGCCTTGGAGAGCAGAAGCCTTGGTCTCTGTATTGTCTTCACAGGGAGTGAGATGAACTTGAAAAGACAGACATATTGTGAGCAACTCGCAGCTCCAATATCACTCCTCTTGGGATTTTTCCAACTTTTACATGTATTTTGCATAGGACTTCTCAAAAACTGTTTCCTGGTGCCCTGTCTGTTGTATGCCACACCAGGTTTGTGAGCCTGCCACTGATCAATGTTTACAGCAGCACATCCACTACCCTGCCCAGTCCCTGTTCTCAGCCTGCCCTACCTAAAGCACCTGGTTCCTCACTATGCTGCTGGCTCCAGCGTGCTCAGTGACAGGATGTCTGCTAGCTGATCACTGGGATACACAGACAGATACAGATACAGTCATGGAAAGTGATGCTGGATAAAGTCCTCACCCTGGCCAAAGCAGGGCAGCAGCTTTCCAAAAGTAAAATCATGTCACTTTTGGATGAGAAGCTGTGTGCAATTTGTGCAGAATGGTACTTCAGAGCAGAGGAAAGGGCCAGGGAGGGACACCCTGCCAGAGCTCAGGCTCCAGGAGTGAGAAGATATATGGGTTAAATCACAGCCATACTGGGCTTCCTCAAGCCAGGCTGAAAAATCAGTCTTGCAACCCAACCTTCCACTCTTTGCTCTCATAACAACTTCCTTCATCTAACACGGATCTGATCCTTCCTCAGACCTTACTCCCATCTACAAAACACTTGCACAGGGAAGAAAAAAATCAGCAACAAGTGATGAAAAAGGGCATGACAGGGAGGCAAACCAGCAGTGATGGTACATGAGGGATGACAAAAGATGACCCCAAACCAGTCCAGCTTGTGTGCAGCTGCAAACAAGTGACTGGCCTTGCTACCCAACCCAAGCAGCAGAGTCTGCCCAGGGGGATGTGGCAGGCACACTCCCCATCACTTACAGACCCAAATTATCCCCGGGGCTGAAGTGTAAATTGTCACCTGCTGGAAAACCTTCCCCAGTCCCTGCAGACAGACACCAGGACATACCACTCCTCTGGTTTGGGGTACACCGTGTGCCTCAGCGCGTTGTCAGGGTCGTACTCGAAGGCCACACCAGCCGTGGGGTTCCACTTGGCGTGTTCCTTGCCAAAGCCCTTCTTGGCATAGGCTCGCAGCCTCAGCTCCTGCCCCTTCCGCAGCTTCACAATCAGGATGTCTGGAAAAGCACATGTCCCTTTGAGAAGGCTGCAGGGGAGAAATGATTGTGCAGGATCACACTGCAGCTAAAGCAGACTTTTGGTGCCCAGGAAGATGTCACCAGCATCCAGGGTTTGCTTGGATTCTTACAGGGGTTCAACTGTGTCCCCAGAATAGCTAAGTAAAAAGGAGCTACACAAGTCCCCAAGGAACAGCCAACAACACACCATTTCACCTCTTTGCTGTCTCTAAGCTCTCAGAAGGAGAGACAGAAGCACTCTCTGACACAAGACTTCAGTTCTGGGACAATCTGAGTGGCATTAACATGAAATGCTGCCCCACTCATGCAGTGACACCAGCTGCTCAGAAGTGTCATATTTACAGCTACCTTACAGTTGCACAGCTAGTAAAGGAAGAATGAGTTCAAAGAGAAGAGAGAAAAATTAATTTCCTCCTACAGTTCTTATTCCCAGTGACCCACCACTCACCATCCTGCTCCACGTAGTCATTGGGGTCGTTGTCTCTGCTCCGAGATGTCACCTGCAGCAGCCAAACAAAACCAAGCAAATTAGGAACAAGATCAGCTTGGATGAGTGCTCCAGCACAGCACGTCTCCTTGGTTCCCAAAGTCACTCCCACAACTGCTACAGATGACACACAGCACTCAGAGCACCTCAGCCAAAGGCAAGTTACAGACAGCAGGCTCCAGCTGGGCTTTACCCAGGTACACACTGTCACCAGGCAGCAGGAGCAGCCCAGGTTGTGGTGACATCTGGAGCCACCTCAACAGTGTACTAGAACATTCTCTGTAAGTCCCTTTGCCTCTGTCCCACCTCAGCATCACCAACCCTCCCCAAGACAACTGCACAGGAGCTGTTTGGCAGCACTGCCCTGGCCCAGGCTCCTCTGCCATGCTGAGAGCTGAGGACCAGCAAGCCAGAGGCCTCAGGGCAGCCAAGGAGTTTGGGATGAGGGGTGCAGGATGAGGCCACACTGCTTTGCACCCCATCAGACAGCAAGTGAAGACAACGCAGCAGACACGAGGAGGGCACTGGCACACTGCTCCTGCAGATATTCCTGCTCTGCTCTCCCACTACAGTTTAACTGGTGCTTTAGGCACTGTGAAACATGCTCAGAGTGTCTCCATTCCATGTGTTTGCCACCCTGCCTCGTCAGGAATGCAGAGCAGGACAGCACTGACCGGGATGACACGGGGGTTGTTGGAGATCAGGTCACGGGACGTCACGTGCCGAGTCTGGTCTTCGTTGCAGCGAACATCCAACGTGAACTCCACGGAGCACTCGGGGCAGAACTCATCACACGTGCAGTCCTGGCACACACACGGGTTCTTTATGCAAGAAACTGCCAGAGCTTTCCATCAGATCAAACACCCACCACCCTCAAAACAGTCCCTCAGAGCATTTAGCTTGACTCACTCTGGAATATTGCATCTTATCCACAATGTCGTCGCTGGTGAGTGGGATGAGACCTGTGAGAAGCAGGAAACCAGAGGAATCAGAGGAATGTCTGAGTGTGACCACAAGAGCCCCTAACCCTCCTGCCAAAGCAGGCAGAGGAACAGCACCTGGCAAAGGTGCTTCAGCATCTCTGGACTGATTTTGCCCACAACACCCCCCACCCACCGCAGCACTCACCCAGCCTGTGTGCAATGAATTCATCGTGGAGCACAGAGGAGTTGGCATCTATCTGGACCCAGTCAATGGCTGCAGAGAAGAGAAAGTCACAAGCTGAGAAAAGTCACAAGAAAGCTCACGTGGGGAAAAGCCAGCTTGCAAGGGCACAGGAAACATTACAGAGACTGCATTGAACACTGAGGCAGCACCTGCAGGGCACAGTACTGGCTGAACGCGGGTAAGGAGAGCCAAAAGCAGCAGGGAGGTGTGAGAAAACACAGAGGGAAAGTGATGGGTGCCACACGGAGAGCAGCCCAAGGGCCTGCGACCACAGGCAAGCGAGAGGCCTCACCTATGATGGGGACTTCTGCGATGAACACTCTTCGAATGGAATTTGCCACCCTGAGGGAGGGAAACACCCGTGGTTAGGCATGAGGGAGCGTGAGGCTGCGGGCCCATACAGACGCTGGCCGAGGCTGCTGCGGGGCTTTGCCTCAGAGACCGGCCGCACCGGACCCATGGGGCCTCCCGCGGCCGCTTCACCGGCCCCGCGGCAGTGCTCACGCCAGGTCCGTGTTCTCGATGATGAACTTGACGTTCTCGTCCGTCAGCTCGGTGATGCGCACGGTGGGCTGGTTGGCGTACGGCATGGCTGCTCCGCCCCGATCCCGGCCCCGATCCCGATCCCGGCCCCGATCCCGATCCCGATCCCGGCCCCGATCCCGATCCCGGCCCCGATCCCGATCCCGGCCCCGATCCCGATCCCGATCCCGATCCCGATCCCGATCCCGATCCCGGCCCCGATCCCGATCCCGGCCCCGATCCCGATCCCGGCCCCGCTCCCGCCGTGTCCGTCCCCGCCCCGCTCCCCCCGGCCCCGGTGCGCCCGCAAAAAGAGTCCGTGCCAGGCTGAGTACGAGTTTATTGGTGCCGGGGAAGGGCCGGGCGCGGCCCCGCCGCTGCTCGCCGCCGCTGCCGCCTCACCGGCGCTGGTTCAGCCCCGCCAGGTTCTTGATCTGTGGGCACAGGGAGAACGGGGTTTAGTGCCCCTGCCCCCCGGGCGGCCGCCGGAGCAGGTGCCGAGGAGAGAGCCCGTGTGCTGCGAGCAGAGATGCGGGGCACAGAGGCATCTCTGAGGGACGGGGACGGGCAAGAATCAAACTGGAGACACCTCTGGCCAACCCCTCCCGGTCAGCAGCTTTCAGCGTGGGTTTGTTGTATTTCTGCGGCAGTGAGTTTATACTTTAGGGACATTTTGCTCGCTCATCCATTTTGCAGAGACCTGCAGAACTCAGTACTCCTGTAAAGGAGTACACCTCGGGACACCCTGGACCAGGGAGTTTGGAACAGTTATGTATTGGGATGATTCTGCCCTAAAGCCATCTGACTACAACCCACTGCCCTTCAGAATCCATCCAGGTCCTCCCGTTTATCTGTGCTGCAGACACAGACCAAACATCGGCAATGGGAGACAACCCAGACCCGAGAGTGTCCTGTGGATGTAAAACAGAGCCCGGGATTTCTCTAGTGGAGGATCCTTTTGACATATAGAGGTATGAGAGGGGCTGAGAGACACTGAGTTCCACCACAACTGCAGGGGAAAGGAGGTGGGAGAAATTCTTGAGAAGTGCTTCATCAGTAAAAATAATGCATAATTTATGTTCCAGCCAGTTTTTCTTGTCCCGATACAAGGAAAATGTATTTCTGATAACAAGGAAATCACTTTGTTGCTAAATGTAACGGGGGTTGTCCAAAAATAGAATCACAGTGAGGTCCTGAAGCCCTTCAAAAGCCCCTCCTGGGTACACAAAGGGTTATTCTGTATCCCAGAGGAAGTGCAGTTCCCTCTGCAGGGACAGAAAGCAGTCCAAGACACTACCAAGAAGTGAATGAATTCTTGGAAGGACACTGAGGTCAAACAAAACAGCTTGAGGAAGTCACTGTGCTGTGGCTCAGGGACAGGTGCCACCTCCCAAGTATCCATGGGGCCACTGACCCTCTGTCAAGATTTCCAGCACAGGGCCTGGCACAGGGAGAGATCTTGTGACAAGCAATAGAGAACAATTGTATTTATTCTGCTCACCTGTCTCTCATCCCTAAAGCTTACCCTGCAGCTTCAGACTTAATTTCCTTATGCTCTACTCAAGTTCTTTCACCACAAAACAATGAACTAACCTCAAACTACCAAGGAAATCACCCTTAAATAAATCTGAGTTATGAAAGATGATAGCTTTTCCATGCTCTCCTCTAGATTTGGGTGGAAAACACATGCTGACATTCAGAAGCAATTCTGCTTTTACAGCCCTGCATTACTTACAGTAACTGCAGCTCCCATCAGGCCCTGGACAACAGCTTCTCCAGTGGATTGTACCTGGGAGACACAGGGAGAACGTGACCTTTTGTTTCCAGCAATTGCACTTGTGGCCCCCAAACACAGAGAGGGAATGCACGAACATGTATTTGGTACAGAAAGGTGCTGACAGCGCTGCAGACAAGTGACAGACACAGACAGGGCACGTGGAAGGGGTTTCCTGGGATATCTCCTACCCACTGGGACAGTCTGACAAAGAGGGCACCTACATGTCAGTTCAGTAAAAAACACATAATCGTTTATTGATTTTGAACTGACAGCAACAAGGGGGTCTCTCAGCAGATGTGGGATCTGCATGATGGAAAAGCCAGGTGTGCCTGCACGTATTCTTGGGGAGAAGGGATTTGCTGCATGCACAGCTGTCCCTAAGGTTACCTGACTGGCTGTATTGCTCATGGCCATGGCATCAGCCACTCTGTTTTCCAGGAAGCGCCAAGTGTCCTCGAAACCAGGGGATGAGTCCTGCATCATCACCAGCTCAGTGGTGTTGTAGATACCAGTGAGCACAGCCCGGCGAGTGTACCAGTTAAACTGCAGGGGCACAGGAGGAGACAGAAAGCTGTGATCTGAATGCACACAGCAAGGGAAAATTCCACACCCACAGCACGTTCCTTCCCATACAAAGGAATTTGCCATCTGCAGCTGGATGTCTCAGGGCCTGAGACAAAACTCTTTCTGTTCTCTTCCTGCTCCTAAAAACCCACCTGAAGGGGTCTCTGAGGCATGAGAATACTCTGCCTGGCTCCTGGTGCTGGGAAGAGGGATCTGCTGCGAGCAACTTTAAACCCAATTACTGGGGAAGAGGGAGCAGGCTCAGCATCACAGCTTCCCCAGAAAGCTCATGTAACCAGACAGGAGGTGCAAATAAAACACCAACTTTAGAACCTTTCCTAATCCCTAATCCCTGCATCAGTGAGACTTTAGGAACAGCTCAGTGCAGACACTGGCTCCAACACGTTGATTTGACTTTCATAACAGGTAAGGGACTTTCAGTTCCTGAAGCAATTGTGTTCTTTCAGTTGTCTTCTGGTTTATTCCTTTAATTTTTCTGCTGTCTTATTTATTTTGCACTGCAGTAGCTTCTCTTTTATACACAGATAAAAGAAGCTTATTAAAGTAGTTTGTTAAAATGGTTCATTTAGCTTTTTCCATCTCTCCCTACATCTATAAGAATTAAAGTAATTTATTAATTGCTATAATTAAGGTTATAATTTTCTTTTATTTCCTGCCAGAAAGATGAAAGCTTTAATAAGCTACTGGTATTTTTAGGTAGGTTCTTTAAAGGTTTTCAAGTCAAGTCTGTAAATGCTATTGCTGGTAGAAGAGAGCTGTTTGACAGACCCACTGTTCACTCACTGAAAATTGGATCAACTTCTCAGTCTCAAAATCTCAAGAACTTTGTTTGTGTCTTCAAAAAAGAAGAAAGAAGAGCACTTAAGAGACTAGGAAAGTAGGTCCTTTTAATTTGCACTAATCCCATTGGCAGTAATTTGCATTTAGTCTTAATGGCTCTTAAGTCTCTTTAGAAATTAGACTGCAGTTTATAAGGACCCTTGGGTGCCTCTGAAATGCCTTCTTCACTCAACAAATGGGCCATTTGCAGAGGGACTCGGCCCCACTCCTACTTGAACCCATGGTTTTGCCAAAGTGCTGAGAGGGTAGACCCAGCTTGTCCCCAAAGCACAGGGACTCACATCTGTGGACTGGTCCCCAGCATAGTGCCAGATGTCATCAATCATGCTGGTGAGGAGGCTGAGGCTGGAAGGGATGTTACGTGGGAGCAACAGGACACTCAGAGCCTGCAAAGGAAACACACAGAAATGGGAACCAAAGAGAGAAGAAAGCAACACTAAAGCAGACTCAACTATGCTCTGCCCTGTTGTCTTTTCCCTGTTGCTGCTGGCTTGCCTCCAGCTCCCAGTCCTCCCAGTTCTTTGCAGTCTCTACAAGCAGCAGGATGTGCAGGGAACACACAGTGTGGCTCCTAAGTTCAGGCCTCAGCCTGTACTGGAGCTGAAAGATCCCTGCTCAGTTCAGACCATTCCCGTGTTGTCTCTCCTGAGCTGCCTCTCTGGCAGGGAAACATCAGAGGCTGAGCTGACTCACACTGTGCTGTGCCCCTGTGGGCAGGGAGTCACATCTCTCATTTCTCTGAATTTAACTTTGAACTCAGAGCGGCAACCAAGGGCAGAACAGCGCCAGCCATAATGGCCCTGCTGGGATCCTGCAGCCTTTGAACATAATCACACCGTGCCAGGAGAGACACAAACCACCCACATCCTTCACCAGGAAAATTATGCTACTCTGAAAGAAGAACATGAAGCCTGTATTCTCTCTCTGTGCATGGGGTGCAGGATTCAGCTGCCCAAAGGCCAGCAGTGATTCTGGACAGAGGCTGACCTCACAGCAATCTTTGCAGCCCAAGATTAGGAACTCTTTGCTTGTCACTGTAGCCACAATTCAATGCCCTTCCCACCGTGGTAAGAATGGCTTGAGAGTTAAGTCTGAGTTTAGAAGTAATGAGCCCTCTCAGTTCACAGCTCTACCCTCAGGCTGCCAGGGTTTGTCAGCCATGCACTCAAAGGACAGTTTCCTGCAGCAAAGCAGTTCTGCATTTCCAGGTGTGAGGTGATCCTGGTGCAGCCACAACAATGCTGCTCGGAGCCTGACTCGCAGTGACACTGCAAATAGGACTGAGCAGAGACACAGCTAATCCCCTGGGCATGCCAGATGGGTGGAGTGAACAACAGAGAGCTTTGCCTTTCCAGAACTGCGAGGAATGGTTGCTCTAAGGTCACCTTTAACTGCCTCCTTCCAAGGCTTCTCTCCTCTTGAAGGCTACTAATCATTTGAAACCAGCCAGGGTTTCATTTACAACCTTGAACTAATCTGGTGGAGAGACTATGCTGAAAGTCACAGGGTGTTTAAAATACACACACACAAAAGAGACAATGTTGATATTACTTTTATACCTGGGGCCATTTCTCAATATATGGAATCAGCATCCTCAGTCTGGCTTCCACAGCATCTCTCAGAAATTCATCTATAGGCTTCTTCCTGAGTAAGGAAAAAAATTAGGAAGAATATCTAAGTTAAACTCAATTCTGATCTTGAAAAATCAATCTCCACCTGGCTGAGCAACAGATAAGCAAAGTATTATATATCCTTTATGCCTTTGGTCCTAGTTTGTATCTGGGAAGACAGTTTTATTTGGGTAAATTGTACTTTTAACTTAAAGTATCTGTATTCCAGGTAGCTTCTCTGTCTACCCAGCTCCCAAAATCTGCAAAAGACATTTGTTCACACCCAGTACTCACTCTGCTTCACCCAGCTGCACTAGTTTCTGCTCCTTCTCCAGCAGCTTGGACAATTTGGTGTTGCACTCAGACACAAAGTGCAGGATCAGTTCACTGCCATCCCTCTGAAACATCCCTGCTGCAGCAACAGAAAGGCCCAGGGTCTGCGGGGAAGAAGAGAGAAGCACAGACCAGGTCAGACACTGCTAAGCAGGAATCCAGCTAGAAAAATGTTGTATTTATTTTGTGAAAGACATTATGTGAATCTAAACAAAGCAACGCTGCATTAAAAAGTGCTGCATTAAAAAGCATTTCCTATATGTGTTTTTGTCTCTTTAGGATTCACTACTCTACACTGTGCCTTAGTCTAACTCTGAAGGGGTTATCCTGTAGCAGCTGGGTTTCATTCCTGCCCAGTAGCATTTGCTGACTAGGGTGCATCACCCAAGAGTATGTGGGGGAAGCATGCAGGCCTGGCTGTCTCTGCACTTCAGCTCCATCCAGTTTTCAACTGGTTTGTTGCTTCTCTCCCCACATACCTTGGCTCCCTCTGCAATGGCCTCTGCAGTCCAGCCATGTTGAGGCACAAACTCCAGCGCCGCTGTGAGGATTCGATGCTGCAGCTGCTCCTCGCTCTCATAGTCCTCAGACTCCTGGCCGCCCTGGCCAGTGTAACTATGAGAAGGTATTGTTACAGTGAGGGGAATGTCACCACCAAACATCAGAACCCTGGGCTCTGCCACTCACTCGCTGACACCAGGCACATTCTGAGACCTGTTTAGTACAAATCTGGCCAGTAAAATCCTTCCCTGTCCAGAAAAATGATTCTTAACGAACCTTTGCTGTGAGAGAAGAGAAAGATAAGGGAAGGAGGGCTCAATGGAGATGCCTACGTGGAGAACAATCAGTCTCACATTCCCCCTCCTTTACAGAAAACTAAACTATAACCTTATCCAACATGGGCTTTATACTATAGGCATATGGACAACATATGGTCCCTGGTTTTTTAGACAATCCAGAAGGAAAGACTTGTGCTTTGCAGATGAGTTTCCCTCTTGAAAGCAAGTTCCATGCTGTTTTCATAGTGGAATTTGCACTGTCACAGCAAACCAGCTCTCCAGCTGCTGCACTCTGGGGCTCCTTATCTCTGCATCTCCTTGTCTTCCAAGTTTCAGATGTGAGGTTCAGGAAGGCAAAAGCCTTCTGATCCCTCTGTCGGCAGGACAGTGCTAGAAGGAGCTGCTGAGTTACCTGGGGTGAGGGCCCTGAGGTTCCTGAGGTTCAGGTTGGTGATCAGCTGGAGGTGAATCAAAGTGCTGCTGAGAGGAAGATGTCAATGGCTCCTTCTTGTGCTCATCGGAGGCTCTCCTCAGCACGGCTGAGGCCTGGAGAGCACGGAGTGGTGGATACTGCTGGCACCTGACCACTGCAAGGGAAACCAAGAGTCAGCATTCCTTCCAACGCCAGGAACCATGGAAAATTCAGGTGAAGACATGGAAAATTCAGGTGAAGACACTTATGGTGAAGGCAGCTGAAAAGAACACACATTTTTTACGCTTCTGACGAGTGCTGCTCTCATGTCTATGTGAGTAAAGCAAAAATGTTTTGTGAGGGAAAGAACAGTGCAAATGGCACATATTACAAATAGTTTCTCAATCTCGGACTGAAAACCAGGCACCCAAACATGCCCTCTCCGTGTTCTGGTCCCTGATTAAAGGGTTGGCAGGAAGGTGCTGATCTCCGAGCAGGGGATACAAGGCAAGTCCAACTCGGGAGCCGAAGAGCCCTGACACTGAATGATTACTCAACGACACTCGGGGAGAACTTTTTAATTTAGCCGTTGGGTTTGCTTGTTTGGTTGGTTGGTTGGTTGGTTTTTTTTAATAAATTTGGGTTCACGGGCCACGGTTCTAAACAAAACCAGCACCGGCCAACCCCTCCTTCACACCCACCCGCTCGGTGGCCGCCCCGGTTCCCTCACACCCCTCATGCCCTTCACCTCACCTTGCCCCGCCCCGCCCCGATCGCCGGGGGCGCGCACGGGGGCGCGCACGGGAGCGCGCACACGGGCACATGCCCCCCGCCCGTCCCCTCCCCGCCCCCCCCGCCCCTCACCCGGGCGGGCCCGCCACAGCCGCCAGCCCGCGCGCCGCAGCCCGCCCGCCGCCGCCATCTTGGGAGCGGGCAAGAGCGCGATGACGTCACGGTGACGGCGTCAGGCCGGGACGAGCGGAGCGGAGCGGGCCGAGACGCGGGCGGTGAGCGACGGGGAGCGGGCTGGCGCTCCCCCTTTTTAACCTTTAAAAATCTTTCCTGAGCTCTGAGTTCTCGGTCTGAAGCGCTGGGGGAGGCTGTGTGTGTGTTTGTGTGTGTGTGTTTAAGTAATTCCTTCACGAAATTTCCTCACGTGTTCTGCCCTTGCTCCCTCCGATCCGTCCCTGCTCGGTGACCGAGAGGTTTATTGCGCTCCTTAGCCACGTGCTTAAAATGCGCACCTGCTGTGGTAGGGCCCGCAGCCTTGCACCGCGTCCCTGGAACCCGGGCATTCCCTGGATCCAGGGTGTTCCCGGC
Source organism: Certhia americana (assembly GCA_018697195.1). NCBI lineage: Eukaryota > Metazoa > Chordata > Aves > Passeriformes > Certhiidae > Certhia > Certhia americana. The sequence goes on along the minus strand of CM031867.1, from coordinate 14,645,513 downwards.
CTGTGGAAGCCCGAGCATTCCCGGGAGCGGCCTGTGGGAGCCCCAGCGTTCCCTGGATCCGTGCATTCCCGGCCTGTGGGAGCCCCAGCGTTCCCTGGATCCGGGCATTCCCGGCCTGTGGGAGCCTCAGCGTTCCCTGGATCCGGGCATTCCCGGCCTGTGGGAGCCTCAGCGTTCCCTGGATCCCGGGTATTCCCGGCCTGTGGGAGCCTCAGCGTTCCCTGGATCCGTGCATTCCCGGCCTGTGGGAGCCCCAGCGTTCCCTGGATCCGTGCATTCCCGGCCTGTGGAAGCCCCAGCGTTCCCTGGAACCCGGGCATTCCCGGGAATGGGAGTACGCTCCCAGCTGGGAGCTGGCCGTGCTGCGTCAGGAGGCTGCAGTTTACAGCCCTGTCGTGCTACAGAAGCGTGGAATGGTTTGGGTTGGAAGGGACCGCCAGGATCATCCCATTCCAACACAGCAGGTTTCTAATCTACTGAAGCGGAACGTGTTGTTTAACCCCTTCCCTTGCCCTGTTCCTCAGGGACTGTTAAATTTGTGTGTGACATGGAGATAAGGGCTCCTCCTCCCCGCATCTCAGGGAGGTGGTGGTGCTGTTGATACGATTTGTGCTCTGGCTGATCTTGCAAGGTCATATCCTGCTGTTCAGAGAGGAAGGTGTGATTTTGGGTTTATCTTTCCCAGCTTAGCCTAGCAGCTTAGGTATCTTTTGAGATTTTCAGCCTTTTTCTCGGGAAAGGTGGCTTTTTAATGGAATTAATGTGTGTGTTTACAAATGTTACTGTCTGCTGTAGCTGCTTAGCTGTGTCACCCATGCAAAAACAGCTGTGAGATGTTAGAGCCTTCAGTGTATATCCAAGGTGTTCATTCCCTCCTGGATTGGCATTGTGGTTGTTTTAGTGTGAATTCTTACCACAGCAGCTCAGAAAATGCACAGATTGTTCCATTCTGAATTTGTTTGCAGTTTCCAGGAGAGCAGGGGAGTCCACATCACACAGAGACAGAGGAATTGTGTGTCAAAATCTGCTCCCCACCTCACTGCAGTAAAATCTGGTACAGCACATCCATGAGCTATGCTTTAGTGACAACATAGTGGCAGTAAGGCATTACCCAGGATGTGTGATTAGTAATTCCAAGTAAAGACGTTCCTTACAAGTACAGAAATAAGTGTATCGTTTGCAGCTAATTGAAGATACACTGGGCAACTGTTCTGGTCACCAGTACTTCCTGTTCTCTGTAGTCGTGTTAAATTTGGAAGAAAACAAGTTTGTGCTGCATAGAGGAAAGAGGGGAGATTATTGGGTTCAGTAGCTGGTGCTGCTATGAGAACAGGTGATGATGGGCTGCTATTGCCATACAAGGAGTACAGTCTCATAAAAAATATCAATGGAGACAGCTTTCTCTAAACTGTCCCTGCACATTCTGTTCTGCTCCTCCCTCCCTCTAATTTGCTCACCCAGTGCCACCAATCATAACGGTGGGAAGAGCCTCAATCTGGAATGCTGGGAATGCTGAAAGTTACTTTTTTCTTCTCATGTACTGCGTAAGCAAACTCTGATAGGTCATGTTTGGAGTAAGAGAGACAAGGCAGTTTAATATCAAATATCTGTAACAGCTCAGGACACCCAGAAATCCTGTGTTTGTCTGATTCAGATTTTTAAGAAAAGCAGGTAAGGGTTTTTTGTTATTTTGTTGGTTTCTTTAAATCATGGCTTGCAGTCTCCCAGCAAAACTAGTGTGTGAACTGGGGAGAAACTGAATTATGGCCTGAAGTGTAACTCTTCCTTCATGTCCTGCTAACAGTCAGTTTGTGGGAACTTTTTGTTGCCCATTTCCAGAGAATTATCCCCATTTATTCAAACACCTCAGCTGATTCAGTCAGAGTGCACAGAGGTTCATGCTGTGCTCAGTACTTACCCTTCCTCTCTCTCTCTCCTGCCCTGTTCCTCCCCAGCCACTGCCAGGTTTGCTGCTGCTGTCATGGGGGAGTACGGGGTCACTGCAGGCCAGCGTGTGGCCATCGTCTGGGACAGCTCCTCACCGGTTGAAGCTCTGAAGGATTTGGTGGATAAAGTCCAGACACTGGTGGGAGCTGATAACCGTGTCTTTGTGGAAAATGTTAACCAGCTGCCTCAGTGTAAGAATGAGCTTAGTTTTTCACTGTTTCCTTAAAAGGGAGAGGGTTCTGCTGCTGTGTGAACAAACACCTTCCCACTTTGGGAGTCAGCACTCAGAACATCGACAGCACCTGCTGCTGACTCTTACCCTGGGCAGTACAGCAGGAGAAGTGATGCACCCTGGCTGTGTTTCTATGATTTGTGTCTTTAATCAGTTACTGCTGTCGTACTCAAGCATGAGGGAGGTGGAATTGGTGTATTAATCTGTGTGTTACATGTGTAAAATTGTGCCATCTTCCTCTTTCTTTGCAGCGGCTCACAAGGAGTCCAGTTTTGACGTAATCCTCTCTGGCATGGTACCAGGCAGTGCAGCACAGCACAATGTGGAGCTCCTGGCAGAAGTAGCTCGGATACTTAAGCCAGGGGGCCGTGTCCTCCTGAAAGAACCAGTTGTTACAGAATCAGGTGAGAAAATCTTGCTTTCATGGCAGCATAGTATTTCTCCTGAGGATTAGGCTGAAATAGAAAGGGCAGGAACCCAGTCGACACTGAGAGATTTTCATTCTCCTGACACACTAACACAAATCACAAGGTTTTTATCCTGTGCTTAAGCTGGTTTCCATCAGAGATGTTTGCAGTCACTCTCCTATCAAAAATGCTGAGTAGGCTTGTTCCTAAACTGCATTGAAAAGCTTCAGTGATGCTGTTTTTTCCTCAGGGTGCAGTGTTAAGTAGTTGCTGATGTTGTGTTTCTTAGGAGCTTCCAAAATGATTTTAAAAACAGGTGACATGCTGAAGAGATTGCCCCAGAAGTGAGTTGAGAAATAGTTATCCAGAAAAGGTTAAAAGTGTTTGAACTGAGTTTTAGGAGAAAAGCCAGAGCACCTGCCATGGGACAGCTGGAGGAGCCATGAGAGAGTGAAGACAAGATGATTTCTTAACGTAGTGTGTTCATTTAGGAGTCCATGTTTTGAAAACTTGAAACTATGTGGGTAGTTTAGTTTAATAGGTAAAAATGTTTGGGAGGGAGTTTGGGGATATTTTTTTTTAATCTGTTTTTTGAAGAGTATTGATTGGATTGAGAAATGTTTTGGCATATATAGAACATATTTGGAGCTAGAATGACTTTGTGACCCCACACTGTTATTCTAATGAACAAGCTGCTGATGCTTTGTCTGGTTTGTTCTGCTATCGACTAGAAAGAGCCCAGATTTGGGGCAGAAGTTTGGCTTGAGTATTTCCTTCTAAAGTTCTTGCTCTTTCAGTTTTCTCAGTGAGCTATATTCTTGATCTTGCCTACTCCTACTCTCTGCTTTTATGTCTTGCAGGAGACAATGGCAAAATCAAGACAGCAGCCAAGCTCCTCACAACTCTGACTCTCTCTGGATTGGTGGAAGTGAAGGAGGTAGGGATGTGTTTATCATTTCCAGAAATGCCCTCAGGCAGTTACCTGGGGATTTGCTGGGTGATGAGGTTTTTAGCTACCCTGGTTTGCTGTAAATGTGCATGGTCACTGCCTGGCACAAACTTTAGTTACTGTCAGCATAGTGTTTTTCTTGAGGATTGAAAATACTGATTATCTGTTCACTGGAATGCTGGGCTTGGTGTTAAAAGAAGGGGTTCTGCATGAGGTTAACCTAAAATCTTACTTGGCAGGTGCAAAAGGAAGCGCTGACCCCAGAGAAGGCCCAGTCTGTCAGAGAACACCTGGGTTACCAAGGCAATGACATTCTCATTATTCAGATAGAAGGCAGGAAGCCCAATTTCGAAGTGGGATCCTCAAGTCAGCTCAAACTTTCCTTTGCCAAGACACCTGGTCCTTCAGGTAAGGAGTGGCACACGCTGAATATCTGGATTTCGTGGTTCTCAGTGATGGGCATCACTTGCAACAGGGAGACAGTTCCCAAGTAGGGAATGCTACAGTATGAAGTGGGGCTTTCCAAAGTTGTTTGAACTCTGTTTGTTTGGAGTAGATGGGGTAAAGGTTGGAATAACTGCTATTTCTTCCTTTGTTTCGTCTCTAGGAAAGCCCTCTGTGGACCCAGCTGCTGCCAAGCTGTGGACACTGTCTGCCAATGATATGAATGATGAAGAGATGGTAAGTGGTTTTCTTTGTGAGGCTTTGCTGCTTCTCTCTCCTATTCTTTCCTATTTTAAATATTTTCAGTCATGTCTCCTGGGATGCTTTACAACTTCAGAGATAGAAAAACCTCCCTAAGGAAAAATAGCTCATCTCCTTCATGGGGTCTGGAGAGCTCAGTGATGTGGTATGGGCAGAGAAGAGGGAAGGGATAAGAGGACAGAGCTGCTACACTTGAATGCCAGTGTACAGATAGCACCATTACTTTGAACATCAGAAGTGTCATTTCCTACTGAAAAGTCCATTTCCTACATTTTGTCTCCCGTGGTGTGCTTTCAGGATCTTTTGGACTCTGATGAGCTGTTGGATTCAGAGGATTTGAAAAAGCCAGATCCATCATCCCTCAGAGCTCCATCCTGCAAAGAAATGGGCAAAAGGAAAGCCTGCAAGAACTGGTCAGTGCTGGAACTCATGTATCGGTGAACCTCTCAACTGCAGCATTAAACTCTTAAGAGCTGGAGGGATTTAAAAAAGATTGTAGGCAATTTGCTCTTCTTCAGAGCCTAACTCTTTTGGTTCATGTCCTTTCTTATTTTAATTATTGAAATGTAAATCAAATACAGTGAGAATTGACCTGTGACTGCTGCAGATGATCATGATGGTGTATATTATTAACAGCCACCTTGGAGGTGGCTGCATAGCTTGTGCAGCTTGCTTAAAACCCTGGTTTCTCACATTCCAAGGAGAAACAGCACATGTAGCAAGTGTAGTGTCATTTCCCACTCAGTTTAAACTTGAGGGGTGTTTCAACACTTGTTATACAAACCCTGGTGCTGAAGAACAAAGTGAGGAGTGTGAGTCCCAGAGTCAGCTGTGTCGTGTGACAGAGTGAGGGCTGTTGCATGTGAGTAGGGCTGGCACAAGTGTTGATGACTCATGACCTTTAAGCAGAAAGATGCAGGTGACTTCTTTGTTTTTCTATAGCACATGTGGCCTGGCTGAAGAACTGGAACAGGAGAAGAAGAGCTCACAGCCCAAATCTGCCTGTGGAAATGTAATTAGTAATTTTTTTCTCTATACTATGGTATGCAGTATATGATCTTTGTCTAAGAATTGTGTTCTCTAGTCACTGCTGCCCGAGCTGGATCACTGCTTCCACACACTGCCTGTGCACCTTCTGCAGAGCTTCAGCCTTTGTCCTGTGCCCTGTGCTCTGTAACAGCACATGCTGTTCTGACTCTCTGAGGGAATCAGAGTGAACAGTGAGCCTTTCCCTCTCTGCTCATTCCATTCCAGGGATCTGCCCAGGGAGGATTGCCTTGTGGGAGCTCAGGGGGCTGCCCCACTCTGGGCACACCAAGTGGGCTAGAGACTCATTTCTGTGTGAGCCCAGTGCCTGCACAGCTCTGCCATCCACACTAACCAGATGGGTTGAGAAGTGGGTAGAAGGGAAGCAGTTTCTGTGCTCATAGATGCTGAGAGGCATGACATCCCTTGACCTGGAGAAACCGTATCACAGGGGAAGTGACCTGAAAGTGGCACCTGATTACAGACAGTGTTTTTCTTTCCCTTGCCAGTGCTACCTGGGGGATGCATTCCGCTGTGCCAGCTGCCCTTACCTGGGGATGCCTGCCTTCAAGCCAGGGGAGAAGATTCTCCTGCAAGAGAACCAACTGCATGATGCTTAACAAAGATGTGTCCTGCCCAGGACTCTGCTGCTTTTCCATCACTCTGAGGTTCTTCCTGCAGCCCTCCTCATCCTCTCAAACTCATGCTCTCCAGCCGATACTCCATGTGGGGAGGGACACTGCGGGCACTGACACTGCTGTGAGCTCACTGCTTGTCATCAGCCTTGGGCTACCTGATCCTCTGGTGACAAGTCACGTATTAGACCTCATGTTCCACCTTGTTTTGGCTGACCCGACTTGATCCTGGACGCTGGCCGTCACAGCGTGTCCCACCAGCAGAGGGAAGTACAGTCATGTGTCAGGTTGTCCTTGTGTGCCTGTGGCATTTCCCGTGCCCATGTCCTACAGCTCTAATTAGTTCTAATTTTCCCTGGTGAATCAGCAGCTCTGGCTCAGCCCCTGGGGTTACTGGGCTCCTGCTGTCTTTGAAATTTGAACCTGCAGCCTGTTGTCATGCAGTGGTGGTTCAGCAGCTCCTGTGGCAAGTCAGGAGCAGGGAGTACACTTAGCAGTATGTACTCTTAGCAGTGTGCATGAGAAAAGCTAGCAGGCATGATGAATTTCCAAGTGTATTGGGAGTCCTTACCCCCAGCTGTTCTCAGCAAAATGAGGAAGATTCAGTCCCACCAAGAACTCCTGCCTTTAAGGCAGGGAGCTGATGTAACAAGATCTGTCTTGTCTTCCCACAGCTTTCAGTCCAACACAAGCTGGTAACACAAGGGCAAACTGAGACTGTCACCTCTCTTGGTGGTTACCCAAGTGAGTTACCTGCAGTGTCAAATACATAAGAACATAGCAATAACTTAATTTCTAGATGATCTGTGGTGGCCCTCTGCTCCTTCTCCATGAGATCCTATTTATTTGTGTAGTTACTGCTAGTGAAGCATCCTGCAGGTGTGGGATGAGGGTGCTGTTCACATTTTGTGCCAGGTTTGCTTCTCACCCAGGGAAGGGGAGGAGTAAAGCCCACATCCAGTGTCTCAGTGGGGACTGCTTTGGAGTTCTTGCTCTACAGGATGTGACTTCTTCTTGTGTGCTACCTGAGTTACTAAACTCATGGAGGGGGCTGGAACAAAAGGCTGTTCTGTTCTTGAAATAAAAGTGACCAATAAAGCCTTTCTTTTAAGGCTGCTATTAGTGGTATTCTAAGTGTGTTTCTTTCTACTCAGTCTCTCTGTGGTTTCTTTAACTGTTCAAATGTTAGGTTGCATCTTGGAGTTCTCCACAAATTGTTCCTCTGAAAACTTGAATATGTGGTATGCACTGGAAACAGATGTTAAGGAAAACTTTTAAGAAAACTCCTTTCTGACTGCTCAGATGCTGCTCTGGAATTACACTCATACTGCCCCAGGCTGTCACTGGTGGGATTGAAGCCACTTCCAGTGCACAGCTTTCCCCGACCCCTCTCACTCCTCTCCAGTCCCTGCCTCTGTCATCAGTAAGAACAGCCTGCAAGGATCTCTGTGATAAATCACCTGTCCAACCTACTTGTTGCTCCTAGCTGGTGATGTAAGGAAATGGGCAAAAACCTCTGCACACTTACAGCCTTTGGGGGTTTTATTGCCTTTTCTCAGCCTCACTGGTAGTGGAAGATCAGATTTCTTTATGAGGTCCCTGATAAAGGCAGCCCTTACCCTGAACTCCACTTTCCTCTTGCCCAAAGTGGGAGAAGCAGCTTTTACTTTTACTTTGGTTTCTCTGCATGAGTCAACCTTCCTTTTTATGGCCAGCAGAGCTTGGGGGGCAGAAAGTGCTCCCTCCGTGCTCCTGGCAGGAAAACCCATTGTGGATGATTCACTCACCTGCCTTGGGTGCACACAGGGACAAGGGGCCCTCTCCATATGGAGGAGTTTGGGCAAGGAGGGCATTGTGTTTATTTTTGCTTTATCTTCACACATTTGTTTAGCTGTTTGTGATAGCATCTTTCTGAGAAGTGAAATTTGGAGGCTGACCTCTGGCCATAGAAGCTGCTTCACCTTTTTAAAAATAGCCAACGTGTAAAGATTGTCCCCACCCTTCCTGCCTGCACTGGAGAGGTTGCCTCAGCTAGTTCCTCCAGCAGCCCTGGCTGCCTTTCTCTGCCTCTTGTTCACTGGTGTTATTGCTCCAAGGCTATTTCATGGTTTCTTGCCTGGTTCCCTGTTAAAAATGCTATTCCAGGTCTGATTCCCCACTAACCTTGGGCATAAAAGAGGATGCAAGTGCAGCACTCTGAATGTCCCAGCTTCCTCCATTTCAATGATCAGTAACTTCCCTGGTGAAGCAGTGAGCCATGTTTTTCCCTCCATTTCTTAAGGCAGTTAAGGACAAACAGTGCCTCTGGCAGCCCTCATTAGTCTTAATTTGATTTGTACCACACTTTCCAATTTCACCTCTGCAATTTAGTGAGCGTGTCATTCTGCTCACATCCTGTGTGGTTTTCCTCCTGCCTGTTTTGACCAGTGGGATTCTGAAGAACTCCAGCTATATTTGCCTCCTCTGAAACTTCTCCCTTCCCCTCAGCAAATAGCAAGTGGCTACTAAGATTGTTAGAACAAGTCTCAGGCCTCTATGTCAATTTTAATGATCAATTTTCAAGGTTGTCCCCTCCTTACATCCTCATTTGTTTAGCTAAGTGAACTCCAAAATCCAGTGGGTTCTCTATCAACCCTTACTGACATTCCCTCACTTTACTCGGATTTGTTGTTTTTCATTCTACTTGCTCCCAGGATTCTCAAAGTTCATCTCCACACCATCTCAAGGTGTTCCTCACTGCTTCTGTTCTGTGATCCCACTCTGGGTCAGCCATTGGCCACGGTGTTCCCCCAGCAGTTTCTTCCCCTTCTTTGGTTGCACTCCCAGATTTTATACACTTGTATCAGGAAAACACCACTTGGTTGTTTGGTGTTTGTTTAATGGTTAGACATCTGCCCAAGTTGGATCATATGCTCTGGGAATAACCCAGAAGATCTGGACTATCTTTTTTTGGGGTTATCTCTGAACTTCAGCATCTGTTGTGGCTGTAACACTAAATTATTAGAGCTATGTTCTGGTTTCAAACCTAGTGGGAAAATGAACTCCAATCAAGCTGCTCCTCTTCCCCCATCCTCTTCCAACAGCAGAGGAAACACCAGACCACAAGTGGAAATCACAATTTTACTGAAAAACGCACAATAAACACAGTATTATCAATAAAAGAGGGCACAAAAGAGAGTGCTCTACCCACAAGAAGGGTTTTTGCCACCAAACCAGCAAAAACACCTAGTCACTCCCTGTACAAAGCAGATCCACATGCATCACTGCAGCAGTACCTCTGTGAAGCAAGCAATGTTTTTTCCATCCTTGCCCCTTGCGTTTCAAGTGAGTGAACAAGAGCAAGGTCAACCCACATCACAGCAGGTGCCTGCTCCAGAGAAAATCCAGAAAATTGCTCCAGGACTTCTCATGGCCATGCTACCCAGCACATCCAGGACCAAGCTCTTCCTGAACACCATGCTGGCCACACCGTGTACAGTGTCATTCCTGAACACAGAGCAAGTGGCTAGAGGAGCCTGTCAGTGACTGGAGACAGCAAAAAGCATTGCTGAGGCTTGGCAGTGCTTGGAGCTGCAGAAGGCAAGGGGAAAACAGGCCCAAGAGCCCTGTCTTCACTATGAGACACGGCTTCTTCCAGGGGAACATAAAGCAGGGCTCTGCAGCCACTCGGGGGTAATAGGTGTCTTTGGTCACCAAGACTGCACTGCTATATGAGCTAACACCTAGTTTTTGAGGAGGATGACCCCAACAGGTGGACAACAAGCTGCTCACTTTACTCACTTGCCCTCTGCTTGGGGAAGACATCCACCTCTGTGCTGGCAGCACTGCCATCCCCACCTCTCTGCTTCTCTTGTGGTGGCTTGATCTCGGTGTAAATGACATTGGAGGAGGCATGTCCCGTCCCCTTCTTTTCAAAATTCAGGTTGGCATAGGTCACATCCTCAGTCCCTGCCACTGGGGCTGCCTGCAGGGAGAGAGCAATGAGCCTTTGCTTTTCTTTCTGTGTCTCCCATGCTAATATATTTCCACTGGCACAACTCTTTGTGCTGCCCAAGCACTACCCAGATTGCTCAGCAATGCCACCTACTCAAACACTCATAAGCCCTTATTTAATAGGAATTAATAAATGTTTAAGACCATGTTTTCAGAAAGCAAAGCTGATTTCACTATGAAATCCTTTAAGTGGGTATTCAACAGACAATACTTTTTTTGACAGGGAGGAGGAAGCAATACGTGCAAAGCCCTCCCTGACTTACTGTACTGACCTGATTCCCTTCTGCCACTTCCCCACTCATGAGCTCTCCTGAAAAAGGAAACCTAGTTTAAATAGTAGTTAAAATAGTGACAATGATCATTATTTTAAATTAAGAAAACAATGAAATAAAGCAAACATCTGCATTGGTCCTGCTTTTGTTGTGGGAAAGGATGATACGCTGTGGCTCTGTGGTTCTGAAGATAGCCAAGGGGCTGGAGGGGTTGGCAAGGGCTTAAAAAGGGTTGGCTTGGAGGGGCTGGAGAAGTGCTCTGAGATGGACACTTTGGGATATGCAAGACCTGTTTCAATCACTCATCAGGTTGTGCCATAACCTCCCACCATCCACGGCCAGAAGGAAGGGAGTGGGGGGAACCTTCTCACCACTCTGGGACAGCTTGTTGAGGAGGATAGACTTGTGAAGGGAACACAGAGCAAGCAAGAGAAGCAGCATGTCAAAAATGGACATCCCCCAAGCCTGGCTTTGTCCAGACCAGCAGCTGAGGAAGAAATGCTGACCTGTTCTGTTTCTTCTGTACTGCCACAGCAGGAAGCCAATTACCAAGGTGTAAAGGAGTGTCCCGACCGCTAAGCCGAAGAGGATGCACAACATGAGGTTGAGTCCTGCACACACAACATCACAGAGGCACTCATGAGCCACCATTCCCCATGCAGGGATACATGCTGACATTGCCTCCTTCATGGCAGGGTCAGATCCTTCCCAGATTTGGGTTTCCAGACCCTGAACCACCTAGAGCTTCAGGGTGCTGACAAAATCTTGTGGAGAATGGTCTCCAAACTCATCCAGGGTGTATCATAGCCTCTGATCCACTGCGCCTACCCCAGTTTGGCAGTGGGTCCCACCCACTCATGGGAAAACATCTGGCTGTTTTCTCCCTTATTGCTCCTCCCTCTTTTTCCTGGAGGACTCCTCCTGCCCTCCACTCTTGCAGCCAGGGGACTGAGGACACGCACCTGTCCAGATCTTCTCTGTGACATCAGTCTGAGGTCCTGCAAAGCCACAGCCTGAAAGGCAGAAACATGAGTGAGAGACTGTCCAGAGGCAGAGAACACCCTGCTCTACCTCGGAGCAGGAGCCTTGACCCCACACTCCTGGCTGTCCCTCTCCTGCCACCACAGCTCTGCCCATGTCAGTATTTGGCTGATGTGCAGAAGCTGGAGGATATGACAGGGCCTAGGAAGGAACCAGTGGCCCAGAAGCTCCATGGTGGGATGAATCTGCCAAAAGCTGTTCTGGGTTGGCTCCTCCAGTTCTCAGGATGCTTTCAGGGGAAACAACGCATGGAAGAACCAGAGGAGTGCTGGATGTTCTGCAAGGGCAGCCTTCCTGCCCACTCATCTCCCCCATGGAAATAAACCCACTGCCACTTACTGAGAACTGCTGCTTGTGTGCTGTTTCCAGTGTTTGTCGAGTTTGGTCTTGGGATGAAGACTCTACACACACAGATTCCTGTGCGGGCTGTACACAGGCTTGAGCTGCTGAAATTCATAGAGTTTTCTCCCAGGACCACAGTGTTGTTTTGAATCTTCCCCTCCAAACATTCAGGTTTGTACCACTTCGCTTGCACCGTGCGATTCTCCAAGCAAATCTCCAACTGCACAGTGATGACTGGCTCTACCCGCTGACTGACTGCTCCTGGAAGAAACAAAACCAGGACTGATAGCTGAAATGTAAATATGATCTTGCAGGGTCATGTCCCATGTGCCACTCATGAAACACACAGTGAAGTGACTGTCCTTTTCTGCAGCAGCTGATGATCTTTTCCAAATCTGGCGGCTAACCATTGCTCAGCACTCAGCACTGGAATGTTGCCTGTTGACTCATGCCACTGGACGCTGTGCAGTGCACAAACTTTTCTGTGCCTCAGGAAGGATTGAAAATGTGAGGATTGGGGGGAAGGCACCTCCTCCACCTGTGACATAGGCACCCAAGCAGGAAGTGCCTCAGGCTCCACCATTTCATGAAATGGGACTGGGGGATTGGCAGTGGAGAATGGTTAGCCCTAGAGAAGCAAAGAAAATACAGGAAACAGATCCCTGCAGCCTCTTTGGCTTCATCCCACCCCCTAACTCTGGAGTAATTCAGAATCACTCCTAAACCTCTAAAGTCACTTCACACATTCTCAGCTGAGTCCTCCCTCTCTCACCTCTCTTCAGTCCTTTTTTCTACTCTGTGGAATATTAGAGGACTTCTGTCCCCTACCACCCTTGCTTAGTTCAGAACAGTTAGATGTGTTTTTTGTGTTCTCCACCCTGCATGTATATTTTCCTGCATGTGCTTTGTTCACATTGGCAAAGATGAGCTGGGCCACCAGATCATTTTTCATCTCCACACCACCTCCATTCTGCTGTTTTCCATTGTTTCAGGTGTCATTAAACCACTTCACCTCCCTGGCAGTGCTGCTTGAGCCTGCCTGGGGCAATGCTAACCTAACCCTACCAACACATCAACTGTGGCTGAAACCTGGTGAGCAAGTCCTGCTGGAAAAAAAACCCTATAGGAACTGGTTTTGTCTTAAGGAATATTGACATCTGCCATGTGAAACTGACCCCCCTCCCTCCACAGTAATCAGGTTTATAACATTTCTGTTTCCTTCCCCCCAGCTGTTTTCTCTTCTTGCTGCAGAAAGCAAAGTTGGTTCAAAGCCCCTGGAGCTCACAGCCTGTGCAGATTTGCAAGGGGGACCCCTCTGCAAGGCACATGGCAAGGTGCTGCCACAGAAGAGGGGCTAAATGATGCAAGAGGAGAGGTAAGAGCAGCAGCAGGCACTTTCCACACCTTCTGCAGGCATAAGCAAAGGGGGAAGAGTTCAGAGCAGAGGCAAGGGCACTGGGGGACTCACCAACTGGCAGCCAGGTGAGGAGCAGCAGGGGCAGACAGGTGCTGGCCAGCCAGAGTTCCATGCTTCCCAACAGCCTCCTGGTGACCATGCTGGGTGCCTGGTGGGATCTGCTGGGAGTCTCCACCTCTCCTTGCAGTGCAGGGTCACTGCTCAGCCGAGGGGAGCTGAAGCCTTGTCAGGACCTCACTCCTTCACCACTGGGCCAGTCAGTTCCCTTTGTGCTCACAGGCTTCCCCTCTCTTCCCCTTCTCTTGCCTCAGCCCAATTCTTATCTCCTCTCTTCTCTGATTCCTCCTCCGGTTTCATCCTGACCACATACTCTTGGCCGTGAGACCCAAGTAATGCCCCTGGGAGCTGCCAGTGGCCATTTCCCACTACTCTAGGGCCCAGCAGCTCCCTGACACTTCCCCAGTTTCCTACAGCATCACCTCCCCACACCATCCCAGTCTGTTTTGTTCTGCACCAGGGAATGGACCCCTTGGAGGAAGCAGTGCTGCTGTCACGGCAGAGGAGATGGGGTGATGTCCACACCCATCTGGTGATTGGGTGTGCTCCCTGAGCCCAGGTAGGAACACACACACACCCCCTGCCAGCCCCCAGGGACTTGTGGTTTGATATGGGGATTGGCTTGCCCAGAGCCTTCTGGTTGTGGGATGTACATGGCCCATGCTTTGGCCATGAGTATCCAGACCCCAACTCCTGCCCTGCCCATATTCCCCTGCCACCTGCATGAGGGACACTAGGACATGAACATCCACCAGACCAGACACAGCTTGTGTCACTGCTGCCACCAAAGGGACATGGGCAGCAGTCAGCTCTCAGTCAGCAGGTCCCTCTGTCTCCCCAGCCTCTGTGGGTGCAATCTCTGCTGCTCCCCACTGCCTGCCACCGCTCTTCTTCATGCTCAGAACAAAACCTCCTCCCATCTGCCATTTCCTCCCCTTTAGTTTTTATCAGCATCCATAGTAACCACCCTCCACACCATGCTGGGCACACACAGCCCAGCCACATGTGTCTCCAGAATAAAGGGTGCTCACTGCAGCTCTGCTCTGAGAGCCTGTGGAACTTCCTGGCTGAAGCTGAGGTCTCATCTGCAAACCAACCCACATGAGGAAACAGCAACACCAGCATGGTATTTGCTGATAAGAGGGTAAATATACACAAGAATGACAAGTGAGAGGTTCTGTATCCCTCTTGCTCTCTCCTCTGAACCTCTTCATCTCTTCCTGTGCTCTTTCTGATGTTCAGTTCCTCTCTGCATTGGCATCTTCATCTTCTCTCATTTCACAACAGCACAATGATGTGTACATGTTTGCTTCCTTCCTTTTCATTTCTATTCTGGTTCCCACGTTTCCTGGCACTGATGAAGCCAAGACTTTCTCCAGCAGGAAGTGCCTTTCCCGTGTTCCCAGCTGTGGTGCTGATGGAACCAAAGGTTAATGTCTTGCCTTCTGCTGACTCCACAGAGCTGCTCTCCTACCAGAGCCTCTTCCAGCTCCACAGCCACATTCCACGGTGCTCTCTGTCAAGGAGAAAAGAGAGCAGGAAATGACAATGCTGCTGTTAATAACAGGGTGCCCCGTGTCAGCAGCAACCACACGAGGCTCTACACAATGTCCACCCTAACAGGGGGGCTGCAGAGATCCTCAGGAGCTCCCCACTCCCTTGAAGTGAACGAAGGAAACACAGAACGTGCCACCAAGGACTTCCCGTGCGATGCTGGGGAGGATGAGGAGAGATGTGAGAAGCTGGCCCGTGGTGACTTTACACAAGCTTTTCCTTGGGTGGCCAAAAGCGATCCTGCCCTCGGCCCGAACCTCACAGCACTGTGGGGCTGACGGGGCTCGGGGGCACATTGATCTGAGGCCGCTGAGCCCTGAGGGAGCTGGGCACGGAAGAGCCAGCGTCAGAGCAGCTGGTGCTGGTGACACCGAGCAGAAGGCGCTGCAGACACCGGCGGTGGCACAGCACCGTCATGAGGCGGGAGGGCGGCCACTCCTAGGGCCCCGCTCCGGGCACATCCCTGGAGCCCAGAGCGCCTCACTGAGCCCCATCGCGGGCATGACGCGCCCCCGAGCTGCTCTTCTATTGGCTTCTCTCTCTGTCCATCACCATAAACCCCGCCTCCCCGCCAATCTCCGGCCGCGGGATTGGCCGTCCCTCACGAGGCGCGTGAAGCCCCTCTGGACGCCGCCATGTTCGGGGGCGCTGCCCGGCGGAGCGGCGCTGGGCTGTCGCGCATGCGCGAGCCGGGCAGGGGCGCCGCCCCGGGAGCGCGCGGCCGCCTCGGGAGCGCGCCCGGCCCGAGGATGCGCCCGGCGGGACAACCCCGGTGGCCGGACCGGGCACAGGTGAGGGGGGCTCGGACCCCTGGAGCCCCTTGGGCTCCTCCGCTGTCCCGGGGCCGCTGGGCGGCGAGGGGAGCGCGGTCCTGCCAAGAGGGCGCGGGGCCGGGAGCGGCTGGGAAGGCATTGGGGGTACCAGCTCCGTGTGGGCCGGTGGGGTGAGGTGGGGCCTCAGACCCCTGAAGGGGGGAGGTCTGGTGAGGGGAGGGGAGGCGAGGTGAGCCCTGCCCTGTTCCAGAGGGGCGGTCAGTGGGCTCTGTCCCGTCCAGCCCTGTCAGGAACCCGCACACGAAGAGCAGCTGCCCCCGGGCAGCCACAGAGCATGGTGCTGAGCTCGGAGCATCCCCGGGGCTGCCACGGCTCTGCCATGAGCTTTGTGTGGTTTCCAGGGTTTTGTAGCTGCTGCTGTCTCCGGCACGGTCCTCGCTGCCACCTTCGGCCTCGGGCGGCACCTGTGGGCAGTGCCGTGCCTGGAACGGGGCTGTACATCCAGCCCGGGAAGGTCAGCGCCCTGTGCTGGGCTTGTCTCCAGGTGTGCTGGGAGTTCCTGGAGGCTGTGGGCTCGTGGGTTATCGCTCAACCCGCTGGCACTGGATCAAAAGCGCGTTTAGTAAAGAAAGCACCTCAGTTTTGGTATCAGCACCTGAACCGTTTCATACAGAGCCTCAGTTCGTGTCGGAGGGCAGCAGTGCTTGCTGGTGTGCTCCTCCACCATGTGCCTCATCTTTCTTGGAACCCAAATGGAACTTTTTAGGATAAGTTGGAGGCATGTGAAAAGCTTTCTCTTTATGCAGAGCCAGTGCTACCCTGGCCAGCACCTTTCTGAACATGGGCTGTTATTCTTTCCTTTGGCCATCTGTAATGGTCTACAGCAGTTTCTGGGCCCTGCGATCCTTGACTATAATATTTAGTTTATGAGACTCCTGCCTTTGGAGCTCCCAGAGGGCTTCAATGTGACATTGAATGGGATCCTGTAGGAACCATCAGGTTTTTCATTGCACTGGGTCACAAACTTCTTGTCACTATGTGTACCAAGAGTCAAAAAGCTCCTTTCTATGACTGGGATGGGACTTGAAACTCACTGTGAAATTCAGCAAAAAGGAATGTGTTTTGTGGCCACCAAAAAAAGGAAGGGCAGAGCTCTTAAGTGCTTCTGTTGGAAAATTTAAGTCAGAATGATGTGCAGGATTGATCATTTTTGTTAAAAAGAGATTGATTTTTATCTCCTGACGTGCAGGATATCTGCTACACTCTGGTTTCAGTTGCCCATAAAAGCTCTGCCTTTTGTGTTTTCCTGGGGAGGAAAACTTCTCATTAAAGTGTTCATTCCAATGTTTGACTACTGTTGATGCACTAGATTTTAATTTTTGTAACTAATTTGCTGAGGCTTGTTTGACAATCTGAGGCTTGGTGGGATCTAAAGTAAATATGTAGAAATTGTACCTGATTCTAAGCTGCTGTTGGTACCAGTTTCAGGCATTTGGTACCAGTTTCAGGCATTTGGTACCAGTTTCAGGCATTTGGTACCAGTTTCAGGCATTTAGTACCAGTTTCAGGCATTTGGTACCAGTTTCAGGCATTTGGTACCAGTTTCAGGCATTTCTTTCTCAGAGCTGTTCCCATGCTCTGCCAAAACCAGATTTCCCTAGTTTTCAGATCAGTGCTAGATGTGACTTCTGTGCACTCAGTGAGCCTCAGTGGATAGATAAGAGTCTCTCTTTTCACTCCCTGTAAATGACAAATATCTGCACTGTCTCATGGCAAGGGCACTTCACAACTTAAAAAAAGTCTGCTGCCAGGAGCCACCTCCTTCAGATTGTTTTGATCCTGCCTTCTCTGAGCTCCATTTTATGTGTTCTTACAGGGTGAAAGACAGTGAAAATTTTGGTTTTCTCTGTTCTAAGCCACTCTTTACTTTATTGTCTGTGATGTCTCTTCCCAACTGAGGAATCTTTCCTTGCTTAGGTCTTCCATTTCAGAAGATTTTGGTGCCTTTTGTCTGCAGCATTTCCAGTTCTGCTCCCCCTCTGAGGCAAAGCACCAGATGTGCACGTAGAGCTCCAGACGATGGTGCTCTGGGGACTTCTGTGGCTGCACAGTGCTGTTCTGAGATCCCTGTTCCTTTTTTCCTAAACTGTTAATTACAGCTGCCTCTCCTCAGCAGTGGCCTTTTTCTGACATAGAGGGTTTAGGGTGTTTCCTCAGGGTTACCTGGGCAGGAATCCCTCTCCTGCCAGCACTGGAGTGTGTGTGAGAAGGCTGCAGTACTCATGTAAAAAAACCCTTTTTAAAAACTCCCATTATAGATCTTTCAGCATCTGCTCAGTTTGGCTCATCCTCCGTGTGCTCTGTGATATTTGCCCTGTGTAAGAATTGTCTTTTTCCATCCTGTTGTGCCTGCCCTGCTAAACCAGGACTTCCCACTTGGTGGAAGTCTGGTTTGGGGCAGAGGAGGCTGCAGGTGGCTCTCAGAGGAGGGAAGAGAAGCTTGTCCTGTGCTCAGGGCTGCTCTGCAGAGCCTGGTGGCTGCAATGTTTGGGATCTCCAGCCCTGTGGGGCCTTTTGACCCTGCAAGCTGTGTCTCCATTCTCAGAGAGCTGGGATTGCCCTGCTGGAAGTCACTGCTGAGGCTGGGTTGGCCACTTCGTGCATTGTGGTGGCACTGGTGGTGACCTAGTGACCACCTGAAGTCCTTGTAGCATCAGGAGCTGATGCATGGTAGCTAGTCACTAGATTTTGTAGGTTTGTGCAATAGCTCCTAGTGATACCAGTGTAGAAGCATGCTGTGTTTTGGGATAAGGGAGTTTAAGATTAATTCCACCTGACTGAGATGGTTTTGAAGAGGCAGTTGATGGAAAACAGGAAAGAGTAACACTTAACTGAGTGGTTGTTATAGAAACCAGCTTATCTGAGTAGCAGGAGTCTCCTGTTGCACTTACTGTGGTGTTCTCCTAGAGCATTTTCAATCAATTCAGCCTTTTCTAAACAGTTGTGATGTTGTGTAAGTTAGACACATCTGTGTGATCTGGTGCAAGACCTGGTCTCTGTTCCACCTCACTTTGTGTCCCTTCAAACAAAGATGATGTTCTTTCTGCTGCAAGAATTTTTAATTCTTCCAGACCATAAACTGCTGAACAGATTTGTGGGGACTTCAGTAGTTATGCCTGCTGTCCATCCAGTTGCAAGGCTTTTTTTTTTTTGTCTGTTTATATGATTTATATAAAGCAAGCCTGGGCAGAAGCTAAGCTCCTTGCCAGTATCCCAGGATCCCACCCTTTTATGTAGACTAGTAAATATTTTCAAGATCCTTTTGATCTTTGTCATTGCCTTCTTTGAGTGTTCTGTTGAATGTTGGATAAAAAGGAGTTTATACCAATGAAGTTTGTTCATCCTTATAAAGAATGACAGTGACAGTATCACTACAAATGTGTCATCACACGAAATAAGGAAAAATATACTGAATTAACTAAGTAAATATTTCATAAGCTGTTTCATAGCATCTGTAAACATTTGTGCATTTTCCAAGATAAATATTCTCAAGCATTTCTGTTTCTAGTTTAGGGTTTGTACTACAAAAATACCTAGGAATTCAGTCAGGGTTCAGTTTTCCAACACATGCTGGGCAGTGTAGGCACCCCCAGACTAATGAGATGCTGATTGCAAGCAAAGCACTTGCACTGGGAGTAGTTTCATTTCTGTGCTGATACTGCCCAGTGCTGTATCAGTTTGCTTTTGTGTGTTGTAACTTAATACATTGAGTATCTTGGCATGGGGAGATGAGTAACAGTGATTCTGAAAGGTCATGATTCTTGTTGCTTAGAGGTGTCTTTTCCAAAGGTGTTGATCTGGTGCTGGTACCAGTTGTCTTTTTCAATATGGTCTTTGCTTTTTCATTGTAAGCTTCTAACAAAAATGAAATTTGTTGTGTTTTTCTCTCAAAAAAAAAAAAAAAAGAGGTCAAGTGGGTGTAATAGTTGAGAATTCAGAAAGGCACAGCTTTTAACTACCTACAGTGGACACAGAGGAGCGCCCTTTTCCTTTCAGAAAGCAGCTTTCTGTGTCTTTAAACACTGCCATTCTCTCTCCTCCCCATGCAAAACAAGCTCACTGAATCCAGGCTTTCCCCACAGGACATATTTTCTAAATCTTCTCTAGACTGACTTATCTATTTGCCATAAAATTGTTAAGGTCCAAGTAGTTGCTTTCAGTTTTTGTATTTAATTTGGAAGAAAGATTTATGTGTCCCAAAGCATGTCTATTATTTCCAGCTATTTCAATTGGTCTAATAAAAGATATTACCTAATGTCACAAACCTTTATCTCATTTAGGGACTTACATCATCACAAATAGAGCAGCACTGCTTTTACTGCTGGTGTGACAGACTCCTGTCCTCTTGGTGCTTCCTGTCACTCCCAGTTTGTGCCTCTCTGTGTCTGGTTCATCCTGCATTCCTGTGTGTGTTTCTGTCCCCATGTGCTGAATTTTGAAGCTGAGGAGATGACTCTGTCAAGCTGCTTTCTTACCATTCTTCTGCAATAGGTTTGTTAGACTTAATATTGTATCTCTGTAGATTGCACCTTTTGGGGGTTTTGGTTTTTTGTCATTAGGATGTTTGAGAACCTTGAAAGCCATACAAAGGACAGAAGGTGGCATTGAGGATTAGGAGTGTTTGATACCACAATGTGCCTTTTCCTGATAATGACTTTAACTTCTCACATTTTAGGAACAGCGGATGGAACGCCAAGCTGAGGAGCCAAACATTTTATTGAAGTGTGCGTAGACCCTGATGCTTGAATGAATGAATGAATGAAGAATGAAAATGCTCCCTGGAGTGGGTGTGTTTGGAACTGGTAATGCTGCCCGGGTCCTGGTACCCTTGCTGAGGGCAGAAGGCTTCTCTGTTGAAGCTCTTTGGGGGAAGACTGAAGAGGAAGCCAAACAGCTGGCAGAGGAAATGAACATCTCCTTCTACACCAGTCGGACTGACGATGTCTTGCTGCATCAGGACGTAGATTTGGTTTGCATCAACATCCCTCCACCACTAACTCGCCAAATCGCTGTGAAGGCTCTAGGTACCTTTTTATCCTTGGAGTTGGACCAAAAATCCATAGCTTGTTGGTAGATTGGTATTTGAAGCTGTTACCCCAGCACAGCTCTGGTTGCACCAACAGGAAAATGCAGTGCTAAAAGTTTTGTGTGGCATTTGTGAGAAAGGTTACCTGGGTTGTTTTTTTTTTTTGTAAAAGTGCTGTTAATAATTGCTTGTAGCTCTGCTATAACAAGTGAACCAATTGGGCTAAAATATCTTGCTCAGTTCAGACTGAAGTTGTGGTAGGAAGTTTATAATAAAGATCAGTTATATCAGAGATAATAATGAGAAGGTAAATGGCTTTATGCCCATTAAAAAAACCCCAGAGCAACAGGAAAAAAATCAAACAAATAAAACAACTTAAATTGTTTAAATCACTTTAGATTTTCCAGTGTTCTGTACTGGGAAACTGAGATTTGCCTGGAAGAGGAAGGTTGTTCAGCTCTGCTTTCTGCTTTCTCCACAAGTAAAATCAAACTTGGAAGTTGAAAGCTTTTGAAAAAATATTTGCATGCACTCAGAAGAACCTCATGAATTAGGAGCTAAGAAATGCTGTTCTGGCTGTGACCCTGGCCACTACCTGGACCACTCTTGGCACATCCGTGTCCACAGCAGGCTGATGTGGTCCCAGGTAGAGGAGTCCTTTCACCTGACTCAGAAGGGCAGATGTTGGGGACAGCAGGAGGAATCCAGCTACGTGAGAGAGAAGGGATGACACCCCAGACTGGTTGGGCAGGGAGATGGGAGCCAACTGCCCAGGCATCCTAACATTTCTTAATTCCCCAGTGTGTGACTTTGTAGTGTTAATGTCCCCTCCTGTAGTGCAGCGTGGGTGTCAGTTTGCATGTAATTCTGTAAATAACAAGGGTGATATTTTTACTGTGTTTACAGAAGATACACGAGTTAATTTTAGGACAGGTAATCTCAGCCCATGTGAGCCAGGGTGATTTGTTGTGCCTCTTTTCTCTACAGTAATTTCTTGTGGAAGTAAACAAGTCCCTGCACAAACATTTGCAATGCCACTTAAATATGCAGAGAGTTATTTCAGGCTTTTTTTTTCCTTTTCTTTTTTACATTGTTAGATTTGTTTGTTTACCTCGTTAGAGTACTGTCCTTTGAATTTGAAGGTATTCTGATTCTTAAATATTTGAACTGCAAGTTAGAATTTATCTCTTCAAATATGCTAGAAGCTCTTTAAAGCACTTGTTAGGTAATATGCATTTCACTAATGGCTCTTGGTGATCAAGTGGGCTAAAAAGGAGAGAATTGAACCTTCTCTGGTGAATTATTAACTAAAAGGGTTTGAGATTCCTTCATTGAAGGCTGGTTACCCATAAGATGGCATTATCCAAAGGAGAAAAGGGAGGTAAAGCTGGTGCAGAAATACAGACGTTGTGTGTATGCTTAAATGCAACTTTAGGAAGTGGAAGGCTGAAAAAGTGGATGGATGTAGCAGGAAAGGGTAACAATCACTCCCTCTGTCCTGAGATGTTCTGATCTGCAAACTGCTGCAGACATCTCAGACCAGTGTGATGCTGACCTTGCCTTTCAGCTTTCCAGGTTCACTGCAGTGATATTTGCTGCCCAGTATATTGTGACTTATTTAAAGCCAGTATTGGGTGGTTTGCTATGTTTGAATGTTCTGAAGGAACACAGAACCAGGGTAGGGCTAAAGATGGCAACAACATTTTCTTTGGAAGTTGAGATTGATACAGTGATGGTTATAATCAGACAATTATTGGCTGTGAATTGTTTAGAACAGATTGGTGTTTAGTTGCCAAGAGACTGGGCTTTAGGAAATGTCAGAAGTGGTACAGTAATAATGGTCTTGTGTGTTGTGTTTCGTTGGGCTTGGTTTGTTTGTTTTAAAGTGGTGACACTTTTATTACTTACTTTTGTACATTTTTCTACTTTTTTAAAAAATTGTGTTTCCATTTTCGTCCTAAAGAGAAAAAAACCCCCAGTTTTTCTAGGTGGTGCAGTTTCCTTCCCTAAGTTTCTTACTGACAGGCATCTGTGAACAAGCCTGGGGACAAAGCAGTGACACTGGTTTGAGTTCATGAACCAGACAGGAGAGATCAAAGCCCAGGGGATAGTTCTTATTAAAATCAGTGTAATCTTATGGTTTATCTCCATAGCAGGCAAAGCAAGAAGCTCTCTTTAAATTTCTGCTTCTTTTGATCTCAGAGGAACTAAATAAATTTCACCAAATGTCAGTGTTGTGGTTCATGTCCCACAAGTTAAATGCACCCATCCATGTTCTCATGTCTCCTGGCTGGTGAGGGCCTCAACTGAAAATTTTGTAGCTGTGGTTTAGGTAGACAATACAGTACAAAGTTCAGGTTATTCATTACAAAAACAATAGTAACAATCCCAGGGATGTAAGCTGCACTGCCTTGGAAAACAAAAGGCGTGGCCGTTCCATTGGTAAGGGACCTTGTAGCCATCTCTTACTTGGCCCTTGTCCTTGCTCCATGGCCGTGTCTGTGAGCTTGGGGACAGCTGGAGGGATGTCCCTCTGCAGGCAGCAGCAGGATTATCCCAGAGCTGTGATGTGTTCCCAGGTCTCCATCCTGGCACTCAGCAGTGCACAGTGGGCTGTCAGTGCACTGCACTGCACTGCCATCCCAAAAAAAAGCATCAGCCAGTTTTAGCTCCTCGAGTGGCTCAGCCTGGGCTGCCACAACAGGAACAGCACTGAGTGAGGGTGAGGCTGGCCAGCAGAGCAAGAGCAGCCCGGTGTGAGGAGCTGCCCAGCGTGACAGGGTGTGCCCAGGCTCGGCTGGCTCTGCTCTCAGTCCCTGCTGCAGGGACCCAGGCCTGGGCAGGCAGGGGAGCAGCACCAGCACAGCACTGGCTGCAGAGCTGTACCCAACGTGTACATGGAGCAAGACTCATTTTGGTTTTCTGCAAGCTTTGAGGATGCACATCTGCTCAGGGTGCTGCGAGCAGCACTTTGCTTCCTCTGGTGGTGCTTTACTGTCACCTGCCTGGAGACAAGTGCTATTTAAATAAGGCTGATAAAGGGGACTTCAAAGCAGCTCCAGATGCTTGTCCAGGTGCTTCAGCTAGCCCTGAAAAATGTTGAACTGAATGTTGTGCCTTGCTTTGGCAGCAGGATTGGGAGTGGGGGAGTCAGAAATGGTACCTGAAATGGGGGGTTGCCAGTGGACAGCCAGGGTATCCACTGGGAGTTTGACCTGACCCTTTGGTCAGTAAAGCTGCTGTAGACTCGTATCAATATCGGGGATTTCTCATGTGTAGTTTTCTCACTTTCTGACTGCATCTTGCTTGTGTCTATTAGAAGTTGTATGTTAGAAGCAGAGGTTCTGAGTCTCCTGTAGCTGTCCCCTGGCTGAGCTGTGTCACACTGGCCCCTGGCCTGCTCGGAGAGTTCCTGGAGTTCCTGGCTGGGTGCAGCCGGGAGGGGGAGCACGGAGAGCAGCAGCCACAGTGGGGGGATCTGCCTTTCCCGTGCGTGCCACAGACCGATTGAGGTGCCTGTGCTGGTACCTTCTCACTGGGAGTCAATTAAATCTGCTCTGAGCAGGGAGCACGGTCTGCTCCTGGCTAAGGAGGAGCTTTCAGAGAGGTGCCCATCTTTCAGTGATTCCTGCAATTCTTGGGCAGAAACTGTGGTGTGCCATGACTGACCTTCAGGTTTGGCATTCCTAGTTAGTATCTGTAATAACCATGTTAGGAATAAAATAGTTATTACACTGAAAAATGTTTAGATAAGTATTTGATCAGAACGGATGAAAAAGCAGTAAAAGTAAAGCCCTTCCATAAGAAAGGAAATACCAGAAAAGTTCCAAATGTAAGAATGGGTTAAAACTTGTACTATTATGCTCTTTTGTATTACTTTATTTCTGCTTTAAAGTTAGGGGGAAATAGAGGGTTATTGACTGTCCCCATTGATTTAGGCTGAACACGATGTAAAGTGCATCAGTAGCAATAACAGTGCAGTGGGTCAGCTTGGGGGTGCAGCTCTTGTCTGTGTGACTCAGACACCTTTTGTCTAATGGTATGAACAGGCTGTATGTGTGCAGACCAAAATTATTTGCTTTCTAATTAGAAACAGTTGTTTTAAAACAGTCCACTTAACAAAACAGTCCACTTACCTTATTTCTAATTCTTGTGTTCTGTACACAGAATCTGTATGTATGTCTTTTATAGAGATACATTTTTATATGTAAGTAAATTGTATGTCCCATTTATATTAATGAATTAAAAAAAAAAAATGTATAGTGGTGGTGAAATGCAAAGTAGAAATCAAATCTCCTCTTCCTTGCAAGATACACAGCTTTTTTTTTAACTCCTCTGGCTGTACAGGTATTCAAATAATTCTTTAACTATAGCAGTCATATTGTGTCTTGTTTTGATGCCGTTTGGACATTTTTCTTTCATGATGTAAAAATCCTCTCTCTATTTAGAGCCTCCCTCTGTAAGAGTTTTTCAGCTCTGCAACTGGAGCATCTTGGGAACAGCACTGAGTCTTGCTGCACTTGGCATTCCTACTTTAGTTCCCAGATCTTTACCTTAGCAGTTGCAGGAGGAAAGCCCAACTCTTAAAAACACCACTTCTTGAAAACCTTTGGGGCATCTGAGCATGTTTTACTCACGTGTGCTAAATATTGGTTGTTTTTTTTTTTTCATTTGTGCCGCAGGAATAGGGAAGAACGTGCTGTGTGAGAAAGCTGCTACCTCTGTGGATGCCTTCAGGATGGTGACAGCTGCCAGGTATTACCCCAAGCTGATGAGCATCGTGGGCAACGTTCTGCGTTTCCTGCCCGCCTTTGTGAAGATGAAGCAGTTGATAGAGGAGCACTACGTGGGCAACGTCATCATCTGCGACGTGCGGGTCTACGGGGGCAGCCTGCTCAGCCACAAGTACAACTGGATCTGTGATGAGCTGATGGGAGGGGGTGGGCTGCACACCATGGGCACCTACATCATCGACCTCCTGACTCACCTCACCAGCAGGAGAGCAGAGAAAGTCCACGGTTTGCTCAAGACTTTTGTGAAGCAGAACACGGCCATCAGCGGCATCCGCCACGTCACCAGCGATGACTTCTGCGTTTTCCAGATGCTCATGAGCGACGGAGTCTGTTGCACTGTGACTCTCAACTTCAACATGCCCGGGTCGTTCACCCACGAGGTCATGATCGTGGGGTCTGCAGGTCGCCTCATAGCTCGTGGGACAGACTTGTACGGGCAGAAGAACACTGCACTCCAGGAAGAGCTACTGTTTACAGACTCTCTGCCTGTCAACAAGGGCCTTTTGGATAAGGGGTTTAAGGACATCCCGCTGCTTTACCTGAAAGGAATGGTGTACATGGTGCAAGCCCTGCGGCAGTCTTTCCAAGACCAGGAAGACCGTCGGACGTGGGACCATAAACCTGTGTCTATGGCAGCCTCTTTTGAAGATGGTCTGTACATGCAGAGTGTGGTAGAGGCCATCAAGAAATCCAGTAGGTCAGGTGAGTGGGAGACTGTGGAGGTGATGACTGAGGAACCAGATGCCAACCAAAACCTCTGTGAGGCACTTCAAAGAAATAACTTATGAACATTCCTACCTTGGAAAAAAAGAACAATTAACACTTCTGGCTGTAATGTAAAAAATACCAGTTTTTAAGATATGTAGATTCTTATTTAATAGCCTGAGTTTCTTGGTTTTTTTAAACATGTAAAATATGTTCTGATAGGAACAGTTCTGGTTTAAATTGTTTAAAGAGTTTTAAATGTTTCTGTTTTTTGCAAACATTTAATTTTTGTCTTGGGGACTGGTAGGAAAACTTGAATTGCCCTTTGCACTTGCAGTAGCTGAAGTGAAGAGTGGGATCTCTGCCATTGTGTGGCTTGGAAATGGGACACAGCCCCTGTTGCACAGGTTGCTGATCTAACCATGAGAGCATGTAGAGCAAGATCAGGGAGTATCTGTTGTTCAGATGCCTTTTTCTTCTTTCTTGGAGACTGATTTATGTTTTAATCCTCAGTTTCTAAAATTTTAGAAAAGAGTTTAGTGATGTAACAAGTCTCTAAACTCCTATAGGACAAAAAGTAAAAGGAATGGATTAAAGTTAGTAACGTAAGGATCAGCCTTTTGGCTTCCTGTATGTGGTAAATGTCTTTCAAATTCATTCAAACTGATGTTTTATTTAAATGATACTATAATTCTTTGTTGCTTGGCAGTGTCTTGGCAGGAAAATCTTCAGGAAGTCTGTGATGCATTGAGCTATTCTTCCATATCTGTAGACATAATTCTTTCTACTCAAAAGGCTGCCTGCATCCAGCAGCTGTTTTTCCATAAGCTCTGTGCTTATGTCAGTTGTGTTTACTGCCTGGCAGCACTGGTGCCGTGCCTGTGGGGCCATGTTTTCATTTCTGTGACTGTTAATAAATAAATGCCTCCCAGGGTCACGGGATTGCCACAGCGTTGTGGGTAACAAAGTTGAAGGAAGGAGGTATTTCCTACCTCTGGCAGCTCTCTTAATGTGCTGGCTGGGTAGCTGTCACACTACACACATCCTGATAGTTGAGAGAACAGGGACTGAACTGCCAGGGTAAATGTGCTTTTGATCTCAAACACTGGCTATTAACCCTCTGGTCCAGCCCATCTTCACCTTCTCCTGCAGCTGGTGTCCAGTGGAGAGATTTGTTGGCAGATGATGGGGTGGAAGTTCATTCCTTTTGAGAAATGTTTCTCTCTGAGGCAGGTATGTGGAAAGGATAGTCTGATTTTACTACATTTGTTTTGTGTACTTGAAAGCTTTTTTTTAAAATGTATTTCCCATTAAATTGTAACCCTATGTATTTATGTGTATTAACATGCACGCTGCTGTTTCATAAGCTGGACCTTCCTGAAAAGTATCATGTTTTCTACAGAAATAAAAAGTTGTGTTTGTTGAGGGAATTCTCTATGCAGCTGTGTGCTTGTGTTTGATTTGGTCCAGCTAAAACCATCCTAATAAAAGTGAACAGGAGACTCAGAGCTGGGACTCAGTATCTCGTGAGTTCCCTACTTATTGTAGAAGCTGCCAGAAGACAGCAAGGAAGAAGCAAAATCCCTGCAGTATTGATGGGACCATTTTCTTTGCTTGGTGTATAAATTAGGTATTTACTGTTGGGTATTTACTTTTCCAGACTCTGACAGAAACAAGTCTACTGCTTTGCTGTTGTAAAGGGTAGGAGCATGGCTGCTCTTGTGCTCTGTACCATCTCATCTCTACTGGGAGCTGTGTGAAGGAAGTGCATGGTTAGATTGGATATTAGGAAAAAGTTCTTCACCCAGAAGGTGGCTGGGCACTGGAATCGTCTCCCCAGGCTTGTCAGAGTTCAAGGAGAATTTGGACAATGCTGTGGGAGCAACAGGGTGGGATTCTTGGGGCTGTCCTGTGCAGGGCTGGGAGATGTAATCAATGATCCTTCCATAGGTGTGAGCATCTAATGTCTGTGGAGTCTGTGTGCTATCTAAAATGGATGAGATAATACATCCTGAGCTCACCTGGCAGTCACCACCTTCATTCAGGTAGAAGAGCCCTAACTGTTTTCATGCCATCTTGGGGTGTGTTTTGAAGCCATCCTTCTTGAACTGAAAACCTTCCTTGTGCCTTTGTCACTACGTTTGTATTGGGCAGAAAAAATCTAAACTGCAGCTCCTCCTCTAGGAGAAGGAAGCACAAAACGTCTCCAGATGCTCCCAGTGAAGAGAAAAGAGAAAGACCACAGTATTGTGCGGAGAGGTGAAAGGGGCCCCTCGTGGGCTGGCTGCAGCCTGAAGCTGCCGTGCACAGGCAGAGCGGGATGGTGACCACAGGAGCGCCCCTTTGGATTCCCAGCGGATTCCAGCCGGGAAGCCTGGACTCCCGCGTGCAGTCCCTGAGTGTTTAACGCAGGTGTTTAATGCAGGTGTTGTGCATTAGGGACAGCCGGGGGGTCAGTGTCCGCCGTGCGCTGTGGCTGCCCGGACACCCCCGGGAGCAGCGGCGGGGCCCTGCGGGCCGGGCCCGCCCATCCCGGCGGAAGCGGCTGTTGCCGGGGAGCGGCGGGGCCCGGCCGGGGCCCTCGGTTACCGGCGGGCGAGCCCAGCCCGGCCGGGAGCGCTTCTCCTCCCTCGGTGAGTCCTCTCGGGGCAGCCGCACAGGCCCCTGCCCGGCTAGGGAGCGGCGAAGGCCGGGGAGCCGGGCCGGGAAGCGCCGGGCCTGGGGCGGGGGGGAGGCTGTGGGCACCCCGGCACTGCGCTGCTCACAGCGCCTCCAGAACCACGAGCTCCGCGCCAAGGGAGCCAGGAAGGTCCCACAGGGGTGTCCGGTGCCCCCGCGGTGCCCGGTGCCCGCTGTCGCTCAGCACGGTGCCGGGTCCCCAGTATGTGTCCCCAGGCAGGGCCGGTGTTATCTCCCGTGCCAGCCCGGCCGGAGGAGTTGGGGGTTTGCCACGCAAGCTGCAGCCTCAGCACGGAGCTCATCCCTGAATCCGAGAGGAATCCCACGCGTTGAGGTGGGGCCTCCGTGTCGTCAGCTGTGCTTGCCCTCCAGAGAGAGGACTGGGCTGCAGCTCTGCAATAGCCACATCAGTTTCTGCTCACTTTCCAGCGCTGAGCACGGCTCTCGTTCAGCTCCTGCCTGTTCAGCTGCTGCAGGAAATGCGTCTGACTCTCTGGGCAGACTGTCCAAGCTGGTTTTATTCCTAATAAGCCGTTGGTAGACACCAGCTCCCAGAAATGCAGATGCCAGTATTGCACCTGGCTGTGCCTGACCCTCTGTTTTCAGAGAGACAAAAGGAAAAATGGGTCTTGTAGACTGGCAGGTGGGGAAGATCTGAGGAAACTCGTGTGGGGAATGTTACTAAAAGGAGAATATTAATCTCTCCCATAGCAGTCAGCTTAGGCTGGACTAAAACCACTGGGTAGGTTCACAGCACATTGACCTCTGGTCCCGGCTCCCAGTTCTTCAGGACGAATGGTCACAGATTTATTTGTGCTGTTTTAGTGCAGCCCTCAAGCATGGAAGTTATCCTGATGTGACTTTCCAATTCAGCTAAAACTGTTGAGGAAGGAATCAAACATGCAAGACCAGCTGCACGGAGATTAGCCCTTTGATTTGCTGCAGATGACTTGCTCTGCTTATCACAGCTTATCACAACCGTGGGATGTTTTTTCCCATGCTTTTTGCAGAGATTGGCTCATGAAGGCAAGAAGCTGGGCTGGCATCAGCTCTGTGTGTGGTAGCAGCTTCCTGGCCAGGGACCCAGGCACAGTGAAAATGTCATCTGTGAAAAAGAGGGAATGCTTCAAAGTCAGATGCTGAGGGTTCAAGGCTGTGAAATGCACCTGCCTGAGGCTTGTCTGTTCCCATGTTTTGCAATTACCTTAACTACAATGCCAAAAAACAAGCCACAATAGGAAGCTGTGGTTCTTACAGGCTCTGAAAGGGCTCAGTTTATTAGGGGGATAATTAGCATTTTTACCACTTGGTCAGCTGCAGCAAGGGGGACAGAGTGAGTTAATGGTTCTTAAACTTGCAGACACTCTGGGAGAGAGAGAGCTGGAGCCTGCATTGCTTGGCTCGTAGGCCAGCATTAAAGCCATGGTTCTGGTGGAGAAGGGAGCAGCACCCTGGGCTGAATGAGCAGTGTTGAAGTTGTTGGGTTACTCCAGCAACTGCTCTGTGCCTCCTGTAGCTGTGCAGGATGGTTGGGAGCTGTCACTTCCCAAGAGACTCCACAGGCTGGCGGCAGGGGGAGGAACAGAGAGGCATGGCAAACACGTATCTGTTTGCCTGGACTTATTCAGCCTGGTTCTGCAGAGTGTGCCTGCATCTCACAGCCTGTGAATACATAAATGGTGTGTGTCTGGTGACAGCAGGTCAGGTACTGTATTGTTGATGTTGGGGTTTCTGATGTGGTGGTAAAGCAGGGGCGTTCCTGGGTGCAGGCAGCGATCAGGTTGCTGCCCAAGGGGCTGACCCTGTTCCCTCATCCCTCTCCTCTGTGTTCATAAGTATGTGCTCCTGCTGTCTTCCCCTGGTGCTTGCTCCAGTGCTTCTCTGATCCCCCTGTGGACGTAAAAGCCATGATCCTTTTGGACAAAAGGCTGCATGGGCAGAAGACAAACCCAGTGAAAGAATTGACTCGTTTTATGCAGGGGCAGTGAGTGGAATTTGCTCAGCGCAGGACTGTTGGTGCTGCAAAGCTGTCCTGAGAAATGAAGCAGGTGGGAATGACAGCAGAGGTCATACATGGCAGGACTGAGCCATGAGGGGATCTCTCTCGTGTCCCCCAAAGAGGCCCGTGGTCAGCAGGACCTGCAGAGCAGCAGTTTGGTTGGTCTATGCCAGTAACAGAGGCTTGGCAGCTGCTTCCCAGGGCTGGGACACTGCTGCTGGGGGCTTTGTCCCTCATAGGTCCGACATAGGCAAGATGCTCCCTATTGTAATGAGGTTGTCTGATCTTGCAAGCCAGAGGTGATGTGACTTGCAAATCAGGGAGTGGGTGTCATTTGCAAATTCCCTGCAGCAGGGCAGGGTGCAGTTGGGATGTGAAGGTATAAAACGAGCCTTCCATCCCCCGCCTCCCATCAATTTGCCTTTCCTCCTTCAATCCCCCGCAATAATTGTCTGCTCTGTTACAGGTCTTGATTTCAGCCTGTCATTTTGCGTGTAAATCACTGGGTTGGGACTCGAGTTCAGATCAAGATCAGATGTGCATTTCAAAGCCAGTAGCTGTTCTGGAGTGATCTCATGGTGAATGCTTTCTTTTCTTTTTTTTTTTTTTTTTTTTCTCTAGAATAGGAGAGGCTGTTCTGGCTTAGTTGGATCCATTGTCGAGGAGATTAAATAATACCAAGCCAGCATCCTTTTATCTCTGGCTGA
Source organism: Certhia americana (assembly GCA_018697195.1). Lineage (NCBI taxonomy): Eukaryota > Metazoa > Chordata > Aves > Passeriformes > Certhiidae > Certhia > Certhia americana. The sequence goes on along the minus strand of CM031867.1, from coordinate 14,614,194 downwards.
GAGTCTGTGCCTGCTTTTCAGAAATAGCTTTTCCAGAGCAGCTGGGTACAGGCTGCACATGCATGCTGCTGTGCAGCAGTCAGCACTGCTTGCCTTGCCTCTGCCGTTGTGTCCCAGAGATGAATAACAGCGTTTTGCTAATGGGTCTCATGTCAACAGGGGTGATTTAGCAAGGAAGACTGCAGTGCATTAGTTGCTATGACTCAGACTCACTCAGCCTTGCACTGATCGTTTATTGGTTTATAAATTAAACTGCAGATGCTGCGTCCCGTCAGTGCTGGCATGCCGAGGATCCTGAAAGGAGTTCTTCCCGTCGAGTTGTCTCAGAAATGTTTAAATTACTGCCTCAGGAGTCAGGGAGTGCAGGTTGTAGCCCCAGCTCTTACAGTAGTGACTCCAGCCAAGCTGTCCTGGCGCCTGTGAAAATCATGGTGTGGCTCTGATGAGGCTCTTGTGGCATCTGTTGAGAGCTCACCAGCAGTCTGTGCCTGCTGGTGTGGCATCCTGCATGCTCCTGTTCTGAGCAGGTTTGTTGTAGGTATAAAAATGCTATCCAGGAGATAACAGTGCAGGGAAAATGATGCTGGCTGTGCTGTTCCTTCCTGGTGGAAGGGTCTGTGCTTCTCTTATAAAGAGAAGAGAAGCAACAGAGACCTGTGTGAGCCAGGGCAGGGACTTGTGGATCTGTGCTGCTTTGAAAAGTACTTCAGCAATGAAAAACACGTTCTTCTAAGCAAGTAACTCTGTTCCCCCCAAGACCTGGGCTCTACCCCAGAAATCCAGTCTCTGCCCCACATGGTCCTGGAGTGAAATATTCTGTCTTTTTGTAAAGTGTTTGTCTTTCTGAGGGTCAGCTCCAGCCTGCTCAGGGGTATTCTCAGCACAGGTGTGTTCTCAGGGAGGATATAGCCATGTGGGGCAGGAGCTTCAGCTTCCTCTGGACAAATTGTGTTTGAACCACAGGAGCTGTTTAGAAGGAGCCCAGAGTAGAGGGTAATTAAAATATCAGGCTGAAACCTGTCAGATGGTTGCCAGCTACTTCATGTTTCCTGTTCACTCCTTCTGTGTCTGCATTAGATGTTTCCATATGGAAGAACAAAGCCAGGAAGGATTTTTTTTACTGAAGGTACCAATATTACAGCAACTGTGGAGAGTTTCAGCACTGGTAAAAAGTGCTAAAGACCCACAGTAGAGACAGTGCTGTTGGACCCCTTGTTTCAGCTGCATGAAGTCCAGTTTGGGGTGGTTGCTACCTGCAGGACATCTCTGGAGCTTGGGGTGAGGTGTCAAATGAAAATCAGAATTTCCCCTATACATATATATCTATTAAATGTAGCTTTTCAGTGGCTCAATGAGCCCTGTTGATTTCTGTTCTCAGTGGTGGTTGGTTTCTGTGGCTGAGGCAGAGCAACGTGTGGCAGGATGTGTGAAGGGCCATCCAGGATTTCTGGACCCATTCCTCCAGACCCAACACTCTTTCCAGAATATTACAGACGCCCCTTGTCAGGTGAGTCCTTGATGCTTGTTACAGCTTTGGAGGTTTGGGGGTTTGTGCTTTGGCATGACACAGCTTGATGTCCTGGTCCCTTGGCATCCTCAACAGTCTCTGTTCACACTGATGAAGATGCTTCTGATGGTGATCCTAAAGTGGTCTGTGCAGCTGGCTGAAAGATGGGAAAGCATAAGGCAGAGGTGAAGAGGGGGTCTTCACGTTGTCTGTGGGCTGTGGGTGCAGAAAACTGAGGTAAGATTATTTCCTGGCAAGATTCTCCTTTTTCTTTCTCTGCAGCTCGAGGGAGGCTGGAAGGAAATGCTCAGAAGCTGTATTTAACCTCTGGCCCTCTGGACACAGTTCCCAACCCCTACCCTGCTGTGGGCAGTGCCCACCAGGCCCAGCCAGCCCCTCGCATTCTCCCCAGTGGAAAGGAATTCCTGGAGAGGGGACAGAAAGGGACACTCAGCCTCCTCCTGCAGCTCGAAGGGATCTCCCTTGATGACGGGATGCCAGTTAAGAGTAAGTACAGCCAAATCACTGCTGGCCTCAGCTGCCTTTGGGGCCAGGGATGAAGCATTGGGGATTTGGGGTGAATTCCCAGGATCTGCTGCCTGAGGAGAGCTTGAGCTTCACAGGGCTGGTCACCCCATCTGCAGCTTTTGGCCTGGCACTGGAGTCACCTGTACTGGAGCCAGTGATGTTTTGGCTCCAGTTTCAGTTTTAAATGGGAAGAGGAACTTTAAAAAAGGACAAAAAATCTGGGTTTCTTTATAGTCAAACTTCTATACAAGTCAAACAAAAACTTGATGTATGTTTAACATGGGAAGTTCCTAGCTGGTGAAGCCAGGTAGGATTTGGTAAGAGTGTCTGTGTGTGTGGATGTGAGAACATCTTTGCAAAAGATGCTCCCTTCTCCAGGGCAGAATACAGAATATTCTCCAGAATACATCCAGAGATCCAGGAAGGAGATAAAGTTGAGCCCTTTGTCATTTGAATTTTACTTCGTGTGCTGGCGTTGTCCTGAGCTGGTGCCAGTGTGGTGGATGCCACAACTCTGCTGTGCCCAAGCAGGGGGTAAACAGATTGGGCATCTGGTTATGTCAGCTGAGATATTCCCTGTCTTGGGGAGCCCAAGGAAGGATAATTTTTTGATTCAAAACCAAACAAACTTCTAATCCATCATCTTGGTTATGTCCACTAGAATGTGGGACAATGGCAGACCCTGAAACCAGGAACAATGGAAGTTCAAGGCTCTGCAGCTCTCTCTATTTGAGAAACACCATGTGAGCTGAACTGGGAATTGACCTTGCTCTTGAGAGGATGGTGTGTCTGGCATTGTTAATACAGGGACAAGTGGAGAACAAGGGAGTCTGTGAACACCAGCAGTGTGCACAGACCTGTCCTGCCTCATCTGGGCACAGTGGGATCCTCTGGCAGAATAGTCAGTCTGGGAGTGTGCATCTAACAGGGGCAGGATGCAGAGATGGTCTGGTCTGCAGAAGAGGGAATAACTTGCTGGTTCTATGTGTTGTTGGACCAGCTTTGGAAGGGATCTGTGGCTCTGGTGCCAGCACTCTGAGAGCCTGCCTGCAGTGGCAGTGTCTGGGAGGTGTGTTTCCCCTTGCTGAGCAGGGAAAGAGGCCAAGGACTACGAGAAGGAAAATGTGAGGCGGATCAAGGAGATTCAGAAGAAGTGCAAAGAGAAGGAGCGAGCCCAGGAGCGTAGCCAGCCCAAACCTGTGAAAGCTCTGTGGAAATCCCAGAAATACGAAAACGTGCAGTCAAAGGTGAAGGCCAAACTGCAGGTTGGTATCTATGGAGGAGCTCTTGAACTCTCCAGGCTTGAGGCGTGGCTCAGCCATGAGGGATGGTGGGATGATGGAGACAGGGGAGTCCTGGAGCCTGCAGGATCTGGGGGTGTCTCCGTGCTGAAGTACAGTGGGCAGATGTGGCAGTGGGGCTGTGAGTGAGAGCGTATGGTTTGGGTCCAGAGAGTGATTGCTGCAATAATCCCAGCCCTGCTTCCCCCTCATAGCTGTATTTTCTGCCAAGGGATGCTCCCATCTGACTTTTCAGCTTCCCCACGTTTGGGGCAGTGCTTCTCTGGGGTTTGTGCCAAAAGGCTGTGGCATTTTGCCCCGTGGATCGTGGTTCTCAGAGGTTGATCTGCAGGTTGCATTGAGCCTCAGTCCAAAGGATACAGTGGTCAGTGTGTTCCATACATTCTTCCCTAAGTGATTGTTCTGGTGAATAAGTACTGCTCGGGGAGGCACACAGACATCTCCAGGCAGTCAGGGCTGAGGCCTCATAGATCAGCACAGCCTGTGAGGGTGCTGAGTTGGAGCCTTTAAGTTCCTCCTCATCTTTGCACTGCTCTCCCTTTCTGTGGCCAGCTTTTGATGCTAAAGTGATGTGTATTGATAACAACTGCAAAAATTGGCAAGACGACTCCCGAGCCAGTGGTTCCAACTGCTGTGTCCCGTCTTCCTGGTGTGTCACCAACCTCTTTGGTATCTGTGACCCTTCCACACATGGGAGCAAACCCACGAGTGCTTCAAGAACACAAGCCTACGCTCTTGTTTGACAAATCCTCTGGGTTAGAGGAAGATTGAGCTCATTTCTTCCTTTGTTTTGGGGAAAGGGGGTGGTCTCTGCGCAGGCAGTTTCTGCGTGGTGCGTTACTTGTGCTCTGTGTATTCCTCCAGAGAGGCCCTGGCACTGACTCATGATGCTTTAACTGTTGCTGTGGCTCTTCTGGAGCTGAGGTGTTCTCTGTAAATGATCTCCATCTTCTGTGGAGCTGCTGCTGCTGCTCAGAGTTCCAGTTGATTCTGCTGGATCCTGGTGACTAACGCAGTGTTCTATCTCTGTCATCTGTCCCTGAGGCTGTTAACTCTAGCAGTTGTCTTAGAAAGGGTTCTGGCAGTCTCAGTGCTCAGTGAAGGGAGATGGGGAAAGCTGTACTCTGTGCTCCTGAGGTCACAGACTCAATCAACTTCAAGCCAACTGTGCTAGGTAAAGGCAATTCTCATAAACTTACCAGAGAAATCCAGATCTCCTGTTGGAACAAGACTGATCATCTTTGGAGCATTAACAGTGCTGAGGGCATCCCATATCCTGCTCCTCACACCAAACCACCAATGTGGCTGCCCAATCCCACCATCAGTCTTCAGCTCTGCCCAGCTGAATGGGCCAGGCAAGGAGGAATCTTCCCCAAGGAGCTGCAGTTCAGCTGAGACCTTGGTACTTGTGAAAATCTGGGGGTGGCCATATGCAGTTCCCATCACTCCCAAGGGCAGAGCAGTGCCCCAGCTGCATTTTTCGTAAGGTCACCCACTTACCACAGTGTCAACTTTCAGTTTTCAGGGTTTGTTTGCAATAAGACTGTCTGAAATAGTCCCAGACCACCTGCTAGACATCAAGTACTGTCACCCTGTGCCACAGCCTTCGAAGATGCCCCTCAGATGCAATTCCACCAGGCTCCTTCACTCTCTGCTCCTTTTTCTTTCTAGAGTGATATCACCACAGATTTGAGGTGCTGAGCAGAGCAGCACTTGAGGACAGCACCTCAGCAGGCAGCTTCATGCCTACCTGCATGATCCAAATGTGTTTCTGCAGTGTCCTTCATTTCTTAGCAATTCATTCAGTGACCAGACTGTTGCTGTTTGTTGGCCTTTGCTGGCTGATTACAGATTATCTTCCCCCAAGAACTTCTGCCAGGTCATGGCAGAAAGCATGTTCTGTCGTGTGCCTGCTGGAAACCTGTGGCTGAGCTCATGGTTGACCACCCAAACTTGGCTGAGAGGGTTTTTCTTTGCTCCAGCCTCCCTCCACTGGTGGATCTTTCCTTGCCTTTCCCAGGAGACCTCCCCACCTCCAAATCCTGAGGCTGTGAATTTCCTGAGGGCATATTCTCGCTGTGGCTCTGGGATCAAGCCATGCAGACCACTGTCCGCAAGGCCTGTCAGAGCAAAAGCAGGAGCAGACACAGAGGCTCCAGAGGCACAGGGTGCTGAAAATAAGGTGAGTTATACACTAACTGCATGCATCCCAAGGATTTCTGGCACTGACCCATTGCTCCTCCTTTGAGCTCTTCATGTCTTTTTCTGAAGTGTTGGGTCAGATGTGCTGCATGAGTAGGGAGATCTGTAAATACTGTTCCTGGCTGAAGGGAAGGAACAGGGTCTTTGTCACTGGGGTGCTGAGATGGATATTCAGAAACTGTTAATTCTAGCTTCATCCTTACTCATTGTTAAGGAGGTCATAAAGTTCCCTGTGAAAATTCTACCTCCTCATGCCAGCATTCTCAAATCTGCTCTTCCAAGGACTTTGCGGGAGGTCTTGGGGATTTGGAGGCTGTTCCCACTGTAATCAAAGGAACTGTGGCTTCTGGATGTTAGATAAAAATTTGGGAAATGAGTGTGTGTTTAAGTAAGGAGAGTTAAATCAGCATTAGTAGTTAAACCTTTCAAGTAGTCTGTTTGGAAGGTCCTAAACAGCTCCATGACTCATGTCCTTTTCCCTTGGCAAGTTTGAGATTGTCAGTTTGTTGGTTCCTAAATGCCATGAATGACTTAATTAAACAGGACATGATCTGCAAAGGAGGAAGACCAGGGAAATCTTAAATGCAAGCACAGCCACCTTCTCCACTGTTTTGTCCAGCAGAGGAGCTGTAGTGGAGGTGCTGTCTCTGGGGAAGTGCCCCAGGGGTCAGCAAAGTTCCTGCTCTACCAGGGATTCTGTTGCATTTCTTGGCCTGGTGAGCTCCCAACCTGTTTTTCCTCTGCCCTCAAAATGCACCAGTAACCAGGAACCATGAGGACTACGTCAAGCCTGGTTTTTTTCTGTCCTTCTGGCTTTTGTGGTCATCTTGGGGACCTTAAAAAGACCAGGTTTAGGCTTGGCTTTTGGTGCCTGCCTTCCCAAAGCATGGCCATCGCTCCTGCCTGTCTGTGGCTGCACACTGAGGCGGGCTGTGCTGAGTGTCTGCCTGTCCTGCTGTCATACAATTCAGTACCTTGTGTGGTGCCTTCTTGCTTTTCCCCTTGTGTGGACAGTGGCAGCTGGCTGTGTGCAAGAACCCAGCCTGCCCTTGATGCCTCTCTCTCTCTCCCTCAGGTGCAGGTGGAGGGCAGGAGCGTCGACTTCATCAGGCACAATGCCTGCACTGCCAAGCGTGCCCCGCTGCGCCGCTCCCAGTCCCTGCAGGCACTGGCTGAGCTGCTGGAGCAGAAGCACCGGGAGCAGGAGGAATACAACACCAAGCAAAAGGGCCACGTCCCCCAGTAGTATGTGTGCCCCTCTCTGCTCCAGAGACTGTAACAGCCTTAATTGCACCCCACAGATTCTGCTTAGAGAGATGAAGCACAGAGGGACACTTGCAGTGTGCAGCAGTGCCATTTTCTGTGACCTGGGGAGTAAATGCTGTCCCTCCTGCTTTCTTGACTTAACCAGTATCCCACACCCAGTGTGACAGGGCTCAGAGGGAGTTTTATCTCTTTCTCCCTTGCTTCCTGTTATACAATGATGCTGATATGGGGAAGCTCTGTGTGCCTTGAGAAATATGCTCCTGCCCTTTGTAAGCTTTGTTCCACATGATGTAGCTTTGGCATGAAAAGGTCTGGTTTTGGAGAGGCAGAGAGCTCACTCTGCCTCACAAGTGTTCATCCTGCCTTAGGCCTGAGTTCTGAGGTACATCCCGTTAGTACTGTGCATCTTGGGGCTCTGCATGGAAAACAGACCCTGTCCTAGGGACTGACTATGGTGCCAGTCCTTTGGCTGTGCTGTCCCCTGGCCGTCAGCTGCTCTGTCTGACTTCATTCTGCCACTGACCCACAGATGGTTTGGCGAGGATTCCCTGAGCCAGAAACAAGGAGTGGCAGCCCTTGTCTCCAAGGAGCATGTGCTGGCCTGAGTGCATCTCTCCCAGCAGCCCTTTGTGCATGTGAAGCACATTTGCTGGTCCATGTGTGTGGGTTAAGCCCGGTATCCTCTACCATGAGGGTGTGTGCCAGCACATGGGTCCCTGGGGTTCTCAGCCAGTGACACGGAACCTGGCAGGGTTTGAGGGGCACATTCCTGGCCTCTGCCTGTGCCAGATGTGCTGACACCTGCTCTCCTTTGCCTCCAGCCTGCTGGAGAGGAAGGAGCTGTGGCGCAAGCAGATGGAGGAACGGCTGCGAAACCTGCCAGACCCCGACACACCGCCTGGTCACACCATGATGCCCGAGAGCCAGCGGCTGGAGACCCTCAGCAATCTGAAACAGAGTAAGAGGAAAAGAAACAGACATTCCAGCTCAGAAAAACAGACAATCCTAAACAGGATAAGGGAGAAGAGACACAGGGACACGGATTCCTGCCATTTGGAGAGTTGCCTGCATTAAGGCATATGTAGGTAGGATGTGAGCTGTGTGCATGGAAAGAGCAATCAATGTCCTGCAGGTTACAGGACTGCCTCTCTGGAGCAGACTTGTCCAGTGGACCTGATATTAGGGTTGCTATTGCTCCTAAAATCTTAGAAACATTTTGGTTGGAGGGGATGTTCGGAGGTCTGTAGTCCAATCCTTGGTTCTCAAAGCTGGAACAGGCCCCTCAGGTCTTCATCCAGCTGAACTTTAAATAGAAGGATTCTAGGCCCTTGTTCCAGTGCTGCCGTTGTGTTGGTGGTCACAGCACTAGAAAAAGGAAGGATTTCTTTGCTCTTCAACTTACACAACTTTTTTTTTTCTCTTTTTCCAGGCCAGGAAGAGCTGATAAAGGACCTGGTTCTGCTGCCAATGCGTGGAGACAGCCTCAAGATGCAGAAGAGGCGGGTAGAGCTCGAGAGGAAGCTCTCCCAGATAGACGAGGCGATAAAAATTTTCTCAAGGCCGAAAGTCTTCATCAAGTTGGACTCCTGAGCTGGTGGGGCCAGGTGTGCTGTGCTGCTCTGCCTGAACATCCTTTGTTGCTAGGCAGGAATGGACATCACATTTTGGGAGGGAAGGAGAGGAAGCCAAGTTCCAGACCCTGGGCCCACGTAGGTGTCGATAACAGTGTCCAGTACACAGCTGGCATCTCTTGCTCACCTTTCAGTGCTGTATCTTGTCCACAGGAAAGGGAGGGAGATGTCCTAATAAAGGCCCTGCTCAGAGGTCTGGAGAACAATTGTCTCTGCTGCTTGACTTCTCACTGATGAGCTCTTTGCTCTAGATCTGTGGCATCACCTCTTACTTTCCCTTTTTTTTTCCTACTTCTAGAAACTGGTAGGAGATCTCTTGTGCTGCTGCCTGTGGTATTCCTTGTCACCCTCTTTCTCCTGAGTTAGACCATGGTCATGGCTCACCCTTAGCACCTGAGGGCTCAGGGGGCAGTTTGGGGATGAGGAAGAGTCACAGAGCTTTGGTGTTTTCTGCCCAAGGAAGGATTGGGCTGTCAGGAGGGGCTGGTTGGATGTCTGGAGAAGCCTTTGTTGTCTGTGGGGCAGGAGATATTCAAATAAATCATCATTTCCATCTTGCAGTGTGTGTGCGGCTCCCGGTGGGCCCAGCAGGGCCTGAGGAGTGGTGTGGGCAGCAGAAACCATCCCCTGCACTGTGCAGGGGCTGTGGCTCTCACAGGGCTGGGTGCTGGGACATGGTGGTGGGACATGGACTGGAAAATGTGCAAAATCCTGCTGGATCTCCATCCGCAGGCTGGCAGGACAGGGCTGGGAAGGTGCCATCGTGTAGGGGAGCTCACTGCTGCCTTACCTTCAGATGCCATGCAGGAACCTGTGCAGAGAACTTTGAAGGGCTCTTGCTGCATGAAGCAAAGAAAATTTTAAGCTGTAAGGGATGGCTGGAAGGTTTGGTGCATCTCCTGCTCAGCAGAGGCACAGTGCCACAGCTTGGAGCCATATCCAGCTGAATTAGGAGAATCTTCAAGGATGAGGTTGCCCCCATCACCTTGCTGGGGCTGCCTCCAGTCAGTCTGGCCTCAGGGGGAGCATTTTTTCCCCTGAAATCCCATGAAGTTTTCCCTTCTTGCAGCTTGTGCCGTTGCTGTCTCCTTTTGCTGCACAGGGTGGGGATTCTGTGCATGGATCTCCCAAGCAGCTGCCTTTTTGCAGGGGTTGCTCCATCCTGGGCAGGATTTTGTGGGGTAAGGATATTGTGGAGTATTCTTGCCCTGCCTGTGCCACCTGGCACACTGCAGTGCCCTGGGATGGCAGGGCTGACACTGCTGCCAAGGGCTGGGGAATATCTTGGCACTGGAGGCTGCAGGAGGTGAGATGCCAGCTGGAAAATCACCCTGCATGCCCCTGGGGCCACCTCAGGGCAAACCCCACAGCCAGGCTGAGCCGGCTGGATGAGAGTCACTGGGGGCCATGGGCACAGCCCCATGGCACCTCCCTGCCCAAAACAAGCCTGGGCTACCCAGATCTGCTCTCCAATCTGTCTGGGCCCTGGCTGGGTGCCATGAGTATCCTCAGTCCTTGCTGCAATCCCTGCCTGCCCTGGCCCGAGGCTCTGAATGGAGAATTGGTGCTGGCTTTTCAGACCCTGAGAGCTGCAGGTCTTCCTCCTTGCCAGTCCCACAAGCCCTTGGCAGCAGTGAGAGGACAGCATCAGTTTGGCACTTTTGGGAGAGGGACTGAAGGTTCTGGGAGCCCCAGCAGAGCAGCAGGGGCAGGTTTGGACCCCCCCTACTCTGAGCTTGGGGCTGAAGAAAAAGGATGGGGCTGCACTATCCCCATCAGCGTTTGCAGGGCTGAGTGACAGCCAAGGTGCTGCTGCCAGACCAGGTGTCCTCTGCATTAGTGAGGGTCCTACAGCAGGGACAAGGTGGGAATGGGGGGGCCAAGCATGGCTGACTGCATCAGGCCATCAGGCCAGGTGGCTGCCCAAAACAGCCTGAAGATGTGTCCTGGGACTGGCATGATGGGTCTTGGTGGGGTCACCCAGCACAGCAGCAAAGTCACAAGGTGTGCTAAGGTCATGGCCACCGCCCCCTGGCAATGCCTTCTGTGCACAGGGCTAGGGTACCCACCCGCTGTCCCCCTCCTCTTTGCAGTGACACGAACCAGGGACGAGCATGGTGCTTTCTAGAAAAAGTTTTACTGTCCATTGCAATATATTAATGATGCATATTTCAATAAAACAATTAAAAACCCCCGCTTGCTTGGAAGAGGAGGCAAAGGAGCTCAGAGGGGCAGTGCCCAGCTTGAGTGGGTGCCTCAGTGTGGCTCCCAGGGTCATGGAGGTGGGAGAGGGCAGTGGGCAGCCCCTCTGCACCCCTGCCCACTGGCCACATCATCACCCTGGTGTCCACATCCAGCCTGGATAAGCGGAAACCCGGCCAGCCACCGAGTGGCACAGGCCCCTGCAGCTATAGGGTGAGAAGGGTGCCATCCTCCCGTCCACTGCCCCTGCCAGGGCTGCCATCGTGGCTGCCGAGGGACTGCAGGGAGCCCCGTGAGCTGTGTGGGGACAGGCTCCGCTGGAGGGGTCCGTCCGCAGGGCCCCCGTTGGGGCAGCCCCCAGGGATGTAGTGGGACGCGCTGTCGCTCTCGATGACCAGGTCGCCCTCCTCATCGCTCTCGGCCGTGCTGTAGTTGCTCAGGTACTGCGAGGCTGGGCTGGGGGTCTGCTGGCTGGGGGTGCTGTCCGTGGACATGCCGGAGCTGCCCGAGGCCTTGCTGCTGCGGATGACGTTGTTGCGCTGGTTGGCCGGCTTGACAGTGATGATGAGGTTGTGGCTGTTGGCCACCATCATGTCCGTCACTTGGTCCAGGGACTTGCCGGCCACATCGATGCCGTTCACCTCCAGGATCTCGTCGCTGACCGCCAGCAGCCCCGTGCTCTCAGCCAAGCCGCCCTTCACCAGGCGGGAGATGAAGATGCCGGGCACCTTCTCGACGCCCTGCGGTGCCACGCGCACGCTGACGCCGTCACGGATGTAGAAGCCCAGCGGTTTGTCGGAGCCGTGCTTGTGGAGCCGCACGCGCCGGTGCGTCTCGGGCAGGATGTCCACGTCGATGATGGAGGAGATCTGGCGGAAGTCCTGGGGCATCCCGATGAGCAGGTGAGGCTTGGCCCGGTAGTGTGCTGGGCGCAGCAGCCCTTTCTTCTTCCGCTGCAAGGAGTTGGAGGCGAAGACGCTGGCATCAGACTCTGCTGTAGGGAGCAAGAGAGGACACGGGTCAGGCACTGCAGCTGCTGGGGATGTCAGCGTGTGCCCTTGGCCCCAGGTGCTGGGGCAGCAGTCAGCAGAAGGGCCCTGCTCACAGGTCTCACTGGCTTTTCCTCCCCAGATCATCAGCACGGCTTTCCCTGCAGCCTGTCTCCGCTGGGGCCCATCTCCTGGGATTACCCAGCGTACACAGGCACACAGGCCAGGATTAGTGGGATCGAGGCAGTGATTCAGCCTTAATCACACTTTAAGCCAAACTCTGCAGTTTAACACTAGAGCTGCCAGCCCTGATGGCCTGGGAGCTGCAGCCATGCCCCAGTTTGGGTTTGGGGAAAGAGGACCCCACACACAAGTGTGCTGTGGTGGCAGCCATCTCTCTTAGGGCGAGTCCAACCCCAGGAGACAGCACCAGAGTCCTCTGCCAGAGGGGACTGTCTAACTAGCCAGAGCAGGGCTATCACTGACATGGGTTGGTGATAGTAACCACTGTGTCCTGCAGAACTCTGCCATTCCCAAGGACAGAGACTCCTCACCTCCTGGAAATTCATCCCAGGGCTGCAGCATCCTCAGGGCCCCTAAATATTCCAGACTGTGATTTATGCCCATGTCTCTTATTCCACCATCAGGCACCTTCATACAGGGTTTGACTCCCTCGTCCTAGACTGTGGGCTGCTCTGTGGGGCCCAGCTCCAATCCATCATCCTTGGCCTCATCCACCAGATGCTGGTGAGTATCCCCAGGTTCCTCTCTGGTTTCTCCCCATCTCTTTCCATTGGGGACCCCAGATCTGGATGTTCCATGGTCAGCACATTCCCCACAGTGTCCCCCCGCCCTGCATCTGGACTCTGCTCCAGCTGCAGGGCTGCTAGGGATGTCCCCAAGCCCAGGGGACATGGGATTTCTCCCTAGCCAAGCCAGCCTGCCAGGGCTCCTGGCTTATAAATATCTCCCTGCACACACAGCCTTGGCATATTTTTAGCTCGGGGAAGGGCGGCGGAGGCTTTCCCACAGCTATTTCAGCACACAGCTCCTCTCCAAGGGGTGCAGAGTGGCTGGGGCAGGCAGGTCCAGCACACCAAGGATGAGCCCAATGGTGGCCCTGGCAATGTCCCACACTTTCCCCTGCCCTTCCCATGAGCCTTGGCCAAGTCAAGGAGGGCCAGTGCTGTTGTCTCAGCCAGGCTGCCCCACAGGGATGACTTCAGCCAATGGGGTGCTGACACAAGAGGGGAGCCCAGCTGCAGCCTTTGCTTTTTGCCCTGCTGTGGCAGGACTGGCTGCTGTGGAGCCCACCTGTGTGTGTGCACAGCTCCCTGCACCCAGAGAGACTCTGCAGCCACATTCCTCAGCGACCCAGACCGGTTCAACGACAGCCCAGCCTTGGGATGACCTGGATCCATTTTAAATTAGCTGTGATTCACCCAGGACTTGCTCCTGGCCTCTCTGCTCACCTCCCTGTGGTGCTGCTGGCCCTGCGGCCCCTCTCCTGCAGGCACAGCTGGGTGCTGGGGCTCCCTGGTGCTGCCTGCTCGCTTTCCTTATCATGCTGCCCATGGAGCTAGGCTCTGCCCACTCCCTTTCCACACTGTGCTGTCTTGGCACAGTCAGCTGTGGGCCCTCACAGGCTTTTCCAGCAGCTCACAGGGTGGCTCTTGGGAGCAGGAGTGATGCCCCCACAGCAGCCCTGGCACACCCACCCCTGCACTGGCTCTCCATGTCACAGCCTAGGTCTCCAAACAGGTTCGGTTCTGGCAGTGACAGCCCCTGAGTGCACCACGGGCTCCAGCAGCCTGGATCACTGCTGCCAGCCCCCACACCATGCAGCCACAGAGGAAACACATGTCCAGGGCATCCCACACCACCCTGATGCAAAAGCCCAGGAAAACTGACACAGCAGCCAGGGCTGGCCACCAGCATCACCCCTCACTCAGAGACTTCATACCACTAACATGAGCTGGAAACACAGACTCGCTCTGGATGCTGTGCAGGGAAAATTGTGGCTCTGGGTCAGGCTCTGGCTCTGTGAACTGCTGACTGATGATGCTGTGAAAGAGAAAACCTTGGTGCTACTAAACTGAGTGGAAGGGGAGGGGCTTGTTTTCCCTGCAAACAGGAGAAGTACTTGGAGTGTTAGTCACTCAGAGGCTTTCATCCTCACCAGGACACTGCTGTCAGGATGCTATCAGGTGTACCTGTGCAAGCAAGTGGTTCCCTGGGAATATGCCACTAAGGTAAGGGCAAGACCCTGGTCTGCCAGGAAGGCACCTAGCCTCTTCCCAACACCAAAAATCCAGCAGCACCTGGCACCCTGAGAGCTCTGCCAAAATGATGGCTGTTGCCTCCTCAGGGCAGGGAGCTGGATGGGGCTGCTGGCACAGCGCTCATGGGAGTAACACAGGTGTTATCTGGGAGCCCACGCAAGCCTGGCTGGAAAACACAACTTCAGAGGGGTGAATTGCAAGGATCTACCTTTGCTCACCAGGTCGCAGAGGGCTGGGCTGAGGCAGGTGCCCCTGTCTGCCAGGGAGAACCCATGTGGGTGCCACAGCCCTGGCAGGGTTCTGCCAGCCTCCCAGTGCCACCATCTCCACATCCATCCACCAAAGCAGTGGCTGGAGGGTGTGTGACCAGCCATGCCCCCACTGGCACAGTCCAGGTGGAACCAGCAGTATCACAGGATGTGGATCATCTCTCTTGATAGGAGGATGCATCCAATGCCTCGCTTACCCTTCTTCTGGATGATGACCCTGAGGAGGGGGTTGGCAGAGGACAGGGCTTTGTGGTAGTTGTCGTCGTTGTTGATGGGCAGGAGGTCGCCGTGGATGTCAGTGTAGCCCAGGAGCACATCCACCCGCGGGATCTGGTGCACTGTCTGCAGCAGCTGGTAGAAGTCCTGGAAGCTGCCGGCGCCGGAGCGCTTCATGGCAAAGCGGCGAAATTCAGCGTCGAACTGCAGAGGAGGACGAGGAAGAGGAGGAAGAGGGTAACTCTGGGCAGGGCTGGCTCCGGCCGGCAGGACTGATGCAGACAGGGCACCACACAGAGCTGCCCCGGGGCAGGCAGAGCATTGGTGCTGCCAGCTCCGGAGCCCGGCAGCACCAAGGCAGCAGCGCCAGTCAGGGGGAGCCCATCCCAAAAACAAAGTAGAAGGAGCGAAGCCGTTTTTCTGCCCAAACACTGAAGTGATGGGACAGAAAGATGGCTCCGCGGCAGAGGAAGGACCCTCTGGCCGTATCTCCGGCCGTGGCAGACTCCGTGCTGCCGGGAGGCCCTTCCCTGCGACACGGGCGCTGCCGTAGCACCTGGTGAGCAACAGCGCTAATTAATGCCTCCTTCCGTCACGACGAAGGGGAAGCCAATTAAGAACAGGCTGAGGAACACTGCGAGGATCGAGCTGCCCGCGGGGGTCACACCCCAGCTGTCGGGGCAGGCGGTGGCCACCACGTCCTGGGAAGGAGGGCACCCTGCATCCTGCCGGGGGTCCCGAGCAAGCAGTGGCACAGCGGGGCGAGATCACAGCTGGATAAGGGTGCAGAAAGGGAGTGCACACATCTGGGTGAGCACAGGGATGGGTGGGTGGGCACAGGTGGATAACAGTGTATATGTGGGTGACGGCACACATCTGGGTAAGGGTGTGCCAGGTGAGCACATATCTGCATAAGCAGACACGTCTGGGGGAGACCACAACTGGGCGAGCGCACAGTCATGCAGGTGTGCACATCTGGATGCATGACAAGGGCTGGTCCCTTGCTGGGGGTGCACATCAGGGTGATGGCATAGCCGGGGACGAGCATGCCTTGGCGAGCACGCACATCTGGGTGAGTGCACATCTGGGCGAGGTGTGTCGCCGGGGGGTGACCGCACACCCCGCACACCCGCACCGGCGGGGCCACGCCGCACACCGGGGCTGCCAGAACGGCTCCCCGGCGCCCTGCGCATCTGGCGAGCGCTCCGCCGCGGCGTTCCCACGGCCGCGCTGAGCGAGCCCGCGGCCCGGCAGAGCCCACGGTGGCGGGACGCCGCGGCCGCCGGGCCGGGCTGGGCTCGGGGAGGCTCCGTGCAGCGCCGCCGCAGCGCAGGGAGCGGAGAGCCCGCACGGCCTGGCTCCCGCCCCGCTCCCCGGTGCGCGGTGCCACCCCACGTGTGCTGCCCGACGCGGGGGCGACGCGCTCGGTCGCGACCCGGAGGAACCGGCACGGGCAACGGCATCGGCATCACCGGCCCGGTCCCCGGCGGGAGCTTACCTTGCTCTTGACCTCGATGACGGGCTCGGCGGAGCGCGCCGGCGTGCGGTGATGCTTGGCCATGGTGCGGGCCGGGCCGGGCCGCGGGGCCGCGCCGCCACCGCCGCTCCCGCGGCCACGGGGGATTTTCACCGGCCATGACGTCACCGGCGGGCAGGCCGGGCGCCGCCGCGCCATTGGCCCAGGCGGGGCGGGGGGCGTGGCCGGGCGGCTGCTGACAACGTCGCCGTGGTAACGGGGGTGGGGACAGGACCCCCATCCGCATCCTTGTCCCCATCCCGGTCCACATCCCAATCCCCTCCGCCTCCGCCCTGTCTACCCGAGCACGGATCCGCTCTCCGTCGGGTCGCCGCCGCCGCGCCGGGACGGCACCGGGCACCGCGCCGGTAACCTCGGGCATCCCATCGCCGTCAGGAACCTCATTAGTGACACATTAAACCCAACAGCGGCCCCTCTCTGGGGACACCGAGCTCCGGCTCGCGGCTAGCATCCGCACGGAATCCCCGCGAGTGTCACCGGTGGAAGCCTCGGCCCCGCCCGGGAATATCCCGGCGTTTCCCCATGCTGGCGGGGGGCTTCCCGTGCCACCGGTTTGGTGGCCTTTGGCAAAGGCAGCCCTGGCTGCAGGGGACGTTTTCCAGCTGTGCCACTCGTCTCCCACCTCCTGGTGACACGGTCGTTCTGGTTTTTCTCCCTTGTCAGGCAGGGATGTTTCGTGCTGCCCCAGAACAGTGTGGGCCAGGGAAGGTTCATTGTTTTGGGGATGATTTGCTTTATTGAGCAGCGCAACAGCTGAGTGAGTGGAAGGAAACTGAGCAAGTTCACACGGGCTCAGCACCACACTGCCAGGATCTGCAGCCAGAGCACACCTCCTCAGTGCTGCCAGGCTGTGTCCACAGGTGATGCCCGTGGGATGTGTCTGTGGCCAAACTGGCTCTGCTTGGGCACAGAAACACTCAGGGACAGCCAGAGAACCCCGTCCCTGCAGACTCCACTGCAGTGCAGCTCTGCCAGCAATGCCAGAGCACGCTGTGAGCTCCCTCCTGCCAGCACCAGGGTCACCAGCCCCAGCGCCTGAACAAAACCAAACTCTTGTTCACTGACTCCGAGGAATTTTGGGGCCAAAGGGGCCCTGACAGCAGCACCATGAAACAGTTTTTAAAGCCAGACACCTAACGAGCACAGAGCTTCCGACAGAATAAACGTATCAAGCCAAGCCCAGAGAATCAGCTTGGCTTTTCTGAATTTTGTTGCCCTTTAATCCTTGCCCTATCCTGACCCAGGGAATAACGTTTGGTCAGGACAAAATTGCATCACACCCCAGCATCCCCACAGCACCATGGCTGTGTTAGCTGGCACCTGGCAGGCTCGTCCCCTGTGTCACTGTGCCTGGGTGAGCAAAGGAGCATGCCAGGCTGTGAGACCGTGGGGCATCTCCTCATGTGCTGGCAAATTCTCCTCTGGCTGTTCCTGCTGTGCCAAGTGATTGCCACGCCACGAAAACCAGCCTGACCACAAACAGAGCTGTAAACTCATCAGCAATACCCCACTCAGCCACCCCCCGCCCCCCCAGTTTTGTTGTTTGGGTTTTTTTTTAAACAGAGTAATTGTGTTGAGGTCAGAGAGATAATCCTGATTTACACCGTGGTTAATATGTACGCAGGCAACAAAAGCAGCTTGCAGCCCTTCATCTCCAATTTTGGTAAATTGGAGCTAATTGTTCAGCAGGACAGTGGGGTGATGTGCCGGTCACACCTTCTGGTTTGTGCTGTAGCCCCTTATCTGCTGCCACAGAGTGAGCTAAGCTAAGCAGACAGTATCAGGGCAAGTGTTTGTTTTGCCTCAGTCTCAAGAGCTCTGAATCAGCCTCTGGAACTGCAGCACATGCTACCTGATGTCCAGATGTGTCCACTGACTCCAGTTCTTGGCTGCTGTGGGTGAGGGCAGTGAGGGTCTGGCTCTCTGGGGAGTCCAGCACCCCCAGACGTGGAGGGGGGTTGCTGAGGTTTAGCACTCAGGTGCCTCAGGAGGTCGTTCCTCCAGCTCCTGCTAAAAGCCAGGTCAGTGCTGGTTCAGGTAAGTTTGTCCAGTGAGCAGGCATTTTTCCCAGCAATGGCTCAGAGAAGGAATGGGCAGAGAGCAGCTCAGCTGAGTTCTGCTCCTCTTGTCCGTGATGAAGGAGAAGCACAGGAGTCTGAGCTCAAGGCAGGATCGACACTGTGGCTACAGCTGCTCACCTGGTCCATAGGCCAGCAACAGTACAGGGAGTCCCAGATAAAACACACAGAGTCCAAAATCCTGGTTTCACTCCAACACCTGCACAGCCTTACCCTGTCCCAGCCACCCACGGGAACTCTCCTGGCACTCTGAACAACAGCTGCAACCAAATGAGCAGCGAAGTCACCTTGACTTTGACAGTGGCAAGCGTGGCCCTGGACGCTGTGTTTGTCTTTCCCTGCTGCCAGTAGGAGCTGAGGGACGAGGATCATGATCTGTGCTGATGGAGCAAGAGCAGCAAATAGCTCTGGCACTGTCTCTGGGTTGGTGGGACACACAGCAGAGGCTGGGGGATGCAAAGCCCACCTGGGCATTGAGCCCCCCCGGGGACAGCAAGGGCAGAGCAGGCAGGAGTGCAGCCCCAGCGCTCGCTGTGGGGTGTGGATGTGAGAGAGGAACGGGCTCCCATGGAATTCTCCACCTTCACAAGGACGTACCCTGGCAGCCGCGGAGGGTTCACCCGACCAGACCCAGGCTCAGCTCATTTTTTTCGTGATTTTGTTTTGTCGGCTGCCCTTTGGTTCGGCTCTTCCCCGGGAAGCCGCGGGGCGATGCATCCCCGTGGCAGAGTGTCTTTCCTGGTTGCAAAATCTCGTCTTGGCTGCAGACTCATCCGTGCCTTTGGGCAACAGGTCTGGCTGCCAAGGAATACTGAGCAGCTCCTGAAACCCGCAGAGTAAATACCTGGTGCCGAGAGATAAATCCGACGTCTCACGTTCCTACAGTTTTGTTTGAAGGACGCGAAACCCCCTCCTGGTGCATCAGGATCATTACCACGGGCTTTTTAGGTGCTGGATCACATCTCACAGCAAGGTGGGCAAGAGGAGGAGCACTCAGAAGCTGCTGGTCCACATTTTTATGGCTTTTTTTTTTTTTCTTTGCCAGTAAAAATGTCATGAATTATTAACTTTCCCCTGCATCTTTGCACACTTTTTTTGGCTCCACCCAGAAATACGGTTTATCCTGTACCCACAAAGCCCGCAGCAAACCTACTGAGGTAGCTATAGAGGTCGGGTAAAATAACTATAGGGAAAAAGGGGATGTTTCACCTGGACCAGGCTGTGATGCAGCACATGCAGGAGCTGCTCCAGCGGGCGGAGGGGGGAGGGAAGGCGAAGCAAGGGACCCCTAAGAGCTGCGTTGGTGCCGAAGGTGACGCGGTGGACGGAGGGAGGGAAGGAGGGAGGAGAGCGGTACCGGCCCGACGATGGCCTCCGCCCCTCAGGGCCCGGCGGGGCAGGGCGGGTCACGGTCACCATGGTGACCGCATGGCCACGCCCCTTACCCATCACCGCCCAATCAGCGCCCCCGCTTCCTCACGGGGCCGCACGCGAGGCTCCGTCCCATTGGCCCACGTGGCAGCCCCCGCCCCTGCCCTCATCGCGACCAATCATCCGCAGCCACCGCGGCCCTGCGGCGGGGCGGGCCCCTATAAAGCACTCAGCGGGGAGGTTTTGCAATCACCGCCCGCCATGGAGGAGCCGCTGGCGCTGCTGGTCCGGAGCCCCGCGCAGCGGCACCGCGACCTCCGACTCCGCGCCGAGCCTGCCTGGACCGTGCGCCGGCTCAAGACCGAGCTGCGCCAACTCCTGCCCGACGCGCCGGTGAGTGCGCCATCCCTTCTTCCCGCAGCCCCGCCGGGCGGGTCTCTGCGCGCAGCCTCGCCGTGTGGGTGGGTGGGTGGGTGGGTGTGGGTGGGTGGTGGGGGCTGGCTCCCCGTGCGGCAGCTGCCGTGGGGCTCCCGTGGGGCTCCCGGACCTGCCTCCCCTCCGGGATATCCTGGTCCCGGTTGCGTCAGCCGCGCTATTTCGGGGCTCGTTGGTGGCCCGGCCGTGGTTAATCATTAACCGCTGTCCCGGCACGGCGCGTCCTGCGGTGTGTGGGGCCGGCAGAGCCCGGGCAGCAGCGCCCAGCCGGGAGACCGCGGCCCCTCCTGAGGGTTTGAGCCGCGTTCCCGTGGAACAGGAGGCACGGCGGGTGGTGGGGCTGGAATACAGAAGCGTGAATTCCCCCTGAGCCTCCGGACACCGGGAGCTGGAGCAGCTCCGTGTCCCGCGGGCAGTGCTCCAGCAGGAGGGTGTGTGGCCTTCGCAGAGTCAATAAACTTGGAAAAGACCGCCGAGATCATCGAGTTCAACCTTCGACCAAGTGCTGCTATCCCTGCTAAACCACACTGTGAAATGCCGTGTCTGTGATCAATTTTTGAAGAGTTCCTGGGATAGTGAATCCATTTCCCAGGGTAGCCCATTTCAATGCTTAGCCATTCCTTCAGGGAAGAAATTTTTCATACTATCCAACTGGAGACTGCCCTGCAAAATGAAGGCTGTTTCCGCTTGTCCTGTCACTGGTTGCCTAGGAGAAAGCCTGATTCCCATGCTTTCCCTGGGAATGTGGTGATTACCCAAAACAGGCTTCACGTGCTTCCACCAGCTGCTGTGGGACAGCTCCTGACAAAAAACTGCTGTGTCCCCTTGGATGGGCTGTAACAGATTTACTCGATGCCACCTCTAGTGCTGATCAGATTAGCTGGAACTCCAAACTTCTGTTTCTAAGAAACACAATTTTTTTTTTTTTTTTTTTTTTAAGTTACAACATGTAACTGAGTTCTTTGCCCAAGGGACTTTGGATTCTTATGCAGGTTTGCATGTTGATACTATCCAACTTGGGCATTATGTTCTCATAACTTTATCTGAATTTAAATGTGTGCAGTTCCCTCTGCACTTTAGTATGTGGGATGCTCCAAGCTCTGTGCCTCTCTACCACCTGTAAGCTTTGTTGGTTAATGCTTGGCAGAGCAAATAATCCTATTCTTTGTTTGTTTTTTTTCTTTCAAAGCCTGAAGAGGACCAAAAGCTGATTTATTCTGGGAAGCTGCTGCTTGATCACCACTGTCTGGGAGAATTGTTGCCAAAGGTATAAAAAAGTATCTTGTATGATGTGCTGAAATATATCTAGAGACGGGAATTTTTTTTTTTAAACAGATCTTCCCTTATATTTCAGCATGGGGAGCTGCACGCTCTTCATTTGGTGTACAACTTCAGGAGTCCTGCAAGTATGCAAGAAACCAAATCAGAGGTAATTAGACTTAAGTTAACTCTGAATCTCGGGCTTGTAACTGAAAACAAGAAGTGTTGGATGACCATTTTAACGTTCCCTCTTACTGCAGGTTTTTCCTATGAATGCAACAGCAGTATTACTTTGTGATAATTATTTTGGGAATGTGAGAATGTATTTGGATTAAGTTGAGTGAAAAAATTGCCTCTACAGTTCATCAGTAAGGATTCTCATGGCATCTGTTAAGAAAGATCTAGTTGTGATGTGCTGCTCAGGGGAGAAGTGTTTTCTGGTGAATTCAGTTTTATTAAATAAACTATGACTTGCTGTGTCCCAGGCACGCTCGGATGGAATGAGCTTGTGCTCAGAAGAGACTGGGAGTGGTTTTGCTCTGTGTGGGGAGGGAAGGAGGCTGAGAACTGCAGACACTTTTAACTACTCCCATTAATGACTCATCTTTGGGCTTCCTCTGTACAGACTCAGCCTTGGTGCTTGAGCTCAGTATGGACTGGTCTCAAGTACAAATGGCCAAAACCCATTCTTTTTTTAAAGTGTCTGGGCAAAGGTTTCTAGAGGCGTGTTCCTGCCCATTTAAGGCTCTGTGAGCTAACCCTACCCTTGCCTGGTGGTTGCTAGATGTGAGCCAGCTTTGGCTGGGTGTTAGATGCATTGCCACAGAGCAACTCTTGAACTCTGTGTGCAGGAGTTTGTGCAAGCAGTACAAATTAGCCATAGGAAAAAACCAAAGTGTCTTTTGTATTTTATATTTTTATAACCAGATTGACACTGAAGGTGTGCATAAGAAGTAAGAAATACAGTATAGATCTTGTGAAAGGGAAGAGTAGCATCAAATCAGTTTTGATTGCATCCCAGTCATTTGGTTCCAGGAGCTTTAAAATACTGATAGAAGTGCTTGTGGTGTGGTGCCCAAGAGCAGGGGCAGCACTGAGGGGTGCTGTGCAGGAATAGGTGTTCAAACAAGGGCATGCTTTGTGGGGTTCATCCTTTTTGCATAAAGTGTGTGTGGTGTCCTGAGTAAACCTCACTGGCTGCACTGCTGTCTGTAGGTTAAAGCTGGTCAGCCCAAGTTACCATCAGAAGCCAGGCAGGAACCACTTGTGTCTTCCTTGAATGGAGGAAGATTGAGGAGCTCTTCAGGTGTCCACTCGTCAGCAGAAGCCAGTAATGGGTAAATACAGTTTTATGTACATCTTTCAGATTTTTAAGATGGTATGTTTATGTTGGATGCCAGCTCCTTATGCCACATGTACTGTCATAAGTCTATAGAACATGGGCCAAGTATGATGAAGCTTTATACAAAAGCTTTAGTGGACATACAATAATTTGGATTGGAAGGGACCTTTAAAGGCCATCTAGTCCAACCCCCTGCCATGAGGGATGCCTTCCACTAGATCAGGTTGCTCTGTCCAACCTGGCCTTGTACACTTCCAAGGATGTGGCATCTAAAGGAAAATGCACTGCTCTGTTAATTAGGAAGAAAAGTCTTTCCTTTGTTTGTGTGGGTAAAGATGTGTCTAGAAGGAAGAATTAATTTTATATTTGGGTGCACAAAATGGCAGAAGCTATTTACATTGTTCTGTAATAAATTGCTCTTGCTGTTAGTCCAGTGTTTGCTAATGAATGTGTTCAAATTTTGACCAAGGCTGGAAACAACTCAGCATCCCTTCCAGAGTGTGGCTCCTGGTTTCTCTGCTTACACAACCTACAGCATGCTTCAGATGTCCTGGTTCCAGCAGATTTATGCAAGACAGTATTACATGCAATAGTAAGTGTTCTAGTCCAAGCTGCCAGCAGGAAGTAGAAACTGTAATACAAGAAATATGAGAGCTCCTGTCAGTTCTTCCTCTTTCAATGGTGTTTGGAGACTTTTCCATCTAACTTGTACAGAATGTTGTGGGATTGTACCCCTGACTGTGCTACTCTGTTGCTGTTCAGACCAGTGCTTCTGAATCTTGCCCATTGCCTGTCTGACTCTTCATTGGGTGGGCAGATGTCTCTGGAGTAAATCTGATCCTGCTGATGTGCTTTTGCTTTTTTTTGTTTGACTGCTCAAAGTGCACACAGCATTGACTGGACATCAGTGACAGGTCAAGCTGGCACTTGCAGAAGGCTGTTAGGCTACCTGCTGTTTGCTCTAAATTGTTTTGTGACTTATTGACATTACAGTTGTTAAGGTAAAGGCTGCCTGGTTTGATTTGTTGAAGTCTCTATACAACTGTTATGGGTAGAACTGAAACTTGGTTTTAATGCTGCTAAACTCAGTGGTGTCTATTTGCATGTGATCTGACTCTGCTGTTAAAGATGGACAGATTTTCACACTCAGGGCCTGTGTGAGGTGTGAAAGGATTTGACTAAGCCTCATTCTGTACTTTGTTCTCTGGTTCCAGCTTGGCTTCTACTGCTGCATCTGCTGACCCCTCCCATGCACGGCATTCTCAGGAGATACCAGTGACACCTCCAGCTCCTCTCCCACATCCATTTCCTGCCCAAAACCAGCCTGGAAATCAGAACGTTGCTGCTCAGGTTAATGCTGTGGCTGACCAGAACTTGAGGATGAATGCCCAAGGGGGGCCCCTCGTGGAGGAAGATGAGGAGGGTGGCAATCGAGACTGGCTGGACTGGCTCTACTCAGCAACACTGTTATATGTTTTTGTCAACATGGTCTATTTCTACTCCAGTATCAGCAGACTCCTCCTCGTCATGGGTGGCACTGTTCTGATGTATCTGTAAGTGTATGGTGTTAATATTTGCTGTTTCACTGAAGTACTGAGTTCTGTGCTGTGCTCAGCTTCCTGGCACTTGAGCTTCTGAGCCCTTTCTGGACCTGGAAAGGGCAAACCACTCTATATCCTGGTATAACTCACTATTTAGAAGAAAGATAATTAAGCCTGTGTCTGGATTAAATGAAGAATGTGGCTGATCTCACTGGGTTTCACAGTTTTTGGTTGTCTCTTTAGTTCAGAAAACTGCTTGAAACCAAAGTAGCCCCTGCTGTAAAGCTCCAGCAACTCAGCAGCATAGAGCAGACAGACCTGTAGGTTCAGTGTAGAAAGTGACAGTTTCTTGTTGGGAAACAAGTGGTTCAAGTCTGGGAAGAGGTTCTCACACTTGCTCTTTCAGTCATGCATCCATGCAGTTTTTTTGCTGTGTTGCCCCTCTGGAGAGCAGACCAGTGTGTCCTGAACTTCCTTTGAACCTCTCTGGGTGGGAGAATATAAATGGGATCAAAACACAGATGATAATGGACCCTCAGCTGCTATGCTTGGGATGTCTTATCTGAGAAAGATAACCTGTCCTCTGAAATTTTTTGATCACCTGTGGAACAAGGGAGGTAGGTGTCTGAATTGTAGGTCCAGGAGTTAAAAGTGGAGCAGCTTTTCCAACATCTATCTCTGTGTAGACTGGGAGAGTTGGAGGTTAAGTGTTCCACTGAAAGGCCTTAAATGTTACTGTTGGTGGTTGCCAGCAGCTCTGAGCAGTCAGATGTGCAGCTGTTGTGTAACAGGGTGAGTAATGTTGAAACAGCATTAATTAATTAATTCATCTGTTGCTTCCCCAGGCACCATGCTGGTTGGTTCCCATTTAGAAGAAGACCAGTTCAGCCCTTCCCAGGCAATGTTCCTCCTCAAGCTGCTCTAAACCAGGACCAGAACAATAACAATAACTTTCAGGTATTGTCTTGATGATTTTTAAACCGTGACACCCTGTGAAGTTATGCTTTTGGTTTAGTAGTAGAAAATAACCTTTATATAGTAGAAAATAGTAGAAATAGTAGGAAAAAAACTTCTCTTGAAACTTAGGTAAGACACTATCTTCCATGGGAGGATAATTGCCACCTGAGTCCTCCACTGGTATAGTAAATTCCTTAGTTCACTAAAATATTTCAGGATGAAGGTTATCTTTTAGCTGCTTCTGCTGGAACTGAGGGCAGGGTTCAGGCTACACCTCTGTAGGATTTGGGTCTATAAGCAGTTTGAGTCTTTCATTTCAGGCTGACATTTCTGATGTCAGTGAAAGTTAATTAGCTGTAAATACCAAAATCACCTGACCTGGTGCTTGATGGCTGACCTGTACAGTGTTTCTGGACACCAGTGTGAGTTAACCAGTACTGCCAGTGTGCAGCTTGGATTTTTGACTTTGCATCTGAGGCTGCTTGAAAGATTTTATATTCAAACAGTGATATTTTGGCAAGAAAAACAGATTGACACCTGATTTTTCTACTGCATTTCTGATATTATCCTTTACCAAATATCCTTTATTTTGGCAGGGGGAAGATGGAGGCAGAACAAATGAGTCTGAGACACCTCCTGGTGAGGGACAGGCTTTCCAAGAGCTGCAGCAGGCCAACCCTTCACTCATGAGCACGGTGTGGGTTTTTTTCAAGACTTTCTTTGCATCCCTCCTTCCAGAAGGGCCTGGACTGACCCGCAACTGATTTGTCACCAATCTGCTTGTCTGAAACTGCAGTGGACACCTGAGAGAACCAGATACCAGCTCCAAACCAGGCGTGGAAAGGGATGGCACTTCTCTGGCTTTCACTGACCAAGCAAATAAAGCTGCAAAGAAGCCTTACATCATTACAGCCCAGAGACTGAGATGCTTGTCCTCATTCCAAAGAACTTTATTCCATAGCATTTATTAGGTACCTATGTAAAGGCTTGGCATTGTTGACTTGTGCACTAAAGGCACAGGCTCTGAGCGGGTGTGCAAAAATGTTAGGGAAGCAAATTGCTTCTTCTGTGCAATGTGATTCCTGTTGGAATGTTTCAAATGCTATTTTAATTACACTGAGTGTAGGATCTCAAACAAAAAATTGCTAGATACGCATTAGCGGATTTTTAGGAAAGATCTATTGTTAAATTGCTTCAACAATATTTTAAACTTTCTTTGTAAATATTTCCATGTGAAGAATGTGCAATCTCCTTGTTGGACAAAGTGGAGGACTGCAAGTCGGTGATGTGAATAAGCAATTACCTCAGTGGAGTTGCAGACTACATTTCATGTTGCTGAATTCAGATAGTTTAAATTCAAGATTTAATTACTCCTGCCCTTTCTCCTTCCCCTCTGCCCTGCTGCCAGATCATGGGGGAAGAGTAGGTGTGTTCAGGTCTAAATATATTTAGCAAGAACTTATGCAAAATGTAAACTTCACTGCTTTTGGATGCAAAGTTAAAGCAGTCTAATTCCTGTATTCAGCTTTGCATTTTCACTTCAGTGCAACTTCTCTTGTATTACTTCGTTGTGTTTCCTTTCATTTCTGATATGGTTAAGGGCTGTTATTGCAATAAAATTTTCAGGCATTTATATCCACATTTCTATATTATCCTCTACAGCAATCAGAAGATGACCTGTGCAAAGCACAGGGTGTGTTCTTGCCTGGTTTTTATTGAAAAGTCATGATAAGGGAGTTGGCCTATGAGGGGAAAAGGTGCTTAACTCCATTCCTTGCCCAGCTGTGTTCTTCAGCAGGTAAAGTGCCTTGAATAGCTTGGAGTTTGTTTGCTTATGGAAAGCTGCTAACAGAAAGGCCATGGAAATCTTGAAATGGTAATTCTGTAGGTATTTGGAAAGTTGGGCTCCTTGAGCCCTGCCTGAGACTCTGGTGGAGCTGCAGCACTGTCTTGGCTCAGGGTTTAACTTGGCTTGAAATGTGCTGTCTAGGAACAGCTGCCACTCCTGGAACTTGTCACTTTTCCTCTGCTCCCTGCACTTGGCAGGACAACTTGAGGAGTGTTGGCAGGGTCAACACACATGAGTTTGGGACAAGCAGTTGTAGCAGGTAATGCTTGATCTTGCCATGTCATCACACTAATGTTGGATGTAGTTTGTTGGTGTTACCTGTGGAAACCACTAAATCCTGGTGCTGTCTTTGATTTGAACAAATTCTCTTCCAGGCTTGTTTTCCTGCCATATCTTCGGTTTGCTGAAGACTTGGAGGATGGGTAGGACAGTAGTAAAATAATTTTTAAGTATTTAAAGTGAAATATATAGATATTCACTTTATATCCCAGATATATCCTGCATAAGCCTTTGAGGATGTTCCTGGAGGAGGTGCCCATTCTGTCTTGCCTTGTTTATGGTCTGGTGCTGCTCTGGGAATTGCACTCTCTGGAAAAAAGGCATTCCCAGGCTTTTGTACCCTCACAGTCTGTCCCTGGGGTAGGCACTGGGGGTGTGCCAGGACAGCCACCCTGGACACAGCTGCAGCTGACAAGGCAACTGCACCCTGAGCTGCTGCACTGGATGTGTTTCACATCAAGGGTGCTTTGTTGATCCTGGATTTTTCTCCCTCAGAGTGTAGCAAACCATCACTCAGGAGTCTTAGCAAAGCACCTAAATTAACTGTGCTATGCCTGTGTTCAGTTTTAGCAGGAGAGAGCAGTCCCTGGCAGCCAGAAATAAACTGGTTTAGTATGGTTAAGACAGCGAGCACATTGTGCTGGATTATTTGTGAAATCTCTAGTCTGAAAATTTATCAGAGGCAGCAAAACATCTGTTGTCTTGCAGCGTTTGCTGTTCCCAGGAGCAGGCAGATGGGTTTAAAACTAGTTGAAAAGCTAATGAAGTGTAGCTAATGCCAGTGCAGAGATGCAGTGAGAGTCCTGTACTTTAGAGAACATTTCCTTAATGATTCTGTAAAACGTGTAACCTCTGCCATTGGGGTGGAGGGGGGCCGGCAGCAGGGGACACAATGTGGAAGTAAATCCTGTGTAATCCTGCAGAGGCAGCTGCCAGGGGTGTGTACCCAGGCAGGAGCACTGGGATGTGAGGGAACAGTGCCAGGCACAGGGCTCCAAGCACCTGTGACTGAGCCAGCCTGGTGTTATGTGGAGTTGGGAGTTTGGGGTGGCCCTAACCCTCTCACTGAGCCCTGACCAGTGGATGCCTCTGCTTGCCTGAGACTCTGTGAGCAAGCAGAGAGGACTGAAGCATGAAAGCAACTGAGGAAGCTCAGCTTGGAGGGATGTCAGTGTAAACAGTGAGGTATGGCAAGGAAGGGGGATGGATGGCCTCGATGCTAGCTGTGGGTACCAGTGAGCATGGCTCTGAAAATGAGGGAATCCCGGTTAGACATAAGGCAAACGTGAATCTTCCAAAGCAGAACTCCCCTCTGCTGCGACAGAAGTTGAGACCAGAAGGGGCCTTGAGGCTTGTGGGTTTAGGAGGCTGGGTTTGCCTTGGCTCACACTTCCAAGTTCTGATTCTGCTGCTGGTTTAGCTCCTCTGCATGCTTGTGAGCTGCAGCATCTGACCTGTTCAATATGTGTTGGTCGTGTAGGGCTCCTGAGAGCAGGCAGGTTGTGGCAGTGAAAGTCCTCTGAAGGTCCACAGGGTGGCAAAGTGAGCAGCAGGATAAAGCCAGTTCCTCTGCTGCTGTGTCCCCTGATGCACTCTGGCAGCTGCTCCTAGTTGAGAGCAGTTCTCTGCCCCTGCTAAGAAACAAGTCAGGGAAAAATGTACAATCTGTTTTTCTCAGGCACCATTGTTCTTGTTGTGGAAACTCCTAAAAGGCTTGGGGAGTCACTCAAGTCCTGTTTGTCACTACGGATGTGGTCCTGTCCTCAGCTCCTGGAACATAAATCTCATGAGAATGAGGTTGCTGCTGAGCAGATAAGCTGGTGATGGTGATGTGTTTGTGTGTGTGTGGTTTCCCCTTTTCTCTGAGGAGCTGTTTCATTTATGCACTGACTTGCCTGTTGTCCCTGTTCTCAGCAGCCAGGGACATCCCAACAGCTGTGCAAGTACCCAGCTGAGTGTTACAACCTTCTTTTGGCCTTTGTCCTGTGCTCCATTTCTGTCTGTCAGTCTGGTGGGATTTGCAAAGCAGCGCATTCAAACTGAGTGTCCTCAGAGGCCATCCCAGCTACTCCCCCACTGTGATACCAAATGTGCCAACTGCATCTTCATCACCTCCCTCCAGCCCTTCTGCTGCATAAGAATAGCTCTTGAAATGCCTGCTAGTGTTTAATGTGGTGTGAGTTTCAAATGGAGTAACATCACCGTGTGTATGTGTGTGTGTGTGAACCAGTTCTGGTGTGACACCCCCTCACAAACCTGCAGTGAGGGGCTTGAGGTCTGTTCATGCTCAGCTGCCTGCCTGGGAGGGTTGGACAAATCCTGGGAAATGTTGCTTCTGGGGCCATGTCTTGTGTCTGCTCAGTGGCCTGTGCTGCAGAAGAACCTCTTTGATTTCTTACAGTAGCACTGAAAATTGTATTTTCTGCTCTTTTAGTCTGGATTTGCCAGTGCAGGGTCAGTGCCACGGAAGTACAGCTGGCTGTACTTCTAGCTCCAACCCAGCTGTCCTGGGCACCCTCAGCTGTGAAAAGCCTGGGCTGAATTTGGGCCACCTGTGTGTGCCAGCTTATTTTTTCTTTTTAGAGATTGTTATGGATGATCCTGGTACGAAGAAAAGAAACTGAGTTGGCTTCAGGAGAATTTGGAGTTGCAGTGGTGGAACCCTTCCCTGGGGTCAGGACATCACCCAAGGAGACACCTTGAGGTTGAGAGCCCTCATTTTATCATGTGATGGTGGATTCCAGGTTACCCTTGCTTTCTAAAATTTTGAGAGTAACTTAGGTAATACCAATTTCATTTGGCATCGCAAATCTGTATTCAAATATTGCATAGCTTTAATTGATTTAACTAGTTTGTAAAATAAATCTTATTTGAATGTTATTTGTCTCAATTTTACAAGACTCTAGGTCAGATGGGAGCAGTGGTTTTTGGGCTGACCCTACTGCCATCCCAGGGCTGACCTGCTGTGTGAATCCTGGCAGTGGTGCTGGAGCCCATCCTGCTGACAGGAGCAGCCAGCATACCTGGAAGGCTCTCTCAGGAAGCATCTGCAGGGTAACACCAAATGTTTTGGTCAATGCAGCACAAAGATTAATGGCACTGTGATGTACCTCTGCCCTGGACAATGTGGGGAAAAACAACCCCAGTTACAGGACAGTCCTCAGCTAGGTGGTGAGTACATGTGTGCATGCACGGCTTCAGATAAAGCCTTACGCAGCAAATGCTTATCAAAGCATCTTCCAGCATCCCCTTTGCAGCATGGGTGTTTAACTTTTCTTTGGGGTTTAAAGCCTGCCCTGCCTCCTGCTAGCCAAAATTAACCTTTCCTTAGGCTTTTAAATCTGACCTGTCTTGTCCTAGCCTGACCTTGCACTGGGAGGAGGGTGGGCTGTGGTGTCCCTGCTGCCTTGGCCTCTGCCTGGTTACTCCAGGACAAGGATGCTCACAGCATCTCTGTGTTCCACATGCTTTTGCTATTGTAGGCAGAAAGTCTCCAGCCTTCCTGTTCACAGTGGAGGTCAATGCCCGGCAGTTCCCTATTCTCCTTTTCTCTGAGCTCTGCTTGTCTGCTGACAGCAGACTCTGCAGCAATGCTGGGGCAGGACAGCTGGCCCCTAACGGGGCTGGGAATGCACTGGATCTACCAGGACCAGCACAATGGGTCTGGGGTCTTGGAGTTTTTGCTTTTATCTACCCTGGTGACAAATATCCCTGTATCACAGTGCCAGTTTTCCCTTTCCTCCATGCTGATGTGAATTGCTGCCCAGGGCAAAGAGGTGGTTATGGCCTCCTGGGGCCTGCAGTATTCCTTTTATGCCAAGCGTTGGCCACTGTGCTCACACTCCTTAAACTGAGAGGACAGAAAATAGAGCTGTTAGATGGTTAAATCCTCTTGATTTCCAATCCTTTTGTGACATACCCATGCTCTGTGCAGCTGCCCTGGGAAGAGTTCTCCTGGCTAGGGCACCGGGGATGCTGTGGCAGCTGAGATGATGCCATTTGGGAGTTCTGCTGCACAGGCACCTGCTGTCTTTGTAGATTGTATTTCCAATGATTAGCTGTTCATTTATAAAGCCCTTTGGGCTGGCAGCAGGCAGTCTGTCCATGGCCACCCCGCTGCTCTCCTGGAGAAGCCTGGAGGAAGCTGCAGATGCTTGGCTTCCCTCGGGGTCAGTGACCGGGAGTGCCTCCCGCAGGGTACCCGAGGCCATTCACTTTCTCAACTCAGGAAGAAAACAGCACGGCAGGGTGGGGGCTGCTGGACAGCAGGGACCCCGCAGGAAATGTGCTCACTCTGCACAGGGAGGATGAGGCATCTGCCAGGGAGAGGAGGGAGGCTGGCACCTTGTCTCACTCAGGGCATTGGGGCTGCTCCTGCAGCACTGCCAAGCTCTCACCTGTCCTTCTCCCTCAGTCTTTTCTGGCAAAAGGGAACGGTTGTGAGCCTCCTTGCTGAAATAACCTCACTCTGTTTTTGTGCTGGAGGTTGTTTTGGGGTTGGGATGTGCCCCAGCAGCACAGCAGAGGTGCAGGAGGACAGTGGCATTTAGGGCAGGTGTGCACAAGGAATGGATGTGAACTTGAGTTCTCTGATGTAGCAGCTGACAGTCTGGGTGCATGAAAAGCTCTGCCTTAGTGGGATGGTGACAAATCAGACCCAGCCAAGAAGCAAAAAGCATACCAATCCTGTGGTCATGGAGCTTTCCAGGGATATGGGAGATGTGGGTTCACCCAGTGGGAGCAGGGAGCACACTCTTCCCAGGAGCACGCCTCAGTTTCCCCGCAGTGTATAAAATCAGTGGAAGGGGGAGCAGTGAATGATGAAGGTACCTTTCAAACAGGGTTTTGCTAGGGAATAACTGCAGGAATACAAAATAAGGAATATTTCTGCATGAAGGAAAAACAATGAAGTGGCTTGAGGCAGCGTGCAAGGCTGCTCCCTTGAGTTTATCCTCCTCCACTCTCCATCCCCCTCCAGCTTTTTCTACTCGCCCTGGTTTGTACATGTCCTGAGTTAAAGCAGTCTTGGCAGGAGCACCAAGCCCTGCAGCCCAAACTCCTGCTGAGGGAGGAAGGCAGCGTGCAACATGAATGGTGTTAAGGAAACTATAGGAAGATTAGGAAATGTGTGATGAGTTTTGATAAGTGGAGGAAGCAGGTCATGTCCTGCTTCGAGTGGGCTCTGCTGTGGGTATGAAAGCAGCCTCTGCCTCTGTCAGGAATCACTCGGCCTCATCAGCGCTCTCTGCTCTGACTAAGGATGTGCTGGGCAGGCAGGATGATGCTGGGGACCTTCAGCATCTTGCTAGCCCTTGTCCTTGCAGCAGCAGCAGCTGCCTGTGAGTTTGGGCCCTTCCCCTACAGAGCCACAGGGATTGTCTGCAGGATGACCAAGCCCGCGGCGTTGCTGTGTAAGTGCCTGCTCCTTGGGGCTCTGTCTGCCCCATCTCTGCGAGAAGTTAGTGACAGATCAGTCAAGTGAGGGGGCTTCTTGCTTCTCTGTCTCTTGTGTGAACGCCTGCCTGGGAGCATGGGTTGAAGCATGAACAGGCAAAGGAGCTTGAAAATTGTCCTCAGCCTCTCTCTGCAGCCCAAGGATTCAGCGCTGTTCCTGTTGGGACTTGGCATGATGAAAGAGCTTGAACAAATGTGTGTTTGATTTCTCTCTTCATTGCAATCTCATCTCTTGGGGTCGTTATGCAGAAGGGGGGAAACAGGTTTTCTCCTACAGTGGGCTTATTTACAAGGATTTGGGAGATTTGCAGGTGGGGGAAGAACTTCATTCTTCTGTGGAAGGTGGGAACAGCTCTGTCCTGTCCCATCTAACAGTGGTATATGCAGAGAAAGATGTATTTGTGCTGGGCTGAACTAACAGAGGATATTTCTGGAATGAAAAATCCTGTACTAGTGTGTGCCTGAGGCTGTACTGGGCTGTCTAACATTACGAAAATGGGCACGGAAAAGTTTTCAGAATTTACTCTTTGTAGACCCAAGAGCTGACTGCAATACAAGTAAGCAGCAACAAAGCAAAGCACTGGGGTAAAGTCAACAGCTTGTGTGGTGTAAGGATGAGCACAGCCCTGACATTTCCAAAATCTGCTCCTGAGGTGTGTGTAAGCTGGCCACGACTCCCTAGAGACAGCTCCCACTGGTGGCTGTTGAGCCACACACGCTGTTGTCCCTTGCTGCCATCAGATGTTACAGTTAGAGATTTTGAATTTTTTTAATTTACTCTGAAACTACTTCCAGTGCTTCCTGAATCTAATGCAAATGCCTTGAATAAAAGCCTCCTGTAGTGCTCTAATCCTGGTTTTGCTGCCAGGAGAGATTGCAGTTTGACATCTTTGCCCTTTTCTTCCACTGACAGTGAACCAGGAAACAGCCCAGGTCATTCAAGCAGCCTTCAGAAATGCCAAATTCCCAAACATTACCGGAGAAAGGTCCATGCGGCTCCTTGGCCGGGTGGCTTATGGGCTGAGCAAGTGAGTATGTCTGTGTCTTTGTGCCAGGGGAGAGAGGGGAACAGAAACTGGCCTTGGAGGGAGCTTTGATCCAGCAATTCCTGGTGAAAGCAAATGTCTTGATTGGGGCAGACACAGTTTTGGATCTAAGCCTCACAGAAAATTTGCGTGTTAAGGTTTAGGCTGCTAATGTGTTATTTAAGAGCTATTTATTTTTCCAGCTGAGTGGGCAGCCAGCAAGGCAGCGTGTAAGGCTCATTTTTGACAATGGGGATGGGGAGTAATGTCCCTGCAGGCTGGGGCACCTGTGGCCACCGATGACAGATGGCGTCTAAGGCACATTGAGAGGCAGAGGGGACCCATCCATCCTGTCAGCAGGATGTCGTTTGGCTGTGCTTTGTGGCAAACCAGGCTGGGTGTCGCTGTGTTACTCTCTTTTATCTTGGGACCGCAGGCTCAGTGGTACTCACAGAACAGACTTCCTGCCATGACCACAGCTGCACAGTAAAGCAAGGCTGCATTGTTCCTTGCTTTCTGTTTAAAGCACTCCCCAGTATCAAAATATTGCACAGTGCACCAAGGCTGAGCTAAAGCATCACTGTCACTGTCCTTGTACCTGGCCCTGGGATTTACAAAAGCTCTGGAGTCTGGCACTGGCAGGAGTCCCTCAGAGATCCCATTCCTCAGGAATAAACCTGTCCTGCACAATCACAGCAAACAGCTCTGGGCTGGGGACAAACTGTTTCTGTTGTTTCTAGCATCCAGGTCAATGATTTGTCCATAGAGAGGAGTGAGGTGGAGCTCAAGGAGGACAATGCCATTCACATCTCCATTAAAAACGTGACAGCCTTGTTCAAAGGGACCCTGACCTATGGCTATGCCGGGGCCTGGTTGTAAGTACCTGGGGTGGGGGCTCTGGGCACCAGAGCAGCTCCTGCTGCTGTCCCTGGACTGGCCTGTGGCAAAGGGGAAGTGGGGGCTGCACTCCTCAGTCTCTCTGGCAGTGGCTGCATTGATTGCTGCCTGAGACAGGATTTTATACTCTAGCACTGCTTCTAAGCCCCATCTTGCTTTCTGCCTTTCTATCCTCACCTTGCATGACAAGACCAGGTGGCCAAAGCATAGGTGTTGACTTCTTCTCTCCCCTCTGTTGCTTGGTAAACTCTGAGTGGATAAAAACGGGGGTTTAATGCTCCTAAATGCCACTAAGGCAGCAGTTTGCAGTGATTTAAAGCCAGAGTATCTGAGGTGGACTGTGGTGTGTTGGGGGCTTGTCCCATTGCTATGCAAGGACAGGCGTGGGAGGTGTTATAAAATCCACATCTATCAGGGAGAAGCTGTTTCTGGCACAGGTTCCTAAATGTCCTTCTTCTGCTATTACAGCTTGCAGCTTTTTCATTCAGTTGATTTTGAAATTGAGTCTTCCATTGACCTCCAGCTAAGTATCAACCTGAGTGAGTATGCTGCAATACCTAAACTTTTTGCAATATGACTGAATTCCCTCCCCACTCTGGTCTGTGGGTTGCATGTACTGTCCATGTTCTCCTGGGTCATGTTAGGGGACAGCTGTGTCTCTGCTGGCAGGAGCTAGGGCATCTGGCAGGTGTCCAGATGAAGGAGGGTGCCTGGTGGTCCAGCTCAGCTGGAGCTGTGAGCAGAAACCATGCAGGTACAAGGTAGCCCCATCTGCCCCAACTTGGCAGGGTCTGGAATCTTTTGGAAACATCCTCTGGGAGATGTGGGGAGCCCTGGCTGGCCTCTGCAGTGACGCCCTGCTCCAGGCCTGCAGTGTCTGCAAAGTACACTCTTCCTTCTTGTCTCAGTAACAAATTAGATATTCTTTTTTTCTTTTTCCTTTTGTCCCATGCAGTGTGCCAAAAGGACCAAGTGGCTCCTGATACCTCAGGCTGCTACCTGACTTTCCACAAACTCACACTTCACCTCCAAGGAGACAAGCAGTGAGTCTGACCCCTTTCAAAATCCAGATTTATTGTTCCCCTGCTGGTCCCCAAATGCTACCCACCCAAATGTGCAGACCACAGGTGATCCTTGACTGTGCTCCCTGTCTTACACAGACCTGGCTGGCTGAAGCAGCTCTTCACAGATTTCATCTCATTCACTCTGAAGCTTGTCCTCAAGAGGGAGGTAAGATCAGCCTGTGGACTGAGGAAAACTCTGTGCAACCTTGTGTGCCACACATTTTTCTTGCCCACAAGACAGTAGCAGTGTAATGTTAGTGCTCATGAATAATAAGACAAATAAATTGAATCCACAATAAAAAAGAAGCTTGGGCAAAATGAGAGGTCTTGCTGACCCTGAAGCTGATGGACTCTAGCCAACAGTCCCTAGATCTCAATGAGGTTCAGCTCTGCTCTACAATCTAAAATCCTACCCTTTCCCCTAATTTCCCCCCCTCTCTTTTCCTCATGTAGGTGTGCAAGGAAATAAATACTGTTGCTCAGACACTGACAAATTTCATACTTGATTTAGCAGGTAAATATTTTTTTTCTGCTTTCTTTTTTTTATATGAAGCTTTTAATGTTTGGGCCTCAGCAGAGTGGTAGCTAAGTCCTTCAAAAATGTGATTGGGATCCCAAGCTCTCAGACAGCAGCAAAATAAACCTTAGTAATGTTACATTTGGATTTTTCTGCATCAGGTTGATCTTTTAGAGTGCTTTCACAGATTCAAAGACATTTCAATTCATAAGGAGTTTCTCCTTCAGTCTGTACTGATCAGCTGTGCAGGATGCTGCAGGACCAATGTTAGCTAGAACAGGAGCATGCACTGAGTAGGAGGGATGAGACTGTACAGTACCTGGAGATTTTCCCAGTCCCAAATATCAGGGAAAAGGAGTGGAATGTCAAACTGAGGGTAATTATCCAAATTTCCCAGTGAAGAAACAGAGTCAGTGAGCTGTAGCAGCATCAGCACTAGCATCCAAAGGAGTGGGAACTCTTGTCCCATCCCTGTGCTCTTTCATAGCATCCCTGTCACCACCTTCACCAAGTCCTGGCACAATCTCTGCTTAAGGTCCTATTTCTGGTGTGAGGTTTTCATGTTTTCTTCCTGCAGCAAATTTTGTCCGGGATAAGGACATCATTGTTGATATCTCTGTCGCATCAGATCCCGTAATAAAAGCAGGCTACATAGAATCCCATCACAAGGTAAAGTAAGCCAGGCTGCTGAGACATCCAATGTTTTCTGGCCATGGTGTGCTCTGGAGGGCTTGGAGGGGCTGCTTCTGTGAGGCTGGGCTGATGCTGACCGTGCTGTGTCCAGCCAAGCCTTTGCCTTGCCATGGAAATGCAGGTGTTGACTTTCTGCCCTGTCTCCCTGCTGGTTGCTGTGGCCAACACAACTTGTTTTCCTTTACAGGGCCTTGTCCTGTACAAGAACAAGTCCAGTGTGCTCAGTGACTCAGTTTTCTCCCCATCACTGCTGACTGAGTCCCGAATGCTCTACTTCTGGCTGTCTGAGCACAGCCTCAGCTCTCTGGCTGCAGCAGCTTTCTTAGATGGGCGACTGGTGCTGAACCTCAGAGGGGAGAAATTGCAGGTGATTCCCAGGGGGAATACCTCATATTTTGGGAAGAAAGTGAAAAATTCACTACATACTGTGTTTTGGTGAGAGCTGGTTTCTGTAGAAGATGGAAATCTACCATCAGTCACTACTGATCCTGGAATTGGTGCCCTCTTATCAAGAGTGTGCTCCCAGACAGTGTTATTCCTTGGAGGGATAAGAGCAGCTGATAGAAAACTTGTCTGCTGAATTGTAAAGGGATGTGATTTTCTGGGGGAATCACTGAGATGGAAAAAAGGGGGAAAAAAATAGGGAAGCTCAGCCATGACCTGAACTGGGCACAGACCCCACCTCAGTGCTCTGGCCTGTCCAGCCTGCACCAGGGGCAATCATAGCCTTGTCTTTTGTTTTTCCACAATCTGTTTTGTTTGTTTGTTTCTGAAGGAGCTGTTTGAGATGGAAGAGACAGAAGTGCAGCGGAAGGCAGTGCAGAGGGTAACTTTTTGTCCTATTCAAAGCATTGCATGCCAAATGAGGGAATTTCACATGGATTCTGCTGCATTGTAACGACTTGGGTCCTTCCCTTGACAATCTCAGTCTTGGGTGGGCCAGATGGAGAAAAAGAGGAACTGATGGAGAAGCAGTTGTGCTTTGCAAGGAGGATTTCCTCATCTTCCATGCTGGCACAGTCCCCCTGAAGCCTGGCTGAAATATTTGGCTTATGTGAACAGGAGGACAAACTGGGGGCTGCAAAAGGAATGCAGCTGTGTGACAAGTTGGCATGAAATTGGTATGGAAAAAGCCTGACTCATCTGTTGTTCCTTACTCCACCAGATTTTTCAAGGCACCTCCTACAATGACTCTGTGGCCAAGGTGTGGAGTCTCAGCCAGCCCCAGATTTCTCTTCAGCCCGAAGGGACAGTTGTGAGGTCCTTGGTAGCAGTGGAGGTCAGCATCCTCCTCGCAGGAGAAGAACCCCTGGTGGCTCTATACATGGAGAAGGTCAGTTCTTGCACCTCCTGACTCTGAACACCTTGGGACAGGCTCTGGGCCGAGTCAGGACCATCCCTGGTGTGCAGGGACAGCAAGGTTATTGCATGCAGGTGGAGAAGGACAATGCTCGCCTTCTCTAGTAATACCTGGAGGTAAAGCCAAAAGGATGTTGAACTCTGGTTCCTAGAAAACAACCCAAAATGTCCAAATGCAGCTCCTTGCTATAAGGCTATGCCTGAGCCCTGCTGTTCTTCTCTCTGCAGGAAATCACGGTCACTATCCAAGCTACCTATGCAGAAAAGAAACTCATTTTGCAGCCTGTGGACTCCAGGTTGGTACTGTGCACTCTTGAAAGTTGCCTCTTCTGGCCCATGTTTAAGAGCAGCACAAAAAGAGGATTTCTGCAGCACATAGTGACTTTTCTTCCCTTTTTTCCCCCTTTCTCTTCAGCGTAGAGATTAAAGTGTTTAAATGCACAGCTGATCCAAGTGGGGTAAGTTTAACAAAAAGCCATTTGAGGCCAAAAAATGTCTTTTAAAGCACTTTTGTATGATTTTTTTTTTCTGGTTTTCAGGAGGACTCCTCCATACAAAGCTTCCTGCAGCATATGATCTTGGTTGCTGGCATTCCAGAAGTCACTTCAAGTGAGTTTTCATTTGGGGAAGTGCCAAACTTCTCCATGAATTGTCTAACATCAGATCTCTTAAACCTGAGCACGGAAAAAACCCCTTCAATAACACTGACAACTGGAGAGGGGGGAGAACCATATTAATGTTTGAAATTCTGCTGGATATACTTGGGGAATGAGGGACCCTGTGTAAACAGCTGTGAGAAAGGAAAAATGAGTTTTCTGTTAGGCCGAAGGTCGTGGGACATTGAGGCACAATTAGCTCTTGGCAACAGGCAGCACAGAATGAGCAGGATGGACACCCCTGTAACAGGATGGGTTTGCTGATTCCACAGGTATTGCATCAGCTCTGACTTCACTGATGAACAATAAAAGGCTTGATCTCTTTGATATCATAAATCCTGAGATCATCACCAGAGAGGTAAGCAGTGCTCAGAACTACCTGGCTCTCAAAACCCTCTTGGCATTGTGGCATGAACTAATACAATATTTTCTGTTCTCTCACCACTTTTTAGGGATATGTAATTGTACAGCTTGACTTTGGCTTCCCAAGTCATTTGCTTCTTAATTTCCTTGAGAACAGCTTGTAGAGCTCATCCCTTCACAGAGGAACATGGGAACTTGTGTACTTGTGTGAAAAACTGCATCTGAACCAATTAAAAGATGAGCTGCTTTGAATCAGTTTTGATTGAATTTTATTTCCTGTTCTTGAGAAACATTCTAGGCTCTGTGCAAACTGTGCTTCCATGGAGCCTTTCTTCTGCAAAGATTTTGAAGTGTGCACCTCAATCCACACTACTTTTTCAGGATCTTTAAAGGGCTTGTGTTCTTAGGAGTAAGTGTTGGGCTCCTGAAGTGCACAGGCCCTGGGTTAGCA
This sequence comes from Certhia americana, assembly GCA_018697195.1. Classification (NCBI taxonomy): domain Eukaryota; kingdom Metazoa; phylum Chordata; class Aves; order Passeriformes; family Certhiidae; genus Certhia; species Certhia americana. Next base: position 14,574,673 of record CM031867.1, on the reverse strand, counting down.
GTCTCAGGAGGCAGCAGAAATGGGTTTTGCCACCTTTGGCGTCTCTGTTGTTACATTTTGGAAATACAGAACATTTGGTGCTCATCCTGGGTTTTACTTCTGCCAAGAGCCTCCTGATTTGGACAGAATCCAGCAAGTGAAATGATATTACCAAACTCCAAGTAAGCTCAGAACCAGTAAAGCTAAAAGACCTGGATATGGCTGAAAAAAGTAAATGGGATGTGAATTTGCAGTGCAATACAGTAACAGAGAGATCTTGTGCCCAGGGTAATTTCTTTACAGACCCTGATGATTCAGTGTAGAGCTCCAAACTGATAATGGCCATGTTGTTGAGACAGTGACAGCAAAGATGAGAAAAACAATGAAATCATAAGGAAACCAAAGCGATGATAAAAGAAAGTTTAAGTGTCTAGTCAAGCAGCAAGTTCCTTTCCTTCCTTCTACAGTGCAATAATTTATCTCGAGTGGCTCAGTTATTTTCCTGTACCAGTTCATGTTGTTTTTTGTGGGTTTTTTTGTCTTTTCACTTGGAGGAGATCCTGGGTGACAAATCCAACACCTGTAATGGTGATCACACTAACAAAGGGCAAGATGATGTTCTCCTCCACCACAGAGCAGTATAAAAGCATTAAACTTAGTCCCAGAAAGAGGCTGGTAGCAGGACAGGCTCAGTTTCCTGAGCTCCTTGGGCACAGTAGTTTCCCCCTCTGCTTTACCATGGATCTAAGCCAAGACCCTCTGACCTGCTCCTCTCTCACCCACAACACCAGAGGCCCTTCCTTGCTCTGTGTGACTGCTGAGCTGAACATCCCTTAGTGGTTCTGGTGCCCAGGCTGGTGGGGGAGGAGGCTGGAGGAGCCTCAGTGGCTCCACAGCAGCCAGAGAAGGGCTGACCCAGCTGTGTCCATGAGACAGCAGGAGCTGGGGGCTGCAGAAGGTGGGATGCTGTGCTGTGGCCTGGAAGAAGCCCTGCTGTAGTGGGCAGTTTTCTACCCCCCTTCTCACCCAGTTCCCATCACTGCCATTGTCAGCTAAGGGCCTGTCCGTGTTCCCTCCTGCTCTAAACTCACCTGTGCTCAGGTGATGTTTTCACTCCCTGCATGCCAATGTCTGCTGAAGACCACGGGCACCTGGCTTCCATCAGGCCACAGCCCTCTGGTTGTCCTAAATGACATCCCACTAGAGTGGTGAGCATTGATGAAAAGGAAGTGTCAGGAAAAAAGCACCCTTTTTCTGCCATGGAGGTGCCTTGCCCCACTGGGGACTGGGCTGCCTTTCCGTGGGGACAAAGGAGGGCAGTGGAGCTGGGGAAGGATCTGGAGCAGAAGTTTGATGAGGAGCAGCTGATGGAATTGGGAGGCTTCAGCCTAGAGGAAAAAGAGGTTCGGGGAAGACCTTGCCACTCTACAGGTCCCTGAAAGGAGGGTGGAGCCAGGTGGGGCTCTGTCTCTTTTCTCCTAGTTAGCAAGTGACAGAACAAGAGCAAACTGCCTCAAGTTACAACAGGCGCGATTTAGGTCGGATATTAGGGAAAATGCCCTCAGCACAAGGGGGGACAGGCTGCGTGGGGCAGAGGTGGAATCGTCATCCCTGGTACTGTTCTAAAGGTGTGTGGAAGTAACACCTGGGCACACGGTTCAGTGGTGAACACAGCAGTGCTTAATGGTTGGACTCGATGATGTTAGAGATCTCTTCCAAACTAAATGATTCCGGGGGGGAGCAGTGAAACCTCCGCTGCCTCCCCGGGGTCCCGAGCTGCCTGTCCCCCATCCCCGGGGTCCTGTCCCCCATCCGGGGGCTGCCCCTCCCTAGCCCGGTTCCGCAGCCTCACGTGCTTTCCCGGCAGAGCCGCTCCGCCGCCGCTTTCGATTTCGGCGCTGCCGCTGTCCGGGCGGGACGGAGAGGGGACAGGTGAGCGGGAAGGGAGAGGGGACAGGTGAGCGGGAAGGGAGAGGGGACAGGTGAGCGGGAAGGGAGAGGGGACAGGTGAGCGGGAAGGGAGAGGGGACAGGTGAGCGGGACATAGAGGAGACAGGTGAGTGGGACGGAGAAGAGGACAGGAGAGCGGGAAGGGAACGGGGATAGGTGAGCGGGCACAGGAGAGCGGGAGGGAGAAGGGACAAGGGAGCGGGGACAGGTGAGTGGGAGGGCGCAGGGACATCGCGCTGGGCACCCCGGGGAGGGACGGGGCAAGGCGGTGGTGCTGGGAACCCCACGAGGGTTTGGGGGCTGGGGGTCTGGCTCTTTGATCCCCAGCCCATAGATGTTCATGTCTTCTGCGAAAAGCCAGGGTGGAGAATGGAATCACGAACGCTGGAAAACACCTCCAGGACCATAGCGTCCAAACTTCTGGCAAATGGATGACTTGTGCTCCCAGGCACAAGGTGGGCCAGAGCCTGGCAGGTGTCACCGTCCCCTCTCCGGGGCTCCCCCCACTCGCTGCACCACACTCGAGGCAGAAAAACCAGTCAGTGTTTCTGTCCAGAGACTTGGGTGTTGCTGGATCTGGGGGTTTTTCATCTCTGATAAGTGAATTATGGCACAGCTCAGTGTGCCATCTTGCTTTTCCTGAGACTTGGCTGCAGGCTCCAACTTTTTTCCAATGCAGCTTCCCTGGTCTTCAGAGAAATATTAATAACGTTTTGTTGTCTGCTGCCACCCATCCGATCAGATCTGACGGTCTCTGCACACACAGCTCTGTCTAGATATGGGATCTTTTATCTAATCATTCATACCTGCTACATTCTCATTTAAACCTTGTCCTTATTCCAAAGGAAAAGCAACTTGGTTTTCCCTCTTATATATATATAGTGGAAGAGTTAATTAAATACTTCCCCATGTGCCAGAATAATCAGATTTTTGCATGTAAATACAAATATTCCTATTGCAAGTGCCTTAACTGAAACCAAGGCAGAGTTTACTCTACGAAGAGTTTTTACCCTGGGTACCATTTCTTTGGAGCACTCCTCAAATACTTTACCTAAATTATTACCTAACTATAGATTTGAGGCTAGAATGTTACCCTTCCAATGTTTTGACTGGACATTTTTACTCATTTCTCTGTTTTTACTTCAGATGCATTTCAGTTGGGGAATTCCTGGCTGATTTCACTTTCATTTTGCTCTGTCTTTTGCTCATTGCTGAAAGGCACGGAAGGGCTTTGTGCCTCAGGACAGTGGTGGGTTAGCACGTGGGGAAATCAAGGCAGTGCATATTGTCCTTTGTTGTTTGATGACCCCCACGTTGGTTTTGGTGCAGTACTCTGTTTTTGGGCTTCTGGTAAGTACTCTGTGCCCTCAGAGCAGGCGAGAAGTTGGTAGATTTGCAACAGAGAGTTTCACATTTCAGTTTAATTTTTTGTGGCTGGCAACGATGTGAATGTCAAGTTGGGGAGGGCAGGTTAAGTTTTGCAAAGTGTGTTAAAGATGGTTTTGCATTTGAAGGGCAAGAATCAACGCTCAAAAGTTTTCTGACTTTTCTTGGGAGTTTTTTGTGCTTCATTTTGGGATCAGAGGTATTTTACTGAAGATAACTGCCAATTATTCCAGATGGTCTTATTGAACAGACCAGCAGTATAGGAGCTGTGCAGTGTGGCTGAGCTTTCATCCAAATTTTCAGTGCTGTTTTGTTCTTGAACATGAGTCTTTCATTGATTTGTATGAATCTATTCTTTGCCTGAATGGCTTTCAGTCTTCACTGGCATTTAGGGCTGATTTTACTTGTTTATCTATGTATTTAACATGGCTTTATTAAGTCTGTTGTTCTTGATTGGACGGTGATTGCTTTTCTCTTCCCTTTCCCTGTGGTAGGGGTGGCTGGACGCCAACTATTGCCGGGTGTAGAGCAGGATAAAATTGCCCTTTGCTCTTTCTGCTGAGAGGTGGGGAGTTGGCACTGGATGCATTTTCAGCCTCCTACACTTGACACTCTTTTGTGAGAGCCAGGTAGTCCCAGAGCATCAGCTTTTCACAGTTTTTCTGGTGTGACTGACTGCCTGACTGTAGCAAGATGCTGCTGCTTCTGCATCAGCTTCCACAGAGGGGCTGAGAGCAGCAGAGTGGCAGAGCCCAGTTCAGGTTAGACAGGGACACCAGCAAAGCTGTGACTCCCACAAAGTGTTTCTCTAAAGCTGTCTTCACTTGCATCCTAGGGCACAAGGCTCAGTCCTGCATTTTCTCGAGACCAGGAGTGAATCCTCAAATGCCGAATCTTTGTGGTCACTGCTGGTTTGAGTGAGAAGAGATGAAAAGTGTCACAGCTGACCCTTGGATCAAAGGCAGAGCCTCTAGATTTGTGACCTATGTCATTGCCATGGCCTGGCATGTCTCTGTCAAGCTCTATTGTTGTTCTTATCCCCAGGCATCTGCACCAAGTGAGGCATGTCCATGTTTTGGGGTGTGTCTGTGTGCCGAGACTGCAACTAGCAGATCAATTCTCTGTCAGAATATGGAGCAGAAGCCATCCTTGCACTTGACAACGGGAAGGAGGCTGATTACACAACAATGCAGGTAGGAGATCATGTGAATGGCTTTGTGGGAAGGTAGTGGGAATGGAGGTGATGTTGTCACCAAAGCAGAAATGAGTTGTTCATCCCCACAAAATGAGCAGCAAGAACAGTTGCCTGAGCCCTTTGTGCCGGGAGGTCCTGCACAAATTTGTGAATTGATGTACAGCTGAACAAGTAAAGTAAAAGCTGAACACACGAAGAAAGTAAAACAAGGAATTCATTCAGAGCTTCTCATGGGCAAGCAGATATTCTGCCATCTCCAGGAAAACAGGGCTCCACCACATGTCGTGGTGATCTGGGAAGACAAACTTCATCACTCTAGCTCCTTGCCTTCCTCTTTACCCCAGTTTTATGTTCTGAGCATGATGCCATATGGCCAGTTGAAGTCAGCTGTCCTGGCTGTCTCCCTCCCAACTCCTTGTGCATCCCCAGCCTATTTGTTGGTAGGGTGTTATGAGAAGCAGAAAAGGCCTTGGCTCTGTGTAAGTACTCTTGAACAATTACAAAACCATCCCTGACCTCTCCAGAGGTCCTGGTACATGTGAGAGATGCCTGGGATGTTCTCTTTGGCAGATAGCCACTGCAGCAATGCAGATGTCAACAGCTTCTCCCTGACTGGTGCCAGAGACTCCCAGGGATTGCTGTCCTTCACAGTCCTGCTGTCAGGCACTGTGCAGACAAGGACTGCCATCCTTGCACCTTCACGACTGGGCTTAGATCTCTGCTCTAAACTCAGGAGTAAGGGTAGAAAAGCAGATCAAGCCATGCAGGGCTGTGTGGATGAGCATCTCTTGTTCCTGTGCCCACTGCTACCCTTTGCCTTCATCCCTCCAGCCCCTGTTTCACAATGATGACCTAGACCTGCCAGCAGCTGTAGCAAGAGCCCGTCCCCAGCTCATGGATTTCCTCACTCATTGTCCCGACTGGCTGCTCACCACTTCCAGAGGCTTCATCCCCGAGGCAGCCCTGAGCAGCCTGGGTGGCATCGCTGACCCCAGGGAAAAAATCTCAGTGCTCCTTGACCTGTTGGAGGAGGCTGGTGCTGCAGCCTGGAAGCACTTTGCACAGTCTTTCTGCATGGAGTATGACCTGCCTCTGGATCTGGAGGTCCTGCTCATGAGCTCTGCAGGAGAAGGTAAGAGAGGTCAGGCCACTTCCCCCTGACCAAACACAGCCAACGCCTTGGCCACCCATTACCATTACCCAGCCTAGGCAGTGGGACCACCAGTGCTCTCACTTGCATGGCCTTGCTTTTCTTGGAAGCACAACTTCTGGCTCAGAAATATAATTTGAGGTAAAAAACCCCCTGAGGTTAACAGATGAAAACAATAAAAATTGTGCACCCTCACCTCCAATAAAGCCGAGGTGCAATTTTTGGATGGATTTATTTGAAGGAGAAAATAATCCAATTTCTTTGTTCTGTAGAATTTTAATTGTAGTTTTTAAAATTTCCCTGATCCAAAAAGGCAAGGAATACTGAAGTCTTAGAATAAACACACAAAACCACTTCTCCATATTTCTTGTTAGCAGAGGCAGTGGCTTTAGAGAAAATGAAGCAATTCATAAGGACCACAATCAGTGTGTGTTATCCCAAACTACAAAGAGTGTGCACACTCTGCTTTGTGAGGGCCTGTGGCACCAGCTAAGCTGTGCCTCTGCTTTAGTGGGTTGTTTTATCTGGTGAATAATTCTTCTCTTCTGCAGGAAGTCTTACAGGGTGGGTCCTTCTCAACTGTACTGCCTTTCACATCCTCCTATTAGTGGTGTCAGTTGGGTGGATGCAACCTTTGAAGCCAAGTGCAGGAGCAGCTGTTTTGGCTGAGATGAAACAGGGCAAAGACCAGAAAACAAACAAGGAATGTGGACTGGTGGGGGATTTCTCTCAGGACAGAAGCTGAAATAGTTTTCAGCCTTTTGGTACTGTGACACATCATAAAAATGTCTCTTAAGGTTTTGGAGCTGGCTTATACTGGTTTAACTTTTGTAGTAACAGCTGAGCATCACTAATCCTTCTGAAGGTCAATTGCTTCTGGTTATGCTGAGGGGCAGCTATGAGCTATGCAATGAGTCAGAAAAGGTCCTTGACTGGGCTGCTGACTCTCCCAGTGGTTTATTCACAAAAAACTATTCTTTGAATGGACAGTAGGGTTCCCTTTTGGGCCACAGTGTGGTTTTAGGCCAGCCAAAGCTGCCCATACTCTGAGTTTGTTAGTGTCAGAGAGTAAAGTTGTTTTTCTCCTGCCTTGAAAGCAAAGTCAGCTATACTATAGAGAAATCTGGAAGGGGCAGATCAGATGGGGACTCTGAAACCTGGATGTTTGCATCCCTTATACTGAGGCTTGGTTTGTGCCACTGTCTGTTTTGCAAGATGCTTACCCAGTGCCAGCTGCACTCCAAATTTCAAGAGCAGAATGCTCACATTAACCATAATAATTTCTCATACAACTCCTTTAGGTAACTTCAGCCAGACAGAAGAAGCAAGCAGAGATGCGAGAGTCCAGTCATCTGTGCCAAAAGGTAAGGCTGGAACAGACCTGGGCACTGTGCTCTTGGAGTTTGTCTTTGCTCATGGCCTGGGAAGGGCTCCAAATGTCCCAGGTATTGACCTCCAGGACTGGCATGGTGTGGAGAAGCCACTGCAACTTCACATTTCATTGTTCTGTTCTTGGTGCTTTGCACATGAACCTCGCCTGGTTTTGTTTTCTCTCCCTGAATTTCAGAAAAGCTTTGCTGTCCCCGTGCTAAGGAACTTGCTCATTTTAATTTCTCTGCAGGAATCTCCTACCCATTCTACAAAACCAATGCTTTTTGCAATTTTACTGTGGTCAGCTCATTGGTAGGTGGAGGAAGTTGGTTTTGCTGTTAAAGGAAGAGCAGAAAAACTGTTCAGGTGCTGATCAAGCAGAAATCACTCCAGAGTTGTCAGGTAGTAGGGGGGTTTTCTTCAGGGGTGAATTTGGAACTGAGACCTTCCTAGCTGGTGCAGATCATGAAGAGACACTTCTGTTTTTTGCTCAGAAACTTCTGGGTCACAGCACTGCAAATGTCACATGACACTGTCTTGTGTGTCACGTGCAGGTTTAAGATCTTGAAAATAATAAGAAGAAAGTAACCTTTGTTCTGTATTCAGACTGCTGTCAGCTTCTGTGGTGTCCTAATGAATCCATCTTGCCAGTTGCTGGTGGAATGGAAATTTGAAAATAGTGCTGAAAGTTACTAAGACCAGTTGAGGAAGACATGGGCCTCTCTCAGCTCTGTCCATTCTTTCTATCTGACAGTGCACCATAAAAAAACAGGAAATTAACCATCCCTTGGGAATCTGTGGGCCCTGCATTCCCCAGAAACAGATATTCCCTGCCACATTCCCCAGGATATCAAAGCAGTTCCTCTGTTCAAAGCGAGGCAGGTACATCATCCAGCCTACAAAAGGGCCACAAGCACCTCACTGTCGAGTCTATCACAGAAAAAGCAATTCTGTAATCTCAGCCTGAGTTTACAAATAGTTTTGTCTGTCCAATTTTTCCTCTTCAGCTCCCCAAATGGTTTGCTGGAGAGTCTTGCCCAGCTTTGATATGCTGCCATTCAAAATGCTCTTTTGACATCGTTCTGGCCTTTCAATTTTCAGGGTCTGCTCGCCGTCGCTGTTGCAGCAGCCCTGGGAGTGACAAGGATGCTAAACAGCGACGACTGGGTACGTGGATATTCCAGAAGCTCTGCTGGGCTTCCCTCTGGGGAAAGGACCTTCTTAACACCTTTGCATAAATGCCCTAGAAATCAACTTCCAGCATTAGGAGGCCAGCATGGGTGAAGAGTGAGCTAGTGAACAGGGAACAGTATGCATAATACATAGATACTTAATTCTCATTTTAGAGATAGTCAGATTTATTATTGTTTCATTTTTTCCGTGCATGTTGTTCTTCTTTGGCTCCTATAAAAATTAGGAAAAGTTACAGGTTATTTCCAGAAGTTCAAAATTTGTCATTTCTACCCAACAACCTCTGATCAGGGCCATTGTTTCTCTGTCTATAAGTGGTAGTATTTTGGATCTGTCATGACTCACAACTAACGTTTTCACCCTCATAACCCCTCTGTTTTCTTCTCTCTCAGATTCATCTGTGAAGTATCGGCATCTCCTCATCAATTCTATCTGCCAAAGATATGGAAGCAGGAGAGAAGCAGGAGCAGAAGCACAGGAACAAACACCTTTCAACCAAACCTTTGTCAATGTTGTCATTCGTCAGACCAAAGCCCCCCGCTTGAAAGAGAGACCAGAGAAACCCCGGGAGCACAGGGCAGGTGCTCCTGAGCCAGAAGAATGTGCAGATACAGCCATGAAAGTGTCAGAGCTGTTTTGTACTGAGACCCCATCGTGTACCACGAAGGTGATCTTTTTGTTTGGTAAACCAGGTACAGGCAAGACCAGGCTAATGCACAGGATTTGTCAGAAATGGGCAGAAGGTATCCTGCCTCAGTTTCTCTTCACTTTCCTGTTTGAGTTTCGGCAGCTGAATTTATTAAAAAGAAAATTGACCCTGAAGGAGCTTTTGTTTGACATGTTCCTTCAGCCAGAGGACTGCCCTGAGGCAGTGTTCCAGGGCATCCTGGAGAATGCCCAGAAGATACTGATCATCTTTGATGGGCTGGATGAGTTTGCAGCCAACATGGACGTGTCATCGTCCTCTAAGAGAGGCCCAGCTCTTACCTCCCCCATGTCTATATCCCAGCTCTTTGCTGACCTCTGTCATGGGAAGCTCCTGCCTGGTTGCACAGTGTTGGTCACCAGCCGACCTAAGAGGCTACCTGACTTCTTATTATGTACAGTAAGTGTGTTAACAGAAATTTGGGGATTCAACCAGGAGAAGGTTGAGGAATATGTTAGCCACTATTTTCGTCAGCATTCATTCAGAGAGCGAGCTATTGCTCACGTGAAGACCAACACCAAACTCCTCAGCATGTGCCTCATCCCTGCTCTGTGTAACATCGTGTGTATCTGCTTGGAGTACTTGCTCCTCAAACACCAGGTGAGTGTGGAGCTTCCTCAGACTATGACACAGTTTTATATCAAAATGTTTCTCATCTTCCTAAACAAGCAGCAAGGAGACTGTGCAGGTGATGAGGAGACTCTGCTGAACTGTAACAAAAAGGCCATTTTGGGTCTGTTTGATCTTGCACTGAGAGGCCTGGAAGAGAAGAAACTTGTATTTTATGTGAGTGATATTCCTGAGGATGTGAAGGAATTTGCTTCCTTGCATGGGCTGATGACTGTCTTTGAGGTGAAGACGAGTGGCACTTGTCCAGAGGTTGGCTATGCCTTTGTGCACTTGAGTTTGCAGGAGTTTTTTGCAGCACTGTGTCTCATGGTGAGTAGGAGGGTGGACAAGAACTACTTGAAGAAGAAGTTCTTCTTGAAGTCAAAGTGGACTTTAAAGTATGAGACAAAGACTGAGTTTATGGAGAATTTTCACATATTTCTGTCGGGCTTGTCGTCAAGAGAGTGTAGGACATTTCTCATGCTGCTGGCAGAGCAAGATGAAGCTTGGGTGCAGGAAAAGCAGGATGTGATCCTGCAGTCTCTCCAGAAACTGGCAGCTACTCCTCTGTCAGGGCCTAAGGTCCTCGAGCTCTGCCACTGCACCTTTGAAACACAAAACCTTGAAGTAGCCCAGCACATTGGGAGCCTGCTGAATTTCAAGTATGAATTTAAAAACTTCAGATTGACAACGCTGGACATGTCGGCTCTGGTTTTTGTCATAAACTCGGGCCAGGATTTGATTTGTTTGGATTTTGCAGGATGTCTTCTGGACATTGACTGTTTGGAGGTCCTAGCTGGCTGTAAAAATGTGGAACACTTGAGGTAAACTCAGTGAGTGCTGTGAGCTGGTGGGTGGGAAGAAGGGTTAAGAGATTGGAAGGTCAAACCTCAAGTTTGTTCTAGGAGAGAGAGAGATGATGTGAGAAAATTTGACCTGAACAGCATAACTTCAGTACTGCAGAAATGTATGAACTAATGAATTTATGAGTGATTGAAGGATAATAAGGTGATAAATCTAGTCTGGCTGTATTTTTGTTTGGTTTTCCATTTTGATTAAGATGAACAACAGGGTAGTTAATGCAGTAGATAAGAGGGAAGACGATAGATGATAGACGATTTCTTTTCAATTCAAAGGAAGGGTGAATTCTGCAAGCAAATGAGAATATCAGCTTTTGGTGTACTTGTCTTTTCCCCCTTTTGTTCACATTTTAGCTTTCGTAGCAGGAGATGTGGTGATGACTTTGCTGCTGCTCTTTCAAGGGGCTTGCAAGGAATGGGGAGCCTGAAGAAACTAGAGTAAGTCTTTGCTTGTAACACCAGTGGCTTCTCCCTTCCTGTCTATTCTCTGTAATTCAATTACATTGGCTCATCCAGGTTGACCTGTTCTGTGCAGGGCATGAGGGTAACGGTGCTACACAGAGCAGCACACACATGAGGCTCTTGTTTTGTGCTTGCATCAAGAGCAGTGTTGTGTTGCCCTGCTGGAAAAGGAGTATGAAATTGGTTGCAGGTGGCAGAGCCAGGCTGTTGCCTCTGTGTCTGTGTGCAGGCACGGTTCTGAGACAGGCTTGCCATGTGCTGCAGGGGATTCTGGTCCTCCCTTTGCCTGGTCTGAGTGATCCTTTCTCTTTCCAGGTTGACAGGTGGGTGCATCACAGCTAAGGGGATGACTGACTTGGTCCAGGCTGCATCACAGTGCCTCCAGCTTGAGGAAATAAAGTGAGTGTTGTGGCAACGACCATCAAATCAACCATTCCTTCCTTGGGATACTGATGAGAATGAATCTGTGTGCAGCTTGCAGGGCAATCGGATACAGGATCCAGAAGTGAAGAGGGTGATGGACCTTTTTTCCAAAATGGAAAAGCTGAAGAAAGTAGAGTGAGTAAAAATGGCTTAAACCTTGTGTACTGTGAAGCCAAGCATAGCATGGAGATGTGGGGCACCAAGCTGAGGCACAGACATCTCAGTGCAAGCAGGGCTGTGCTGGACTCAGTTTGGGACAGACTCAGTCTCACAGTTCTTATCCAGGTCTTTTAAAATCACCCCAAGGTAGTCCTGGCATCACTGACAGCTCTCCAGGAATTACAGTGCATGTGCTCAGTTCAGTGCCTTACTTGACTTTTCCTCTTCTCTTCCCCTTGTTGAGGTTCAGGTTGAGATGTCTCACCTCTGATTAAGGGAGGAAGGCTCCATCAGAGTCTTCCCAGCCTTTCCACAGCCCTCTTCTCCTGTGCTGCTCCTTCTAACACTCCTGTGGCCATCCAGTGCTGATTGAGAGGGACAGACTGCTAGCTAAACTCCCAGCATGGATCTGCAGCTTTTTAGGTGAAGACAGCCAGCCTGGCTGAAGGGATTTAAAGCCTTTGAAGAGCTGCCAGGGGCAGCTGAAGCAGCAGCAGAGCTGCTGTAAGTGCTGGAGTCTGTAGCTTGTGTGAAAGGAGCTGTGGAACCAAAGCACAACCTGCCCACCCCAGAGTAAAGACTGCCTTTAAAGGTCTTCCACATACCCTCAGGTGCAAGCAGGTGAATCCAAAATACCTGCAGTCATTGCTGGATCCCATCCAGGAATTAATTACTGGCTTTGCAGTGCGGTTAGAAGAGTTTAAAAACACAGCAGAAGGAGAGAGGAAAGGAGGAATGTACCTGCTGCTCTTGCTTTCCTGGGCATGCTGGATAACAGCTTGTGGGGAATGCCAGCCTGCCCCCAGGGAAGCAGCTCATCCTGCAGAAGAGGCAGGAAAACAGAAGAAATCAGTGCCATTTTTAATCCTCACTCCCTCACCCATCTCTATTACACACAGAGTGCTGTTCTCAGGGGCGATTCCTTCGAGGCTCGCAGTGCCCTGTGGCCCTGAGAACAAGCAGAGGATTTGTCGAAGCAAGATCTTGTGTTTCATATCTAATGAGGTCCAACAAGTAATGAAACAGAACAAACATGCAATTAAAGAATAAATCCTCAGAGGCTGGAGGATTGTGTTCAGGCCTCACTGCTTTAATAAGCCATACTTAAATTGGATTTGTTGTAGTGGGAGTTTAACTGCGCTGTGGATCAGTGGTGTAATCATGAAGGTATGAACTACCTCCACTAACTAACCCAAAACTCGTTAATGATCATTCTGCTGTACATAGAAGAGTTATTTCTGATTCTAAATTCATGGGAGCTACAGCTTGCAGAGAAAGACTGTGATCTGATAATGCTTCTGTTGAGTCCTAGATGGAAATTTCAGAAGTTTTTGAGAAATACCCTAAATAAAAAATCGTGTGCTTCAGGATGTTTGGGGAAGAGAGCAGAAAGCATTTGTGTAACAAAAGAACATGCTGTGGGGTCCAGCAGCTAAGCTTCTATTTTTCCTTGTGTTCGCAGCCTGAGCAACAACCATCTTTCCTTGAATGCTGTTCTCAGTTTGACAAAGGAAGGCATCGTGTGTCAAAATGTTACTGAACTGTGTGCCAGGTATAATATATGAGAGCTCTTCAAAAAGCAAGTAGGTTATCTCTGTCACGTTGACTTTATATGGACACTGTTTTTCATCTCAATTGTTGGTTAATTGAAGTGAACAAAAATCAGTTTGACTCATTTTTTTTTCTATTGGAAACAAAATATGAATTCATCATACCATGCACTTCCTCTTTGTATTTTTAATGGGTCATTTTATCCTTGGTCTATAACGCCATTTGCAGGGTGTGATATTTCTTCTTGTATAACAGACTTTAAACTTGCTTTTAAGCTCTGCAATATATCAGAAAGCAAATTCTTTACCAACTAGCATGAATTTGCTACCAGTCAGCTAAGTTCAGTTAAAATGTGTGAATTTAGCTATAGTTCTGTGTCCCTTTAAATTACAGGTTTTGAGGTTTTATGGGTCCAGGATGACAAAGAGTAGATTTTTTAAATCATCCTGGCTCTTGCGGTTGTCTTACATTCTAATTTTAACAGGCTAAAGTCATTCCTGGTGTAACTCAAATTGCATATGGCTTTTTCTTATTTTTCTTGCTGGAAGGGAGTTCCTACTGAATCTCTTTCCAACAAACTTCTGGTCCTGAAAAAACCAAAATCCTGGCCCAATCTTTTTCACTGTGTGACTGTCTCATCTGCACTGCAGCCCCAGCTCAACACGTGGAGTGTCCTTTGCCCTCTGAGCACGTGTTTGCTGCTTGGCCATGGCAATGAGCTTTGAGGCAGAGGTCAAGGCCCCCTTCAGCATCCAGGCAACAGCTTTGGTCCTTACCAAACACATCTGCTAAACACATGGCATTCTTCCACTTCTTCCCTAATATTGACCTGGATCTCTTTTTCAGGGTGGACATCGTGATTATTTATTTTTCTGGTGCCTCTGGGGGAGTTCAAAGGTGAGACTCTGTGCTCGTGGTTATGCTGTGTTCAGTTCTGCTGTTTGAAGCCATCAGCTCGGTGTCACCAAAAGCCACAATGACAGCAGAACTGGTGGCCACTGCCCTTGCCTCTGGCAGAGCTGGGTCTGCCTGAGCAATGAGAATTGTAACCAAAATAGCTGGGTTTGCACACACCTACAGCCAGTTCCACTGTAGCTCTTCAGTGCCTGGGTAAGCTTGAGGTGCCATGTTGCAAAACTGCTGAAAGACACAAAACACAGGCCTTGTGGTTTCTGCTGGAAAATATTAACCAGGACTCAAGCTGTCAGATATTTCATCAAGGCATATTAAAAGCCAAATATTTTGCTTGTTTGCAGATCTTCAGATTTGAAGTTGGAAGAGAATAAAGAACATGTAATTCCAACTAGACAGGTGAATTTATGGTAAGAGTAGGCATTGAAAGTCCTGCTGGTGCATGTGATTTGCAGATGACAGGTGCTATAGAAGGGCAAGAAAAGCAGATATGTTTATCCTTAAGGACAGAGGGTAATTCCACTTGTGGAAAAGTTTGAAATAAACCTGAATCAGCAAATGAAAATGATAATAGAAATTCTATCCAGCCCAGCCAGGGGCACCCTCATACACTCACTGCTCACCAAGCTTTCCTGTTCACAGCTTGCAGGATCACAGGCTGTCTCCCCAAGATGCCAAGATGATTGTGGCCATTCTCCAGAGTTGTCCCTGTCTCTCTGAAGTGGAGTGAGTGCCTCCTTTCCTTCCAGCTGAGTGGCTGTAGGCAGGTGGTGTGGGAGCAGGGGATCACAGGATCACAGACTGGTTTGGCTTGGAAAGGGCTTTAAAGATCATAGGTTTTCTAAAGCAAGAGGGTTTGGGTCTAAAACATGAATCATGTTGCCCAAGGGCTAAAACTTTTTGTCTGAAGTTGATTCCTGCAGAAATAGGCAGGGAAGATTGATCTGAGACAGAAGAACAGTCCAGGCAAAATACAGTTGTGGGGATGGAAAAGTAAGATGTTTTTTCGGGCTTTGTTTTTACTGTTCAAATCAGTCCCTACTAACTGGAAAATGCTTCAGTTTATCAGGCAACAACCTTGGAGATGAAGGCTGCAGCTGTCTGCTGGAAAGCCTGCCCTGTATATCAATTTCAAAGCAGCTGAAGTAAGTGTTGCCTTGTACAAAACCAACCTGCCCTCTTCTGAAGGGAAATGGTTTCAAGCATGCAGAACACTGGTAGCTGCCTCACTGGGACAGTCCTGTGGGATTTCAGGGACCAGCTAATTGCCTTTTTCTTTCCTAGTCTCAGTCAAAACCGCCTCTCTGTCACTGGCATTTGCAGCCTGCTGAAGTCAGTAAATACCTGCCAGAAGGTGATGGAGGTGCAGGTCAGGTATGTAGGTCTTGAATCATCCCTGGGGTTAATCCCAATATGCAAGTCTGGGAGTTGTATTCTGAATTTTTTGTTGAGTTGCCCTCAGGAGTGTGGTGGCTAAAGAGCATGTCCCAAGGTGGTCACTAACACTGGCACTTGCTGACACATTGCTGTAAGCTGATTTTATCAGGGCCATCAACCAGAATCTGAATGCTTACAAAACTGGCTATTCTTTCATGCATGGGGGTGTTTTACAATGCTTCCCTGCTCTCTGCCTTGGGAAGTTTTGGAGACAGGATCTCTGCAGAGTATGAGAACTGGTGACACCTCCTGGAGCAGGGCTGGAAGTTCTCTATTACTCTCACTTGAAAACACACTGGAGTTCAAGTACAGCAATTTTGTCTAGTGATTAAGAGAAACTGGATCATCAGATACTGCATAATTTGATCCAACCAGAATTTAAAACTAATGGACATTATTTTTTTCTTGCTTTAGGAGTGTTTTAAGCACAAGTGGTTGGTGTTACCAGAGATTTGCAGAACAAAACCAAACAAGAAGTCCTGTAAATAATCAAACCATGACATTGATTGATTACTTCTCTTCTTCACAGCCACAGTCGTGATACTGCAGTCCTGAGGTTTAGAGAAGACAAGGAGTTTACTTCCCTTCCTCCTAGGTAGGCTGTGTGAGCACAAATGGTGTTATCTCAGCATCCTGTTTAGTTCTTGCATCCTGTGTAGGTACCAAGGGTAACACTCTACTTCACAGCAGTTCCTGCCTCCCACCCCAACCCCCATATCCAAATGTAGAACTGTGTTCTGGCTTTCTCAGCCACTTTAAAAGTTGTCACTGCCTTCTGTAGTGTTTTATGTCTCTAGAGCACATTTCATCCCACAGCATCCTAAGCAGAACAGGCTGTTTAATGACACCTGTGCTATCTGATAAAAGGGAGGGTAAAAAGACAAGTGAATGCCACACCAAATTCTGAAAAGATTCACAGATCCCTGAAGTTCAGAACGCTATGCATTCTGAATCATGATATTCCTAAATCATGAGATGTTTGGGGTTTAATTTTTCCCCTCAGAAAATTATGGTTGAAACAGCTCAACACAAAGGTTTTGACCCAGAAATGGCTTCCTGTTGCTCCTGTAATTTTAGGTTTGCTATTTATACCCTTGTTCTCTGTGGACTGAGCCCACTGTAAAATAACATTTCCCATGGAATACCTGCACTCCAACTCTCAGAATGAAACAGCAGAGCTGTCATGAGGCACAACCCAGTGGTTGTGCTTGAAAGAGAGTGACAGCCTGAGACACATGATCTGTGGACTCCTTTAAGGCACCAGGTGACATTTCAAACTCTGATATTTTAGGTTTTGCATGTTCCATTTAGATATGAATAGTCAGATTTATGTTACAATTTTTACTGGTTATAGTTGTAGCTTTTAGTTACAGTGTTACTGTTTAGTTAGTCATAGACAGTTCCATTTAATTATGAATAGTCAGATTTTTGTACAGACTCTTCACAAAACTTATTTAGGCAAAAGCTAAATTCAGCAAAATTCAAGTAAATTAAGCAAAAGCTGAATTCCATCAAGCTTAGATAGAAATATCTATTTCCCCTTCTCCCCAGTTGCCTGCATGCTCAAATATTTGGTTAGAAAAGGAGAGCTTGCAATTGGCTGGAGCCAGAGTAGCCCCAGGGATCTGCCAAATTGCTAAAGCAAAAGAGTTTCACCTTTGTCTGGTTTTGTGCTCACTTAGGGAAGAGCTTCTGTTCTCTACTGATGACCAACAACATGGGGAGGAAAACCAGACACTGACCACCTCCCAAAAAATAAGGTACCCATGCCAAGTTCCATTGTATTACATGCATGTCCTATCTCTGTGTCCTATTTCCAATCTCTACATCTCTAAGTGGTGAAGCACAAGAGATCTGGGAATGTTCCCAGTGCCAGCAGCTCGGGGTGCAGCTGCCAGGGGAGCTACAGGTTCTTCCCTGGGTGGGGGGAATGGTTGGAGCCCCTGTCAAGGGGCTGAGACCTTACAAAGGACACAGGGACCTGCAGTGCCAGGCAGGGGGTGGCCCATCACCTGGAGATTGTGGGAGCTGGTAAGTAGCGAGGTATTTCAAGGGGATTGTTCAATTTCATTATTATCTCTTCACTGATTTTCTAGTTTTCAGAGGAGTGACATTTACAGCCTTGTTAGAAATCCTGCAGACCTGGATGATTGATTTCATTTTTCCCCATAGACTGACAGACTGTAATTTTCAAGCCAGTGACCTGAAGAATCTGTGTGCAGTCCTGAAGGAATGTGGCCACATCTCTGAGCTGGAGTGAGTGCTCTTTAGCTCCTTTGGTGTTTACCTGCAGATATTTGGGATGCTGAGCAAATGCCACTTGTTTGTTCTGCTGTGTTGTATAGAGAGTGTGATAGAGGCATGGCCTGGTGGAAGATGTGGTTCTACAAACAGATAATACAGCTGATGGTGT
Source organism: Certhia americana (assembly GCA_018697195.1). Taxonomy (NCBI): domain Eukaryota; kingdom Metazoa; phylum Chordata; class Aves; order Passeriformes; family Certhiidae; genus Certhia; species Certhia americana. The sequence continues at coordinate 14,556,919 of CM031867.1, read as the reverse complement.
CTATTGGGGGTTTTTATTGTGAAAATTAAATGCCTTTCTTTAAATCCTAGTCTATCATGTAATTGTCTGGGAGATGAGGGACTTCTGCAGCTGTTTCAGTGCCTCCCAAAACTGAGAATGTTACGTTCTCTCAGGTGAGTAGCTCCTGGTTTTTCCTTACACATGGATTTGGTCTTGTATTGTTTGTGGAAGCACAGTGCACATTTGGGAATGGCTCTTCACAATCAAGTGCAGGAATATTCTGGGCAAATGCACTGTGCTGTCTGCTCTGTCCCCACCTCAGTCCAGAACAGATTGATTCCACTTGAAGCTTGACTGAGTTCAGTGCCCAAGAGCCTCTGTGCTCGCTCCTCCATGAAGGGGACAGGTGGTTTTATGTCAGGGGTGGCACCTGGTTTCTGAAACAGCCTGAGGTCTTTAGCAACTCGCAGAATTTCTCCTCTTCAAGTTCCTCACTGGGAGGAGGAGCAGTCCTTCCTCTCCTGAGTGGAACAGCTTTGAAGGAAGGGAAGTGCTGAGGAGGTCCAGCTTCAGTGGTGGAGTCTGAATTCATCCACAGTGGTGGCTTGTGTTTATCTGAATATTTCACCTGGCACTCCCATTGCAAGTGCTTTGTACAGAACTGTGGCTTAAGGAGTATAGCACTATTCTGCACTATTGAAAAAAAAAAAGTATTTCTTTATTGTTCATTTATTGTTCCTGTTTGATTAATTGAACTGCTCTCAAGCCAAGACTGTTCCAGTTATGGACAATCTCATTAGAACAAGTTGCCCTGAGAGACTGTGAATTCTCTGTCTTTGGAGGTGTTAAAAACCCAGCTGTACAATGTCCTGAGCAGTCTGCTCCATGCTAACACTCCTCTGAGCAGAAGAGTTTGACTAGATCAGCTCCAGAGGTCCATTTCAGCCTCAGTTATTCTGTAGTTCTCTGAATAGTAAAAGGGAGGTATGAATTTAAAGTATATGTAAGTTAATTGTGTCTGCAGATCTGTGGTTGGAAACACAGGCAGAAGGTAGCAAAGAAGCAGTCTGGGAGTGCTGCACAAAGAGCACTGTTCTATGGCATGGTGTTAATTCTTACCAGCTTTGCCTGCAGCAGCTGATTTCATCTTTCCTTCCCGTAGGTTTAACAACAACCAGATCTCCCTGAACTCTGTGTTTTTCTTAGCTCAGTCATTAACTACACTGGGACACATTAAAACAATGAGCCTCAGGTACGACCAGGACTATTTTTTGTGTTCTTTTGCTATTTAAAATCTCAAGCTGTGGGTTTTGAGGAGTGATACATGAACTGGTGTTGTCAAACTCCATGCTGATGATGTTCTTTTCTGGTTACAGCTTAGGACACACGCAGGTGGTTCATCTGACATTTTGGGAAAGAGCCAGGTAAAATCATACCCACTCATATAAGTCTTTTAAACTTCTTGTGAAATTCCAAACAGAAGGTGACATATGGGTCCCTGAGGTGTGTCAATTAAAGAGCCAAACTCCAGCCAGGGTGGGGGAAGCACAGTGAGCTGTTTCATGGCTGATGGATTGACAGCAGCTTGAGGGTACAGCCAGCAGCATCCAACTGCTGAGACAGGCTGCAGTCATCTCCCTGCTGGGCCAGGACACAGCAGCTGCCCCAGTGCTGAGTGGGTGCAGAACTCCCTGGAGGCTGGAAGAGGGCTAATAAGGCTCTTTTTCTTCTGGGGATGGGGGTGAACCTCATTGTGGTAGGTGGTGAGGGAAGGCAAATTGGAACTGCCAGCACCTCACCTCCTTCACGGCGAGTTGGCTACACGGGGACAAGAACACCAGCGCAACTCACAGGCTAAACTGTTCCTTCCCCAGAAGTGCCAGCAGATGGAGAAGTGGTTCCCTGGCACATCCCAAGCAGAAGGCAAAAGGACGGAGCTTTTGGTACGGCAGCCCCGGCTCCCCTTTGTCACCAGGGCTGGAGGGAGAGGTGGCTGTGGGGGTCTGTGTCTTTGGGGCAGTGTCACGAGTGGGACAGACACATCCCTCCACCTGTGTCTCCTCAGACAGGAAAGTAAATAATGCATCTTTTGCTTGGCTTGAGGGGATTGTCTTGCTTTCTAGCAGAGGAAGCTTCTACCCACAAATAATGAGAGACAGATCTGTGTAACTACTGCTTTCATCCCATGGAGAACTGCCAGTTTGTCACCCAAAAAAGACTTCTGAGTTCCTTCTTGGAGAAGGACATAGGAGGCACCATTTCCAGCCTTCCTCTGGGAGAGCCAAGACAGTGCTGAGCAGGGAAAGATGCTGTCCAGTCTCCTGAGACAACTGAATCACCAATGATGTGGCCCTAGGGATGCAATACCCAAAGCATATTGGTGGTATTTTGGCTGGACTGGATCTCTCAAATCAGCTCAGCGATGGTGAAGTCATCTGCTTGTCACAGGTTTTGATTTCTTAGTCCTAGATTGAAGGTAGCAAAATATGTGCAGTAGAAGCAAGAGGGTCACTGTGGGTCTTGTCCTGGGATGTGAGGCTCTGGGATATGCAGGGAATGTTGACATCTTGTGGCCATGTCCAGCTCCTGAGTGCTGTGTTTGATTCAGTCTCAGGGACTGCAGAGTGGGCCTGGAGGATGTGACCAGACTGTGCCAGATACTGGCTCAATGTCCCCAGCTGACAGAAATTGAGTAAGTCAGTCTGTCTGTGTGTCTGTCAGTCTGTGTGTCTGTCTGTGTGTCTGTTTGTCTGTGTGTCTGTCTGTCCCCCAAACCCAGATACAGATTTGATGTTCAGGGCGGCAACTGGTGTACTTCAGCTCTCCTCTCACCACATCCTCCCAGGACTCCCCACAGAACCTCACCCAGATACTTAGCTAAACCCAGACTTTCTACTGTCCTATTTCAAAGAGAACTTGGCCTGTGCTAAGCCTACCACGTCATTGTGTAAAGGCCACAGAATACATGTGTGTTCTCATAGGTTTCCTTTGTCCTGAGTCTAGAAACAATTGTTGCCATCTATTCCTGGATACCTCAGTTTGTAGTACAGCTAGAGCAAGAGCTCCTGGCCCACTAAGCCATGAACTCTGCTCCTGAAGGGCTGGTCACTCCAGGCAGGAGCTTGGCACCAAGAAAATTAGAATAATACTGGTCAGAACAAAAACTGAATAATAACAAACAAACATAACATGATACCCCTATTGCCTGCATGAAAGACATCAGTAACATTATTCTGTAAAGGTAAGACTCTTGAAATGGGAATGTTAATTGGCTGCAGGATGTAAAGAAACACAGAGATCAGGACTAAATCTTCCCCAACTTTCACGGCATTTCTGAACATGTCATTTTACTGAATTTGCCCATAACACCATGTGTGTGGATCTCCATGTAAATGTTATAGAAGTAATTAGGGATTGAAACAGTCTCTCCTGGGTTTTGTTTCCTTTAATGCTTTACAGACTGTCTGGAAATTCATTGAGTGACCAGAGCATTGAGAGATTACTGAGCTTTCTGCCATCCTTCCGTCATCTGACACTACTGAGGTAATGTTTGGGGTCCCTGCTTTGACTGCTGCCATGAAACATTGGTTTGGAAAGTGTTAATACTACAGCAGATCTCAGGAGCATTAATCAGTAACTGTAGACTAACAAGCAAGGTAAAGAAAATGCAGAAGCACTTTCACATCCATTCCTTTCTTGTTTCTAGAAGCAAAGCAGCACTTTAATGATACTTAGCAGAGGGCAAAAAAGGACAGGAGGAAAGCTGTCCGTCCTAGGCAAAGCATACCATATAATCCTCACTTAGCAGGTCCCGAGGAATGTGAATCCAGCATTGATGACAAGTGTAGGAAATGTGGGCTGACACATGATGATAACTCACCACCTGTTCATGTGGTCAGTGTCTCACAGATCTGCCCCTGCATGGATCTGACATCCTGCCACCCTTGACACCACAAATGTTTTCTGGCAGCACATCAGCCATTTAGGCTGGAATTCAGGCCTGAGACACACTGTCAGGGGCTAGGGAACTCCACTGTGTGGACAAAAAGCCCAGAAGGATCTTTGCCATCTTTTACAAGGTGGTGTAGCATGCAGGAGCTGCAGGGTCTCATGAGTTTGAGTTTGCCCAGTCAGGAGGTTGCTTTGGGGTATCTCTTGTCCAGTAGCCCCAAAGAGGAGTTGTTCAGTTTAAGCCCATGGTTTGTACTCCCTTTTTAGTCAAAGGAGAATAAAGGAGATTCTCCTTTAGGTAAAGGAATGTTGGGTGCCAGTGCCCAAAACTTTAGGTCCTTGCTCCCTCATCCTGAGTTAAATGGGATGTGTCCAATCTTTTGTGTCTCAAAATGAGCCATGGGAAAATTGAGCTGTGTGTATGGGAGCCTCTCTTCTTAGGAGCTGATTTCAGTGTTTCTTCTTTCCCCTCCATTACAGCATTAGGAAAAACTCCTTGTCCCCACATTGTGCTGTTTTACTCCTCAACTCCATCAACCTCTGTGAGCGGATCAGAGTGGTGGAAGTCCGGTAAGACACTCAGAGTGTTTGGAACCCAGAAGCTCAGCCCTAAGGGACTACAAAGCCTGTCATCTTTGGAAATCAGTGCTGAAGGACTGTATTTTGTTTCTGCTTCAGGTCAAGTGAAAATGCTTTCTTGCATCTAGGAGCAAGCATGCAAAGCCAAAAGACATCCTGCAGGTACTGGCATAGAATAGTTACTGTAATTCACCTGTGGGTGGGTTTGAAGAACTAGTGCAGGGAGCCAGATTTCCTCTTGGATTGAGAATTCATGGCCTGGTGGCCAAGGAGCTTGGGCTACTAGCTTAAGCTTTAGGACTTAATTCATCTGCTTACGTGCAATTCAGAGCCATTTGGATGCATTGGGATGGCAGAGGCCCATGCTGTTCTTTTTCTCGTCTTTCCTGGGCTGCTTATGATCATCTTGAGCTGTACCAAATTCTGCTACATGAGCACCTGAATTGAGCCCTCATAACTGCATTTTCCAAATGTGTGTCTCAAATTCTGAGTGACAGTCTCCACAGGAACATCTGTGTGATGAAGTGAGATGTGTCTGCAGCCTCTCCTGGGAGCGATGGCTCCTGAGTGCCCCTGGACAGGAGACTGTGATGTGTCTCTTCCAGCACCAAGGAGATGGCAAAAAAGTGAATGCTGCACAGAGACTGATGCAAAAGTGCAGCTGCTGGTGGGCAGTTCTCAGTGCTCAGTTGCTGACCATGCTTTAACTCTTGCTGTCTCCCACAGGCTGACAGGCTGTGCCATCGGAGAGGGGCAGGTAGAGGAGCTCTGCAGTGTCCTGGAGCAGCACAGGTGGCTGGCAGAAGTAGAGTAAGTGGGGCTTGGGGTGTTACCATGAGCAGAGTCACTGAGGGAGAGCTGTGTTTGTGTGGTTCAGCATTGCCTGGAGTTTCCCAGCCAGTCTGCAAGGGTATGTGTGCTCATTCAGACTGCTGAGAAACACAGTCAATTGGAAATTATACAAGTCCTTTTGAGCTGATGGGACAACTTTGGGATTTTCATTCCATTACTGTTTTGAGGCATTTGTTGCTTCACCTGAGATCTTCATTTGAGATTGCTCCGGAGCTCATGCATGATTTAAAACAAATCACTGCTTAATTTCATAAGGCAGTGATTTGTTTTAAACAGACCTTTATTGGCTAAAGCTAGGATTTAAGTCCTGGAAATCTGATTTTTTTCTTAGAAACTTCTCAGAGGAGCATTGCTGTTTAAAAAAAATATAGAATTATAGAATACTTTTTTTTAAAGGATCTTTAAAGACCATATAGTCTAACTCCCTGTCATGAGAAGGGACATCTTCAACTAAATCAAGTTTCTCAGAACTCTGTCTAATCAGGCCTTGAATATTTCCAGGGATGGGGAAACCCCCACCTCCCTAGGCAACCTGTTCCAAAGGCTGAGGTTTGGTTGGCTACGTTGTTCTTCTGCCTTTCAGTCTCTCCAGGAATCAGCTGGGAGATGAAGGCCTGAGGTGTCTCTTGGACCACTTGCATCGAGTGCCCGGTACCTGTTCCCTCAAGTAAGAGAACATGCAGTGAATATGAGGTGCCCCAGCAGAAGGGTGTTGGTGTGATCCTTCATGAAGCTGGTGCTTGTGCTTCTTGCTCTCTCCTGCCTTAGGAGGAAAGTTCTGACTCAGCCATGAACACAGCTCAAGACCACCAGGTTGTGGTGACTTAGGGTATGATCCAAAGCCTGCTGAAAATAAGCAAAAGTCTCTTTATTGGTGTCAGCAGGAAATAGCAATGACCAGAGAGGGGTGGTGTGACAGAAGCTGACCCAGTCCCCAGAGTTTTCAGCTCACTGTTCTGCATGTGGTGTCCTTTTTGAGTAACTCAAGACCCACAGGTACTGTGAGCTGAGCTATGCCCTACACCAGCCTGTCCCCTTCACTTTCTGGTGGAGCAGTAAATGTTCCAGCTGCTGCTGCCTCTGTAGTGCAAGAGGAAAATTGCATTTGCTGTGTCCCCCAAGTCATCAGCACTGTCTTGGGGGGATTCAGTGACTGAGAAAAGCTGAAGGGGCCAAGCACCCCACAAACTGCTCTGCCTTTGGTGCCAGCTTTGCTTTGCTTCTGTGTCTGAAGAGCCTGGGGACCCTGGCTCCTGACAGGTGAAAATCCTTCCTTCTCTTCTGTGCAGCCTCAGCCATAATGGCATTTCTGAGGATGGAGTCCTACATCTCATAAATGCCTTTGTCACATCTGGAAACACCACTGAAGTTCAAGTCAGGTGACCGTTTTTCTTCATTAATTTCTGAGTCTTCTCTGCTTGTTTTCCTCTTAATTATTGAAAGTTTGTGATATTCAGGTAATAATGATGAGGACCACATTTTCAACTACCTTTATGTCCAACTGCCTAAAGATTTGGTTTATATCCATTTTGAATGGCCAAGCAGAACTGCCAAGCAGAACTACCATTCCACAGGGCCAGGTTATTTTTGTGTATAGACAATGATATTCAGCTGTACCAATTCCTGTTAAGTATGTATCTGTTAATGAACCTCTTCAGGGCAGGAGCCAGCATTTGCTCTCTAAGGCACTCTTCAGTAAGTTAAGATTTCAGAGGCAATAGAAAGCAATTTCCTACGTTCTTTTACTTGGATTTGCATCTTTACCTCTGTTCCTCTCAGGCAAAAATATCCCATGGGCTCTGGGCCTGTTGTTCTGGCACAAAGTGCTTTTCTCACAGATTCCAGTCATGAGACTGGGCTGTGCTGCACATCTGTGGGACCTTATCAGTGTTTATGTTCATGGAACCAGTTGATCTGTCCTGAAACAGTTTTAACCAGGGGCACTTCCATTCATTCCTGCAGTTAGATGTGGGTGCTGAATCTTTGGGCTGCTCTAAAGTCTCCTGTTGTCCCCAGAGCTCAACAGAGAGTGCAGAGAAGGCAGATAGAAGCAGGACAGGTCAGGATTGCTTCTCCAAACACCAGTGCTGCCTTTATGCCAATTTAGCATTAGTAAGACCTTATTGAAACATTTCTCTGGGCTGGTTTATTTGAGGGAGAGGTGAGCTGGGACAGGTACCTCTGTCACTGCTGTGCTGGGTTATTTTCTGGAGTTTGGTATCATTAAATTCTGACCCACTGAGAAAAGTAGTAATTATCCATCTAAATCTTACACTCATGTCTTATCTGTGCAGTTTGTGCTCCAAAGCAACTTTAATCATCAAGCTGACAAGCAGAGATGACCCAAGAAAGATTCTGAGGTAATGTTACACAATTTCTGTGGTGATTTCTTTGGCAAAGGTGGTGAACTTTTTCAAGGGACAAAGCAGACAAAACGTCTTTTTGAGGTCAACCTCTTCTGGCTCCTGGCATGGTGGTATTTTACACTAATAGCTGATCCATTTCCTTTGCCTCAGCTTCTGAGAGGAGTTTTCTCACTTCACAGAGAATTCCACATCCCTTTCTCTCTTTACTTCCCCACTGTCTGTTTCTCACCGGGGCACCTGTAGGTATTCCTACAGCCCCTGTCACGGGACAAGGTCTTCCAAAAAGCAGTGTCATTATAACAGACAGGTATGTTCTACCAGAACATCTCAACAGATGCTTTTGAAGTGTTGCCACAACTCTTAAAGGTGTTTAAGGTTTTTGTGCCATCCTTCTTTCTCTGTGGGGTTAGCCTGTTCTGCCTGATATTTCCAGCTCAGAAAGCCTGAACTGTTTGTGATGAACTAAGGCTGTTCTCTTTTTCACCCTTTCAGACTGGCAGAATGCAATTTTCAGCCAGAGCACTTGGAAAAGTTGTTCTTGCTCCTGGAAAAGTGCACTGGTCTGATGGAGTACACGTGAGTTAATGGCTCTTGGAATCTTTTGGGTGGGCTCATTTGGGAGCTGTTCATTACAGTGAGCTTTGGTTCTAGGTCCTCAAATAACAACATGACAGTCCAAGCTGCAGAAAGACTTTTGCATTCCCTGAGGAAAGATCTGGGGCTGCTGAAAATCAGGTACTGTGTCATTGTGCTTTTTTAGATACTGATCTAAGACAGGTCTGATCTTCTAAGATCTCCTTTCATCAACAACAAAAGTGAACTGTGCTTCTTCCACAGGCAGGTAGCATTGGCCTGAGAAATTCCCATGGCTGACTCTGTTATTGGTATTTGACTTAAACTCCTTGATTCCCACTGAGCCTCATGTAGAGCTCTGGCTATAAACTGTGCTGGCTCTGTAGGGTGATAATTCTGGTGGACACATTTCTACTGTCAGAGCATCCTGCACTTGGCCTGGGTGGTGAATTCTCCCCTGCTCTGCAGGGAAGCTGGGCTACTTCTGCCTGTTCCCAGGTTGCCCCCTGTTTCCCATGCAGACATTACTCTGCTAAGCCGAACAGCTTTTCCATGTATTTAGAGTGTGGAACACTCAGCTGACAGAGAAAGAGATGGATCCACATATGTGAGTAAAGCAGAGCTGCCTATATTCTGCTTTGCAGCATAGAAGAGCCATGGGTGTGCAAAGAGAGAGTCATGAACCTTCTTCAGCTGGCTGTCCAGGCCTCTGGAAACATTACTGAGATCACGTAAGTGGCACCTCAGGTTCTGGTGTCTTTCACCATTTCACTGGTGTCTTCATTTCCTTTTAGCCTGATTCTCTTAAGGAAATGAGATTGAAGCCAGCACTGCTTCCTCTGTTGTTTATTCACTGTCTCCAGTGCATTTGTGATCTATTTTCCCACTTGAACCAATTGTAACCCAAATGACTGGTGGATAGAAATGCTTAGAAGGCTTGTGGTCGCACAACTCAGAAGGTTTAATGGAAAGGAGACCATGTTCCTGGTTGCCCTTGGGAGAAAGAGTGCCTACTTTAGGCTGGTTTTGGAGCTAGTTTAACCATTACAAACCTCTTCAGAGATGGGTGATTACCTTTCATGTGCCAGCATCACCCTGTCCCATTCAGTCCTCCTGGTTTTTCCTATGGAAAAGAGTATTTTTTTCCCACAGGATTTCACAGGTTTATGCTGTTCTCTAATCTCTACCTTTCCAGGATATGTAAAGATAAAACCCTCTTCCAATTAGTCATAAGATTCCCACACTGCCTGGAGAAGTCAGAATCGGTCGTTAGCAGGTGAGAAAGTGACTGATTATCATTATTTTCTGCTTGCTCTGAATTTCACTGTGGGATGAAAAATATCTTCAGAGTGTCCAAGGCTCCATGGGTTCAGCCTCAGAGTACCTTTGAGCCACACATGTGGAAGAAACCTTATGCATGTGCAAGTGTCCTTTAGGCTGCTCTCCTTCAGGCCCATACTGAGCAAGGCAAAAAAATCCATCTACCTTCCTGGGTGCAAACAGCAAAGAGGAGCACTTCGAAGACTGCTGGCTTCTGCACGAGCATGCAGAGAGAGCAGCAGCAGTGTCCTTTTCCTTTTGTGCAGCTAAAGGAAGAGGCAGCTCTTGTCCTGGGCTGTGGGGATGGGCTGTGTTCCTCTACACTGGACTGTGACATAAATGGGACATGGCAGGAAAGCCCCAGGTGGGCTCTTGAAAGCCCTGATCTGTCCCTAATCATTTCCCTGGGGGGCACCAGATGCTGCACTGGGCTCTGCTGATCCTCACTGACAGTTGTGTTGTGTGTTTGTGTCCTGCAGACTGAGTCTGTGCAAGCCAGAAACCAAGCACTCCTTCTGCCAAAGGCTTTGTGAGAAATGTGCTCAACTTCAGGAGCTGAGGTGAGTTGCCAGGCGTTGTAAAGGATTTTTAAGGAGGGGAGCAGCTTGTCCTGGTGAGTGCAGCACCCTGAACACACAGTTGGGCACAAGAGAGGCCAGTGCAAGGTCCCAGTTCCTGTCCTTTGGGTCCCCTACTTGGAGTGTATTGAATATAAAATGGGAATAACCCATAGACCTGGTGGCTTCCTGGGGAACCCTTTGAAATCATCTAAATCTCCCAGTGCCCAGATAAGCTGTACTCACTCACTGTGACTGGGAGTTCCCATGGGACCTTGCCAAGTGTCAGTGTTGTGTCACTCCTTCACAGCACTGCTGTGTCTTCAGACCTTTGCCACCACAGGATAAAGCCCAGGCCTGTTGTTCCCTTGTTGCAGATGGTCTCACGTGCAACTCCATGAGGATGAAGCAGAAGTTCTAGTCAGGATTTTGCTACCTCTGCCAGAGCTGAAGACATTTGGGTATGTCTCCAGTTGTGACTTTATCCACATTTATTATTTGCTCAGTCCTGCGCCTCGGGCCAGTGTTTGTAGTCCTGCACATAAGAGGTGTGGAAATCTCTCCAAAATTACTGGTCCCTGATGTCTGTGCTGTCTGGGATTTGGGATGGGGCAGTTTGCCTGTCAGTGGAGTAAACTCCTTTCTCACTGTGCTGAGACCTAATCTTCTCATTTGGTCCTTTTGCAGGCTGACCTCTAGCAGTGTTTCACCCACTGGAATCAATTATTTGATTTCAGGCTTGCAGAATTGCCAGGCCATTGAAGAACTCAAGTGAGTATGTTGTTACCAGGCTGTCGAAAGGCTGCCAGGTCTTTCTAGAAGCTTTAGTTAAACTGCAGCCTCTCTTCTGCATGTACTGTGGAGAGATGTCCTTTTCCTGACAGCTTCTGATAGGGAGGAAGCAACAACTCTTTTTTATTTGCAATGAACAGTGAGTGAGAGAGACAGAGATCAGTAGCCTGTGGCAGGGAATTCCAGTGGAGAATCAAATGTTTTAGTTGTGGTTTTTTGCATGGATCTTATTGTCTTGTGGTCACAGTGGCACCTTGCCCTGTGAGGGGCTGGGCGCTTGCTCCAGAGATTTGGTATTCTGTTGGGATTTTATAAGAATCCAGACAGGTCCATTAGAACTGCATTAGAGAACCAAACTGAAATTATTCACAGGGACTAGAATACACTCTCCCATCTCTCCCACTCCTGTTCTGCTCCCCTCTGTGCTAAGTGCTCACACGACTGTCCCTGGGAAGTTAATTGTACCTTTGCTATTTCATCTTTCAGCCTGGGCTACATGGAGCTCAGCAGTGCTGCCATCCCCGAGCTTGTTCTGGGGCTTTGTGAGATGCCATCCCTGAAAAGGCTCGTGTAAGTATGTGACTGCAGCTCACCTCTGGCCCAGCTTGGGATGCTGAGTTGCAGGAGCTTAATGTCCATTTTCCTGGGGATTCCTGTTTCCAGCCTGAACCACAACAGTATTGGCAATGATGGCTGCTCCAGACTCGCAGAAGCCTTGAGGAAAATGCACAATGTGGAGGAAATCAAGTAAGTTTCTCCTTTCTTGAGAGAGGTGACCACCAGTGCCAGCATTTGGAGAGAGCCAGATGTGTTTGTACACAGTATTGTAACAAAAGCAGGAAGGTTGCAAAAACCTCATGTATGAGGTTCCTTGGACTAGATGAAATCAGAACTTGATGTTCAGAAAAGGAAACTTGGGTCTTACCCCACTCTGCTGCAGTCATGTAGGATATAGATTAAACAGAATTTAAATTTTCCCTGGGATCCAGAACAGGACTAGAGACTCCCTTCTGTCCTGGGAGAGCCTCAGACCCAGCATTTGCCTGAAAAGCTCTGTATCTGGAGCCAACACCAAATTTCTCCCTCTCTCACCAGATGCTGTCCATTATCCACTGTAGCAATTTGGAAAATAATAACAACCTGTCTTCATCCTGTCTTGGTATTCTATCTGAAGTAATTTCTCACCTGTCAACAGGACCTGGTGATTTTAATTGTTCTTTGCAATTTTTCAAATTTCTCATTAGCACCTATTAACTTTTTGTGAGGTAGTTGAGATAAACAGCACTTTGATTCTGCTGGCAAGGTCCAAGGTGTCATCCAACAAATGGGACACATCAAATAAGATCTTGCACTTTGCCTGTCATTTTCCTTTACAACACAGCCTTCCATCTCTTCCTTAAAGTTTAAGCCACAACAAGATTGGAGATCCAGGCCTGATAAATCTTGCGGCTGTCCTACTGGAAATGCAAAACCTGAAGAAAATAGAGTGAGTGCCTTTGTCTTGGTTCAGCTGGTTTGGTCATGGCTGTGGCTGGTGGGGAAGCCTATGTGGGAATCCCTGTGCAAGGCTCTCTGAGACATGGATTCAAACTGTTCCTTCTCCCAGGGAACAGAAATTAGAGCTTCCAGGCTCTTTGTTAGGCTCAACTCTTGGAGCAAGCCTTGTAAATTTTTGAAATTAAAAACCTGGAAATGACTTGAAGCAAGAAAAGGAAGTTCACAGTTCTGTCTGTGAGAGAGAAGACTGCTCCTTCCCCACAGTACCTGCAGGGCCAAGAGTTACTCAGCACTTGACAAAAGAGCCTAAAAGTCCCCAGTCCATTTCCCAGAGACCTGAGTCTCTCATCACAGCAGGCAAACAGTGAAATATTTTAAGCTGGTACATTCTGGTTCTCATTTAGTCACTGAGAGTCTCATGTTTATTTTAGCCTTTCAGGGAACTGTCCTAGTCCTGCTGGAGGGGAAAAGCTGATGGCAGCTCTTGCCCATTGCAAGCACATAAAGGAGTTACTGTAAGTGTGTAAATTTGAATGTTCTTTTGGGAAGCTGGGCAAAAATCAAGGCATGGAAATCTGATATGCCTCCAATAAAGTCATGATCAGTTTTACCACTGCTTCTTGTGAGAGCAGGGTAAAAACTCTTCTACACACCACAGAAATGTGTGGTGCTGGGTGTGGAATGTTTGGGGATTGGTTGCTGGATTGTATTGAAGATTTCCAAGAACTGTGCAGTCTGCATCAGTGGACTAATGGTTTCAAGAGCTGAATCTGCAGGTTCATAGGCAGTGTCTCAAGCACAGGAGCTGTTCAGTGCCTGTGCTGCCCAAGAAATCACCATTAATCTGTGTGGCTGCAAAAATGGAGAGAAGTGGACTGATAAAGGCTCTACACAGTCAGATCTATTGATGTTCTACTCCAGACCAGTTTAAAGAACATATGTTCCCTGCCACACTAAATAAATAACATTTAAAAATAACAAATAAGGAAAAGTTACAGTTAAACTACTGGAACTGTCCTTGTAGTTTTCAGATTGCAGTGTGTGTAGTAAGGGCACACATGAAAAAGTGCAATTTCAGTTCAGTTCCTGCTCAGGTAACTCAGGAAGGGAGACAAGTGTGCTTCTGGGAAGTGCAGCTCAGTTTTACTTCCCTGTTTAACTTCTGCTGCAGGATTTCAAAACCTCATTGTTTCTTCCTCCCACCCTCAGAGCCCTTTGAATCTGGCACATTAGGTCCTTTCAGCACAGTCCCAGGCACATGTGGGTGAGGAATGAGGGTCACGCATCTATGTGGGTGACACACAGGTGAGGAATGAGGCTCTGGACTTCACTGCCAGTAACATTCCATTTCTGCTTCTTTCAGGCTATCAAGGAATGGTTTTGGAGACAGGACAGCAGTGACACTTGCCCTCTGTCTGCCTCGCATGACCAGCCTGAAGATCCTGCAGTAAGTGTCAGCTTCTGCCCCAGGAAGCCTGGATATCCTGGGGAATAAAGGGATTTTTGAAAGAAGAAATGGGAAAAGGCATGGGCACTGGTTGTTTACAGAGTAATTTTAGTGTCCCAGGATTGAGAAACCCACCACAATTACTATTCTGCAAGAGTTACATAAACTGTTCTTGCTTAACCTCTTGAGCATTAGCTACAGAGATGAACCAGGAAGAGAGTATACAGTAAAATGAGCCTCAAAATTGGGTTTGAGTATGTTGGTTTCTGATGCCTCTGGTGGAATGTAAGTATAAAGATGATCATCTTTTATGGACCCTCACATTTTTGTGCAGGCACCCCTGAGTCATTTATTTTCCCTGAACTCAGTGATCCTGTATTTTTGAAACTTTTGTGGGAGTCTTTCCAGGACTCTAACATGTAGGACTTTCTTGTACTTTTATAGTAACAAAGCATGGAATTGGTGAGCTAGAAGTGCTCAGTGGGTTCAGTTAGCCTAGAGACATCTCTTCCAGCCTGTGTCTAAAATGTCATCAAAAGTTAACTTAGAAAAGGAATCCCAGAGGTAGGAGACCAACTCTGGTTAGGTTCTTGGCAAGTTAAATATGAGCTTTTGTTACAGCTTTATTCCAAAATAATCTTTCAATGCTTCTGTTTCCTTGGATAGCTTCCAGAACAATAACATTGGGCAGGCAGGAGGGCTGGAGCTGGCCAGAGCCCTGGGGGTGTGTGAGCTGCTGGAAGAGATAAGGTAGGTCATGGCAGGTGCATTTGGGATGGTGCCAAACACATCACAGGCTGGTTTGGTTGGAAGGGACCTTTGATGATTACCTAATTTCAATCCCCCTGCCATGGGCAGGGATATTTTCTACTGGACCAGTTTTCTCCAAGTCCTATCCAGCCTGGCCTTGGACAGTTCCAAAGATGGGAAATCTACAGCTTCTCTGGGAAACCTGTGCCAGGGCCTCACCACCCTCACAGGGGGAGAATTTCTGCTCCCTAATATCCAACTTAATCCTGTCCTCTGTCAACTTGAAGCTATTTCCCCTTGTCCTGTCTCTCCATGCCCTTGTTCAAAGTCTCTCTCCAGCTCCCTTGTAGCCCCTTTAGGTGTTGGAAGGTCTTCTTCCCATTCTCCCTCGCTGTCATTTCCTCTCAAGTCACACCAATCATTGACTACAGTATAACTTTATTTCCTGATTCACGTTCAACACATGATGTGCTGCAGATCTGTCCTTCTTTGACACAGCTATAACCCCATGTTTCTGTCTGCAGAAATTCCCTGCTGCAAGGACTGAGGTTGTGAGTTACAGCAGGGCTGTCATTCCCATTGTACCATGCAATGAATTGACTTTAAAATTTCTATGCACCAACCTAGCTCATCCCTGCTGTCTACAGAGTCCTCACTTAGCCTGGGTAGTAGTTAATATCTTGCTAATTCATGATTATATTTTCATGGTGGCTTTTCTCTGACTGTACCTGCTTTTTCTGCACCACTCAAAGCTTTTCCATCACTTTTACAGCTTATCAGAAAATGACCTTGGGGAACAGAGTATCTGTGCCCTGTCCAAGGGGCTGCCGTGCTTCAAACACCTCCGGAAGATCGAGTGAGTACCTGGGCATGGCAGGACATGGTGCTGTGTTCCCCACAGTTCTGACACCAGCACACCCACACCATGGTTCTGTTTGCTCTCTCCTTGCTACTTCAGCTTGAAATTCTGTGGAATCACTGATGGTGCTTCAAAATCACTCTCTCTTGGCTTGCGACAATGCCCTTCCATGGAGGAGATAATGTGAGTGTGGGGATGGAGGGGGAGACACTTCAGCACACACAGACCACTCTCATTTTAATATCTGCTCCTATTTGGAAATGCAGGACACTTCTGACCCTGCTCGATTAATTAATTATTAATACTTTCCACCAAGTACTTTTCAGTGGTAAACATACCAGTAATTTACTAATGGATGAAATACACTGCTAAAAAATGTCATGGGGTAAAGCTGTATGCTCATCAGTCATTTCCATATTTCACACTTCATTCCTGTAGGAATGCAAGCCTCTAAGATAACCGCAGTCCACAGACACTCCCTGATGTCATATCATACATGGAAAGCTGTGAGGAAATGGAGGAAAATCCTCAAAATTAAGCTTGTAATCCAGGGGAATGTTTACCTGTCATGATAAGAGGGTGATTAGCTCTTGCAAAAAGGCTAATCCACAAAGGGTAATGTCACAGTAGTGTCACTGGTGTTTATCCAGACTCACAACTGGGATTTCTTGTCTGCCTTAGATTGTCTTGGAATGCCCTTGGAGATGGAGGAGCCCAAGGGTTGGCCATTGCTCTCCCAAAGATGGAAAAGCTGAAGGTGTTAGAGTGAGTACAGCCCTGAGAAAAACCCTGGGAAGGCTCATTCTCCTGTCATTGAGCCTTCAATCACAGGACTTTTGAAAAGGCAATGTACATTGGGAACAACAGGCAGACAGGCTTCTGCAGGTTAACTTCTTGCTAAGCCTGCTCCGTGCACCAAGGGCCAGCCTTGCCTGGCTGATACAATTGAGGTAGCACTTATTTTATTTAAGGTGATCATAGCATGATTCATCTGTTTTCCACTCTGGATTTGTTCTGGATTTCAAAGCTCTCTTTCGGTTTTTAAAACAGCCTGGAGAAAAACCGCATTGGAGCCTGTGGGGCCACAAAGCTCGCAGAGGAACTTGTCAAGTGCCCAGAAATTCAGTTCATAAGGTGAGCAGGTATCACAAAGCTCTGTGGCTGGGTCCTGGCTGAGCAAGAAGTCAGGGTGATGAGTCTGGGGACAGATGTGACCCATGCCCCTGCTGCCCTGGGTTAGCTGGCAGGGAATGCAGACTCAAGGAAAGTATGTTGAGGGCTTTCTAGGACAGCTTCACCTCCTCAGAAAGTCAGTGAAAAGAGGAAGTGAAAAGTTTTCTGGCATTAAATGAGGCAAAAATGAAGACCTAGTCGTGTAATGTCCCCATCAGGAAGTTGTTGCATTTGTTCTTAAAAGTTTTATTTCTCTCACTCCTTCTGGTTTCACTTCTAATGTACATTCCTGCCCTGTCCCACTCTCTCCTGGGATCCATATCTTCCAGATGCTTGGGCACCATCCTTGGCCCTGCAGTAACACATTTCTGTCCTTGCAGGCTGTGGGACAATCCAGTGCCCAAGGGCCTTGCTGAGAGTTTGACAAGCCAAGACCCAAGACTGTGCTTTTCCTTCAATTAGAAAAGAAGACCCTTTGCCTAACTAGGAGCTGCTCTCCATCTCCCACTGCCCTCAAAACTGCACTGAAGCACCCAGGAACTCAAAGTTCCTACAACTGAATACTTTAACTACTGGATCTTTCTTTGCTGCATTGAACCAAGTGTGGACACTTGGGGGGGGGGGGGGGGGTTGGTTTTGGGTGGGGTTTTTTTGTTTTTTGTTTGTTTTGTTTGCTTTTGTTGTTTTGGGGCGGGGGTGTTTCTTTGGTTTGTTTTTTTGTGGCTTTTTTGTTTGGTTTGTTTCTTGTGACCTTTTATTGTACAGAAGAGAAAAATACTGTAAAGAGCTGCTGCTGAGCAGGCAGTGCAGTATTCTTCATGCCAAAACATTGAAACTCAAAAACTTCAAGACAGTAACTTTCCAGAAAGTTATTAGCAAATAGTGATAAGAATACTTATCTAGACTAGATAAGCACTAGACATTATTTATTTATGTATTGCCCTACAAAGAAAAAGGTATGCCATCACCTCCATCCAAACTTCAACTGGGATAAAAATTAAATACTTAGTCTTTATTATGAGGGAGGGGCAGTGAGTCTCAGAAATAATAGATGCCATAATTAAGTTCTCACACACACAAAAAAAGCAGATATAAGGTTTTCTCAGAGCTGTGAGATTTTGGAGTCACTATCCCTGGAAGTGGATTTAGCACTTGGAGACATGGTTTAGAGATGAACATGTTGATGCTGGATTAAGGGTTTGGCTCAATGATCTTAGAGGTCCTTTTCAACCTTAACCATTCTATGATTACATTACTCTAGAGTGAGATGCATCTTCTCAGGCATTCAGAAAGCCAGCAGAGTATTTCATTATCCTTATTCAAGATTACAACACCTAAGGATGTTGCAGTAAAAGACTACACATCCGCCAGGAGAGAATGTAAAATTATTTACAAAATTGCAAATTGTTGACATTGTTACAGATGAATTCCAACAGGCTGCTTGAAAATCATCTGTCACTGTGTGAAATTCCCTATGAATTTTAGGAAAAAAATCACAGATTGAGTTGGAAGGGATCTTAAAGACCTAGGTCAAACACTCCTGCCATGGGCAGGGACACCTTACACTAGACCAGCTTTCTCAAAGCCAGGTGGCCTTGAACACTTCCAGGGATGGGGCAGCCTCAGCTTTTCTTGGGAGAGGAAAAAAGATTGTAAGAAAAAAAGTAATATTTGTGTTTGCTTTCTTCATATCAGCCTCCTTTTCACACAGAATTTCCTCCATTTTGTGGGGGAAAAAAAAAAAAAAAAAGCAAAAACAAATTTCAGGACATTTGAAATTTCAAGTCATTGCCCAAAAATCCATGCTGGGATAAAACGTAAATGCTATTACCATCATTTCAATGAGAACCATTAAAGGACTGAGGCTGTAAAACAACTTGTGAGAAAACCAACTGCTCTGTGTAACAGGAATGTGCTACTACTGATTATTTTCATGTGGGGTTTTGTAGAGCTTTGTGAGGTTTTGGACTGGTTGCACTAACCTCTTTCAGGAGAAGTGGGGGGTCAATTAGTTTGAATTGTCCACACGAAAAATCCTTCAAATCTCTTCTATCCCATGAACCCCAAAGCCCCTGTGTTCCTGGGCAGTGGATGTTGGACCTGTGGGAACTACAGGGAGAAGATCCCAAACACCAAGTGTGCTGCTCCTTAGAGGAGACAGATGACAACTGCCCTTGGACTTGTGGAATTCTGGCTTATGCCATCGAGCGCAGCCACACTGTTCTCATCTATTACCCACTGTTACAATGTTTTCCTTACATGTTTGTGCTGTAAATATTCAAGTCTTGTTGAATTTATTTCTGAAATTTTGTTTGCATCAGCGTTTGCCTGGGGAGATGTAACTGATCTGATTGGGGCAGGGCAGACATCTGGAATGAGACAGAAATGCTGGTCCAGCAAATCTTTGGGCAGCTGGTTGTGAACAGGTGGTGCTGGTTATTCCTGGGGGAGCCACTGTCCCTATTTAAAGATCAGCATCATGCTTTGTGACATAATGGTGTGGTGGTGTAAAAGTGGGACACATTTTGCAGAGACTACTCTGAAAAGCATTTAAAAACAAAAACAAAGGAAAAAAGAGGTAGCGAAATTCCTCATCAGACTATAATTCAGTGGAGTAAGCAAATACCTCAGATCTAAACAATGCCACTTACGAAAAAAAATCACCAAATGTGGTGAACTGATATGAGGAAGAAATTCTTCCTGGTGGGGTTGCCCAGAGGAGCTGTGGCTGCCCCATCTCTGGAAGCATCCAAGGCCAGGTTGGACAGAGCTTGGAACAAGCCTGGTCTGGTGGAAGGTGTCCCTGCCCATGGCAAGGTATTGGAATGAGATAATTTTTAAGCTCTCCTCCCACCCAAGCTGTTTAATGATAAATGAGATCTGAGGTTCCCCCTCTGCAGGTTCCCCTCATTCCTGAAGGCAGGAATTGTCCATCTGTCCCGTGAGGTTTGCAGTGACACATCATGTGAATACTCTTGCAGCACTGCTCTTGTCTGGAGATGTTAAAAGAGGGATCCTGAAATCCAACTGCACATTTCTCAGGGTCTCCCCCAAATTCAGGACTCCAGTCTGACCTGAGAGAGTGGCCATCCCAACGGGAGCCAGGGAAGGGAACTGTCAGGAGCACACAGCATCTTTTCCAGAACACCAGGTGTCAGCAAAACCCCAAAAATGGGGAGCAGTTTTCTGTAATCCAGCGGTTCAGGATAAAAACAGGCTCTGTGCTGTGTTTTATATGCATGGGTTGCATTTTTTAAAAAACAGAGATTTGGACCGAGTTGTACATGGAACACAACAACACGATCACTCTGTGGTTCATTCCTTCCATGTAATGCCAAGGACTTCTGGGGCGTGCTTCCCATTTCCATTGTGCTTGCCATGTCCATGTTCCAGCTTGTGCTTGTTTCTGAAAGTTTCTGAGGGGAACTTGGGGGCTTTGTCCAATTTTGAGGGGTGAAATGAATCTTCTGGAATGCAGGAAGACGTGAGGCCATTAGGGATTGTGTGTGATGGCCGAATAACAAACCAATTCCCAACCACCTAATTACCGTGGGCCATTTTTAGAGCTGTTACTATTAGGTTTTGGATTTATCACGGTCCAAAAATGGAAATGCATCAGGACTCTCTGCACACCCCTATTGTTTCAGGCTGCCTGCAGTCTCTTCCTTTCCGGAAGACAATGTCTGAGCTAGTCAGTACTGGTTTCATACACAGAGCGCATTTTGCCCCCTGAGACCGGATCTTTAGAAAGAAACACTGTGCTGTAAATAAACACGCTGCTGGAGGGCGGAAGGGAGCCTGGATTTTGTGCTGGGGAGCAGCTGGAGCCAGGCTGGGCCGGGCTCCTGCACATGATGGTGACAGCTCCATAGAGCTGGAAAGGCAGCCACTGTTTCCTCGCCGCTAAAACCAGTTCCAGGTAGCCCTGAACCTGCTGGGACTTGGAGGCATTGTGCTGGCAGGAGAGAAAACACAGGAAAAACTGACCTGGGAGAAAACAGGCGTATTGGCATTTGTGAAATACGGTCTGCCTCTCCCTTTTCCTCTCAAAGTGACATTTTAAGCCTCAGGCAAGGAGGTAGGAGGGCAGGTCTGGCACAGACTCCACTTCTCCCACTGAATTCCTCTTTCAGGCACAGCCTCATCCCCTTCTGTGATGGTTTCTTTACCCAGAAAGAACGGGGTTGCTCCTAAACACTAGGCTCAGCTTTTAGCTGGATGTTGACTGCCTGTGCTGAGCAGGAGCACTGGTGACCCTTGAGCCTGTCCTGTGTCCACTGCTCCACTCCTGGGGCTGGCAGAGGGAGCACCTTGTGCAGTCTAAAAACTTGGTGCCTTAAAACTCCTATGCCTTCCACAGCTCAAACTGAAGGAGAGGAAAGTATTCCAGCTGGCCAGGGGAATTCAGGACTTGCTCATTTGCCTGTGATCTTCCAAAGTGTGAGCAGAGCCCATAGTAAAGAGCTCTGAACAAATACGGATGGTTTATTTAATCGGCAGCCTCAGAGGGAGGCTTTCAGCCTTATTACCCATCTCCACATCAAAAATATCTCTATAAATATCCTGAACACCTGATGATGTGTCTATCAAGGGTCGGGTGAGGTTGCTAATGGCACATTGGGGTCAAACCCTGGTGGTACCAGCCTTGAAAGGAACACATGCCAGCTCCTTGGGGTGAGTGGGTGATGGGTCAGTGTGACACGTCTGGGCCGTGCATTTGGGGCCTGCCTGCTTTCCTTCCTTAACCATCTTTTTCCCACGGGAAGTTGAATCAGTGGGACGTGGTCCAGGCCTGAATGATTTTAGCACCAGGAGCACCCACACTGGCTGGGCAGGGAAAACCCTGCTTACACCCAAACAGCACAAACCCCAGTGGTTTCGCTTAAAAGTGAGGGCTATTGCTCCAACAAAGTCATATTTTTCCTTTCATCTGAGTGCGTAACATGGAAAACAATTTCCTAGATGTATTTTTAGGCTGTTTTTAAGGATTTTTTTTTTTTTTTTCCAAACAGCGAAGCAAAAGCAGCCAGTGAAGAAGTTTTGGGATGGATCCTTTGCTTCCTTCTTTTTCATTTACTTATTTTTTTTTAAATTCGAAACGGCTAATGCTCGTTCCATGAGGGGGGAGCCCGAGGACCGCCCGCCCCTCGCCATCACCGCACGGGGCGGGGGGCGATGGAGAGGGGCGGGAGGCGATGGAGAGGGGCGGG
>CM031867.1:14475201-14534344 GCA_018697195.1 Certhia americana | reverse complement strand
GACAGACCCTCCATCCCCTGGGACAGACCTTCTATCCTCTTGGACAGACCCTCCATCCCCTGGGACAGACCTTTCGCTCCTTGACCATCCCTCAGGACGGCCCCTCTGTCACTTTCTGCTCCCCAGCCCAGGTCCCTTCATTCCTGCATGGTGTGGCAGTGGTTCTGTTCCCACTCTCTGTGTGCCTATATCCACTTCTAAAGATGTCATCTGGGTGTGTGACCCCCAGGCAAATGCCAGGGCTTTCGGGCTACACTCCTGAACCCTAGGGATCTTTGTAGGGCTTTTTCCAGGCAGCTGCTGCGAGCCCCTCTCCTCATCCCCTGGCATTGAGTCCCAGGGACGATCTGGTGAGTTGGAGGCTGAGAAACCAGAGTTGCTTCTTCAGGAGCTGTTTGCAGCCCGATGCTGCTCCAGCTGGCGATGATATCCTTCATGCCATGCATTTTGGGGGGACTGGGAGGGTTTATGCTCAAGGATGTGCTGCCTCTCTCTCCTCTGTGCCCAGCAAGACGCTTTGTTCTCTGAGGAAGAGGCGAGCAGAGTGTTCTGCTCAGCAGTGTGAGGGTGCTTGGAGGATGGCAGGCAGGGAGGTGTTTTCCTGTCAGCTCTGCCAGCCTGAAGACCTGATGCAATAAGTCTTTGTGTGAGTAACCCTAATTTAGGCAAGTGGCTGGACTAAAGCCAGTGGGGCTGGAGGACTTGGTGGGCAAACACGCCCTGTGGAGCTGGTCACCACAAGGAGGGTGGAACAGGAAATAGAGGTGAGTAGAGAGCTGAGCTTTGGTGGCAGAAACATCTCCGAAGGGCTGGGTCCTTGCTGCTGGCTCCCCAGAGTGTAAACTGCTTTGTGGAAAGGAATTGGGAGGATTCTCATGAACCTTGAGGACCAGGTTTGAACCTCCTGTCAGTACGCCTGAACCTCGCTGGAAAAGCTGGAGTTGTGAGCACAGCCCAGGTGTGCTCAGTTCTGATCCTGCTCCCCTGTCACCTGCATCAGCCTCCTTGAGCCAGTCCAGGTACTGGGGCCTATGACACTGGGCTTTTCTGGAGTCAGAAAATTATTTATTATCAGCCAGAAATAGCCTTCCACTGAAACCCGTTGGGGGCAGGGAACGGAGAGATGGGAGGAGGAAGGCTGGGAACAAAAGCTTGGGGCATGTGGAAAGGAGTTGTTTTGAAGAATGCAGTCAGTGGAGGATGTTTTCCTGTAGTTGCCTTGTGGAAATGCTGCATTTGCTTTGGTTACAGCTGTGTGATAGCCTGGGACATACGTTTTCTGGTGATGTGTGTTTTTCTTTACCTTCTGTTGCTGCTGGAGCATCCTGACTGGGATAAAGTGGAGGGAAAGAGAAAGGGCATCTAGTGAGGCTTCCAAGTGTCCTCAAATTTCATCTTCCTGTGGTGTAGGCAGCCCCTAGCCCCTGCCTTGAGTAGACATGCAGTCCTGGAGCTGCTCTCTAAGAGCCAGTGCTGTCCTCAACCCTCTGGGGATGGAGTTTGCCAGCAGCCTGCCTCTGCTGGCACTGTTGGCATGTGCCCTGCTGTTTCCAGGACTGCTTGGTCAGGAGCACAGTTTGTATCTCTTGAAGGGGCTGCAGACATTGCCCTGGTGCAGTGTGAGGGTGGGCAGGGTCGTCCGATTGCTGTGACCCTTCTCCCTCCCTGCTGCCCTTTGAGCTCCAGCTGAAGGGAACTGAGATCCTGAGGATCAACACGTTGTGTCCTGGGGACACCCTTGCTCCTGGGGTCTGTGCTGGGGGACAGCAAGGGACTTCATGCTGGTTACTGACAAGCTGTTTGTGAAGCCACTGCTTGTCAGGGTTAGACAACCTGACATGGCCATGTCCATGGCCAGTGTGTCCTGTAGGAGGGGGCCTGGGCTCCAGGAACTGGGGATTCCAGGGTGGAAAAATCCTTTTGGATTCAGCTGCTGGAGCTAAGCTGTGGATGAAGATGCTCTTTGCCCTAGGGGGATACACCAGCTGCACAGCCCTTGGCAGCCCTCAATTCTGCTTCTCTTCCAGCAATCCCCCTCCCTCATCCCAAAACATCAGGATTTTGTGATGCTGGAGCAGCCGCTAGCTACCCCACGATTTACCACTCTGCCCAGCTGTGGACTGGAATTGCATCAGCTTTGTTTGCCTTTCAGCAGTCTCAGTGTGGTGTGGGAAGAGTCTGGGAGGAATAACTTCTCCTGCTCCTGTTACATTTGGTGGAAAGAGTTTCCCCCTGACTTCAGTGGAAACCTCTGCCCGGGGGGAGCTGGCCGGAGCCACTCACGCCACTGTAAATCAGGGCTTGTTCTCCAGCTGGTGTGCTGGGAACATAATTCCAGGTTAATTGATGAAAAAGCAATGCTTGCAGCCTCCTGTCCGGGTTCAGGGCTGCCAGCTCTCATAAGGAACTCTTTATGTGAGAACCTTGGCCAGTGTTCAGAGGCAGGGTGGGGGGATAGAAGGAAAGGTAAATTTTTTGGTGCAGTGGAGTCACCTGGCATTTGAAATAGTGCTCCCAAAACCCACAATGCAGTGTGGGAAAAAAAAAAAAAAAAAAAGAAGAATTGAATACTTCCCTGCCCTTTCTGCCCCTGAAATCTTACAGTTTGTCTTTTAAACCTCTGTAAAATATTTGTTGAAGGACCTGAGTCATCACTTTTTGCTGCTTTGGCTCAGTTTCCTGGCTGCTGGCTTTGCAAAGTTATTTGTTTGGTTCATGGGAACAGAGGAAAAACTAATTCCTAGGAACTCAGGTGAGTTTGGAGATCATAACATGGTTGTTAAAATGCTAGAAAAACAAATGAGTGTAGAATTCAGCAAGAAGGGCTCAAATTTTATATGTCTGCTGCTTTTGCTAAGGCTTTGTGCTTAGGAGCTGTCGTATTTTCTGCCTGTAGCCAGCAGGAAAAATCTTGTGTCTAAAATAGTCGCCTTCCCCCCAGCCCTGGATTTTCCATCATCACGTGATTCCAGAAGCTGAGGATTTAGGAAGAAACATCAGCTGTCATGAGGCTGATTTTAAAAATTATACAAGCTGGGAATGCAAGTTTTGTTATTAAACAAGTCCAGTGCTGTGCAACCATTTAAACCCAGTCTGATATTCCCTCAAGCGGTGTCTAAAGCTGTTGAGAAGGGGTCGAGAATTAGTCAGACGTCATTCTCACAAACCATAGCATTTTTGTGTCGCTGGCACACAATTCTGTCTCAGGGTAAAGCTTCACACATCAAGTGGCAGCATCTCTCTGCTGCAAAGCAGGCCAAAAAAATTAAAATTCTGTGGGAAAATGTTGTATCTTAGTGATGAAAATCCCGTCTGTGAAGGGGAAGGGATGAGGGGCTCTGAGTGGTGGGATGGGAGGGGGAAAGGTGGCTCCAGCCATGGGGACATCAGTGCTGTGCATGACTTGGTGTTGGTGTCCCAGTGCAAACGAGCATTGCACATAAATACCCATGAATTAATATTTATTTAGCTTATCAGCTCTGAAGCACTGGCTGCTTTAGGGAGGAAATGGTGCATGGGATGGAGGGACCTGCACAGCTGCCTGCTGCTGGGGCTGTTCTGGCTGACATGAGGTCAGGCTGACACACAGTGAGGATATTTCTGATCACATAAATGATGATTTTTTTTTCTTCCCCTCTCACATGATAGATGGTGTTGGCTGGGAATTGGAAACCAATTAAGATTCAGAAAGCCAGCATTTTTGTTTTCAATAGCATAGAAAAGTGGTTAATAAGTTAAACAGCCCGTTATGGTGTATAGTTAGGATGTGGGAGGTTCCCTCTGCACCTGCTGCTGGCTGCGTGCCCTTTGCAGCCCAGCCACCCTCCCCACAGCCCTGATCCTTTACATTCCATAGGGCCTGGCTTTAACTAAGTCCACTTTTTACTCCAAATCCAGTTTTGAAACAGATCTATTCCCCCCTCCTTGCAACGGCGTGCCCAGCATTCATATGGCTGCTGTAGGATGGGGCAGGGAATTCTTAACACTGGAAGTTAAAATATACCCCAAATCCTGAGAGTGCCTTGTCCTCCCTTCCTGCATGTCCTGCTTTGCTTGTTTGTCCCCTCCGGAGCAGGTGTCTGACACCAAGAGCATCGCTGGCCTGGGGAGGCAGGAGATTTGTGTTTGGCATTTCCCTCCTTCGGACAGAGGCTCCCGAAGGAGCTGCCTGCGGCTGTCCCGCAGGATTGAGCCTCCCCCTGAGCCGTGGAACGGGCAGCGTGGATTTCTGCCTGCGAACACCGCGGTGCAGAGCCGGCACACGAACCTTTCCCTTGGCTCCGCCTTGGAGGGCGGTTGTGTGCAGGGTTTGATGCGATCGCCACGACTCACAGTGACATCACGATGTTTTCTGCCCTGAATCACAGATTTCCCTAAACTGAGCCCCAGAGGAAACTCGTAGTCAAGCGAAAATGTGCGAGCCTTCCCCGCCTATCTGAGCCAGATACGTGCGTGCCAGTGGAGACGGGAATGGGGTCTGTCTGTGCGGCTCGGTGTCCTGAACAGGGGGAGCTGCTACGCTCTCGCCTCGCCCTGCTCCTTCTTTGCCCTTTCTCCTGTCCGAGCAGCGAGCCTGGAAGGCACTGATGGATCTGAGAGCAGGGCACAGAGCAGCTGCGGGACAGCAGGGCAGGGAGCGCAGGGCTGGCACCGAGGTGGGCTCTGCCTCCTGCACAGGCACCGCTGGTGCAGCTGCCTGCTAGCAGCCAGCAGAGCCCCTCTGTTTCCTCTCCGGTTTGGAGGAAGGACTTTTTTCCTGTGGGGGGTTGGTTCGGTTCTGTTTTCACTTTGTGACTTTCTGAGCGCACTCCCCGAAGGCGCCCAGCCCCTGCAGCTCCTCCCGGCCCGTGTCACCAGCGGTGCTGCCTCCGTCCCTACGTCACCACGGGGTGTGGAGGAGCGGGTTTTGCTTTCGTTTGCCAGCCTGGAGCCCTCGGCTCTGCGACGACGGCTGAGCATTGCGGAAACACCTTGAGAGCTCAGGGCCCCCCTCTCTTTGGAGCACTTGGCTCTCCTGCTCTTGGGGCTCGCGGTTTCTCATCGGTAAGTGGGTTTAGATACTTAGATAATTGGGGGGGCATTTTCAGACTTCGTCTGTAGAGGGCTGGAGAATAAATTTGCCCTTTGGTCCCCAGTGCTGGGGCAGGCTCTGCCCGAAGCTGCCTCCATGCCAGAAGCACATAAAGGTGTTTGGTTTTCCTCTGGCTGGCTGAGATTTCCAGTTTTGGTGTCTCTGTGGGTGTGAGCCCCTCTGTGAGGACCTGGGTCTATCCTCTGGTCCTGGAGCAGTGGCCAGGCAGTGGCCATGCCTCTGCTGTTGCAGAGGGACCGGCTTTCACCCCACAGGGATGCTGGCACAGGGGCTTTTGCCTTTCCCAGGGCCCTCCCTCAGATACAGGATGGCTGTTCGGGACACAGCATCCCCAGGTCCTTCCCCTTTCTGCTCAGATGGAGGAAGCAGCCAGGGTGGCAAGTTTGGGGGTCACAGGGGGACCCTTGGGATCATGGTCAGGGCTGTGAGGTGATACGGAGAGCAGGGATACAGGGCAGGACGGGGCTGTGTGGAGGAGCCACTCCCACCCTGCAATCCTTCAGTGTGAGACAGGCTCCTCACTAATGCCGCTGCCTCCCGGAGTCCGGCAGCTGCTGTGCCACGTGTGTGGATGGCAGAGAGGCTGCCGGAGGTGGTGGATCCGTGCTTGACATCAGCAGTGGCTGTCTCAGCTCTGTACTGTGCATGGGAAAGTGCTTTGGAGTTGCTTTTCAGGTGATGATATTTTCAAAATGAGATGAGCTGCTTTGGGGGTGTCCAGCTCCGGTGCCACAGGGTTTGCCTTGGAGTTTTCTTCGATTTGTGACCCCCAGGTTACCTCAAGTGACTTCTCAGGGCTCTGCTGATCATCACCCCGTGGGGAAGCTCTGCTGGGTGCTGCTCATGTGCTAGTTGTGCAGCTTGGGCTCTCTGCAAAGTGGGTGCTGCCCTCACTGGCACCAAACCTGCAAAGACCTGGTGGGTGAGAGCTTTTCTGGGGACAGCAGCAGTCTGAGAGGAGCTGGCACTGTGGGTGGGGACGGCCCAAGCGTGAAATGGAGAAGCAGCCACTGTCACACCAGTGGCCACCAGCCTTTGAGAGGGAATGTCACAGTGCCACTGTGAGAAGCCCAGCTGTCAGCACAAGCAGCATTATCTATTGTAGCCCATTAGGGACAGTTTCCATCAGGAAGGGTTCATTGGAGACATCACTTTATTAGGCTGTCCTGAAACACTTGGTCCTGTATCACGAGCCAAAGTATCTCTGTACAGTGCCTTTGGCTTACAGCAGGCAGGATTGTGGGATTTGTGTGTCAGCCCTGCCTGGGGATGTCTGCTGGGTCTACCCCAAATCTCTGTGAATTTTGTAGAATTTGAGCTCAGTCCCAGCCGTACTCCCTGTGCTGTGATGCTCAGAGGCAGTTTTCAGCCTTTGCCTGGCCATTGGGAGAGATGAAGGTCCTCTGATGAAAGCAGGTACCCAAGGAACGTCTACAGGGATGTACCAAGCATCCCCTTTTCTGCCTCCCAGCCTGCTCACCTGTGGCAGAGGCATTTGCTGGGGAAGGCAGCAAGGTGCTGTGTACGTGACTAATTGCACCTGTGTGCAGAAGGTACCGAGGCTGCTAAAAGGACCAGGTGCAAGCTGTGAATCCACTGAAATGCCCAGGTGGGACTGAGAGGCAAACATTTTTGCTTTGTGAAAGAATTCTGGAGATGACTCTGTCAGCAGGAGAGGGGAAAGTCACACACTGTGAGTGTGGGGAGCTGCCTCGGGTGTCCATTGCAGTGCATCCCAGCTTTTCCTGGTGTCTCCAGCTCCATGTGTCCTGTGTTTCAGCTTTTCTGCTGCTCTGGGCAACCAGTTTCTGTATCCTCACGCTCCTCTCCTTCTTTAATCTTCTGACAACCTGTTTTCACCTGCCCTTAATCCTCCCTCGGGTACCGCTGCTCTCTCTCTGTTCAGATATGTGATTTGTAACAACTCCAGTTTACCTCTTTGATACTCCTCTCTCTCAGGAATTTTGCTTCCACAATGGGAATAGGCTGTAGTGGGAAAACAGTCACAGGTGAGTTTTGTGTGCTATTACAGAAATACTGAATCATTCCAAAGAAGGATCTCTTGTTCCCTGGGCTGGGCACAGCAGGATTTTGCATGGTATCACTGTTGGGTGTCCATACTTCTATGTCTGTTTCAAATAGGCTTGGTATTGGCTATGAAAAAAAATTCTTTCTTTAATTCTTTCTTTAGGAGATCATTGAATTTATGGCACTATTAAGATTGAACACCCCCCTCCACCCAGATGTTTCACCTAAAGCACAGCTTTATTTTTTCCCCTATGTTTTTTCTTGTTAATGCTTAAAACAGAGCTTTAGCATTGCCTGAGGAACTGCTGCTCATGGGGCTGCTCTTCTGCAGAGGGAAGGGGGACCTCTTCAGTCATGAGTTAGTTTGCAAAACAGAGATCTCCTTCGCCTCTTTCCCTTTCAGATAAGAGAGGAAGTAAAGCTCCCATTTTTTTTTTTTTTTTTTTTTTTTTTTTTTTTTTTTTTTTTTTTTTTTTTTTTTTTTTTTTTTTTTTTTTTTTTTTTTTGCTGACCCTTTTGCACTTTGTAAAAGTGATCTGGCAATTTGCTGTAGAGATTGGGGTGCCATGGGATGAGACTCTGCTCTGGGACTCCTAGATATTCTTAGATATTCAGGGCAGCCCCAGGGCTTGAGTGTGCCCCCAGCCAACAAAACCTCTGTGGGATGTTGTGGACACAGAGAAGCTTGGAAGTGACCAAGCCATGAAGGAAAAAGTATTTGAAAGATGTAAGCACAAAGATGTTCAGTTCAGATGGTCAAGCTGGAAGCTGGTGGAAGCTGGAGCCCAAAAAGGATTTGGTGACCGTGTCCCTGCATTCTGGTCCTGCTCTTGTGACACCTCTTGATAGCAGATGGGACCGTGTGGCAGTCAAACCTTCAGGCTTGTCCCTGTCACCCCTCATTGGTAACCTGGATGTGGTTCATTGGGAGGCCACGTGTCTGCTCAGCATGGAGCCAGCAGCTGGCATTGCACATCAGGAGAATATCTGGCTGCAGATGCTGAGAGAGTCACAGGACTTTGTTCAGGGCAGCGAATGTGGGGAGAGGAGAGACTGGAATACAGTTGATGGCACACCGACTCTTTTGGTGCCAGCTCAAACACCCCCTGAATTTCAAGCTTTTGTGAGGTGTTAGAATGGTGCTGGCTTGCTGATGGTGCCTCAGATGTGAAGCCTCTGTGCTGGGGGTACCCATGGCTGGTGCTGAGGCAACAGGGGCTGAACCCATACCTGGCCCTGGATCCATGCTGGTGTAGCAAGAGGAAGATGCTGGATCCATGTCAGTGCAGCAGCAGGAGAGGTGGCTTTCCAGTATCTGCTCTGGCTGGTGATGGCCATCTCCTCATCCCAGTGCCTGTCCTGACCGTGTGCACCCTGGGGAGCAGGACAGGCTGAGCTCGGGGGCTGGAGCATGGGTGATGTGCTGCACACCAAGAGGATGTTTTGGTGTCTGCCAGCCCTGGGAAAAAAGATTTTTCCACTGAGTTACTTGCTGCCTCTGCTTTTTATGAGGCAGCACTGAGATCTGGGGGAAGGGGAGATGGAAAAACTCAGCCCAGATCTCCTTGCTCTGGCAGGACCAGGTCCATGCCAGCACAGCTGCCCCATGTTTGCTTTTCAGAGGGAGCAGCAGACAGACAGCAGCATAAATAGAACAGGCTTGGCTATTTTAAGACATTGATTACATGACCTGTGCATTAAAGAAAAATAATTAAGTAAAATCTTTACTTCAGCTGCAGCTGGCAACATGGGCTTGGGTGGAGCAGAGGCAGGGATGGGAAGCTGGGAGCTGGTCCCCCAGCCGTGGTGGATGAATCCTGAGGAATTTTACTTCTCACATGTTCTTCCTTGAAGCTGCAGTAGATGGAAGGCTGCCCACGTGTGCCACTGTTGTGGTGTGGCACTGCCACCGTTCTGGTGTTGTGCTGCTGTGCATGGGCAGTGATGGCATGAGACAGGCTTGGTCTAGGCAAGGGGGAGCCACGCTTGGGAAAGGGACCTGGGTGCTGCTTTGGTGATGTACAGGAGTGTCTGCAGCCAGGGATGGGGTTTTCCTTCTTCTTGAGAAGTTTCTGAGTTCTTATGGAGCTGGGATGTTTGCACCACTCTCCCTGAGCAGCAATCTGGGGTGAAGAGCTTGTGGGGGTTAAACCCAAGCTTGTTTCTGGTGACTTAGTGCCAAGCAGAGATCTTGGCAGGCAGGAGAGGAAGACTTCAAGCCTTGGGAGCTGGAGCTGTTTTCTGCTAAGAATTCTTTTCAGCAGGGACAGCCGGTGGTGAGCCTGGAACTCCTTCTCCCACAGCCCTGCTGGGATCGCCCTGTCCCTGCCCTCTGTCCCCATTCCAGCTTGGAAGCTGAGCTGCAAGGGGAAAGGGCAGCAGCCCAGCTCCTGGCAGCACAAGGGCTTGTAAATACTCATACCCAGGCAAAACAAATAGATAATATTAATTGGGGTTTCGATGCCAAACAGAAGCAGATGGTTTATCAAGGTGGAGGAAGGCAATATTTGGGGGCTTCAGATAAAGTGGATGAGCCAGGAGCCACTCTTGAAAAAGAAGACAAAAGATACTGAAGCAGCTGCTGAGAAGAGCTCAGCAACTAGCACTAGTTCCACTAGCAACTGTAGCCACAAAGGTCTGTTAATATAAATTAATCTCAAAATGCTTTTTCCGCCTCTTTTTTCTCCCCTTTCTTCTCTATTGAAGACCACTGGTGGTTTGTGACAAGTGAAATGTATATCAGAAGTCAAGACTGTCCTGTGGGATGGGGTTTTGCACTAATAATGGTATAAAACGCATTAATCTCTGCAAAATGGCTTTGGTAGCAGACTTTTGATAAGATTATAAATGGATTTTTACTCAGGGCCCTGGAAGTTGTCAGGTCCAGGTCATGCAGTGCTTGTCACATTTGCCTTTACCTCTCTGAAACAATTATTGCCCCTTTTTAAAAACTGCTGCCAGAGACAGTTCTCTGCTGGCTTCGGGAGCTGAGTGGAGATGGGGCTGATCAAGGGCTGGAGCTGCCCTGCATCACACTCCTCCTCACAGTTTCACCCCTTTCCCTATGATCATTTGCAGGGCAGAGCTCAGGTTTTCCCCTCGTAGTTTAGGTCTGTGGTCTGATGCTTGGGGACAGCCAGACCAGACCCAACAATCAGGTTTGTGCTGAAAGGTGCTGTGGAAATGTTGCTTCTCAGTACAAACAAAAGCCCAGCATGCTGGAAGTGGCTGGGGGGTAAGATGTTACCTTTCCTTGAAAATCTATTATTTATGGAGCAAGCTCAGGGCATGGATGCTCTCCTGGGCTCCCACTCAGGACATCTGGGAGGTGGAGCCAGGAAAGCCTCATGGCTTAGATCACATTAACTTTAACTTAAGAGTAGCTTAGAGCAAGAGGCTCTGGCTGTGGCCACGCTGTCTGTGGCCAGCTCAGCAGTGCTGACAGAATGTTTGCTGCCTCCCAGCACTGAGGTTTCTCCCTGTGCTGTCCCACAGTCTGCCTGGAGCTGCTGCCACCAGAGTCCATGGCGTACACCATGCCTCCCACGCCGGCGGGGCCCGTCGGCTCCCAGTACTGCGTCTGCAAAGTCGAGTTGTCCATCTGTGGCCAAAACCTTCTGGACAGGGATGTCACTTCCAAATCCGACCCTTTCTGCGTCCTCTTCATGGAAGTCAACGGGAAGTGGGTGGAGGTAAGTCCTGATGTTGTGTGTATTTACTCCTCCTGTAGAAACTACTCCTTGCTCGTGCTGGTGTCCCTCTCTCTGTGCTAATTCCTCCCTGAACAGAAGCAGAAGCTTTTCTGGTGCTCCTGAGGCTGTGTTTGTCACCAGTGTGTGAATTCTGTGTCACAGCTGGTCCTTCCTCCATCAGTGCTTTCTGCTTTGTGCTGGGCATTTGCTTTAACTGCAAATTCCTTTTCATACCTGATGGCTGGTCTGGGAGGGAGCAGGGTAGGCAGAGTAGGGATATGTGATGGATACAGGCACCCACATTGGGTTCAGTAGAAAATGAGCATTAAGGGATTTAAATCATGTAAAACAAACAAAAATTTTTCCACTTCCTGGGAAGTTAGGTGGTCTTATTCAGTACTTGGCTGAGGTGCTGGTCAATCACCAGCACCACCTCAGGTATCCAGCCACTGATCTCACATTCAACAGGGAGGGTGTAGGGGAAAACCTCACTTTGCCACAGTCTGCAATTAACTTTTTTCAACAGCCTGGATGAGATTAATGAGCTTTACAGCCTCGATAGGTGTCATCTCTGACCTAATTGTGCTTTTCAGGAATTTTTCTTTCTGTCAGTAATGTCTCAGTCCAGCAGTTTTGATCCTGGAGCTTTCTTTGCAACACAAATGTGTGGCAATTTTAGGTGTTGGTTTTTCTTTTCTTCTGCTATTTTTAGCTTGTTTTTAATTGGCACAGTAGGCACTGGACGTGAGCCTTGAGCCTTGCTCGGTGCTCTGCTGCCGTGCTGTCAGCAGAGGTGGAATGGGCTGGCTTGTGCCTCTGAGCTGGCTCTGGTCAGTGGCACCTTGGGGACACTGCTGGGATTGAGATCCCCCAGCACTCACACCTATCAGGGGTGCTGTGTGGGTTTGGCTCATGGCTGGGTGCCAGGCAGGGCCAGGAGAGGTGGGCTTGCCCATGAGAACCTCGCTGGGTGAGATGTTTGGTGGACTCTTGGCAACTGATGCCATGTGGTTCAGAGCTACCCCCTTGCTCTGCATGGATTTTGGCCACACTGATGTGCCCCTTGCCCTAAGTGGAACTTCTCCTGTCTGAAAGTCGTGGCCTTAATAACAGCTGAAGGGTAGGGGATGGATGGGGACAGAATAAGCTCATTGGTGTGAACCCATCCCATGCTTTGCCCCTTTGTCCTCCACACCGGATCAGGGACATGTCCCAAGCCTTGGACCTGGTTGTGGTGGTGGGTCTATTCCTTTGGCACCAGCCCTGGTGCTCGTTCTGAGCTGAGTGGTGGGGCTGTGGTACCAGCTGATGCCAGCAGGAAGATTTCTGCTCCCTGTTCTTTCTAGCTGTAACATTTGTTCCCAAATACAATTATTTTGTCTCACTGAGGAATTAAAAATCTTTGTGAATCAGCCTTGGAGGGGTGGGGGAGGGAGGGAGGGAGAATAAACCACAGGCTGGGAAGTAAAGATGGGTGATGTTTAAATGTTCTGCCCGGTGATGTCATCTCACAGAAGCCATGAAAGAGCTGACCTGTGGTGCCAGGAACAGGGACAAGGGACACATGATTCAGCCCTGCAGCTGCCCTTGTGCCATTGAGTCATCCAGGCAGTCCTGCACCTTTAGCATGAACTTTCCTTGACACTTCAGACAGCACCTCCCTGTGTTTGGAGCATGAAGCACCTCCACATGCTGGGGATGCTTGAAGGTCTCCAGCCAACTGAACACTGGAAGGCTCTCCAGCTGCATTCACTGAACACAAGTGCTATTGCTGGAGATGATTTCCTGCTTTTGTGCTTGATTTGCAGAATCGTAGAATCATGGAATGGTTCCTGTTGGAAGGGACTTTAAAGATCCTCTCGTTCCTACTCCCCTGCCATTGCCCTTGCTTGAAGCCACATCCAACCTGGCCCTGAGCACTCCCAGGGATGGGGCAGCCACAGCTTCTCTGGGCAATCTGTGGAAGGGCCTCACCACTCCCCAGGGAACAATTTCTTCCAAATGCCCAGTCTAGCCCTGCCCTCTGTCAGTTTGAAGCCATTCCCCCTTGTCCTGTCACTCCATGCCGTTGTCTGAAATCCCTGTCTAGCTTTCTTGTAGCCTTTTCAGGTGTTCTAAGGCCTCCCCTGAGCCTTTTGTCTTCTGAACAATCCCAAGTCTCTCAGCCTTTTCTCACAGGAGAGGCACTCCATCCCTCTAATTGTCTTTGTGGCCCTTTGAGGCTCTTATTCAAATAGATTTCTTTAATTAGCCTGGCTTCCTCTTAAAAACCCTTGTGCTTTTCTGCTTTTTGGTGGCAAAGGCACCTCTGTTCTTTCCAGGGACTGCAGATCTGAAGGGGATGGCAGGAGCTGATGGCAGGTGAGGGATGGTGTGTGAAGAGGCCTCATATGTGATGGTCACCAGCAAGGTGATTTGTGCTCACCAAACCAAAGATCAAACCTTGTGCAGCTGTCAGCTGGGGCTTGGGATATTGTTGTGCTTCACACTGGCACTAGGCACGAGATTAAACTGTTCAATCTGGGTGTTGAAGAAAGCCCCATCACTCCCAAGCTGGCTGGGATTTTCATACCCTTCCTTCAGCCACCTCTTCCAGAACAGAGCTGCAGATGGGACCTCAGGTTATCTCCTTCAGATGGGGGTCTGGGTTTGAAAAGACTGCTTTCCCTTGGTCCCTGGCTTCCCAGTCATTCAAAGAACATGGAAGCACCTAAAATCCATCTCTGCTGCCTGTGCAATCTCATCTCCTAGGCCTGAAGGGGGATTTGTGTGTGTTGTGCTGGTGACATAAAGCAGAGCTGTGGATGCCCTCTGCTCCTGGTCCAGCACACCCCTGAGCAGATGCTTGGCTCCTTCACTACGGGATGGCAGCAGAGAGGGGAGGATCTGTGTGAAGCTGTGTGGCCCTGGCCAGCTCACAGCCCACTGGTGTTGATGGATTTGATTCCCCAGGGTGCAGCAGGTGGCTATTCTGGGAACACAGCATTTACTTTCGTCGTTTCTTGGCAATTAAGACAGACTAAGCGAGCAATTTCAAAAAAAACCCTGCGATCGTTGGGTGTATATATAGCAAACTCACCACATTTCCACTGAGCCCCTCCAAAACCTGCCTTCTGTGCTGAATGAATTTCTTTGGAACTAAGGTATGTGTTTGCTTTTTTTTTTTTTTTTTTTTAGGCTTTTTTTCTGCTCTGCTTATTCCTGGCTCAGCAGCTCTGGCAGACATCCCACCGTCCCACAGCCTGGTGCTGCCCAGGGATGCCAGCTGCTTTCCAGAGAGGTCTTGCCCTGGATCTGGGATGCACAGGCAGCTCTGCCTTGCCCAGAACTGGGTGTCCTGGCTGCGAGACAAAGTGGAATTCTGGCCAGGGCCACAGTATGGCCAGAGGCTTTGTGCTGTGCCACAGGGAGATGGAATGGTCTTTCCAGACAGGGAAAGAGACTCCCGAGGGCAGCAGCTTTTGATAAAATCACACTGGACAGTGCCTGTGTTTCCTTCTCTTGTAATATCCATGTTACCCTATCCTGGGATAACGGGGTGATGTGGCAAAATGCCAGTGCTGTCATAACACCTTCCACTAGACCAGGTCACTCGGAGCCACATCCAACCTGGCCTTGAACACTTCCAGGAATGAGGCAACCACAGTTTCTCTGGACAACCTGTGCCAGTGACACACCACCCTTACAGGCAAGAGTTGCTTTGGAACATCTAATCTAACCCTGCCCTTTGTCAGCTTGAAGCCATTCCGCCTTGTCCTGTCACTCCAGATCTTTGTCCAAAGTCCCTCTCCAGCTCTCTTGGACCCCTTTACGTGCTGGAAGGTGCTCTGAGGTCCCCCCAGAGCCTTATCTTCTGCAGGCTGAACAGTGATATCAACATGGTATCAACTGCTGCCCTTCTGACAAAGCTCCTGTTTGCTTTGCATGCTGGAGGATTCCCACCCCCCAGCTGTGGGTGTTTCTTGTTCAGCTCTCAGGCTCTGCTGCCCATGCCCTTCCTGCCCCTTTTAGCTTCATAAGGTATTTTGCATGTGGGGCTCTAAACCTGCCCTTGTCTCCTGCCTTTCAGCGTGTTTGCGGCGGGGGGATGTGGTGTTAGAGTTCAGACTCTCCTTGCCCGTTGACTTCCAGAAGTAAATACACCAGCTTTTCTCAGCCTCTCCCAGTTTTCCCAGTTTCTAACACTTTGGTCAAAACTGTGGGGCTTTCTGCAAGCTCATGCCAGGTGCTGCCACCCTTCCTGCAGTGTGAGTGATGGGGTCTGGGACCCAAGTTCCATTACTGGAGGGCAGCATTCCGGGATCTCCACCGTGGATTGAGATCTCAGGATTTTATTTTGGCTCACACAAGGCGTTCTGAACACCTGTGCCATGCAGTGCTGTAAACCTACACTTCCACCAGCTGCTTGCCAAGTTTCCTCTGCTCCTGTCCCTGCTCTTGGCTATGGGATGCTGCAGAGAGCCATGGTGCTTCCCCTCTGACGGTGGGTTCCCCACATGCCTTCCAGTTTGCATCATCCTGTGTGCCTGCCCTTCCAATTCATCAGGGACATCATTGCTTCCATCCTGCTCAGGGTGACTTCAATATCTATTGAAGTTTTGTCTCTGGGTCCTTCCAACCTCTTGTTGCTACTAGTGCTTGATGAAATCTATGAAAGTGGGACTGCGGTGATGTTTTTTTCTTTTTATCTACGTAAGGACAATAAAGAAGAAACCACATGGATGTTTAGTTTGAATTCTAGAGGGAACTACTAGAGAGTTGTGTTCTGGCTCATGACACTTCTGGTTTTGCTTGTCCTTGTTGCTGGCTGCACAGCCTGAAGGAACCAAGTTTGTCACTACAGCTGTGAGGGTCTGGTTGAGGATCAGAGGCGTGTGAGAGCCTCAGCTCCCGGGAGAATGGAGCTTAGAAGCAAATGAAGCAATTCTGGCTTCAGTGATCCTCAAGTCCATGCTGAGCCTTGGCTGGGTGGGTACTTCCATCCTGGCTGTTGGATGGGGTGGATTGTCCAGCCCTGTGTACCCCGTCCTTGGGGAGACAGCCATGCATGATGTGCTATTTTGTGTTTAGATGGATCTCAGCTTGTGCACCTGGATGTCACAGCCTGTATTTAGGGACAGCTCTGCTGAGGGCCTGGTGTGCT
The DNA here is from genome assembly GCA_018697195.1 of Certhia americana. Lineage (NCBI taxonomy): Eukaryota > Metazoa > Chordata > Aves > Passeriformes > Certhiidae > Certhia > Certhia americana. The sequence goes on along the minus strand of CM031867.1, from coordinate 14,518,389 downwards.
TGTTCTTATGGTCACCATGGCGTTTCTGGGTGGCTCTGGCTGAATTCAGTTTTAGTGACATAGCTGAAAGATGCACTTGCCTAAATGTCTCTTTCTCTTTGCAGCTGGACAGGACAGAGACAGCCGTGAACAACCTCAACCCAGCTTTTGCCAAGAAGTTTGTCATTGACTACCACTTTGAGGAAGTGCAGAAGCTCAAGTTTGCCCTGTTTGACCAGGATAAATCGAGCACGCAGCTGTATGAGCATGACTTCCTGGGCGAGTTCTCCTGCACACTGGGCACGGTGAGTCTGGGGTCCCTGCAGCAGAGGGACCCAAAAACACATCAGACACAGGGATGTGGTGAGATTACAGCCATTCTTCTTACCTCACGCAAAGTTTACTGTCTCCTTCCTGAAAAGACAAATTTAATTTGCTTGTCACACTTCAGATGTTGAGGTTGAACTGTTGCGTGTTAGGGCTGTTGTCTATTTGATCAAGTCTGAGCTAATCGTGGTGGGGGTTTCTGCTGGCAGAGACATCAGCTGGAAGCTTCTGGCTCTGCCTTCACTACGGGTTATAGTAAGGGCCCTGATGTCCAGTTTGGGCTTGGGAAACTTCCAGGTATTTAAAGCTAAAGATGCATGCAGTCTGCTTTTCTTTCTCAGTTTGGGTTTTCTCTTTCTGGAAGTTTTGCTGTTGTGTAGCAAAACATTCGTCCTGCTTGAGCGTCTTGGTGCTGGAATGTGTCTTCTGCTCTTCCTGTGGAAAATCTTTTGGGACACAATGCGATTTATAAGTTTTTGGAAGGTCTTTTCATTCATGAGCCCAGACCCTGTTAGAAGCTGGCAGCTACATTCTCCAAATGTCTTTGTCCCTTGGCTCAGAAGCAGGAATGAGGGGGATTTTTTTCCATCTTTTTGCAGCATCCAGCAGCTGAGGGCTGCTGTGGTACCTGGCACAAATGTGGAGGCTGGGAGAAACTGCTTCTGTTGTGCTCAGTGCTGGGACTGGGGAGGAAGAGGTACTGTAATAGATGGGTCAGCATGGGGAGCCAGCCTGAGGTGCTCAGGGAGGCTCATGAACACAATTGCTTTGTTACTCAGAGTGCAGCATGGTACTGCATGTGGCAGGCAGGATCAGGGACTTTGCCACTGCCAGCTCCAGAGCTTGACATGTTAGAAGAGCACTGACATTTACAGAGTTTGAAGTTTAATGACTGGAATTTTGGAAGTGCTCTGTGATGACCTAGTTCTGCTCCTGCAGAAGTTCAGACCGTGCAGGCAGCAGCTGTGGCCTATGTTCAGTGCTTCAGCCCAAACCCATCCTTTACTGTTAGTTCTGCTGTTGCTGAAACACATCCAACTCCAGTGTGGGGCAGCTCAGCAAGGGCTGCTTGTGAAGGTCGTGGTCTTGGTGAAAGCAGAGAATTCATGGACATAAGGACACAGCTGAACCTTGCTGTTCCTGAATGTGGCTCTGCATCAGTCCAGAGCTCTGCAGGCTCATGTTGGAGAAGAACATTATCCATATGCAGTGGGGAGGAAGGTGGAAGGGTCTGAACCATCTCCCCCTGCTTGTTGGGTCTCCCTTCTGGTTCTTGGGAAGGTGATTATGTCAGGGATGAGCCTGGACAGGCCCTCCTGGGTTGTGGTAATGCTGGGGGTGGGTAACTGTTGGCAGGTCTCACATCCTGGGGCTCTCTCAGAAGAGCTGATGGTTCTGCCATCACTGTCTGCTGTGTCTTTGGGCTCAGCTGGTGGGCTTAGTCTGTCAGGAGGAAGAGAGCTTGGAACTCTAAAGTTAACACCAGTATTTTCACTCTGCAAAAGAGAACTTGACCTGTGCCAAATTTTTGCAGCAGTTCCCATGTCAGCTTCTTGGTGACATTCAGCCCACAAGAAGATACCAGCTTGGAATGAAGGAATCTTTTAATTTCCCTTTTTCCCCTGAAATCCTGTATGCCTCCTCTCCCTGTGGCCAGCATGGGCTGGCAGCACAGCCCAGTCGTAGAGCAGAGGTGGACTGGAGGGGTGGCACTTGTGCAAGGGTGAGGAGAGGGGTGAAGCAAAGTGGATGGGGGCTTGTGGGTTCAGCCATCCTGCTGTGGGTTTCCTAGTGGCTGGAATTTGCCTGGTGGGATGTTTCCATAAGCTCTCAGAAGCAGAGGGCAGCTGTGGGCAGCAACAACTGGGCAGTGAGAATCTGACTTTTCAATTCTGAGTTTGCATCAGAGCTCTGTCAGATTAGCCAGATTGCTTAGTGCAGCTAATGAGGTCTGTAGTAGGATTTAAAAGGAGAGCTGGATCATTCCCAGGTCTGTAATGACCTCTGTGGCCAAAGGAAATGTAGCAGGGATCAGACTCCAGGCTGGAGGGTGTCCATAGTTTCTGCTAGCCAAGGCTGTGAGGTTTGTCCTGCCTGTACCCACTGTGGAACAAAGATCTGGTTACACTGGCTGATGATTCCTGTGCATCAAAAGCACTGGGACCTGGCTGGCTCCTCAGCATTGGAAAGGGTTTTTGCTTCAAAATTGCAAGAATCGTAGGATCACGGAATGGTTTGGGTTGACAGCTCATCTAGTCTCAAAGGGAACCCACTGGATGTGGGATCAGGGCACAGGTATCTGGATCTCCATGTGGGCATCTGCATCTCATAAGGAAAAATTACAGGTTTTCCAGATCTGATGGAGACTGAAACTCACTGAGCTGCGAAAAATCTCAAGGGTTGAATTCATCTCCCAGTTCATTCTGTCTGTCCTGTCACAAACCAGAAGTGAAGGGGGGAGCACCCTTTGGGGTGCTGACCTTCTGCAGGAGGTCCAGAAATATGCTGGAGGAAGAGCACCCAGCTTGTAATCAGGATCCACCCATGGAAATGTGTCATGGCAGAAGTATGTAGAATAGGCTTTGAGAGATTGAGTGGTGATTTTGCTGGGAACAAGTTGCAGTAGCTCTGTCTGTGTGAGGGCCCACTGATCTCCACTGGTCCCTGGGTTCACTGGGAAGTGATGCTTCAGCCTCCTGTGTTATCACTTCTCTGCACCATGCACCCCGAGGGCTGGGGTGTCAATGGTGGTATTCCCACTCTCACAATCATCCCTGGATATTGGTGCCTTTCTTCTCTTCTGGCAAATGCTTAATCTGAATTAACTAATATGAGCAATGATCAGTTGCTTATGAGTCTGCTTTTGATCACTTGTACAATTATAGCTTTTTTGTCTTTGGCTTCTCTAGATTGTCTCCAGCAAGAAAATAACCCGGAGTCTCCTTCTAGGGAATGGCAAGCCAGCTGGGAAGGGGATGATAACGGTATGTTTGCTCCTTTATGTTACTGCAGGGTGTGTAAAGGTGGATGGGGGCAATGCAGGACATTCACAGGGGGTCCAGGAAGTTGAGGTGTATCTCTTGCATATTTTTCCCTTTGCCTCTTGTTTTCATGGCCACTTTGTTCTGTTTGGAGGACATTTTATTTGGGACAGGGACAATCTTGCTCCGTGTCTGTCTGGCACTTAGCACTGTGAGTCTTCAACTTCTGCTTCAGTCTCAGAAATAAAAGATACCTCAGTCTGGAGAAGTACAAAGTAAATCTATGCTGCTGTAGTTTGTTGTCTGGTACAAGGCCCCTGCTCAGACCTCTCTGGTGAGCGACAGGTAAGAGGGCTCATCCCTTTTCCAGGGATGGGTGATTTTGTTTGTAGGATGAGGATGTGCCATGGCAACAACTCTCATAGCAACAGCTACTGATTCTGATGCAGACCCCTTCGGGCAGTGGCCTTCCTGCTGTGGATCTCTTTAGCAATGTTCTTTTTTAAAGAGAAGAGACTAAATTTAGGTGTGTTTCTGTTCTACCACAGCTCCCATCATTTTTTGGATCTCTGCTGTGTTACGGGTTCTGTGAGATGTGCAGCAGGGCAGCAAAGTTGTGGAAGGAAAGGCCAGCAAGGAGTTAAACTTTTGTCAGGTTTAAAAGCACTGGAAAGGTTTAAAAGCCTGGGACCTGATGCATCTCTGTTGCTGTTTGCTTTAGGGGAAGATATTTTTCTCTCCTAATTGCTGCAGTCAGTCTTTAAATGCGAGAGGAAAAGCCGCAGTGAGGTTCAGAAGTGGGGCCATTCCCAAGGCTCTCAATATCCCATCTGATGCTTGAGTGGGAAGAGCTGGAAAAGTTTCCAGTCACATTCAAAGGTTACATGCTTTAGAGAAAGGAAGATCCTGTTCTGTCTGTCATTAATATGTCATTAAACATCCAAGGGGCAGAGACATCTGCTTCATCTTGTACAACTGATACAATTTCTTGGTCTGGGTTTTTTTGTCCTGGCCTGGACTAGGTGATGACAACAAGGTGTGTCATCTTGGACAAGGTGTTTTTTTCTGAATGGGAATGAAGCTCTGCCTAGAAAATCTGGAGTTTCCCTGTCAGTACCACAAAGCAACCTTTCCCTGCTGTTTGGCACAGTGCTGGAGCACAGGCTATGGACACCACTGGAGGAGCATGCTTCAGGGAGTTTGGAGCCAAAGCCTGACTTTTCTGTCCTCATTCCCTTCAGTTTTGCCCAGCTATCCGTTTTCCTAACTGAGATGCCACACAGGTGAATGGAGCAGAGGAACCTTGGCTGAATAGATGGGACCATGTTGGGGTCCCTAGGTTTGAAGAGAGAAGATCCCAAAGCAAACACCTGTATTTGTAGAAGTTAATTTTAAAATCTTGCTGCACACCTCTACTGGACATAGTGGTGGGGTTGTTGTTACTGTCCGTGCTGGCCAAGAGAAGATGCCACCAGCAGCCTGTGGCAGGGTGGCACAAGGATGTTCCTGGCTTGTCTGCACAGCCTGGCTCTTACATAATCTACAGTGAGCAGTAAAGTCCTGGATTTCAACTGGGCATGCTTTTGTGGGGCTCAGGAAAGGGCAAAGTTCATCCTCTTCTCTACAGCTCCTCCTCCTCCTGCTGGTTTTGGTGACTGCTTACACCCACCAGGGACTAGGTGGGAGAGAAAAGTGATTCCATGGCATGGCAATAGGGAACTTCTGTATGGAACAGAGGGGAAAACTGGGGTTCATATGCAGTGAATGGGTCCTCTGTGGACCAATGCGTTGTATTCACCATGGGAAGGCTGGGAGGTGGTCCAGGAGCTGTGGCTCATCCCCTCACCCAGCTGCCCAGGCAGATGCAAAAGCTGCATCTCTGCCTCCTCATGACTGCCAACTCCCTAGCTGTCCTAAGTGCCAATAACCCTCTGATTGCTTATTCTGTAAAAAATTGTCCCCGGAGTTCTGCAAGTTTTTCTAAAAGCCTTGATGTAATGACACTGCATAACTTCAGTGTAGGACACCCCATTGTGAGAGCCAGCAAACATCCATGCTTGGGATACTGTGCACAAGGACAATGTCCATGCTGTGCTCCTGGCTGTTCTGGTGCTGGCTCCTGTCCTGGGAGAAGGAGGGTGCAGCTGGGAATGCTGGGGAACAGCTCAGCCCACCTCAAGAGATCAGAGGAAGGAGAGGTGGAGAAGCAGATGCTTGGGCAGGAAAAAAGAGACCAGTGATTCAGAAAATGGCTTGTAATAAAAGTGAATAAATGTGGGGTTTTGTTATAAACATTCCTTTAAAATACCAAGAGACTGATTAGACGATATTCCAGACAAAACTGGTCCACTGGGGATTGGCAGCCAAAGCCCTTCTGGAGCACGTCTTCAGATAAAGTCTCTCACTGAAGTCGTCTGGGCTGTGCTCCTGCCTGCTGCAGCTCCTCAGGAGCAATCATGGAATCTTCATCCTGGACTGCCTTATCAGGTGGTCATGTGGAGACACGGCTCAAGTCGTGGGTCCCACCAGCATTTCCCCTAAGGGATGGGATGACTGGTTTTGCCATGCCCAGCCCAGGACATGGAGTATGAGGTGGCACATCTTGCTGGCAAGGGTTTATATAGCTTCTTCTTCCTCTTGGCTTGGTCCTTGAAGGCTTCTCCTCCTTGGAAATCCTGAATGAGCCCTGGTGCAGAAAAGCCATGGTGAGATCAAGTCCAACATAACGCCCAAGAAAGGGGTTTTAGCTTTTACCAAAAGGTTAATTTTGATGCTGAAAATGAATGCAACCTTCCCTTGTCTTTCAGATAGCTGCCCAGGAGCTCTCGGATAACAGGGTGATTACTCTGAGCATGGCTGGCAGAAAACTGGATAAAAAGGTGAGTGGAGCTGTGTCTGGGGGATGCAATTTTAAACTTCTGCCCTTGGGATCGAAAGAAATCTCTACTTTGGGGGTAGCTGTGACAGAAAACAGTCCCACTGGAGAAAATTTCAGGGTGAAACTGGGTGAGATCCTCTGGCTTCTGGGTACAGCTGTGCCTCAGTTTCCCCGTTGTCAGGGTATTTCTTCCTGCCTCACACGTCTTCAGATGGAAGGATTCTGTGTGGTGTAGGATCTGTGTATCAGCGTGTCTCAGAGAGTAGATTTAGTGCTTCAGTGGCAGCTGTTTGGAATTGCCTCCTGACAGAACTGGAAGTTTTGATGACCCTTGACTCCGTATCTCAGATGTGCTGAGAGCTCCTGGCTTGTCACGTTCAGCCCCTCTGGAAATGGGGCAAAAATCTGCTTCTGTATCAAAGTGTAGGACCTGTCTTCTCCAAGGAAGTGTGGCTCTCACAGAGGCAGGTAACACATGAGCTTTGCTTTGGATGCAATGCACAGGAAATAGTGAACCTCCCTGAACGGCGTCTTCTGACCTTATTTACCAGGCAACCACAGCTATTCCTCTTGAACCAGTCCTGTTGCTAAGCAATCGATGGGAATATTATTTTTTCCTTCTTCCTAATCTCTCCAGAGCTTGTTTTATTGGCAGGATGGCCCTCAGTTTCTTTGAAAGCAGGGTAAATCAAGCAGCCAGGCAGAAGGGTATTTGCTGGGGCAGAAGATGGAGTTCATCCAGTCCCACTGTTAAAACTCAGTGGGTATCTGGTTTATCCAAATGTTTATTCCCACCTGTTGGAAATGACTGTTTTCTCACCCTTCTACTTACCTCGCCTAGTGCAAGGAGCCAAATGCCCGAGTTAGGAAGTAACAAATAACAAACAACTCAATTTCCTCTGTAGGTGTCAGCAGAAAGATTGCACTCAGTGATCACCTGCTGTCACCAAGAACTGACAAGGTTTCTTTGCCAATTCTCATACTGCAGGACAGAGTTGCAGTGCTCAAAGTCCTGCTCATATGCAAAGGATGCTCAGGTCACTTCATGCGAATTAAAATTTCCTTGTTCCTTGAACAAGGAAACTGGATGGAAAACAGTATTTTTGGGTTATTTTTGGTTATGGTTGAAATGCAGCTGAGGGATTTGGGTGACACTTGTTTAAACTTAGAAAAGACAGTGAAAAATTGAATAAACAAGAGAAAACTAAGGCTAAGGTTGCAGCCTGGGGAATTACAGCATCCTGTACTACACATCATGGAGCTGGGGAGCATGGCTACAGGCTCAGACATTATAGGAAGGGATTTGATCTCACAGGATTTTGTGGTGGGGTCACGGGGCCATCTTTAGTGCACACACCAAGCTGAATCTGTGATCATCCCTTACTGGCAGCTTTGCCACAAACCCAGCCTGGAGCTGTGCTCAGCCCCAGGCAGCTCCTTCTGCCGTGGCTGCTCTGAGGCTGCAATCAGGGCCTCCCCATCACACATCCATTCTCTCCACCTGCAGCTCACTGCCTTGATTTAAATGTTGAAGCTGCAAAGCAGAAGCATGTCAGCAGCGGTTTCAGCCTGGGGCTCTTATACCTTATGTCAGATCAGTTCTTGGAAGAGTTGTTGAAGGATAAAATACCTTGCAGAAGAGGAGGTATTTCTACCTGGGACCAGCTGTGTGAAGCCCAGAGCTGTCCATGCCACCACCACGGTGGGGACAGCAGGAGGGCAGTGATGCTTCAGCGTGGCTGGAGGACAGCAAGCACTGTGAGCCAGGACTGCTGCTGGAAGCTGTGATTTAGGGAGCTGTACCTGCTGGAAGTGACAGCTCCACCCTCCTTCTCCCTGGTGTGCTAAAACCAGTTAGGATCGTTTTAATTCTTGGACTGATTCACAGATCGATCTGGTCTGCTGGGCTTCTTTGGTTGCTCAGTTTCCATCTCCTGCCAGGTTTGCAGGGGTGAGATGTGTGTGGGTTTGATGTTTCAAAATAGCAGCCCACAATCTTGTGGCTTGGAGGCATCTCCCACCCTGCTTTGAACAGAACAAGGCTGACTGGACTTGCAAGCCAGGCTGATCCACGTGGGATGGCAGCAGACATCCTTCAAAGCTCCTGCTGCCCTCGGACCAGGTGCCTGCACCAGCCCACGCTGGGCTGGTGCTGAGGAAGCTGCCTTGGGTTGGAGGTTAAGCCAGCACAGGCAGGGTTGGGCACCCACCACTGATTGTTTAATCCATCTGTGAAGCCTGAAAGTGCCAAGTCCAGGTGGTGGGTGAGCAGGATCAGAGCAGTGCTATAACCATAATGCTGCAGAAGGAATGGCTTCTGCATCGTGTTTCTATCCTACAAATGTGTGAAAAAGGGTAGGGAAAAAATAGCCTCATCTCACCAGAGAGCCTTTATGGTCTGCCTCTCTGCAGAAGAATTTTTGACTGAATATTGTGGAATCAAAATGAGGGGGGTTTTTTCAGTCGTAGTTGTAGTTTCAGTTGTAGTTTCCCCAAGCCAAAACACTTTGCAGTGATTTACTTTTCTGTCTGGCTTCAGAAACAAGGTTTAGATAGAAATGTTGGTAGATTTTCTGCTGGGACATCACTAAAGCCCACGTCTATCCCAGCTGCCATCTCCTGGCTATGAACAGGAGATCCTGAAGTGTCCATGTTTCCTTCTTCTCCACGCACAGCCCCTCGCATCCCCACTGCCTCACTCAGAAGCACAAAAAGTTCCTGTTCAAACCCATAAACAGTTCCTCCAGCTCTTCGAAGGATTCAGACACCCACCTCCCTCTATGGGGAAAACCCAGCTGAAATAACTTGAATTCTGGATAGATTGTCTGGAATATTTGGGACTTGGTTTCTTGTTAGCATCTCCTTGGTTTTTTTTCTGAATGGGAATGAAGTTCTGCCTAGAAAAGCTGGAGTTTCCCTGTCAGTGCCACCAGCGCCTTCCGCCTCCCCGGGCTGCGGGTGCCGAAGCAGCCCCCGTGCTGGTTCCCAGCAGGGGTGTGTGTGTGTGTGTGTGTGTCTGTGTACATGTTCCTCATAAAGCAGCAGCCCTTTGTCGGGGGATTATCTGAGGAGACGCTGGCAGGAGAGGCAGCACACACTGACTCAGGGCTGCGTATCTCAGAGGGTGTTACATGATCTCTGTCAACACCAGGGCAGCTCACTCCTTAAAGATTTCCTCTGCTTATGCTTTACTGCTGTGTGTAGGAGGGTGGATTTTCTTCCCTTCTCCCCCAAGACATGCACTTCATAATTCTGTTTTTCCTTTGAGGCTTTGGATGTTTTTCCAAGCCCAAACGCAGCTGTCTCCCAGCTGGGGTTGTTTTCTTTGGTGTCTGTGTCCAGAGAGCTTGTTGGGTACAGCCACACACTGGGGTGCCAACACACCCGCCTCACCAAAATGTGCTGGGGAAACCAAGGGGATTCACACAACCAGGACAGGGAGGTGAGCAGGACACTGCCTGTGGGTGCTGCGTGTTTGCCAGCGTGCCTGGCCTGGCCCCATGAGGACAGGAGACTGTCTGCAGGGCTGGCAGTGACACAGAAACATCTCTCTTGGACCTCTGTTGCTTGCAGAGCACCATGTAACCCATCCTGTTTTTCTCCCTCCAGGACCTTTTTGGGAAATCAGACCCCTTCTTGGAGTTTTATAAACCAGGTGACGATGGGAAGTGGATGCTGGTTCACAGAACAGAGGTGAGAAGAACTCCAACCTGAGCTACTGAGACACCCCCAACCACCATCCTCACATCAGCTCCTCTTGCCCTTCATGGTGTTATCTCATCCATTGCCTGTAGAGCAGGGTGGGATCCAGGGTTTTCTAAACCTTACAGGTCACTTCCTGGTGTCCAGTTGAGGCTGCTAGACTCCAGCAGATGAAGATTCACTGAGGCCAGCAAAGTCTTTAAATCTTTTCTGTAGTACCCACTGCTGTATCTAGCATGCAGAGAGGGAGATGGTCTTGGAGCTCATGATAATCTCTAGTCCCATCCTGGGCTTAGACTGAGCCCTGGACCACTCTCCCTCCACTTGCAGGAGCATCAGGATGATCTGTGACCTGTGAAGATGGTGGAGAGAGGTGGTGTGAGGTGGGGAAAGGTTGAAATGAGTTTTTGCCACACCTTCACCTAAGCTGGGTGTTCAGGCACCTCTGGTTTCAGTGCATGAGCACTCAGCCTCATGGCTCTCAGGAGCCAGAGCCACAGCCAAGGAGGCAGAGACCTGTACCAGGGTCTTGGTGGGTCTGATCAGGCCCAGCTGACCTCTCCTCTCCCTCTGTCGTGGTTTAGATTTGCTGTGGTATTTTGATCTGAGCTCCCTCTGGTCATGTTCTCAAGCTGCTAAAGCCAGTGATGTTAGGAATACAAGGCACAGCATGGGCAGGGAGAAAAAGGCTTTTGCTTTAACAATGGACTAATAAGTACTTTTCAACTGCTTTTTTTCTTCTCCTCAAAGCTTGTTTCAAGGCTCTTTTTAGTTTGTACATAGTTCCTGGCAGCTGGCAGAGAGAGGAGGGAGATCACTGGAAGGGGGGACTCACAGCAGCTTCCATGGCCAAGGAAGAGAGCTCCATTTCACCCCATCTCACACCCTTCTTTTTGCATCCCTTTTCTTGTCCTCTCAAAGCCTGGTCAAGGAGCTTATTGTACCATCACAGGAAACTGCTGTAACAAACCGCAGGGGGAACTCAGGTGGAAGGAGAAAGTTGTGTTTATTTTCAGTCTCTCCATATGTTCGTTTTTACCTCTTTTGTGCAAAGTCTAGGAGGATTTCCTTCAATCACACACCCACATGCACATGAGCACCAGGATGTGGGTAGCACCTTGTGTCCTGTGGCACCAATTCAGGCCATCCTTACAACCTCAGCTCTGCTGTTTGTTTTTTGATGCTCATATCAACCTTAGTATTTCTCCTGTATTTCTGTGGGAGCAGGCTGGGACCTTACTTGTTTTTTGTCTCATGATTCAGTGTGCATAGCTGGGCTTTGGCTCAACAAGATGTGTTTCTAAGATAGGGGGGTTTGGAGTGGCCTCCAGCCCTTCCTCCTGGAAGAGGCATGGGAAGGTGACTGTGCACCAGCCAGCTGGGATCTCTATAAGATGTCAGGTTTGTGGGGAGCAGATGTCTATACTGGTGTTTCCTCTGAGTTGCTGTCTATTGTCCTGTCTCACTGGATCAAGGTCTAGATAAGTTTTATTTCAAGTAATGGATTCTCCAAGAGCTCCCACCTTACCAGCCCTGAATATGTCCAGCTGCCCTGAGAGGGATACCACGTTAGGTGAACATCCCTGGAAGTGTTCAAGACCAGGTTGGATGGGATTGTGAGCTACCTAGTCTACAGAAAGGTGTCCCTCTCCATGGCAGGGGATTGGAACTGGATGATCTTTATGGCCCCTTCCAACCCAAACTGTTCTATGATTCTGTGACCATCTTTGTGTTTTGAGGCTGGATATGAAGAAATAAATAAAGAAATCTTGCAGCTTTCAGTGCAGGAATATAGCCAGCTTCCAGTCTGATGCTGGCATTTCTCCTGCCATGATGGACAGGGTAGGTGTGACAGGGAAGGATTAGTGCACTATTGCAGCTTGTTTTCTAAGCACAAATATGAATGCTCAGCTGGAACACTGGATCCTTCCACGCCCACCCTGATGACCTGGCAGCCTGTGGGCAGCACCTTGAGATGTGTAGGCTCTCCCTGCTCTCCCAGGCTCCTGGAGGAGGTGTTTACAAATGCAGCTAAACTGTTCCTGCAGTGTCAGGTTTTCCCCCACTCTGAGTAAGAGCCTGGCTGTCAAACAAGATCCCAGTTCCAGGTCCTGTGCAGCTGTTTGCCCCCAGCAGCAGCTATGGATCTCTTCCTCACTGCTCTGTGCAGTGACTGTCCCATCTGCAGATGGGACAAGGTCCCAGACTGCACAAGATCCAAGGTCCTCCATGCCAGATACCCCCCATGTTTGCCTTGCACAGAGAAGGGTTATTTGCTGCCTGTCCATGACTTTCTTAATATCCATGTGAATCTCTCTTCGTGTAAACCACACCTTTGTGTAAAGGGATCTTTGCCTGCCCTGCAGGCAGCTCTGATGTACACAGCATGTGCCTGGAGCCCGCTCGAGTTTGCTTAGGTTTCTACTAAGCAATTGCATTCTCTCAGGAAATGTCAAAAAGCATCAATTAATATTTCTCCATCAGGCAGCAGATGTTACACAGATGAGACAAGAGAGCTTAATGTGCCCAGAGCTGTTTTGGCTTTCTAGGGCGGGTTGCAGCATCTTGCTGCTCCATCTTTTCAGTGGTCAGACCCAGATGGATTCAGGCTGTGTTTGGATGCTGGGGGGCTCTAAGCAACGAGTAGGGGCAAGCAGTGGGATGCAGAGGGTATAAATAGTAGTTGCTAGCCTGGGAGTTGTGGAGTGAGTGGCTGTGCCCGTGCTCAGGCATTGCTGTGCCCGTGCTGCCCAGTGTGCCACAGCTGTTTTCTCAGGCAGTTTTTCCTAATTGCTCCCAGAGGTGGATAAATCACCCAGCACAATGAAAACAAACCTGTTTTAACTCACACAGGCTGCAGCCTGAGAAGGGGAAGCTGCTGTGTCTCAGTTATGGAGGCAGGAGAGGGTTGAGACAGCTGACCCACTGGGAGCCTGCTTCAGGGTCACTCTTGGATCTCCCTGCTTTGTCCTGATCTCTGCCTGTGGATGTGCCCATGTAACAGCATCCCTCTGCTCCCACCTCCAGGTGATCAAATACACACTGGACCCTGTCTGGAAGCCGTTCACTGTGCCTTTGGTGTCACTGTGTGATGGAGATATGGAGAAGCTGATAAAGGTAACTCTGGCTTGCATTGTGGTGATCAGCCTCTTGACTGTTAAACATCTGAACCCCTGCAGCTGGCTTATTAACAAATCCCAAAGAAACAAACCACCAAACCAACAAAAAACTCCTTGTTTGGGGTCTTCAGCAGGAGAGATTGGGGACTTCAGCAGGTCTTGCAGGAGACAGTTCCTGTTTCTGAGGCTGGTTTGTGCTCCTTCCACCCCAGGTGGTGTGTTACGACTACGACAGCGATGGGGGACACGACTTCATTGGGGAGTTCCAGACCTCAGTGGCCAGGCTATGTGAAGCCCAAGATGCCTCTCCAGTAAGTGCTGACATGCTTTTGGGGAAGAACAAGGAAGCGGCTCCTCAGGGTTGGTGATAGACTTTGGTGCTTGCATCTGCACTCAGAAGAAGCCAAGTCCAAATTAATTTCTCCTTCTACCCAAACCATGAGTGACCCAGGCTATGCTTGTAGCTAAAACATCTGAGCTAAAAAGAGCTAAGGCAGACTTTGCTGAAAATCAGGCTCTGCTGGGATGTCTGAAGCAGCACACATGATTTGGGGGTGCCCTGTGGTTTGAGGGGACAGAAGGGGAGGTAGGACTTGCTGCTGGGGCTGCATCTGCAGCAGGGGCAGCCTGGTCCCCAGGAGTGCCAGCTCCCTGACAACTCAGCACCAGTTTTGAGCCAAAGGTGTCCCCATTTTGCCCTGAACTGCTGGCCAAGATCCGTGCAGATGCCTCCTGATTGTAGGTATGTTGTGAATACCTTGAAGAGCAGGGCTTTGCACTGCAGTCTTCACCAGGACTGCAGGCCAGGAGATCTTGGCCGAGGCATGGAGGGGTGTAAAACACCATGTGTGGTGCCTTGAGTCTCCTGTCTGGGAAAACTGAGTCACAAAGGCTTGAAAGTGCCCTGTCTAGGACTGCACAAAGTGGTGGTGCCCAAGGAAGGCATTGAGCTAGTTTTTCCTCTGGATTTGCAACCTACAGCCTGGGAATAAAATCTTCCTCTTCAGCACTGGAGGGAGGCTACCCCCCAGGACTGCTGCTGGTGGCATCTGCAGCCATGTGGCACAGCCCAGCACTGCTCTCACACCAGGGTCTGTCTCATGTGTTACAGCTCGAGCTAGAGTGCATTAATCCCAAAAAGCAAAAGAAGAAAAAGAATTACAAGAACTCTGGGATCATCATTGTCAAGTCCTGCAAAGTGAGTACGTTACTGAGATGGTTCCCTCAGCCCCTGACTCAACTTGGGTCTTCTTTGAGCTCGCCCCTTCCCTTCTGCCTCTGTTGTGTTTCCAAGGACCTGCATAGCCTGAATAGTGATGTCAATTCTGAAACACTGGGGTTTTTTTGTTTTTTTCTTTCAGATAACCAGAGATTTCTCCTTCCTGGACTACATCCTGGGAGGCTGCCAGCTGATGTTTACTGTAAGGGCTCTTGCTTCTCTTTACCCAGTAATAGTAACACCTTTGTAATGGGCAGAGCTGGGAGTGAGGTTCTGCATGAGATTTGGCACCAGCTTGGGGTGACTTCTCATGACAGTGAAGAGCTGCCCGTCTTGCTGTTAAACCATGTGGGTTTGGGGATTCTGGGGATGCTGACGTACATCCAGCAGCATGGAGGGAGCTGGATTTTGGCTGAAGGCCAGACTCTCCAAAATTTCTTCTGACCCTTTACAAAATGTCACCAACTTCTCTCCCCATTTCATGAGGTTTTAACCACCCTCATTTTTTTATGGAAGCTCTCCTTATTCTGAACCCAGATGGGAGGCTTTGGGATGTTACAGACATGGTGTTGGTCATTTTTACTGATATTTCCACCTTCTTTCAAGGTGGACCACAGCTTGTCAGAAGTAAATAAGCAAGAACATGACAATCCTGAGTGAAACTACCACAATGCAGAAGTGGTTTCTCAATTTCTGCAAACTTTCCTGGTGCAGTATCCAGAGAGCTGCAGGCACTTGCAGTTAGATCAGTTTGTATTTTGTTGTTTTATCTGAAAACATGATGGGGGAAGAGTAGGAGGAGGAGGAAGAGTTGCCATAGGAACAGCAATGATTGGGAGAGCTTTTTGTGTGCTGTTCTGCCTCTGTGTGCTTTGGTCTTGATACTGGAGAGTGAATAGAAGAGAAAAACAGTGAATTTCTTGGTAGTACAGAGCTATTGCATGAATTAGGTTTGAATGCAGAATTTTTCCCCCCATCTAAAGATCTGCTGGTTATTGGAGGGCTCCTCTTCCTCCCCCCAAGGAGCATCTTTGGTCCAAAAGGTGTGTTTCCAAAGGGTGCAACGCTGCAGAACACCTGAGCTGGCAGGAGGATGCTGCACACATCCCTGGCAATTTGGAAAGGCCACAGGTGTCCTCCCCACTGAGGGAGGGGTTCAGGAGAGAAGGGCTGAAGCCACAGAGAGAGTTTTGGGCCCAGTCCTGTGCCTCTCGTTGGAGGCAGACCTGCTGTGTCCCTGTCAGACCCATGGCCCGAGTGCTGCTATCAATGACAGTGCTTGCACAAGCAGGACCCTGCCTGTCTGACTCCACTGAGCCCCCACCACGTGCCTCAGTTTCCCTCTTGCTCTCTGGCTATGGTGGCTTGGCCAGAGCTGGGCACAGGGTGTTACAGAGGTGAACCACAGATTTGGTGAGGCTGTACAGCTGTTTGGTGAGGAAGTTAGGTCTTTGTGGAACCGTAGGATAGTTTGGGTTGGAAGGGAGCTTCAGTGATCATCTCATTCCACACCCCTATCATGGGCAGGGACAACTTCCATTGGACCAGCTTGCCCAGAGCTTCATCCAACCTGGCCTTAAACACCTCCAGGGATGGGGCACCTGCAGCTTCTCTGCACAACTTGTGCCTCACCACCCTCATCGTTCAACATTTCTCCCTTATCTCCAATCCAAATCCACACTCTTCCAGTTTAAAAACGTATTCCCTTGTCCTGCCATGCCTGTTTCACCCTGGCACAAGGTGGTGGCATGTCCTGGGCTATGATGTCTTCTTGCCGCAGCCAGGCCAAGGTCCCTTCTCAGGCAAACTGCCATTTGTCCTCTCCCATTATAGATACAGAGCAAAATCTCTCACAAAATCCCCAAGCTCAATTTAGCCAGTGGAGTTATTTTGGGGTTTGCCTCTCTGCAAAGCAAACAAGTCGAGTGCAGTCACGCTGCCTGGTTGCCTCGTCCCAACTCTTCCTTCCCAGTCGTATCAAATTGGGTGGCTCAGCATCTCATCTCTTCTGGCCAGATTTATCTGGGTCTGAGATAGGCATTTCTACAAATGCCTTTAAATAGAAAGCCTAATTTAGGAGGGAGAAAAATGAGTGCCTTCCTGACAGAGTCCCCTGAGATCTCAGCATATATTGGTCCCTGGGGAAGCCTAGTGAAGAGTAGGTCCTCCTTCCTGCAGGGAAAGATCTGCTCAGGGTTGTGATTCTTTGGTCAAAGACCTTGAGATCCAAATACCCAGATGGCCCTGGCTGCCTTGGTTTCCCTGGGGCTACTCAGTTCTTGTGCAGTTCTTGTACCTGGGAGATGGTCAGCGAGAGTCCTCAGCTGGAGGTGGTGGTGGCTTGCTCCTGGAGTAGGGGCTGCTTGGGGACACCTTATGTGATGCTCATTGATGAAAACTGGAGGGGTAAGAGTGAATGACTTTGCCTAATGTAGTATTTAATCAGCTTTTTGCAGGGAAGGTGAAGAAATGGATTTTGTTAAACTTTTTCAAAAGTTTGAGGTTTGGGGTTTGAGGGAACTGTGTGTGGGTCTCACAGCAATGGTGCCTTGGTGGCCCGGTGCTAACATTTGCTAACAGAGGATGGGTTTATAGATCTCTCTTGTCCTCCAGGTTGGGATCGACTTCACAGCTTCCAATGGGAACCCCCAAGAACCCTCCTCTTTGCACTACATCAACCCCCTGGGAACAAACGAGTACTTGTCAGCCATCTGGGCTGTTGGCCAGATCATCCAGGACTATGACTCGTAAGCACTGTGCCCTTCTGCCACCACCCCTGTTTTGCAGATGTTTCCCTGGCTTCCCAGGAGGCTTCTGAGGTGAATCTGCCTTGATCCAGGGCTAAGTAATACCTTAAGGATGTTATTTACCATAAACATCAGGATGCAGGAGGAGAGGGTTGGGACAGGCTTTCTCCTCTCCCCACATTGCTGCTGTGCAGAGGAAGGAACGTTAGCAGAGGTGGAACATCCTCTGCTGGAGGCAGGTGCCCTCAGCTTGCTGTTGTTTACTGTCAGAGCTGTGACCCCAGATTGCCTCATTCCTCAGACATCCTGAGGAGTGGAGAAAATACTCAGAAAAATGTCATCTCAGACATGGATAAAGAAAACAAAACAGAAGTCTGTTGCTCTCACTGTGATGGCTTTTGTGACCAAAATGGATGTTCATTTTTTAAAATCTCCAGGGTTACATGCCCGCAAGAGACGCATGTGTTTGGGCAAAGGATGCTCCTGGTCTCTATGGGAAACAGAGCAAAGCTGGACTCTTTTTTCTCTAAAGATCAAATTCAAGGCGGAATATCTGTTCTCTCTGTTATCTCCCATTTTAAAGTACTGTATGTTTTGGGAGAAGCTATGTGAGCCTGCTTTGTGTGTGTCAGTACACCCATATGTTTTCTTCCTTCTCTTTAGGGACAAGATGTTTCCTGCTCTGGGATTTGGTGCCCAGCTCCCGCCAGACTGGAAGGTGAAGTGCTGCGGCCACCTGAGTGTTTGAGATGGGTTTGTCCTGATATTGCCTGGGCAGGAGCAGAACTGCTGGGGCTTGGTCAGGGAAAAACCACTGGGGAGAGGGGGGAATGGGCAGATGTGGAATCTCTGCCAGTGAGATGTGTCAGTGTGGGTGGGCAACACGGCAGGGATGGGGCATAAGCAGCCCATTCCTTCATTCTGCACTGGAATGAAAGCAGCAGCTCCTTGGCATTAATGGGCAGAGCCAGGCATTGATTCATTTTCCTGGCAGAAGGCAGGAACAATTTTGGGGAAGGGAAAAGGCCTCTGGATGAATGTGTCAGACAGCAGCTAAGTCTGGAAGGGGGCTGAGAGCTAGGGAGCCTTGATGTGATGTTGCACAGGCAGAGCCTGTGAGGACTGAAACAGAGGAGCTTTCCCAAAAATCCACCTTGATATTTGGTTAGGATTGGACACTGGTCATACAAAGGCTGAGCTGCACATCCTGCTCATCTGGAGGGCAGGGAATGGGGCTGTTCCTGCAGCCTGGCTGGCAGATGGGGAGCATCATCTCATGGCTGAGACAATGTGCTGGGACACCACCACCATTAATTACTGGCTGGGTCTTTTGGCCACTCTTTGCTCACGCCCTTCATGTGCATTTTCTTTCTGCTCACTGGTTTTGAGGCGTTCCCAGCTCCAGGCTGGAGTTGAATCTCAGCAAGCCCTTTGTGTTCTGTGGGAGGGGAGCTGTGCTCTGGGCTGAGCACAGCAGGGCACGTAAGTCATGAGCAGCTGGGAACTGGGCTGGGAAGCTCATCACTGCCAACCCTCGTGGCTGGGGATGTCCTGCCCGCTCCAGCTTTGTGCTTTTCCCTGCTCTCCCAGCAGCCAGAATTCATATGACTCAAGTGGGAGCTCTTGCTGTTTGCCAGCCACGGAAGGAGATCCCTCCATGTGCACTTTGGAGCTGAATCATCCTCCTTGGCCTGCAAATGTCTCTGGTCTGTCACTTTATCACTTTTGTTGGGGAAATCTAGGTAGGCAGCTACCAAGGTCTAAGAGCCAGCTGCTGGCAGGATTTTATTGCTTGGGAAGAAGAATGGGAATGGCAAATGCAGTAGGGATGGAAGGGGCACAACAGCTTGGGATCATCATGGAGAGCATCCTGTTCTGCTGCCCATGTTTGTGTCAGTGCCCACAGGAAGGGCATTGCTGGGTTGGAAACAGCCCTTCTGGGAAGACTGGAGGTGGGTACTGGATTGAGGATGAGGGCTGGGGGCTCTGCAAGGGACTCCTGCAGCCTCCTGTGTGCCTCGAGATGCTCTGTGAAAGCTACCAGAAAAACTACCTTGCTTTTTCCCAGAATGATTTCTAAGCCCAAATAAACCCCACTGGGGAGCAGCTTCTTCCTCCCCAGGTGCTTGGCCCATGCCTACAGGTCCCCCATGACCCATCAGTTGTCTCATGTTATCAGTGGGTCCATCCCTGGTGCATCTCCCTGCACCACTCCAGCCTGGGGCTTCATCTCTCCCCAGCTCTCTGTAAGCATCACTGTCTCCACTCACTCGTTAAAGACTTTTTGGCTATCAGGGCTCATTGTGTAATTTCAAAGCCAAAGCAGCAGCTCTTCATGAAAACCTGTGCCCTATGTGACAGTGGACAGAAAGCAGGGACCACAGACCCAAGTAAAGATTGCCAGGAGATACAAGAGGTATAAATGGTGCTTTGTGCTCCCGTTGCCATGGCTCCCCCAACGCTTCTCAGGCACCCGTCGGAGCAAGATGTTTTGCACACAAAAGTCGCGTTGGAAATGTCAAAGAACATCTTGCCGTGTAACAGCTCTGTAGAGAGCCTCGAGTGGTTCCTAGTAGGGAACAGGAGAGGGGAGCAGATGGGTTGTGGTTTCTGGGGGATGAGCAAAGGCAGAGCAGCAGCAGAGAGGGGGATTCTTAATGTTGGAGCCACACTGATCACCTGGATTTGGGAGATGGGATCAGCCAGAGGAAGTTGGCGGCTTGACTGATGTACAGCCTCCAAGGCTTTCCATCCTTTTGCCTTCTTTATATATATAGGGAAACTGAGTCATGGTAAGGGTGGGATTCCTTCTGGATATGGCAGAGAACTCTCTGTGAGGTTGGTCTTACTCTTTGGGGTGGTTCAGAAGTTTCTCCCGTGGGGAGAGACTGGGGAATGAGATACCTGTAGGTGCTCCATGTACATTTAATTGGACGGAAATTGTTTTCAAAGTATAAGCTGAATAGGGAATGACATCCTTCCTTTTAAATTCTTTGTCATTCTGAAGCCCTCCTGTTGATTTTTTTTAGCAGATATGTATGTGTGTGTGTATATATATATATATATATATATATATATATATTTATATATATTTATATTTATATTTATATTTATATATATGTAAAATTCATAAAAACTCCAGAGGAGGTTTTGCAACACTTCTGCCATGTAGGGGTTCTGCTCTGTAGACAGTGAGGAACACAGCTTGAAACCATTTCATTGCTTCTTAAAAGAAAGAGAAACCCCTCTTTTGCAGAGCAAAACACAGAAATATTTCTGCCTGCCTATAAATACTCATGGCAGAGTTTTGAACGTCTTCTAAAAAAAAAAAAAGAAGCAAGCCCATTACAACCGTGAGTCAACTGAATTTGGGTATATTGCCCAAAAGCAAGGCTTCTGTGAGAAGGGGTGTATGCAAAACACGGTCATATGTTCAGCTTGTCTCTAACCTGGTGGCTGTGAGTGTTCCTGCTTGTGCTCTGCAGGCCTGGAGAGACCTGAGCAGGCTGTGGCCGCTCGCCAGTCAGGCAGCCCATCAGCTTTGCTGGCATGGGGAAGACTTCTGGTTGACTTTACTTTTGTTTGGTTGCTATTTCCCACCCCACAGCCTCTTGTAAAAACAGTTTCTGCTGCTTTCGACACAATGCCCAGCATAATTGGAAAGTCTGAATCAGACGCGTGTTGTGTTTGCAGCCTTGGGAGGACTCTGGTTTCAGATGGTACTTTGGGAATATGCCTGTCCTGAAGCAATTCCCTTGCTGAAAAGCTCAGCAAACCTCCACCCTTCTGAGAGGGAGACAATATCCTTGTTTTGTAACACTGGCACGAACTGGGTGGGAGCTTTTTTTTTCAGAGTCCTTGAGCTAGTGGCCTGAAAGCCCAAATCACCCCTTCAATTTTCAGAGGTGCTAGAAGAGGGAGTTGCACATCCTTGGTGTTCCTGAGAGTCTGTTTGCTTCTTAGAGTGCCTGAATTGCTGGGAGCAGAGTGAGGAATGTCTAACCTCACACATCTGGTGGCTGTTCCACAAGCAGGCTGTTGACCCACACCAGCACTGGAAAGGTTCATAGTGGAAGCCAGGAGCCCTCTCTTGCAACTGGTCTGCTGAGCCTTCTTTGCTGGCAGAGACAGGTTCAAAGCAGCTGCTGTCCAGTGCATCAGGCTAGTGATCAAGGTGTGAGGGCTATCTGCTCTTGCCACAAGATCTTTTTGCAAGACCATCTCCCTCAGCTTGAAAGGAGGTGGTGGAAAAGCTAAAGGATCTTGGATGTGCTGTGGTGGAAGGATTGGTTCATGGGCAATGAAAACCAACCCAGATTGTGCTGGGGCTCACTGTCCATCACACCCAAGCTTTCATGTCACCTCTCGTATGCTGCTTTTCACCCTTATGCTGACCCAGATGATGAAGTTGATTAACTGCTGGTTTGCTGTTGTACCTGACATGCCAGACCAGGTCTTCAACACAGCTCATTCTGTGCCTTCTTCCCTCCTGCTGCATCATCCTTGTGCAGAGAGATGGGGAATGGAGATGCTGCCAGGACTAGGACTCCTGTGATGAGTTTGAATTTTCTCCCTTTAAAACCTGCAACAGGATGAAGTAATTTCTCCTAGTGATTGGTGAGATGGCACAACTCTCTGAGAGCATCCCTTCTGCCTGCTTCCCCTCTGGGCAGCCAGCGGGAAGCCACCTGGACAGACCTGCTTTGATAACTGTGTACGAATGTATGGTGTGATAATTTCAGGAGGCTCCCTGATGGGGACACTGGGGAACTGGTTCATCCTCAACTGCTGCTCAGCCCTGACCCTGTTTGTGTTTGCTGTTTGGGTAGCAGAGGGCTGGGAAGTGTCACTGACCCAGCAGGATGAACCATAACTCTGTGACCACCTGGCTCTGCTCCAGGGGAGCATCACACCTAAATCAACCCTGCAGCATCAGCTAAACTGTTAGTGAGCTGCCTGCCCTGCACTAGCCTTCCAAATTAATTTGGGTCCTTTCTTCTTCACAGGTATCCCATGAATTTGCCATTAACTTCAATCCCAGGAATCCATTCTGTTCAGGTAAGCACCTACCAGGCCTTTAAGACTACTTAGATGCCTTCAGTGCCTTCTGTCCTTCCTCTGCATTTCTTCAATAGCACCTTCATCCCCAGATGTCTTCAAGGCCAGATTGGATGGGGGCCTGAGCAACCTGATCTAGTGGGTGGCATCACCACCCATGTCAGCCTGATTGGCACTAGCTGATCTGTAAAGTCCCTTCCAGCCTGAATCATTCCATGTTTCTGTGATCATGGGGGTTTTTCAAGGCGTGTTCAGAGACAAGACATGAACAGTGGAGCAGAGTACATGCTAAAGGCACACTCAGAGGAAAGCACAGAAAATTTGGGGGTGTGTAGGAAGGCCCAGGGCAAGATGCAACTGGATTCAGACTGTGTAAAATCCGCCTTCGCTCTGCTGTCTGGTGTGTCCTACCAGCCGTCTGCTCTCCCAGCAAGGCTGCAAGAAACACAAGGCCTGTTCAGCAGATGGGGAATTCTGACTTAACGCTCCATTTAGCAGCTGATAGCTGCTCACAATGGTGGCTGAAGGACTGCTCAAATCCTAAGTGGTAATGGCTACCATGGACCCTCTGTCTGCTTTTTGGTTATGTTCAGAGACCAGGAGTTGCTTTTTCTTTTGCTCCTGCTTGGCTGATTCTGAGATTTTTTCACAATCCCAAGGAATGCCTTCATTGACTGTGGGCACTATGAGGGCTTCCCCACCACAGAAGGTTGAGGACCCACTGCAAAGTGACTGAAGAGCAAAGCTTGGACTTTCAGAAAATTGGGGTGGAAGAAACTTGTGGATCTGGATGAGTTGGGCAGGAAGTGGGGGGAATAGAACTTACTTCAGCTTCATGACAGCAGGAGCTAATGATTTCTAATTGGGCTTGCTGTGGTCCTGAGTTGTGACGCTCTGTAATGTCTGGTTTCTCTGCTTTCCCTGAAGGTGTGGAGGGCATTGTCCAAGCATACTCTGCCTGCCTGCCCCACATCCGCTTCTATGGCCCCACCAACTTCTCCCCCATCATCAACCACGTGGCCCGTTTTGCAGCTCAAGCCACCCAACAGGAAACTGCATCGGTAAGTCCATGAGATTCCCTGATGTGATGGCAATCCTGATGGCTTTGGGGAGGGGAACACAAAGCCTGAGCTGGGTTTTGTGTCTTTCCCTTCCCTGTGAGTCCAGCCTTGCCAGTGGTGACCAAGGTGTCCTCTTAGGGGTGTGAAGAGCATCTGATGTGTGCAAGATAGAGCTTCCTTGGGTCCCTGTGGCAGCAGCTGCCCATGGAGGATGGCAGATCTGGCCCCTGGCCTTTGCTGGCCAAAACAGCTCAGCTTGGGCATCAGCAGTTGCATGGCAGGACATGTTGGGATAAAAACTTCCCTGATTCCTGCCTGGAGCAAAGCAGGATCACACCTAAAACCTATTCCCTACAAAGACCTTTTCCAGCCTTGCTGTGTGAGTGCTGTTGATCTTCCCAGCTCCAGGCATAAGGAAATACTGAATTTGGTTTAATTCAGCACGGATCCAGGTCACTCCTCATTTTTTTGTTTTCTGTGTTGCTGTCAGTGGGGGAGGGAGAGCCCACGGGCTCAGCACTGAGCAGAGGCACTAATCATATGCAAATTGCACCCCTCTGCTGGCACTAATAGTTTAATCAAGGGAGATTTTAAATAATGGGCACTAATAGTGCTGTCAGAGGCAAGCCTGGCTTGGCTCTCCAATTTTTTTGGCAGCACAAAGCGTTATTGATGAGGGATCTCACTCCCCCGGGGTCTTCTCCTCTTCCATCCCATCAAAGCCACCCCTGGTGCTGACGCTTCAGTGGCTGCCTGGACCTGCCCTCCTCTTCCTCCCGCTCTCGCTTGCTCCCAGCATTTCAAATAAAACCAAGAAACCTTTTAGTTTTTCCATAGCAACACAGATCACAAACAGAGCCCTCAGCTCTTAAGGGATGGGAGACTAAAACATCCTGGGGCTGGGGGAGGGACAGAGGGATGTTACACCATTGCACTCTCGGGGAAGGATTAATAAGCTTTGGGGAATTAAAACTCACCTTTCCAGCAGGGTCCCTGCATCCAAACCACCCCTTTTTTTACCTCATGCTGTTCAGTGCTGCCTAATCCCTCCAAGTCCTGCTCACCCGCCTGAGCCTAATTGCTGATATCATTAACAAATGGACCAGGAATCATCCCAGGAGCCCCTATGGATGCAAAGATCAGCCGTTTTAACAAGAAAAAGAGGAGAAAGGAGGCAGGCTGCTGGGTTGGTGTGTGATGAACCCCCCAGCCTGGTCCCTGTGCACCAGCAGCTCTGATTGTGGCTTGGCAGAGGTGCCACCCTGGCTGGGTATTATTGCAGCTGGAGCCCAGAGGTGCCACCAGCACTCCTGCTTTGTTGTCATTTACTGACACCACCAAAACTGTCACTGCTCCTTGGGGAATCTCCTACTGATGCTCTCCAGCAGTGCCCCCTGGGCCCTTGCTTAGAGTGATGCTCATCACTCCTACACTGCTCCTGGGTTTTAAGGCTGATCCCCAGCATCAGCTCTTACTTCTTTTGACCTCAGAAATACGTTGTGATAAACACTTTACAAGCTCTGCCTCCCCATCCCTTTTCCTGCATACTTTCCAGCATTTTTCTCAGATCATGTTACAGATTTTACAGAAGAAAGGGAACAAAGGGAAATAACCCTTTCCATGCTTCCAGTAGAAAGGCCAGGCAGGGAAAGGGAGAATCAGCTTAAAGTCATTATCAGCTGCTCCCCTCAAGGTTTTTTACTCTTCCTCCCATACTGGTTTCCAGATGGGTGAGGTCCAAATCCTGCTTCCATTTATGACCAGTGCAGGTCCTCTCCTCAAGTTTAGTCTTGTCCTCCAGACTCAGATGTTGCAGTCCTGCTCTGCAGACTTACATTTCACCATGATTTGCTCTCAGAAGTCCATGTTTAGATAAAAAACTAAACCCTGGATAGTGCTGTGCAGGCAGGGTTAATGCATCAAAAGGGGCTGGAGTGGGGAAGGGTCTGGCTTGGGAAAATTTCCTCACCCATGTCCTCAGGTTGTGTTTAAGCTCTACCCAGCCTTGTTAGTACTTGGGAGTTTAGCACTGCAGATCAAGAGTGGATGAAGCTTAGGGAAGGTTTCAGGAGATGTGGGCTGGAGGAAGACCAGAAAAACAGCCTTGGGGCAGCACTCCTTCCTTTGCTTTTCCAGTATGCTGCACTAGTGGTTTTCAGTGGAAATGGAAAGAATGAGGAGAGGAACAAAGGGCTTTAATGCTCTTAAGTGCTTGTTTTCATCATTTCTCCAGCTCTGTAATGTGCCAAAATTGAGCCATTACTTTCCCTGGAGACAGAGGAGATGGGATTTTGGGGGGTCCACATGCTCCAGGTTTGCTGAGCTGAGTCCAGCAGGACCATCTGTCCACCTCTTCCTTCCCCAGCTCTGCAGGACTGGCCCTGCTGCCCTCCTTTTCCCAAGGGAAGGGGAACAGTTTCTCATGCTGCTGCTGTCACCCCCAGCTTGCTGATATCCTCTGCATCCCATACCCATGGCTTTGTACAGGAGATGGACAAGCCCTGAGAACAGGATGGCCCCACAGCCTGGCAGTGCAATACAGGACATGCTCCCCATTAGAGCAGGGAGATGTTGATGGAGAGCACCCCAAAACACACCCCACTGTGTGTGGGCAGAGGGAGATTTCATCTCCCAGCTGGGCTTATGTCCCAACCCTGACAGAAATCCAGTATAGTTTAGAAGTTGAGTTTTCTGCATGATTTAGTACAGTAAATCAGTAATTCATAATATTTTGGAGTGAGAGCTGGTTTGTTGTTTGTTTAAGGTCTTTCAAAAACCAGGGGGAATAGGAACACCTGAATTTCTGGATTCTGCTAAAGGGCATGATGCCACCTGTTCTGGGAAATGGTGAACCTCACCCCCAAATCCCCAGGGGACCTGCTACTCCTGGACAAGTGGAGCACCCTGGCCACTCGCAGCCTGCAGTGCGAGCCCTGGCTGCAGTGTGAGTGCCCTGGCACTGTGTCTGACCCTGTGCCCTCTCCTCCACAGCAATACTTCATCCTCCTCATCATCACGGACGGGGTGATCAGCGACATGGACGAGACGAGACACGCCGTGGTGCAGGCATCCAAACTGCCCATGTCCATCATCATCGTGGGCGTGGGCAACGCCGACTTTGCTGCCATGGAGTTCCTGGATGGGGACAGCCGGGTGCTGCACTCCTACACCGGCGAGGAGGCCGTGCGTGACATCGTCCAGTTCGTGCCCTTCCGCAACTTCCGCAACGTGAGTGAGGGCAGCGGGAGGTGATCACAGGGGGAAATGGGGTGTCAAACCTGGAAATCACCCTGGAAGTGGAACAAACACGGTAGAGGCAAACAGAGGCAAGAGGTACCTGTCTGTCTTGCTCTGTCTTACCATCCCTCAGGGATGCTCCAGCATCAGATGTGCTGATCACATAAATCAGCACTGCTGGCAGGGGCAGAGGGGTAATTGTGCTCTGCAGCTCTGTGGTGGGCTCTACCTGAGCATGCCATGTTTGTCTACCCTCTGTGAGACAGGTGGGAGCAAAAACCAGTGACTCAGGGCAGGGTCTGGGTTCTTGCAGCAGAGTGGGGCAGCACTGGGCTCATGTCCCTCATCACACTCCTGTGCTGGTTTTGGTGACTCCTACTCAAGCCTCATCCAACACCCCTGATGTGCCACACACCAAGGGTTTCATGTTGAATTGTCCTGAGAAGGAGCCTCATGCCCCCTGATCCCCTGTAATGGGTGATGGTGGCACTGGCCCTGCATGTCCCCTCTGTGGGATGGGTTCATTGCAATCATCCAGGAGACAGCTCTGGGACAAGAGCCTGTTGCTGGCACAGGAATGATTGCCAAGGATGGAGCTTGTGCTTATCTGTTTTCCAGTTTTCCCCTTTTTTTGAATTAATCAGTGTCTTTCTATCTCACCTCCTGGCCACCCATACCTGTTTTTTCTGACCTACCTAGGATGTTTTATTCCACTGTACCAGTGAATACTCTCCTGGAGGGAAGGGTAGTATAGAATATAATAATCTCAGGTGTATAAAATGCTGGCTATCAATAGACTCTAGGGGATATTAAATGAAATATACAGCTAAGATCTGGAGCTGGGGACAGCCCAGCCATGTTTGCTCAGTTGCTCCCTTGTGGCTGTCCTAACACTGGTGTTGGTTCCCTTTGGCTAACAGGTCCCCAAGGAGACCCTGGCCAAAGCTGTGCTGGCAGAGCTGCCCCAGCAAGTTGTGCAGTACTTCAAGCACCAAAACCTGCCACCCATCAACTCGGAACCTGCATAGAGCTGTGCCAGGCTGCATCCTCTGCATGTTGCCAAAGCCTGTTGGTCCTGCCGAAAGCACGTTCCACATGCTTTTCAGACAAGAATACCCTCCCTGAATCACTTTGTACTTCTTAATTTAATTGCTAAGTTCTTAAGACTCATCCCAGCAAAGTGTCTGGATTCATTTTGTACAGTCTTGGCCCAAGGTAACACTAAGCAGCCAGGCCCTGCCTTGGTCCTGCTCCGTTGAGTCACTTTTCAGTATTGAATGTACTTTGTATAATTTCAGTGGTGCAGGATACAATTTTTATGATCAAAACTTGCTTTTTCCAAGCAATTAAATGCTTAATATATTATCATTCAATGAACTGGTCGTTGTATAGTTCATGTATTTGTGTTGTACCTGTATACCTGTCAGGTTCTGTGTTCATTTTTATACTGTGTACATGTTATATTTGTTATACTCAGGTTAATAAAGAAACTTGGACATTTAAAACAAGAGTCTTCTAGATGGGAAGATCTGGGAGCAGCTTACACTGTCAGCAGTGCTTGGTGTTTGGAGTCACCCTGACAGGTCTTACCCTGCTCCCTCAGTTGCTCTGCTGGCTGTGCCCCAGGATCAAGTCCACACTGTTAATGGCAGCATCCCAGAGGAAGATTTAGTGAAGGTGGAGATCCTGGGGAAGGCAGCGTGCCCTTAATGCCTGCCTGAGCTGAGTCTGTGTGCTTGGGAAAACCCTGGTGACCCCACAACAAAGCATCAAAGGGAGTTTCATGGTTCACTGCTGCTTCAACTCTATAAAATTTTTTTGAGTAACAAAAGCTCCGTGCTGCCTGGGAGAAGATGGGCTGGGTAATGAAATCCTGCTCTCCAGCAGCTCCTTTGAGCTGCTCATCAGCAATGTGCTAATTGCTGATTTATGCTATTCCTAACTAGATTAAGGTCTTTTGAAGCTGAGTGTGCTGCTGAATATCCGGCAGGAATCACCAGCCCTGCTCCAAACTCAAGTAGACTTGACTTGAGACTCCTCCCCGTTAATGGAAGCTTTTGAGGTGGGAGATTGCCATCCCTATATAAAGCCTGCAGCCCTTTCTGCACAGGCGTATGCTACTGGTTGTACTCTCTGCCAGCAACCTTGTGGCTGTCACTGCTGCCACCGAGTCCCCAGCACACAGATGGCCCTGGGCAGTCCCACAGTGAAGCAGCTCCAAGCACAGCACTGGGTGAGACCCCATCCCTTGTGAGAGGTGAGACTGCTCTGAGAAACATTTGCCTTGCAAAACCTCTTGGAAGGGAAAATAAACAACGAACACCACCCTTTTCCAAAGGAATAAACAGCCTTTGAAGGGTGGCTTGTTTAAAAATAATGCTGTATCCAGCTCAGCTTCCAGATCGAAGTCTGCGGCTTTGGAAAAATTATTATTTTTTTTATTTCCATAAGAGAACCTCACACAGCTGCAGGAGCTCGTAAGCTCTTCTGCTAGTAGAGTGTTTGTGGGGGTTTGTCGGGTTTTTTTAACACCTCACTGAAGCTTTAACAACTAGCACAGACAACAAGCGGTTTATTGAGCTGTCCCTGGGGAGGGGATGAAGCACACACTATGCAGTCATGGTTTTTTCTTTAAAATAACCAAAAAATACATCTGAATCCACCAGTGGATGAGTTGCTGGAGCCAGCCAAAGCCAGCTCTTCGTTTCCAGCTTTGGCAGCCCGGGGCAAGGTTACTGCCACAGCTGCCCTTTTCAGGTCTGATTTATCCTCCATCCCATGCACTCTGCACTCCCAGCACGTCTCCCAGGGCACTGGAGTATTTTAATGTCAGATGGCTTCTGATGTACGAAGGTAAATGGGACCAACAGATAGAGTGAGGAGCTGGGACAGCTCTGCAGCTGGTTTACATGGGCCAGGCCCTGAGAACAGCAGAGCTGACTCAGACTCAAAGGCATTCCCCAAGTGTCTTATTCCATTCTTCTAGGAACAGGAGAAAGGCAGAGGGTTCTCACATCTGCTTTTCCTGGGTTATGTCTCCTCCTGGCCTTGCACAGCCCCCTATACACACCATAATATACATACTATAATATATACACCATCTCACCTGCAGCCCACCACTGCATTTGCCACAATTGGCTGGAAACTCCCACTACAAATTTCTGTCAGGCATTTTGTCTGCAGCTGTGCAAGACACCACTCAGGAAAATGGCCCCAGCATACTGACAGCTGGGCCAGGCTGCTCTGACTCTACAGTCAGATTATTGGGCTAGTTTAATGCCAGGGAAGAACACAAGCAGTTCTCATACCAACTCCTCGAGGCTCTTGTCCATCCAACTTCAATAAAAAAAATGATTTTTTATTGTGCAGCCCTTCCATTTCATTCCATAGCTCAGTAAGATTAAAGTCACCAAAAGGAAAGCATTCAGGAGACTGCACAAGATCTACTTATTTCCCACCTGAAAGTGCCAAAATTACAGTAGCTAGAGAAGAGGCAGGAGCAACTCTGGAGCAAACACAGGAGGTGCCAGGCAGCCCATAACAAGGAATTGCAGTGTGCTTGTAAGGATCTGACTGTGGAACAGGGCTGTGCAAACAGAAAGGGTATTTGGCTAAGGATAGCTCCATTGTGAGCACAACTCCCCATTTCCTTTGGAAAATTCAACACTCAAGCTAAGGCATGAATCCACTACAGGCCTTGTTTTCTCTGCTCTTAGCCCAGCTGCTCCCTCACAAGTCCCTCAGTGTCACCTCCAGGTAACTGCACTTTGGTACACACTGACCAGGTGTCTCACAAGGGTAGTACATAGAACAAAGATACTGCCACCCTGAGCAGCTGAGCTGAGCTGTTCCAACCCTCCAAACTCCCAGCAGCACACTGAGATTAAAAGGATGGGCCCTCAGCTCTACTTCTCAGGTTCTCCAGCTTCTGTACAAAGGGGCAGATTCACCCACTCTAGATTCATGACCTTTAGGACTACTGCTGAAAAGATGCATGACTTATCAAAGCCTGGTGCTGGAGCAACAGCCTTTGAGCAGAAAAGCCAACTGCAGTTCCTGTGAACTCACCCAGACCAAGTTTTCCATCACCACCTCTGTTTTTGTGGGAAACTGACCTACACCCCTTGTGGATGGTAGTTTGAGGGAAGGCCTGGTTGGGTAGAGCAGAAATTGATTAATGGAATGAGAACAATTATGAATGGCACAGGCAGAGATAAAAAAAATGCATTCAGAACGTCTTTAATCATGTAACACTAAAACTTCTTTACAGTGTCATGGCAATCTACACTTCACCATCTGCTCAAATTTGGTTCTGCCCCCATTTTTCAAATACAGAATAAAAATGACATTTTAAAACAGAACACATGGCTGCTTCTACAAGACTTCACTGCTTCAAGTGATTATTTTTTGCCTGTTAGTCTTGTATAAACTTCTTAAATCAACATAATTCTTTCCATAAGAAATGTAAAAGATAAAGCTCTCTCCTCCATACCCTCAGACCTTTGTGACATGGTTAGGTGTGCCTTCTGCTTTAGGATGGCAGCTTTTCTTCCAGGCTCAGTATGCACCCCAGAAATGGAAAGTTGGGGATGGGGGGGGAAATAATGAGTTACTTCAGGAGTATCTGAGTGTATTAAAGTTGAGAGGTTAACTAGAAAGATTATATTTGGGGCAGAAGGATGCAACAAGCATCCACCAGGGCTTTGGAAGATATTCTGCACTACATTACTCACGGAGGGATTTTGTTATGGACCATCAAAGAAACTGTTGCCACGAAAGACAGAAGAGACAATCTTCCCAGTGGAATTGATAGTGCCTTCGCTGTCCGAGCTGGATTCTGAATCGCTGCTCCCCGAGTAGGCGCCCAGGCCAGGCAGGATCCCGATGCACACGGCTGCTGAGGGACAATGCACTGTGGAACCTCCCACTGAGCTACTCCCTAAGGGAACACAGGAGGGTTTTTCTGAAAGAGAGAAACCTCTGTCAAAAACCGGAGTGCAGGGAAGGGCTGATTGAAAGCCACGTGTCACTCACCTGCTTTTCCCACACCAGCAGCGGATGACTTCAGGATTTAATTAAAGCATAAGGCAGCTTTACGCTGTAATAAAGCCATTCTGACAGGAAGGACTTGCTACCTCAGGGGATTTTTTTCTTCTCATTACTAGTTTAAGCCCAGCTCTTACAGATTTTTTATTCTAAAGTTGTCAGTTTGATGCTTGTCAAGTACCAAATCCGCTAAATAAGAATAAATGGCTCTGCTTTGAGTAATTGAATATTTCTTTTTGCAATATAACAGCATAGTTGAGAAAAAGTTTTATTCCATCATTCTGCTAGTCAACATCTCCCATCTTCCATGGCTAATTAATTATTTCTGCTGTTTTGAAACTTTACTGAACAGAAGGAGATTCAGGAAGCGCCTTGGGTTGTCGTTACACAACTGCAGCTCACCCGATTTGTGTCAGAGTATCTTGACAGCAAGTCAATTGCAGCCCTGACAGCTAAAGCTGAAACACAACTTAATTTTTCTTCTAGTTCCCCACAATTTTCTGAAACAAATTGATTTCAGGATGGACTGAATCACTTCAGAGCATAAAGCTGAAGTGGATGTACACAAATACATGCAATGCTGCTGTGAAGAGGAAGGGAATGAGCTGCTCTCCATGTCTCCTGCCCACAGAACAAGCATTAGGCTTGAAATGCACGTAAGGACAATTCCATTAGTTATCAGGTTAAACTCTTTAATAAACTCGCAAAGGAAGGTGCACAGTCTCTGTCTGTGGAGACTTAAGAGCTCCTTAGACAATTATCTGTCAGGACTGGTTTGGGCAGGGGACATCCTGATAACCTGCAGAGGTTCCCTGCAGCCCTGCTTTCCATGAAGGCTGTCAGCACCCACACTTACCATTTCTACTGCTTTAAAAGAAAATGTGTCAACCAAAGCCTGTGCTGTCTTGCCCGGTGACAGAACAGAAAAGCAAAGCCTCTATGAGATTTAACCCCAACTCAATTGCTGTTCAGTGACAGACAAACAGTTTCCCACATGCAGAAGCTGGGACATACCTTGATTCTTTTCATCATGGTCAGTGTCTAGTTTCAACCTTTTCACACTGTTACCACCATCTGAACTGTGGAAAAAATGAGAAAGTGTCTTGTTCTTCATAGGCAACCACTTAATTACTGTGAAGTCATTGTTACATCTTTGCCTCAAATGCTACAGCAAATGCCAGCAGGGTCCCCTGATCACCATCACCACTTCCAACTGCCATTAACTGGGGCTCCTTGGGGAATGTGCAGGATCCAAGGAAGCATTAACACTTACACTACAAGTATCACTTGTTAACTTGGGAAAGGAACATACCTCTTAGAGTTCAAGTCAAACCTCTTGCACAGCAACCTAGAGCTGCTTATTCAGCAGGATGTGCCCCACAGGAGACTGGGAATGACTACCTGAGCTTCAGACATCCACATGACCACAGCCTTGCACATGTGGATGATTACCACACCTCCTGGTGCCAACATCCATGGCTCTTCCCTTGCAGGGCTTCCTTCCCCTCCTTCAAGCACCTAGAGAGACTGTTCTAGAACATCTAGAAATCTTGCACTCCGTAAGCCCAGACAGTTTTACAGCAATTCACAGAGCTGCAGTGTCCAGGAATGTTCTTTCTGGGTCTAAAGTGGCATTGGGAGAAAGGAGCATGACTTGGACTTCTGACTCTTCAGAGTTTCTATAGCTCCCCCCTGTCACTGCTCAGGTTTACCCCCCCACTCCTACATGTTCCCAATTCTAAGGCATCCACATAAACAAATGCTTCCCAGATTCAGCAGAGATGAACTGATGAAGCATGAGCATTATTATGCATTAACTCTTTTCTGTCCCTATCAGAACATGCAGTACAGATGAAAGGTTATTCTGTGCAGAGAGCTTTTAATAGTAATAAATCCTTTACAGGAAATTACAAAGCTCAGGGAGCAGATGTTGAGCTCACACTACACTTGCTTTAGGCCACTTTGCAATAAAAGATAAGATGGCAAAAATAGAAGACTGCAAAGCAAGTCTGCAATGGCACTGACATGTCAGTTAAGATGCTCTCTTTAAACAGATGCCATCTGCAGACTTTAGAAGTACCATTAAGCACATGCCAGCTCCTTTTCTACATCCTACTGGGTTAAGTACTATTAGTTACAAGACAAAAACAACATTACTGGCTGCTTGTTATCAGCTCAGGGTTTTTCTTTTCTGCCTTCCCAAAACTCAAACTATCACCCAAACCCACAGACATTAGGTGGTGAAAGTGCTTACTTCAGTGTTCAGACATGCAATTAACTGCTGTACTGAGAGCTAAACATCACCCTACAAGATAAGCTTCTAAAATAATCTCACATTCTCTGAGACGATTCAAACACACCGAATTTTAAGATGTCAGTAATCATCTTAAGCATTAGATGATTCATCTGTGGCAAATAAACCTGGTCCCACATGCATGGTTTCTCCATAACCTGCAGCACACCAGCAGCTGTGTCTGCAGGCCAAGATCAAAGCAGCAAATACATCACAAACCCAGCTGTGACCTCCCTGGGATGGAAAGTGTGTTGATGTATCAGTGTAAATCACTGAGGAACGTGCAAAGTTTCTCTGATATCCTCAGGACCAAGCTGGTACACAAAGCTTCTCTCTTGTACCCTTGTCTCCCCCATGCTGTCCCCAGCAGCAATTAAAACAGTCCATTTTAAACACAGGTAAAATTGGCTGATAAATTAGGTAACCTGAATGAAATTGAATTCGTGAGGCGATACCAACATCTACAAACAGAGATGTAAAATAGATTCCCTCAAACCCCAAGCAGGATTGCCCAAGCCTGGCACTCTAAAATGAAGATCCTACCCACTTGCTTTACACACACTTATCTATTTGATTTGCTTCATGTTTTTCCCCACGGTTTGAGAGCCTATAGAAACAAGACTGGTCTTTTCTTATACCTTCCCCCTTTTTTCTTTGGGGCTAAGGTTTACACCTCACTCTCTGGAGGCAGTTTTGGCCTGTCTCCCTTTACACTGCTAACTAGGTTCCGTTCCTCATGAATTTATAGAGGTGTGAAACTAACCTTCTGTGTTTCACAGCTCCTGCCAACAGCTTTGCCTGAGAAAATTTGTTCTTGTTTTCCACTGACTTCATGGGCAATTTCTTCTCAGTTTCCTTCTTTGGGTCCATACTGACTCCCACTTTAGCGAGAGTGCTGTGAATTAAGGGTTAAGGATCAACTGGGAAGGAACAGGGAGAACAGACATTTCCTCCCTGATATATTTAGCCAGCTCTGCTGACAGCAGCGACCGAAGTTCATTCACATATTCTATCAAAATAAACTTATTTGTAATGACATTGAGCTGGTATCCTAAGCCAAAAGAGAAAATACTTCACCCTCTGGGCTCAGAGCTCTCTTGGGTATCAGGACCAGCTCTTCCTGTGAAGATGTCCAGGCAGCAGCCTGGGAGCTGCTGTTCTGAAGCCAGAAAGGTGTTAACACAAAACGCTCAGCACCCATAAACATATCCACCATCCTGCCTTTTCCTAAAGGTCTTAGAAAAGAAAAATGTGAAGCTGGACCAAAACAAACAAATTGAAAAGGAAATGCAGTGCTTCCCCTTCTATGGGGATCAACACATTTGTAATTCAAATCTGCTGCTCCACACTCTAATCCTTACCAGAAAAGCTAAGTAGGAATATATGCACTCACTTCCCCTCCTGGAACCATCTTTTTGCTGAGCACAGCAGATTTCAGCCTAGCAAGACAGAACACTTCCATCTTTGGGGTTTGGTCTTTAGCACTCTACCTTTTCAGCTCATCTTTCTGTAAGGACCACAAGGCTTCTAGTCTGAGCACCAATCCCAAGAGAAAGGAGACATTGATTAAGGGGAACTGTGGTCCAAGATTTACCCAAAAAAGACTGCAACTGCTCAGAAAAGCAGAAAAAAAAACCTGACAGAAAAGCTAAGTAGATTAAAACAGTGTTAGCAAGGTGGAATGCATCTGAAACCTATAATGAAGTGGAGAAGCTTAAGCAGGTTCTCAGATGGGATAAGAAGGAGTTGGGTCTGTTTATTAGGGGACACTCTGCACACACTGAACACATCTCCTTGCGTGATGAAGAGAAATCTGTCAAAGACCCTGCTTGTAGATGAGGTACCAGAAGAGTCACACAAAATTCTGCAAGAACTTTAACTGCACAAGCAAAGGCAAATTAACCTAGTTTAAAACCATGTTTATAAACTCAAATCCCGTGTTCTACCAGTTTCTCCTCTGCCTACAATTCCACAAGCTGGAGTTTCACAGGTGCCTCAGTCACTGCAGACATAAATTGGATAGCGAGTTTCATGTTGATGGCACATATATTTAAAGACATAGCTTTTTCTCCCCACTGAATATCTGAAAATCAAAAACTCTTAGACTTTGCTTTGAAGTGAAACTCAGTCTCCAACCACTTTACAGACAGGAATGTTCAGATGCCATTTATTATTTGATTTTCCTACACATATAGCAGTAATCCAGGCTGTTCCTTACTTCAACCAAAAGACTTCTCAGCCCAAAACACTTGAATTTTATCAATTTTTGAAACAGCACAGGAGTGCCATCCTGTGGCTGTCTGAAGTCATCTGAAAGCTCCTTGTGCAGAACAGGATTTGATGCTGCCACACAATTCTTCCATGCACTGCAGTGTTCAACTGCCACATTTAGGTCCATTACCTTGTTATAATCTGTATTTTTCTTCTATTCTATATATATAAGCCTGGCTGAGGAACTCAAAGGCTTTTCTTTTAAAAGATACCAAATTGCAGGCTTTTAGTTTCCATCCAGGATGGCATTCTCCTAAAACTCCAGAACTAGAAAGGCACAGCACATTTTTAGGAGGTATTTTATACATCCTGCTGTCATTAGCAAATGTAATGCTATATCCAGCCAAGAAGTGTTCCCTCTCAGGAAGACAACATTAGAAATAAACCTCTCAATCTTAAATATCAACTGCACTAAACAAGCTGTCCTTCAGTACAGCCAGCTTCTTGGAGGGGGACTGTTCCTACATTTAGATAGCAAGATACATTTAGTGAAGACAAGATGATCTTGTTCTCAAATACTTCTTGGAAATGGTTTAAAAAATATTTGTAAATCTTTATCTGAACAAGGGGGGGTCTGGATAAGGTAAGGAACAAACAAACCTAGTTGTTTATGCAGGAGAAAGAAAAATTCCTATTCATCCATGCATATGAATTTCTTATGCTCAAGAGTACATTAAAATATTCCAAGGCATATTTATCCTGAAGATGTATAATTTTGTGATTGTTCAACTTGAAAAATTAAGGGAAAAAAAATCATCTCTGTACTTGAATATTGACGCAGTTTTTACCATGAAATTAATGCCTCTGGGTAGTTTAAATTAGATGCTATACCAGGAAAAAGAGCAAATAATGAAATCCATTGGTTTGACATTCCTGTTATTAATTTAGAAGAGCACTTAAACAGTACCTATAGGATTTTTGTCACTGCAGTGATAAACCATTAGTAACAACCTGCAGAAGCAAAAAATACTTCTGCATTTCAGAACACCACCAAAAATTTCAAATACAAGAACACAAGTCATTTTTCTCTGAGGTTGCTTGAAATATTATGGTTAAATTAAAAAAAAAAAAACAAAAAAACAAACTAAAAAAAGGAAATGAAATGGGCAACACTTTTGATTTTCTCATGAGATGAGGTGACTATAAAACATTCTCCCTTCCTCCACCCCATCAGCAATAAGTTCTACAGTTTAATTTTTACAGCAAGACTTCAGATGCAGAGCCACTGATATTAGTAAGAGTGCATAGACTGAGGTAAGATGACCTGTACATCCTGATCAGGCTGTTCAGGGATCTGTGAGTTATGTGGATAATTCAAGGCAACTTCAGATTCCCCCAGGGCTGGTATGGTTCACCCCAGATGTACGTGACATAACGAGAGCTGGCAGCTGCTCCCACAGCACAACCCTGCATCAGCCAGCCCCAGGAGCAACCATCACCAAAACTAAATATATCCCATGAATATCCCACTATTAGATCCAGCAAATCAAGAAAGTACTCCAAACCCATCAGCTATCTGCAGCCTATTTCTGTAGTTAGAAAAATGCATCAGAATTATTTTTTTATAAACTCATTCCTGAGCTAATTGAGATGCTCTTCACAGGACACACGCTCCAAATTGTAAATCATTGACTAACACCAGGTAAGACCAATCTTTCTAGTATCATCAGTATTCAATTTTATTAGCTCACTGGTTTTAGTCACTTCCTTGTGTCCACAAGCTCTTTCATTTATACTAAAGCTTCCCCAAGAACTTGTGTTTTGTTCACCCATACCTCAAAAGCAACAGAGACAAGGAAACCATCAGATTCCACACAGGTTCAGTAAATCTCAAAAAAGCAACATTTTGCTTAGCACAGAAATACTCAAATCATTCCAACCTCCCTTGACTGGCACTAATTAGAGAGGAAAAGCATCCTATATGATTTTCTAGCTTATTTACAAGAAAATTAGGCATTTAACAGCAAAGCCAAACTGCTGCCTACAAGTGTGTATTACCCAAAGCAGCCAAGACTCATGGGCACTGACATCCCAGACAGCACATCTGCACAGATGTATTTAATTTCTCAATCTGCAGTTATCAGCACGGGCGAAAGTATCTAATACTCCAAGAAAAGTAACAGAGAGAGCAATCCACACATTCTTTCAAACAGGTATGTTAAAATCAGGAAATATACAGTTAAAAAAAAGAAGACGTAATTTTCCATAAGAAGACGAAAGCAAAAGATTAGAAATAATAGACTGGTTTGCCTTATGTTCTCCTTCTCTTTTTAGTGATTTCGTAACCTCAATAACAGAAAAAAACAAACCCTACAAACATTGGAGAGGGAAGAAGGAAAGAAAAGTATCAAAGTGGGAGTTGAGGGGGGAATATCAATCATTGCAGAGGTCTATCAAAGCTACAATGAAACCATTAAACCTTGAAAGTGTATCATTATTTTTATAAAACTGCTTTACAAAATGTGTATAATGTCAACTGACAGAAAAAAACTACAGCCCACTCTTACCCTCCTCTAGGTAACCACCAGCCATTTTAGTGCAAAGGATATTCTGTATTCATTTAATTCTTTCAGCTCTTCTTCCCTTCGTTGCTTTTCTAGTAGCTCTTGCTGCCGAGAAACCTCATCAAGGAAATGCGTCTCATCTTCATCTAAGCCTCTTACCATATTTTCTGAATAAAGAAAGAAGAAATTTGTTGGTTTCAGACACCAAGTCTAAGTCTGTCTCCTCCGAATGTTTTTAAACCAACCCATAACTAAAAAAGACACATTACTTCTGCCCTCAAAAGAAGATTTTCTTAGACCAAAAATTCCTACCCAATTAGTTTTAACACCTGTTCAAAAATTTTTAAAAAGTAGAAGCAAGACAACTTGTAATTTCCAAATAAAACCCAATTATTTCTAAATATGCTACCACACTTTAAGGAAAGTACATGCTAGTGCAGCGGGAAGGTCTTTTATTTCCTGTTCTGCAAATGTTCAGCACCTCTTGAGTAAATTATTTAATTAGAATGACAATAAACATTGTGTTTTAGAAAGATCATATCTTGCTGTTTGTAGTCATAATCAGAAATCTTAGCCCAAACATTGCCTTTAGTCTTCGTTAAAGTTTAATTCCATAGGAGGATTTTTAGGCTTTTTACATGAAGTCACTGCATTTTTAATCTTCAGCCACATAGGCAAGCCCTGGACAGTTTGAGGACAAACTAGGAAATCCATTTATACTGATAATTGGCAAGCTTGTTTCTGACAGAAAAGGTCTGGAAATCAATTATTATTTGAGGTTACTTTATAAAAGCCAATCCCTGTCCTTCCAACTCATGCAGAGCTCATTCATAAATCTTTGAACAGTAACTTGTAGCACTCACTACTACTGCTGAGGGCCCCTTCAGAGAGCAAAAGCAGTGAAACTTGGGACATTTTTTGAAGCAAGTGGCATGAATTAGTTTCACTTTCTGCCTGCCTCATCTGCAAATTAAGACGAGCAGCCACTGAGGTTCTGTGAGCT
Organism: Certhia americana; assembly: GCA_018697195.1. Lineage (NCBI taxonomy): Eukaryota > Metazoa > Chordata > Aves > Passeriformes > Certhiidae > Certhia > Certhia americana. The sequence continues at coordinate 14,478,964 of CM031867.1, read as the reverse complement.
GAGGTTTTATTGACGTTCTCTCCCAGGAACTCTTCAGCAGGTTTTGTTCTCCAGGTTAGCTGGTATCTGATATTCTCCAGGGGCTGCCTTAAAAGCCAAAGTGGATTTACTTCTCAGGGATACTCCTCATTCCAGTATCTGGATTATCAAAGCAAAGGCGTTGCAGATCTAATATAACTGAGCAAGAGAAACTATTTAGACAGTTATTAGAAACCTTTCCCGTTCAGGCTGACAGCAGTCAATTTTTGGGTGGCTCCTTGGGCAAGAATTGCTTAGTCATGTTACCAAAAATGACTGGGATCGAAAGTTTTCTGAAGTTTACTGGAAACTCTCCAGGTGGAAAAAATCCTGTAAGTCTTTAATATATTAATACTGCTATCTGTACTTGCCACTTTTCAAAGGGCTTTTCTATAAAACCAGAAATTCAATCATCAATAGAAATTAGGTTCCCATTTCATTAGAAGAGTCAAACATCTACTCTTGTAGAATCAAAACATGTAAATTTACTTCTTCCAAATCACAACCTTAACTCTCAAATCAATTTCAGTCAAATAATTATGGCTTGGAAATTTAATAGCTGCTCTAACAGGATTTCTTTAATTGATTCAAGTATGTGTTAAAGGATGAGTTCAAGAGTCACAAAACCACAATACATTTCCACTTTTTCATGGATTGCTATCAAGTTTGGGGTTTTTTGGGGTTTTTTTTATTTTATATGCAATATAAGCTCAGTTTTCAACACTTTACAGGCGTGCAGCCTGATAACTGCCAACATCTTTTGAGTTTTGCATGTGTGCAATGCTGCCTCAGAACGTGTTGCTTTAAAAATCCAGGATTTCAATCATACTCTCCTGAAGCCTTTGTTTCCCTCTCAGAGGGGAAGACAAGACACAAGGATACATCCTTTACTCAGAAGTTGTGCACAGCTGTTGCATACAACACATGCAGTTTGCTGCTGGTGCTTACTGAATTTAAATTGCTCCTCAAACTCCTGCTGCTTCTTTTCTCTCTGTTCCTGGAGCCTTTCATACAAGGACCGTGGGTCATATGCCTCCTCTGGGCATTCTGAAAGGAACAAATCAGGAAGGGAGACCATATGTTAGAAACACTCAACCGCCAACAGTTCTCAGTTCCTTCATGCGAAAACCTTTTAAATCACAGAATATAAATAAACGTTACTTTTTATTTCTATTTTCCACAAAAGTAGAAATAGATCTTTTCCACTCAAATCTTTTTCCTGTAATCACTAAAATTTAGCCCATACCTTTTGGGTCCTCAGGTTTTCGGACCTTTTCCCATTCCTCTTGCCTTCTCTTTCGTCGCTCCTCTAACTCTGCTTCAGACACGAACCTCTTGTTAATCACAAGGTCAGCAGTACCATCTCCCCCATCCATTGTGGAATAGTATCTCCTAAAAACACAATATGCAAAACATCAGGAGTCTGATCATGCTTTTCAGTGAGTGGGACATTATTAAATATCCTGAAAAACAGACCCGCTGCCCTTACAATAATTTCAGTTTTCTAAAGAACACTGCACAGTAAGCACTGACTGAGACACAACCTCACTGCCTACAACTGCTAAGACTAATAAGGATCATCTATTACTCCTTCTTTACTCCTTTTTCACAATTATGTATTTCCTGCTAGTTGTCTGCTTCAGGCTGTTTTTCTGAAAATCACGTTTTAATGGATTTACTTTGCTTAAATAAATATTAAAAAAAAAAAAAAAAAAAAACACCCTCAGCTACACTCTCATGCTTTTATTTCTGTTCCGAAGAGAAAGTGATAGCAAAACATCAAATCCCAAATTCTTTCTGCCCAACCTATGAAAATCTGAGAAAGCCTGTTTTCAGTTGTTGAATGCATGTATTTGCAAGTGATTAACAGTGAGATTTCAGAAATTAGCAGCTGTTCTGGTTTTGGCTGGAACAGAGCTGAACTTCTTAGTAGCTGGTACAGCTCTGTGGTTTGGGTTTAGTGTGACAAGAACACTGGTAAGTAACAACTTTGCAGTTTTAGCCTAAGTCAAGGACTCCTCAGAGCCTCTGGCTCTGCCAGCCAGGAGCTACACAAGAAAGCTGTGAGGGAGCATGGCCAGGACAGCTGTCCTGAACTGGCCAAAGGGATATTCCACAGAACCATGACACAGAACACTGGCCCAGTACAGAAACTGGGGACACCTGGCTGGGAGGCCAACAGGTGAGTGAGAGAGGGAATTCCCCATGGCTAAAACAGAGCTGAGGTTAGAAAATGAGCAGCACTTCCCCTGGAGAGAGCACAGCCCCTTCCCACACAGTGCAGCCACCCTCTGCTTCAAGATTTCAGTACCAGGTGCAGGGTGGACATGCTCCAAGTAGTCGAACTGACAAGGACACCTGTAAGGCCAGGATGAAACAAATTGCTTCTGTAAATCCTAGGTGTCTCCTCTCACAATTATTCTGCCAGCTCCATGCTAAACAATGAAGCCCTAATGCCTGTTTTTGTTTCAAGCCTGTACATCTAAACTGTACACAGAAGGACAATACAAACACAACACACAGAGCTGTTCATTTAAAGACATGCAAACATAACTTTTTTCTCCATTATTATCTCCTAGGTATAACTGCAGCAAGTTAAGGACTGCAGAGGACTGCCCACAGTTGATTGCCAAGTACTATTCATTTGGGATCTCACCCTGTCTGCATTTCAGGACAGGAGAGATCCCAGAATGGTTCCAAGGAGGAAGGGATGCAGAAACCTTTCCTAAATAAGGGAAGAAACCTGTTTATCATCCTTCATACTACAAGGAATCAGTCCTGCAGGAAGTCCTGAAATCCTTAGAAAAAGTGATACTTTTGGGGGGTATTGCTTGTAACAAAAACGAAAAAACAGAGGCATCAGGAGAAATCCAGGACAGAGCACCGGAAATATGTTTTTTACAGCAGGATGCATTCATAATGTTAGTATTATTAAAAAAAGTTAAGAAAAAAAATTCTCTTAAGAGCTGAGGACAGGAAGGACAGATCCAGGGCTGGCGACTTCTGTTCAAACTTTTCTTTTTTAATATCTAACAAAAAAATCCACCCTAAGACAAGTCCACTTTCCACTTGCTCTTTGAGTGTAATTTCTGAAGGTGGTTTGAGCTGGAAACCAACAGAGAAGATAAAAATTGAATCTCACTGCTGAATACAGGTCCTGATCACAAGGCCAGCTTTCCTATCCAAGTGCTGCATAAACAACACAATTTGTTTCTCCACGTGTCATCTCAATCTATGTATTTAGAGAGGAAAGAAAAGGCTCCAATACAATGACAGAAAGTAATAAAAGCAAACTGAGAGAGGGATTCTGCACGAACACAGTATCCTCTGGGGACTAAAGCCTTCAGCAGCAAATCACCTGGATCAGTCAGTTCATTCAGACAATAAATTCTCAGATACATGAAGTGGATTAACATCCATTTATAGCCTGAGATTCGGCAATGGTGTTTTCAACACCAACCTGAAAACCAGTGTCTGATGCTGACAATCCCATTTTGGGAAAAGAGATGAGGGAGAAAGAAACCATCAAGCAGCATCAGATTAAAGTTCACTTGCATTTAAAAAGTTTGCTAATCTTGCTGTATTCTTTGCCCTCTCCCATCTGAAGCAAACACAAACCAGACCCGACAAAAAACACGCACTTGGCAACTTTTCCCTATTTATCTACGTTTTCATCTGGTAACTGTATTCTAGGGCTATGCTGTCACTGCAAATGACAAAAGTTTGTCACAGTTGTAGACCGCAG
>CM031867.1:14319473-14475191 GCA_018697195.1 Certhia americana | reverse complement strand
CACCCCCAGGATCAAAAAACCTCCCAAACTCCACAAGCCCTGCCACCACTAGGCTGGAACAGATGCAGAGCAGCGACGGTGTCTGGGGTGCCTGAGCGCAGCTCCCAGTACATCCAGCCCTCGTTAATAACAAAGACTACTCACCTCCCCGTTTCATCCAGCCCTCCCCACGGACCCAAGCCGGGCAGCCCCATCAGATGCTGCGCTGGGTGCCGAGCCCGGAGCCGCCGGGGATGAATCGCTCCCCACGAGCCCGAACCGCCCCCGGACCCCGCTTCCTGCCGTGTCCCGGAGCTCTGTGCGGGGATCCCTCCCGGGCGTGCCGTGCTCCAGTCGCTCCGAGCCCTCACTGCCAACTCCTCTCCTCACCTTCCCTCCAGCCCCTCATGCCGGGAGCGGCCCCCGGCCCGCCGCGCTGGCGGGGCCCAGGCCCGGCCCTCTTCAACCCTACACCCGAAAGGCCCCGGCGGCCCGGCCACGGTCACTATCCCCGCCCCCGAGCGCTTTCTCCGGCCCCACCGCCCCGAGCCCGCCCCCGGCACGTACCGCGGCCCCTCACAGCGAGCGGCACCGCCGGGCCCGCAGCGCCGCCATTGACCCCGCTCCCCTCCGCCGGCCGCCCCGCCCCGCCCCTTCCGCCCGCCGCAGCCAACCGAGCGAGCCCTTCCTCCGGCGGCCCCGCCCCCGCGGCAGCCAATCCCCGCCGCTCTTGCGGCGGGCAGAGCGGCGCGCGGAGCGGCCGGGGGTTGGCTGGAGCGAGGACGTCACGGCCGCTCCGCGCCGCGATTGGGCGAGGCGCAGGCTCCGGGGGCGGGGCTGAGGGCGGGGTGGGTCGCCTGGGAGACGGCGGGGGGCGCGGCCGCGGGCGGGGCGGGGCCGGGGCCGGGGCGGGGCCGTGAGTCGCCTCCATCTTTCGGCACAAAGGAGCGGCGGCAGCGCCGGGCCGGGGTCGGGCAGGGGCGGAGGGCGTGCGGTCCGCGGCGGCCCCGCTGCGCTCCCGGCGGGGCTGCGCCGAGCCGAGCTGAGGTAAGGTAGGGCGGGTGCGGCCCGGCTGGCGGGTGTCGCGGGGCTGAGGGGAAGGGACAGCGCCGGGCTGGGCGCTGGTGGCCCCGTTGGCGGCCGTGCGTTAATGAGTGAAGGCACCGTGCTCAGCCCACCCCGCCCTCCTCTCCCTCAGGGAGCAGGTCCCGGTTGGGGCGGGGGCCCGGCCAGCGCAGCCCCAGGCAGCGGCCCCGGATCCCCTCAGCTCTGGTGGTTAATGCAGGTGTCCCTCAGGGATTGTAGGCACCTCTGCCTGCCTCGCCCGTGCCTCTTCACCTGCGGAGGGCAAGCAGGGGGAAGACGCTGGTGGGCAAGGTGCAGCCCCCGGGCTCGCTGAGCTCTCCCGGAGGCCCCGGAGACGAGCGGAGCTGGGCTGGCGTGTGGAGTTGGGAGCTCGCTAAAAGAAAGCGGCAAAAGGTGAATGAACGAGGGGTTTGGAGAGCTGTGGCGCCCCGAGTCCGGGGCTGGGAGGGGTTGGAACTTCCTAAGGGAGCCTGCCGGGTGCGGGGAGAGCCCCCGGGGCTCTTATGACTTGCAAAACACGGGCTTGGCTCCAGCGGGTTTGGTGTGCGAGGGGCAGAGTGACACCGAGTCGCGGAATCGCAGACGTGGTAGTGCTTGGCAGCTCGGAAACACGACAGCGTCGTTGAGCCCTTGAATATTGTTACATGAGTGTGCGGAGTCAGAATCCTGGGAACTGTTTATTGCTCTCAGTGTGCAAGTGTTTCTCCTCAGCGAGCTTTCTGTCTTTACAGAGGAGATGTGAAGGTGTGGAGCGGGTCACCGAATGTGCTCGTTTACCTGGATCTTTTGTTTTGTGTTCTTGGGAGATAGATTAGGCAGCGGCACCTTTGCTGCGAGTGCGGTAACACCTCGGCTCTGCTCTGCTTTCCCTCTTCAGTGCTTGTAAAGCAGGATTTTTGCACTGCTTGTATAATGCCCATATCCAACATGAGTTTCTCTTTTAAGCCCTTTGATTCTGTCCTACTGGTTGCTCTTTCTGTCTCGCAGGCCTTCATTGACCCCCTGTTTTTAGGAGCTGCTGTATTTTTATCCGTTCTGTTGTGTAGCAGCAGGTGCACTGTCCCTTCTAGGTACAATATTATTGTAGGTCCCAAGAATGACTGTAGTCACCTTACTTTTATTTTCTATTTAGTTATTCCCAAGTCTCATCCCTGAGCCCAGAGGTCATTTTGGTGCTTAGCCACTGTAACCAGTTTTTCTGACACAGTGAAACTTTGGTCCATGGAGAAATACAGACATGAGAGCTGCCTTTTCTTTCCTAAATTTATTCAGCCTGCTTTGTTTTCTGAATGCTCTGGTGTGTTTGGTGGCTTGAGGTTTTTTTTTCATTTTATGTCAGTGTTTGTTTTCTTCAATATAAGAGATTTTTTTTTTCTACTTAGCACCAGCTTTGCCTCAGGATTTTAGGTTTTCTGTCCTTTGTTTTGCATTGAATGCATGTATTTGTTTTGATGTTGTTTTCTTTTCTCTTGCTGGTCCTCAGCTCAGTTCTGCTTTTCTAGTAATTTTCTGTACATCAATCACTGCCATGAGATTATTGTCATGTGGAAACCTACATCCACTTGTGTACTGTGACTTTCCCTTGTTTTCTTCCTATTATTAAAATTTTTGCTATTTTCTTGTTGAACTATGCCGATTTTTAAACGGTGAACGTTCTCATCACCTTTGAACCATCTGAAATATTCCCTTGCATCTCTTCTCCTCTCGGACTCCAGTACCTGACTGTGGATTTCCAGAGGACTGTGCATTCTCAAAACTTGTCACATTATTTTAATAAAGACTCTGTGATGCTGTTAAATGTGTTTTTGTTTTGCATTTATCCAAATGCACAGAATTGATCTGTTCTTTGATCTAAATCTGGCCCATTCTTCTGTAAGCGCTTTTGCCTGTGTCTTTGTTCTCTGCTGAAGTCCACTCAGCAAAAGAGGCCCTTTCTCCTCCTGGCACTCATTCCTCTGTCCCTCCCTTTAGGACATTGCTGTTATTGCTTTGTGCCCCAATCTTTGCTGTTTTTTCCTATTTATAGGTCTGCTTGAACAGATTGTGAATTTCCCATGGTGTGTTCTTTTTCAGATGAGTGAAGCACAACTGTAGTTGCGTGATCACTTCTTGTCTGTTCCCTTTTCATCCAGACATTCTCTTGAGGTTCCTGCTAACTGAAAGTTTTCATCTTCCCCTGTCCATCACTTGAGTAGGAAGCTCCTCCAGGGTATTTTAGTGCTGTGTTTTGCATTCTGCACAACTCTTGTCATAAATCTTGCTGATGCTGATTGTTTATGAGCTTAGCCTTGGTTGTTTACCCACTCTTCGATTGCTGATAGACCTAATCCAGATGGTCCACACACCTCCCTTATCATCAGCTGTGACACCACTGTGTGTTTGCAGGAGGGTGGGCTCATTGGTTTCCCTGAGATCTTTAACTTTCCTTTTTATTTACCTTCAGCCTCCTGTGCGTGGAGTTTCACAGCAGCGCTTTGTGGTAGCCACTCTGTGGCCTTATAATTTGGTGATCTCTCAGTGGCTCCCTTGTTCTCTCACTGATACATTATTCTGTGCTTTTCTTAATTTTTTTTTCCCCTCTTAGAGGGACATGATGGTTTTTGGCACAACCCTGCACTGCTCTCTCCCTTGGTACTTTATCAAGGTTTTCACATAGGAGGTCTTGCATTTCATTTGCTGTGAGTCTAATGGATAGGACTGAAATAAACCACTTATAATGTTTTTTGTTCCCTCCTGTAAAGTAAGACAGCCCTCATATTCTGCCCATCATGTGGAATCAATTCTCCTCGACCTTTTTGCTTGTTTGTTAAAATTAAAGAAATAACAGGAAGATACTTATTAGAGTAAGCATTAAGTTAGTGATAAAAGCAGCAATTTATCATAGAATGTTTGTCTGTAGCTCTTTAGGTTCTTCATTCAAATTTCCTTTCATATCATTATCTCCTCTACCTGGTAATGTTCTGTGTTTGGAAATGTTCTCTGTTGGTCATGTAGCTGTGTGGTGATATCCTCACAAAGTGGAGTAAGGCTCATCATGGGTGTTGTGTGGTTTCCCTCTCAACACAGAAGCAGCAACTTAAATGCTGTCACCTTGTGATAAATTGAAGGCCAGCTAGTGTCATGATATTTGTCCTGTTCTGCTCCATTATCAATATGTTGTGTTCAGCATTTCACACTGGGTTTTGTGGGGGATTTTTTTGCCTCTATTGAACTTCTGATTGCTCAGCAGATTTTGAATTTATTCCTTGCTTTAAAGCAGTGCAGGTGGTGGTCGTACACTGAGATTCCTCATCTTTCAAGTATCTCGTGTGCTTTGTATTGCCTTGTGTCCTGACAATGTTTTATTTTCCTGGTCTCTGTGTGGTAACTGTAAAGTTGGCATTGCAGGGCAGTGGCTGTGCCAGCATGATCTTTATTTCCTTTTCTATTCTTCATTATGTTGCTGAGGTCTAATAAAAGTCAAATGTTCACACATGACTCACAAGGTTGCGTGACTGACCGATGCATCACGATCTCTCTTCAGAAGTGCTTGTAATTACCTGCCCTTGATCTGCCATTCCTGTGACCAGGCTTGTGCTTTGGAAGCACAGCTCTGCCGTGGGAGCTTTGTGTGCTTGGTGGGCTTTGCCCGTGCAGCAGGGATACCTGACAGTCTAAAATCTGCTCTTTGGTTTTTCATGCATGTTTATTAGATGAAATTCAGTGAGTTTTCATGGTCAGTAACAAGAAATCCATCTTTTTCTTAATAAATCTCTCCCTTTGGGGAAATAGTGGTTTCTGAGCATATGAAACACAACTGTAGTTATTTTTCTTCCTAAGGCTTTTTTTTTTTTTTTCTATATAAAATGCTTCCCTTTTGCTCTAAGTATCTGAATATCTTGGTGTTTAGTTAGATGTGAGAAAGATGAGCATCGAGGACATTTTGATCTGAAGTGTTGGCATGGGTTTTTGAATTGCTGGCTTCAGTGCATGTGCACAAACTGGTACAACTGCAGCTTGAATCACAGGTTAGAGGGCAGCTGGTGAACTATGAGCCAGGAGGTTGCACTGTTCCTGTGTATCTTATACCTTCCTGCAGACAGTGGGACATGCTAGAAAGTCATACTGAAAAAAGAAAATCCAGCAACCTGCTGAAGCACTTTTTTTTTTTTTTTTTTAATCGCTAAAGGCAAAGCTGTCTGGCATGGAGCAGGCACAGAATTGTTCTCCCTGCTTTTAAAAACATTCAGCTAATGGTGAATTGAAGAATGGTGTTTGTGTTTGCACTCAAACTCTGGTTAATTTATCAGTCCTGAAATAAGTTTGGGGGTTTTTTTCATTAACAATAGATGAGTTATTCTCTCTTCAGAGCATTACCCCTTTGTAACATTTAGTGAAGTGGTGTTTAAATGTAATTATCAAAATAATTTCATGTTAATTCTCCTGAAATTCCTCAGAAAGTTATTTAGTAGAAGCCCCAAGTGACTGAGACTTTGTGTTCCTGGTACTGTTATGGGATTTTGAAAGCCTCTTAAATAGTTTTTGAGCTTTCTGCCTTTTTTGACTAAACTGGGTGCACAGTCTTGTTTAAGCCATATTCAGACTGCCTTGTGAGACGTGTACATGCTCATCATCCTCCCACTTCCTGACCCATCTGCACTTGTCCAAGCCATCTCTTGGGCAGTCAGGCCCTTTCCCTTCCTTGGCCACGGCACATTGAGCAACTTCCTCTGGGTTTCTTCGTACTGGCAGAGGCCCTAAAACACTGTAAGAAAAACCTCAGCTCAGTGGTTGGAGCAGGACACCTGTGAGACCTGGCAGGAGCATTTGTTACACATGGCTGGTGAATCCACACCAGGCTCTGTCCTGCTGCAGGCTTTGCTTGTGGCAGGGCAGACAGGAAAGGTCCTGAAGAGACAAATGGGGAGAAATGAAGCTGAGTTCTTGTGTGGGTGGGTTATTTGTTGTTCTGAGAAAGTTCTGTGATAAAGTACTGGAATAGTCTGCCTGGGGAGGTGGTGGAGTCACCATCCCTGGATGTGTTTTAAAAAAAAAGGCTGGATGTGGCACTTGGTGCCATGGTTTAGTTGAGGTGTTAGGGCATGAGTTGGACTCAATATCTTGAAGATCTCTTCCCACCTGGTGATTCTGTGAAGCAGGTGAGATAAGGGGGTTCCAGTGACCTGCCCAGAGCTGTGTTTCAGCTGTGGTTCTGTATTCTTCAACTCTGGAAGCCTCAGGTAGTTCAGGAATCGTGCTTTCCGTGAGTGCTTCTGAGGCAGGTTTGCTAACCTAGTGACCTACATGTTGTATTGGACTCAGATGTCAGTCTCTTGAGCAGCTGTCACTGTATCCACTCACTGGAGGGAAGAGAATTAGAAGGGCATTTCATGCTGTGTCAGTACAGTCCTGAACTTTGTCTAGCAAAGAGTAGCCAGCTTTCCATGGCTGGCAGAGAAGGCCACAAAGGTCACGACTCTGGCCACTGAAAGATCAGGCCATCCTCTGATGCTGTTTTGATTATCAAGACATGGAACTTTCTTCAGCCTGTTTCTAGGCATCGTCTGCTCTGTGCCCTGCTTGCCAAGGCAGTTGTCAGACAGCTGATAATGCAGAGCTTGATAATTCCAACCGAGGCATTGCTGAGTTTTTCAGCAATGTTATCAGAATTTTGCACATTCATAATAGCTTAGTCATGCCACGTGGCTGGGCTTTGTTCTGTGGTCTACAGCAGGAGGCTGTTGTGCCTTCTACAGAGTAGTTCTGCACCAAATGTTCCTTTGAAAACAAGCACAGCTCTGACTTAGAAGAAAGAAAAGCACTAAGATTAGTTTAGACAAGAAACAGCCAAACTCTGAGTTGCCACTCTTTTGGCTCAGTTACATGAAGCTGGTGGTTTGCTGACAAGAATCTGCCCCTGCTTACAGCAGTCTCTCCTTGAAGCATCTTCCTGATGTGCACAATGTGATGACTTGGATGCCCTAGCCCTAGTTCCCAGGGCAGGGCTGCACTGACTGAGCTGCTCAGTCTCTTGATTTGCCCCTCAAAATGCTTTTATGATTTAGATTTTGCTCGTGCACAAGTAAGTATTGCAAGGAGTTGATCTCCACGTGACTGAAGAGAGAACTTTTTCATTGGTTTCTGGATACTGATATAGATAAAGCCTTATCCTTTCTGAAATGGACTGTTGTAAATTTTACTAGATAAAGCTTAAAAAAAGCCCCTCTTTTTTTTTTTTTCTTTGCCATTCTACAACTTTGCTTCATATCCAAAAAGTCACTTTCCTCCCAATATTGTCTATTCTAGAATTTCTTGTGGATTTTTTTGGGAGAGTTTTGGGCTTTTTTGGTGGGGTTTTTTATTTAATATTGAATCCTGAGATCATGAATGCTTTTTTCAGAATTGTATTGTTGATAACGCCTTTAACTTTCTGAGCAGCAAGGAAGATTAGCTTAAATTAATTGAAAGAGTTATTTATAAGCTTCCAAATGAATGTCTGTGCCAAAACTTAATAGGGTATAGCTAATCGATTTTTATTTCATGTGCTTGTATCCCTGCAGTTTATAGGATTAGTGTTCCTTGCCATCTACAGGCTGTTATCTTTATCTCCCTGCCACTTCTGAAGCAGTGCATTATACTCTGCTCCTTGGGCAACTGCTGAGCTTTTTCAGCTCTGCCAGGCCACATCACCCTGCTGGAGGCACCTCTTGTTCAACTTCACTGGGCTGTCAGATACCACTATCTTTTTAAAAGATCATTATCTCAGAAGTGCTTTTATCTGCCTCAAGCATAACTTAAGCTCAGTCTCTGATAAGGAATTTAATGATCCATCAGTGGCTTGGGGAGCTGCAAAGCAGGAAGCGTGATCGATACCAGCGTTGGTTTAGACATGAAGCAAAGTTGAGGTTTTCTGTAGCACAAAGGACAGTTCCACCTAAATGACTGTGAAATGACAAATGATGACCTCTGAGATGGGGAAGCTCAGAAGGTGGTAAATGCTTCAGTTTCCCTTTCAGCAAGAAAGCTGAACGGTCTGATGCCTGGCATATCCTGAGCACTAGTGTCTCTGTATCCGGGGGTAAAGGAAAAACTGTGCAGGGAGGAATCCCTACCAGGCCTGCTCTGGAAACACTCATTTAAGTGAGTAGGTAAAGTTCACTATAAATCTTTGTTGCAATTTTAGTGTTCCTCTACCAGCTTAAAAAAGAGGTTTCAAGGAAGTGAAAAGACAAAGTAGCACAATGTGCAAGTGACTATAAAATCTGACTTTCACAGTGAGTCTACAAAGAAAGAAACTACTGTGGTGGTAGTTACTGCCTGCTTCTTTCTGCTTCACATCAAGTCAGACAAGAGATCAGATCCTCCAGCTCTATATTTCTGACAAAAATGAATTACCTAGAGAACACATCAGGGTTAAAGCCCGACTGTTTGCATAAACCTTGTACAACCCTGGGGGTTTTCACTGATGAGCACTTGTGCAGGAGCTGGAAAGCTTTGAGACAGGGTGAGTCTCCCTTTCTGTGAAACTGGCCCACTCGAGGTGAGTCTGCTTTTGGTTTAGGGTGCTCTTGCCTCAGTGAGAGAGCAATCAGCTGTGGCAATGGCTTTGTGAAATGCTACGTGCCAGTAAAGGCTGCTTCCCATCGTGTTTTGACACTAGTCTTAACCCTCCGAGATATTTTTAAAGAAAATAGAACTGAATTAGGAGTTTGCTTCAGATTACACAATATGGTGGTTGGTTGCCACATGCAAAAGAACCAGCAGGGTATTTACTGCTCCTCCCAAAGCCTGCAGTCCCCTGACGGCGTGCACTGCGTGGTACCATGCTGGACACCCAGCAGCTGCTTCTCTGTAGTTGCACAAGTCTCACAGGTGAGAGGTTGACCTTGCATGTCAGTGGGATCTCCTGAGAAAGTCTCCATTTCACATTCTAGTTGTATGTAATTTACTGGAAATTCTTGGTTTCCAGTACTACCCCTATCATGTCAAAGCTGAAAAATCTCCTTATTATAAAAGCTTGTTTTTCAAAGAGTCTTCTTCCTTTTATTCCTGTATCAAAGTTGATTATCTTGCAACAATTCATAGCTGTGTTTCCTTCTGGTTTGAACTTTCATCTGACAGGCATTGCAAGTATTTCCATCTCTTCCTTTTTAGGAGCATCATTTCTTTGGGAAAGAAATGCTGAGGAAATATTTCTAATTATTTTATCTCCTTAACAGGAAACTGCTGGCCAAAACTCTTACAGTTTTGCTTTTAAAACCTGTCAGCTTTACTGTGTGGTTTGTTGACTGAGCTCCTGTGTTACTCTGCTCAAGAGGGGAAATCACTGGTCTTACTCTTGTAGTGGTGGCAGAAACTGGAAAAGTATTTTTGGTAGCTGAAACCTTCCCCATTTATGTGCACGAGGGGTTTTTTGCTTGCATGGCAGTGCACTCCATGGAAAGAAGAGGCATTTTCTATCATGAGGCAGTATTATGGTTGGCTGTAACCAAATATTTGAGGGGATGAATCACTGACTCTTGGGCTGCACATTGCAGAGAAGTGATCCCAGTGCCCCTTGGAGCCAGCTGCTCCACTGCTTGGTCAGATGCTCCAGAGGAGGCCTCTGTGGGGCAGGCTGGGCACCTGCACTGCCAGGCAGGTGCAAAATCCACTCCCATAGCATCCCTTTCAATGGATGATGATTTTGGCTTTCCCACTTGAACTTCCAGCCGTGGCAGGTTGGTCAGCCTGTGGAGCTCCTTTGTGCATCCTTGCACGTGCTTGAGCCTCTCAGGGGAGCAGCTGCTTTCTGTGATGGGGTGTCCCAGTGGCCAGTGGAGTGTGTGGGGGCACAGGAGGCTGCAGCTGGCAGCTGCTTTTCTCCCATGCAAGGAAGGTGTCCTGCTCCAGCAGCAGCTGATCCGGGGCTGTGTTGAGGGCAGGATGTGCTGGGGCAGCTGCTCAGTGAGTGTCCCACAGGGGCTCCCTGGTGTAGAGGAGGTGTCAGGTATTGGCATTTTGTGTTGTTTGGTGAGAGCTGGAGTACCTGCTACTTCTTATAGAATGAAAACTTGTCTTTTTATTAATTTCCTTTGCACTTCAGAACCTTTCTTCCTGCATTCGTGCTCTATCCAAACAAGCCGGTTTGTGAGCAGGTCTGTAGCAATCTCTCCTACCTTGTGTTCCTAATTATTTAGCCTTTCAGTTTGTTTGAGGCTTGACAAAGAGCTCCTTGTATGTGATGGTGAGCAGAGCCAAGTGAATGCTGTCAAACCCAGCTCTTTACTAAATAAGGGGAGTTTATCCTGTCATTTCTCTCTTCCTGTTATCTAATCAACTTTTATAGTGTACTTTTATTTTCTGCTGTATCTGCGTGAGGGGGATCTGGAGCAGATACTATTGCTTCTCTTCTTCCTCCTGTAGGGAGTAATTTGAGGTGAGGAGTTGGTTACTGCTCTGCACTTGGTGCTGTGTTATCTAGAATACCAAGGCTGTAGAAGCAGATTGGGTTTTCTGCATCCACGTCTAGTCCTAAAGCTTTTAGATGACAAATAGGTTTTGAAGCCTTGAGAAAATTCCCTCTGTAAAGGCTGGATATAGCTGAAAATAACTGCAAGGCTTGATGTCATGGCAGGTGTAGGGAGGAGGTGGAGTGAGTCTACCTTAGATGCAGTTTCCAAGTGAATTCTCTCCTCGATCTCTCCTCAGGGATTCCTCAGTTCCTAGGAGTGAAAGCAGAGTCAGTAATGACTCACTGCCCACCATAAAGGCTTACCAGGTGCTGCCTTTTCCAGATATGACTTTGTGCCCTGAAGGAGAACAATCTACTTCTATCACAGCACTTTGTGAGCTCCCCCAGCCATTCCTGAACCAAACAAACTTACAGGTGAGTTGATCATAATTACTTGTTTTTAATCATGCTTTATGTTGTCAGCCAGAAAAACTTAGGCTTCAATAATCAGCTTTAATCTTGACATATGCCTGGGTTTGTTTCTTTAGGTAGGTTCTTACTCATTTCTTACCTCTAAAATACAGCTTTTCCTTTCTTGTTTTGATGACAAGATAGATTCACTGTGTTAACATTTCCAAAAGTTACAGGAAAAACTTTATTCAGATTCTAAATTTGTAACAGTTTTACATTTTAGTATTATCTCACGAAAACGTCCTTAAATGACCCAGATTCATAAATACGTACGTATTCCCTAGAAAGACGTGTTTTGCATTTAACATAACTAGTTATTTTTAAAATCAAGGAAGTCGTTTGAACCACTTGTGAACTCAGACAATTCTTGAGGTCTTTGCAATCTGCACTGGCACCATCTCATCTGCTTGTGACTTGCTGATGCAGAAGGTGACAGCTGTATTGGCTCGGATGGAAGGACTCTGAACCTGATGGCCAAACTGCTTGGGGCATAAAGCAAGCATGAGGTGATGCTGAAACCCTTTTGATGATCTGTGGTTTAGGAATTTCTTGACCAAGAAGTCAAGATCTTGTATTTTTTCTAATTAATATCCCTTGAGGAATTGATTGGTTTTTTCTTAGTTAACCTCCAGTTAATTTCTTAATACTGAACATTTCACTGTGATAAAAGATGTGCTTCAAACTACAGAAGAGCCTGTGAGAGCTTGGCTGCAGTGCTTCTCCTATGACAGCTGACATCCCAAGACTTGCTCATATGACCAGTCTGGCTTCTGAATGTTGTGATCTTGTCCCAAAGGGCAGCCAGCAATTGCAGAGTTGCCAGTTGGCTCTGATGGTGGGGGCTTTCCAGATTTAAAAGGTGTCAGCTCTCTTTAACTTTCTCTTGAATTTAGGGTGCTACACATCTGCTGTTAATGAGATTATTTAATAATTGAAGAATAGTAATAGCCTATTACAGGATATTCACTATAACTTCTAGTGTAAATGTTAAACTTGATTCTTGAAAGGATAAAAATTACTTACTTATTCTGACATGCCAAAAGTGTGCAAGTAGTGACATTTTATCTTCTGCAGGATTTTTCTACCTGAGGTTTTAGGTAATGTTCTATAAAAATATGCCCTATGGCTTGAAACATAACTTTCTATGAAAAGAGGCTTTGAATCCTTTTTCTCTTGCATTTTCAAGTTAATGACTGGGAGAGCCTGCCCTGTGGTCTCAGTTGCTATTAGGCCTCTATGTGATCCAAACCATTTGAATGAAGAACAGAAGAATGATTGAATTAGTCTTTGTTTCCAAAAAGGGAAGACTGTTTTGACACTAGATCCAAACAGGCACACAACACCCATTTCAAAATCCTAGTTAGATTTGTAAGGCACTGAAATGGTGTCTATAATTCCAGTTTAATTTAGCATTGGTGCTTCTTTGGGTTAGAATGCAGGAGATGTAGCCATGTTCCAAAAACATGTGTTTATGTGCAGGTGGACCAAATGGCTCTCTGTTAAATCTATTGTTCGTTGAGATAAACCATAACTGTAAGATTAAAATTGACAAAGCTGTAAAGAACTATAGTTTGGAAATGTTCCTGATGTGAAATGAGACCCTTAAGTGTATAGCCTTTATTGGGGTAGCAAAAGCTGTATGTCTCTGTAAACCCTAAATGAAACTGGTTTGTTGATACTTAGTATTTAAAGGGTAGCAAGTGTGCCAGCAAACACAGCAAACTTGTTCCTCTGCATCCAAAAATCATGAAGGAGCTGGGAACTCATAGGTAGTGTGGAAAGGAATGGTGCGTGGGCGAGAACTCCTTACCAAGGGAACTTCCTCCTCCTCCTCTTCCTTCCTTTCCCTTTCCCCACAATAGGCTTCAGGTAAAGCCTTGTGTTTCTGAGCTACTTTATCCACCAAAACTGGTGGTGTTTTACTAAAATGGGAATTCTTCTGTTGTTTTCTAGCAGTAGTAACACTGCCTCTTGTTCTGGGTTTGCTTTTTCAGACCTCCTTCTGGATGACCAATGCATGTTTTAAGTGATTCTGTCGGCAGCTAAGTCTCCAACTTCCCACTCGTTCCAGCTGGTAGCAACGTTTAAAATGCAAAAAGATCACAATCCGGGATCACACAAACATTTCTCTTAAAACCTCCTAGATGATTGTAGTTGCTTTGGTTGTGTTCTATGCTAGCAGAAGCCTTTTCCAAGGTCTGCTGTTGACTCTAGAGCACCACATTCCCCGTTTCCTGGGAGCCTTGGGTGCTGTCAGCATGGGAAACTCGTGCGTTTGCCGCGACGACAGCGGCGCCGAGGACAGCGGGGACTCTCAGGGCCGGCAAACGGAGAACAACAGAACACACATCCCTGAAGCAAGAAGCCACTCAAGGGACCCTGTCCGTCCACCCAGGAGGGGTCGAGGGCCTCATGAACCAAGAAGGAAAAAACAGAATGTGGATGGGCTGGTACTTGACACACTGGCTGTAATTCGGACGTTGGTAGATAAGTAAGTACCTCCTCAAGGAATAATTCAACATGAATGAAAATGTTCTTGTCTTCTCTCAAACTGTGGCTCCAGCCTCTCACCGATCTACACCTGACCCTCCCTGAAGCAGCCACGTGTTTCCATCTGGAGGCTTAGGAGAGGAGCACCTTTCCTAGGTAATAGAAGTAGCTCCTGAGTGCCCAGGTACAGATTCTTCCAGGAGCCGAGGCGCTTTCTCACAGTTCCTGTATGGGCCTACACCCATGTGGGATGAGGAGTGTGCTCAGGATTTCTTACCTGGCACAGATACACAGTTTAGGAAGCAATAAATGCTCCAGAGGCTGGGAACTTCTGTCCTAAAAGTTGGTTGTTGTGCAGTTTTCTGTTTGCAGGCTGGATTTTACTTCTCTGGAAATGGTGAAGCAAAATAGGGAGTTTTGATCTTTGTCAGGCTGGATAAACAAACCGAGGAGTTTTTTCCAGTTGTAAGTCTGACTAATTTTTAAAGATCATATGTTGTGACTGCCCAACTCACAATCCCAGTATTGCATTGCTGGCATGCTCAAAGCATCCATTAAGGGCATGGGGGATATTTATGGGTTCGTCTGGTTTTTGGTCTTTTTTTTTTTTTTTTGCTTTTCTGTTGCTCTCTACAAAGGTTTAAAAGGACCTTAAAAACCATGGGTTAAGCTAGCTTGACGTTTTTTGGGTTAGGTGCAAACTAGGAATTAGAAAGACCAGAACTGAAGGAAAAACACTATTCCAGCCTGACAGCAGGTTTGAGTTTAGGGTGGATGAGGCTCAGAATAAGTGAGCCTTGATTCATATACCTGCATCAACTCTGGAATGTGCCTGCAGAAGAGGAGTTTGCCTTCCTGCTCTCAAAGGCTTTAAATGAAAATACCAGTACTGATGTTTTTCATGAACATTGAAGTCTAAGGTGTGTGTTTGGTTAGGTTTTTAACAGGTTTTATTTTGTGCTCTGTGTCTTCAAATGATGGCAAACATTTTTTAAGGTCTCTGCCCAGTCTCACATGCTGTCCCCTTTCCCACAAGTTCAGCTCCTTGAGCTGTTTCACAACACTTTTGTGCACTGGAACAGACCCTGTTCCTGTGGGTCCTGCAATCAGTTTTGTAATCTTGTAAGAACGTTCCTATGCTATTGAGAGACAATAAGCATGGTTATTTTACTGCCCATGGAGTCCTGTTTCTGAGGAATTCCTGAAGCTACTGTATTTTATACAAACTATAGTAAATGCACAGTGATAAGATATGAATAGTTGCTTTTCCTGATTGCTATTTGTTTGTCTTTTCTTGGGATTCATTTTTTTTCTTCTTGTTGTTTTTGGTTTTATCAAATCTCCAAGTTCTGACCTAAAACATATCTGACAACTGATTTTTTTTTCCTCTCCTATCTAGAGATAGCTGCTTCCTAGAAGTTTAATTTCATAAACTCAGAAGGACAGGTTCTATATTTTGGGGCTTATATGAAAAGCTGCCTTGAAAATTAAGAAATTACCAAAATGTCTATTTTGTTGGAAAATAAGGAAGGTGTGTCCTGGATGGGATGTTGGAAATTAAGTGGTTAAAATGGCAAATCAGTGGGACAGGATTGTCCTTTGCTCAGTGCCAGTACTGTGAAAACCTGCTACTCGTGACAGAATCAGAAATCTTGCAGATAAAAATGTCATCCTTTTTTATCACAGCCTTTACTTGTACTTATGGTTGGGATTTTTGTTGGGTTTTTTCTTTCCTTTCTTTGAATCTTTCTGTCCTTTCTCTGGATGTAATTCTGACTGCAAAGCTGCACTTCTTTTTCCATCTGGGCAGATTATTTTCCTGAAGAAAGGTGAAGATGCCTCGAGTTAAAAAAACAACCCAACTATTTGTCTCAAATGTTGTGTCAATATAAGAACACGTTAAACTTCACTTTGGCATTTCCTTGTGGAAATATTCAAGAATGTGTTCACCTTTTTGTAAAAAACGTGTATTTATGTCGTATATACTTCATCAAAGCTGAGATTTTTTTCTTCTTTATGATTAATCTCTCGAACTTGGTAGTTTTTTAATTTCCATATCTAATGTCTGTTGAAATTTTCTAAAATTCCTCTGTATTTTACATTTCCAATTTCTTTTCAGAGCTGTGTGGTAGAGATTGAGTGTGGAACTTAAAGTCTAAGCCTGGGGTTAGTTCGCAGTGCCTGAGGAGCACTGAATAAAGTATTTTAGGACATGCTGCTGGATAAGCTTTTTCTGGACCTAGAAGTGCTTACTCAACAGGATTTTGGGGTCTTGCTTTAGGTACTTTCACTGGCAGTGCCTGCTCAGATACACAGATGTGTCCATAGCTTTGTGTCCTTACTCCAAACTGGACTGAGGACCTGATTAATTGAACCTTCTGTGGTTTTCATGTTGGAAAATGGGTTGCATTAAATATCTTCTGTTAAACTGCCCTAAATATTTCTTTTAACAGCTCTCGTAGATGACTACGATGCTGTTAGGTGGCTTCCCATTTAAATTTTGTGGTGTTTTTTTAATATTTATATATTTAGCAGAGAATTTCTGAGAAAAAAAAATCCTGTTGAAGTGACACCCCTTGTGCACTGCTATGGGTTCACTTTGTGTCCTTTGCAGTGCCTTGTTATGGACTACAAGGAACCTGCTAATGAACAGCACCAAGCCAAGGCATTATGTTCAGCTTTTAGACATGCAGATGTGGATCACAATTTCACTTGTCAGCTGTTGCAGACATGCAGATGTTGAACCAGAGAGAGGCTGAAATCCCATCTGCGTTTCAGATCTGAAAATGACATTAGCAATCTGCAGCCTGTGTAACTTCCTTTTGTTAAATGGTTACTGGATTTGTTTTCTGTCTATGTATAATCATTTTATTCAGCGTATTACGTTGGTGATTGTGCGTAAATTTTGACCTGTGTAATATCTCTTTCAGTGACCAGGAGCCTCCTTATTCAATGATCACGTTGCATGAAATGGCAGAAACAGGTATCAAAGCATTGTGTTGGGCATTTCAGTTGTGACTCACAAGCAAAAGAAATGAAAACAAACCCCAAGCCCCTCTTTTCTTTGCAAAGAAAAATATACCTCAGCCGGGTGTGTTGGGATGTGGGAACCAGAACCAGTTCTGCCCCTCAGAGCTTCACTGAGCTCATGCATTGGCCTGAGTTTTTTTGAATTCAGTTAAACCTCCCACGTGAAATCTCCAGAAGCAGCCAGTGGATGGCCACAAACACACTGTAGTGCATTAAACCATAAACCACAAAGAATGGCTGTTTGCAGCTGGGCAGGAACATCCTAGACATGCACAAAGACACGGGCTAAGCCCATGTGCTCCAGTGTCAGCAGATAGCTCCTTCCTTTGGGTTTGGGGCTTGCTGACCTTAGACTTCTGATTTAGTGATGTATTTATCCCAGCCCTGTCCCTAAAGTGCTCCTGCAAGACAAGCCACATTTGTGCAAGGGCTGTTTCACCTTTGTTACAGCAGGAGAAAGCTTAAGACTTCAACAAAACTTCTGGTTTAGTTGAATTTTTATCTCTACTTAGTAGTGTTTGTAGTGGTCTCTAGGAAGTATATTTCTGTATTAAACTAAATTAGTCAATCTGCAATTCATTAAAATGTTTTTCAGGGTAATGTGATAATACAACCTCCGGTGTATTCCTGCTGTGTTGTTGTAGGGAACGCTGCTTCTTCAACCTCACTCACCTGTACAGAGATACAGACTTCCTTTATTTTCACTTCTAAGGGAGTGATTTTCTTGTAAATGCAAATCTGTTTACTTGATCAGTAATTTAACATCTTAGTGAATGTTTTCTTGCAAGTAAAAGCCCTTGTCCACTCATTCAACAGTGAGAGCTGCTCCTTAGGAAAACAAATGTTCTTTAGACCAGTAGGCGTGGGAGAAACACACTGAGTTTCTCTGAACCTCATGTTACTTTAGGGAACTCAAGAAGAGGGGTCTGATTCTGGTTAAAAGAAATATTTCCTCAGTGTCATGGTGTATGTAGCATTTAACACTTAAGAGTTGACATTGGATGCTGAACTCTGAGTATGGCACTAGAACAAAGTACTTGTCCATACCACCATGAGTATTCCTTACTAATAGTAGTAGGAACTAAAGGATGCTCCTTTAGACCATATCTGGTCTGGGCAAGACTCTTCTCCAAACCATAGATGTGTTCACTATTAAAGTTTACAGAAGCTGCTGTAAACTTTTTTCTTTCTTGAATGAAACTTCTAAACTACTGCAAACTAAGACAGCGGTGTAAAAAACAAACGTTTTTCCTGCTGTGTCTAAGCTCACTGGGTAATTTGAGGATTTCTCAGTTTACTTTTTGGGATGTATTTTGAACACTTCTGAATGGCACTGTTAATTCTGAGTGTGACTTCTGTTTTGTGGTTGGCAGATGAAGGCTGGTTGGAAGTTGTCCAATCTTTAATTAGAGTTATTCCATTAGAAGATCCCCTGGGACCAGCTGTTATAACGCTACTGCTTGATGAATGTCCGCTGCCAACAAAAGTGAGTTGAAAGCAGATGCATTTATCTATGGCTGAATGTCAGTTATTTGTGGTTGCCACACCCATGATCTCTTTGAGCAGCTTTCACTAATGATGCAAGACTGATAGTTCTTCAGAAAATGGGATTAACATTCAAGTAATTTGGGGTGACTTGGTGTCTAAATGCTAATTAATGCTGGGAGCATTCCCAAAAAAAAGATAAATTTGGTCCATGGGGAAGGAACAAGAGACCCTTGGGTTTTAGCTACTTTTCTTGCCATTCTCTTCTGCCATGTGGAACTTACACTGTGCAGGGCAGGTGTGCAAGTGCTGCAAAAGCTGCCCAAGTTCTACCCTTTTGTTCTCTCATTTGCAAAGCTGCACATTTGCAAGTCACTTTCGAATTTGTTCCTGCCCTGCACATGAGGAATGCAATGCAAGAAGGGTGTGTTAAGCTAAACAAATGACATTTTTCAGCTATGAAATACCTATATATGGATTTGGCAAATGGAAGTGCTTTTGTTTTACTGGCCACTAATCTGGTTTTGGGTGGAAAGATGGCCTGAGGTGTTCATGCTATGTTGGTGCAGGTGTGTAACTGAAAGCCTCAGGTGCTTTAGGATGCTAAACATAATATTTGTACATAGAACTTGTCTGTCTTCAAATGTTTGTCAGTATTTAATTTCTTCAGAAACTGATGATCACATCATTGCTGCTTTCATATTTCAAGCTCCTGATGCTAATTTTAGTCTTCCATTGGTGTTGTTAGGGATATAAAGAGCTGGTTGCATCAGTGGCTAGAGAACTGGTCAAGCTCTTGAACTACCTGAAGTGGGTTTGTTTCCTCTAAGCTATTGATTAAAGTTATCTGAGACTTTTAAACTGTATTATGACTGTCACAGAGACTGCTGAATTGTTTTGAAAACAAAGCTATGACTAGAAACTTTGTCTGCTTTAAAAAAGGAATCAGGAAATGGAGACCACTGGGAATGCATCATAGGGAGAGTGATTCTGGACTTTTTGTTTGGCTCTACAGTATGCTTGGCAGTTAAATGATTTGTTTTTCAAAAGCCACATGACTTTTCTTTGGGTACTTTTAAGGAGTTTGCTGTAAAATAGTTGACCTTATCAAGGCAAGGAATGAGGTGCTTGTTTTTCTGGGGGACACAGTAGTTTTTACTGTGTAGCTTCTTTGCAGAACAAGGAGTGCAGCTGTGGGGTCTGCTGGCCATATGCAACCTCTTAATGTGTGTGCCGCTGTTAATTTTCTTTCTATACAGGATAAGTTGTAAGTTTTTTGTCTTAGGGATTTTAAGCCAGTGCCTCACTTCCATGACAGCTGGAGAACAGCAGCAGGCTGTATTTCATTTTCTGGTTTTGCAGGCTATAAAGTTCATAAAGTTAAAAGGGCAGTGCAGTAAACTGTTTATTTTATAAAGTATTTAACTCAAAATACTTGATCTCTCTGACAGTTCTAATAATGGCTAAAAGCAGTATCAGTATGTCAAGAGTCTAATTTTAGTGAGTCCTTTCCATCCCAAGTCTGTAGCTCAGTCATTCTTTCTTCTTTCTCAGTTCTTTCCGCTTGGCTCAGTCCTGTTCACCAGTTCTG
This sequence comes from Certhia americana, assembly GCA_018697195.1. NCBI lineage: Eukaryota > Metazoa > Chordata > Aves > Passeriformes > Certhiidae > Certhia > Certhia americana. Next base: position 14,455,647 of record CM031867.1, on the reverse strand, counting down.
TTTCTGTGGCTTTCCTTTTAAGAACATAACTACTTTTCAGTGTGATCTCTGTACAGACCTCAGACTCTAGCCCAGTCAACTGATTCGAGTGTGGATCAGAGCACAGTTCAAAAAAACACATCTATTTAACTTGAGCAGTGCTCATTTTTCCTCCAAATGACTGCTGATGACTTCAATATGAGGAGTTCTTCTATTTTAATTAGATCCTTGCCTGAGATTATGCAGTTTCAATCTGAATCAGCTGAAAGTTTCATGAAGTCTGGAAAGTTGAGGAGGATTTGGAACTTTTCAGGGTGGGGTTTTCCCTGTGGGATGACTTATTCTGACTCTAGATTAACCCCTAACTACCCTGAAAATGCAGGGTATGCTCTAGACCTATCTGGAGTTTTATTCATACCATACTGCCTGAAAAAAGCAAGTCAAAGCATGGCATTTTAGATTTATTACCCTCCTTGGTTACTTCCTAAATCTGTGTGACTACAGAAAACCACTTAGGCTCTCAAGAATACAGTTGGACATCCTGTAAAGCTGGCAACATCCTAAATTTACGATGGGAATGTGGGCTTTTTGGAGAGGGGGTGTGTCTCTTTAGTCCTGAATTCCAAAATCTGAAACAGTCCTTTTCTTTTGAAAAGGGTGTGAGTTGTAGGACACTGAAAATAGATCAGATGGCAGTAGTGCCATATGTGCTGATTGGTTTCCTGTTGCCATGGGGAGCTCACTTGGGTATGTCCAGAAGTGTCCTGAGCTGTTGATCACAACAGCCAACAATCTGGTGGTAATTTTAAAGTTACAACTCTTGGGTCTGTTGAACTTTCCTTCTCATCTGTCCTTCATTATCTTATCTTAGAAGATAACCACCCCATGCTATCTGTAATATGATGCTGACTTTAGTAATGTGTAAAACCAGTCTGGTTTTACTATACTCACTTAGAAGGAAGCTGTACCTGTCAGTAACATTGAAAAAATTTCTGATTTCTCTTTTGCAGGATGCATTACAGAAGTTAACTGAGATATTAAACTTAAGTGGAGCTGCTGCTTGCCAGGATGCTTGTCACCCTGCCAAGCACAGGAACACGACTGCAGTGCTTGGCTGCTTGGCAGAGAAATTAGCAGGTAAAGCCCTGGGGTTCTCCTCACAGCTGGCATTTGGCTCTCTGCAATACCACCTGCTTTAACACCCACGAAGCACACTGGGTCAGAGGTGTTTTGTTAGAACTGAATAATGTTCTGCATTGTGGGGGTACCAGGTGTGACAGTATCTGGTTGATTCAAGTACTCGAACAAGCCATTCACAAATCCTTCTGATGTGTGGTTAGTGATTGGGGATCACTGTTTGTTATATTGCCTTTGCACTGGTAATCAATCTCTTCTGCAGACCCACTCTGGCAGTGAATTACTGAGGACACATTCTCTAGAGTGTAGGCAGGAATATCAAGTTAGTGGTCTTGGAGGCTGCATAGAAATAAAAAAGAAATATGCTTTTTCCAGTAGACATGTCTTACTCTATATTAGACAGCTGAAAAGATTCTCTTCTGTGTTGCTTAAAAGAAAATTGCTAAGATTCTATTTTAAGGTGACTTTTCATGTAGAATTTTTATTCCCTGTTGTTCCTACCTAGGGCACTGTTGGAAATTGATGATTGTTTCCTTCCTGCTGATGATCTCTTTTGTATCTAGTTTTTTTGCTCGTTTTCTGAAAGTGGATGGGAAATAGAGGATAAAAACTGATTGTCTAGTTTCACTCAATGGTTATTATAATCCAATTATTGTTTTTCTGTGAAAAAAAAAACAAGTAAAGAACACGGTCTGGAAGTGGTTTTTTACTGTAATACTTCTACTGTATTATACTTAGTCAAAATGAGATACTGTATCTACTTTCATCTTAGTGGACACAAATGTCATTGTCAGCTCAGGCAACAAATTTGTTAATGAAGTGTTGGAACCCACTGCAATTTCTTAAGAGCCTGTAGATGCCAGAGTTTGATTCCCTCGTGTCTCTCTCTTGATTAAGTGGATGCTATTTCAGGGTTTTTCCATTTTAAATCGGCTGCTTGCTCTGGTCCTGCTGCAAGCTGTGGAATTAACTATCAATTTGGCTGCATCAGGTGCTCAGTTTTGCTTATTTTGGGCTACTGATAGATGGAGCTGATCTTTACACATTGACTCTGGAAGTAAAGGGGATACAGTCTCTTTTCAAAAGTAAAGAGCATGAAAATGTTAAGTGGAGGCTGCTGGAGTCTTAGTGCAAAATCTCAGAAGCATGTCTAGAACTCTGTACCCACTTAGAGCAGTGAACTGAACAGGTCTGTAATGTACCAGTAACTGTGTAATTATTAAATGTGCACCAAGTATTTTACTGGGAACAGTGATAATTGATTTATATTATAGTTTTGCTTTGCTGGGAAGTTGTTTGGCGTTCTTTAATTTGTTACCTTGTGTTTAAAAGATCTTTGTTGATGGGTATGTGGTACTTCCCATGGAGGGATTTCATTGCTGCTGTTCTTGCAGGTCCAGCAAGTATAGGCTTACTCAGCCCAGGCATATTGGAATATTTACTTCACAGCTTGGTAAGTGTCTTTGATCTTTTTGTATGTATCCATACATTGCAATTAGAATGCAATTTTTTTATTGTTATTGTGAAAAGTTGGAGTCATGTCTGCTAAATATTGGCAGTGTATGTTACAGAAAGCTGAGATGCCAGAGCCCCTGGGATCTCCATCTCTGGAGATAATTAGAAGTCAATGGAACAAAGGCTCTGGGTAGCCTGATCTATTTGAACTGGCTCTCCCCAGGAGGGTGGAATACAGGAACTTTGGAGACTCCTTTGAACCTAAAACCTTCTGTGACAGACTTGCAACTCTTCTTGTCTGTCTGTACTGGGTATTTATTAATTAACTTTTTCTTACTGCCCGTGTTTAGAACTTCCAGTCCCACCCGACAGTGATGCTTTTTGCACTAATAGCACTGGAGAAGTTTGCACAAACAAGTGAGTATTGTCCTGGGATTGCTTTTAGCACCATGGCTTCTGCTGCATTATTGTCACTTGCTTTGCCTGATCCCTTGTGAACATGAGTCTGCATTGGTATTTATTGCTGTGGTGACATCCCTCTACCCCTCAAAATCCCTGAGATACTTGCTGAAACTTACTTTCCCTGTTAGAAATTGCTATAGAAGGATTTCTGACACAAGGCCTTTGTCACTGACATAAATCTGCATTAGAGTTGGATAAGTTAGGATTGGGAGTTTGTAGCCAGGAAAAAATATTTTTTGCTTTAATGACACCTTCGCTCACACACCCTTAAGAGATTTGCTGAAACTCAGTCCTCATCTTAGAAATTACTACATAATGACTTATGACATGAGACCTTTGTTACTTGAAAAGAAACCAATCAGTATTGGAGAGATGGAGAACAGCTGTGATCAGTCTCTTGATGCAGCTCCATGCTGAGAATGGTAGATCTGAATGAACATCATTCCACATCTGCTTGGGGAAAGAGTTTCATGCTGCTTGGAATATTGAGGTTTAGATGTGTGTAGAGAGTTCTACTGCATTTGTAGGCTGTTATTATTTTTAACTAAACTTATCCCTAGCTGATAGCAATTATTCTTTTTCTTCTTGAATTGCAGGTGAAAATAAAATGACAGTTTCTGAATCGTGCATTAGTGACCAACTGATGTTGCTGGAGAAATGGACAGATAATCCAGACTACTTAAAACGCCAGGTTGGATTCTGTGCCCAGTGGAGTTTAGACAATCTGTGTAGGTATAACAGGGATGGATTAATTAAATAGTAATCACTCCTTCAAAGAAATGGAGGACTGCTTTGTGTTCATTTTGTATGAGCACTTAGTGTACCTGGCTGCATTTGTAATATGTCCTTGAAAAAGAAAACAAAACAAAAAACCCACACTATCAAATATATCCAGTATAATTGTATGGAAGGAAAATTTTGGCAATGAAAATGTTTTTGAAAGGAAGTGGTTTATATTCTGCAAGATGGAGCTGCAATGAAAATTATTCTTCACACCAGTTTCCTGTAATCCTCACTTGAGTGGCTCAACAGTGCAGCTCTGTCTCTGTGGAACATCTGGATTGCTGACATGTCCTGGTGATGGCCACTCCTGTGGTCATTCCCCACTGCCACACTGGCTCAGAGAAATACTGAAGACTTTAAATTAAATATACTTTTTGATTTTTGTGATCAAAAATAAAATGTGTTCAGCAAAGCACTTCTCTACGTCGATCTTTTGGATTACTAAAAAATCACTGAATTTACTTGGTTAGTTGTGATTTCAAGGGTGCAGCAATTCTAATGACCTTGTATTTTCTAATGCCTTTTAGATAAATTTGGGTAAAAGGTCTGTTGGGCTTTAGGAGCTTTAGTCAGCTTATGGAAAGCCAGTGTCAGCTGTGTTTAGTAAATGCCTGTGTAAGTGCTGTAGCAAGTTTGAGTTACATGAAGGGTCCTAAGATAAGATCTTTGATTTGTAAATGAACGTGTATATGTCAACAATTTGACACCTGGCAAGAGAAATGCTTTTGATCCTTCCAGGTAGAAAGGGCAAGCAGGGAGAGAGAGAGCTGCTTTCACTCAGTTCACATACACCACCTAAAAATGAGACAGTAGAAACCTTAAAATCCTTGTTTTCCCCTTCTTCCTATCCCCAAATCTGTTTCCACTGTAATGAATCAGAAAAACTCTCACCACTGAATATACAAATACAATGGTAAATCCTGAAACACTGGCATCTTGGTGTGAAGTTGGATGCCTTCCATCGGCCTGTGGGTTTCCTGCAAGTATTAATTAGATTGTGGGAGCTCTAGTCAGAGGCACAGGTCTTGCTTTCATGTTTGGAGGGTATTTAACACACACTGTGTTGGAAGCTGTTTTCATGCAGGTAAAATCTCAGTGTTTCATTCACTCATGCCAAAAACTACCTGGATCCTAGAGATTATCATTATGTGAAACGCTTAAAATCAAGTTTTACAGCAGCAGTAACTTGGGAATTTTTTTTTTCCAGTTTTGAAGGAAGGCAGGCAGTTTACATATGAGAAGGTTGACTTGACCAACATTAGGGCTATGCTGAACAGTAATGATGTCAGCGAATACCTGAAGATCTCACCACATGGATTAGAGGTAAGAAATTGTTTCATGTTTTCAACCTGAAAAAGAGGCTAAAGAAAAAGGCAGGTTTTGCTTTGCACTTGCTCCTGTGATTTTTGTAGAATGAATCCTTGTTGTCTGCCAGCTTTGTACAGAAAACTTGCTTTGTCATCAAAGGTTTGTAACATCACTGCACTCATGTCAGTTGTAGAAATGTTCACACTAACGTAATGGCTATGCCCCAAAACTTCAGGGAAGGGAAGAGGATTCTTAAGAGTCAGATGGCTTTTCACTTATTTTGTGAACAGTTTTAGTCAAAATGTCATTCTGTTGTTTGTCCTGTCTCATCTTGAAAAGCTCACAGCAGTCAGATTTTTGTCTCAGACACGTGGGTTTTTTTCCCTCCTCTCCAACTCCTTCTAAAGACTTGTTTCATGACTTAGAGATGAATTTTCATGAATTAACATTGAGTCCCTCCTTGTCCTTCCTACCAGGAATCAGTTAACAACCAATTATTTAGGTTTTCCTGTCTTGGTTGTCTTAGTCTTTAAATCTTTAAATTGTTTCTGTGAACTTCTATTTTTTTTTTTTTTTTTTTTTTTTTTTTTTTTTTTTTTTTTTGCCTGTGGCTTAACCACTGAACAGTTTTCAGCCTTGCCTGCTCACTAGTTTGTGTGACAGCTACTGCTATAAAGAGAGTTCACTTTGTTTGAAATGCCTCTAAACTTATGCTGGTATATTCTTATATGCAAGAAACTTGATCCAGGGAAGAGAGGTGTTTGTTTGAAGGCTAACTTTGTAGACACTGAATTTGTTTGGTTTTGGTAGGCACGGTGTGATGCCTCGTCCTTTGAAAGTGTAAGATGCACATTCTGTGTCGATTCTGGAGTCTGGTACTATGAAGTTACAGTCATTACTTCAGGAGTGATGCAGATAGGATGGGCAACCAAAGACAGCAAATTTCTCAACCATGTGAGTACCTGTGATGCCATCGAGCTGGTGATGTAACAGCAGTATTTTCCTTCTTACAACATATGTGAAAATAGCTCTGGTTATTCTGTGGTCTTAACTGAGCACTTGCTTGTTACCTTCAATTTTTCTGTGTCCATGAAGAGCTGTTTTTGCTGAATTTGGTGGTGCAAGAGAAGTCAGTTTTGTTATTGCTACAGACTGACACTGTTCACCTAATTCATGCAGAGATGCAGCAGAGACAGCTTGTTATCTGCTGGCTGTTGTCTGGAAGCTATAGGGAACTTATTTCTTATTTCTTGTAGCATAATCTCTTGGAAATTCTTAAGATAACAGCAGTGAGTGTCTGTTTTTGGAAGCAAACTATAAGTCACTAGGAACAGCAGTTCCTCATACATTGTCCTTTGCACAGGTCACCAAGCAGCCATTTCATCATTCTCTTTAACACATTTTCCTATTAAATTAACTTTCACAAGGGAAATCACTGAAATTCACTCTGGGAAAACATGGTGTCATTGGACTTGCTGGTAGCAGTAATATGGGACAGTCTTGGAATGCAAAAGCTTCTTTTTAATTAAAAATAAGGATTACAAAAAGATTAAACCCTCTACCTTCTTGCCTTTTCCAGTGAGTACAGAGCAAGTCTGCTGTCTTATTTTATAGCTTGCTTTACTGTTCTTCTCATCCAGATAATTTTGTATCTTATACTTAGTTCCAAGTATTCTTCCTTCTACTATTTACTTGTAAGATTAGGTACTTGGTGGCATTAAAGCAAAATATGCCACCTGCAGATGAAGTCCAAACATAGTCAATCATCATAGAGATGTTGCCAGGTCTTCTTTGTTCTTAAATATTCATGGTAACTCTGCATGGCTGTTAGAAACTTTGTATGCTTTTTGTGCTACGGTAGAACTTGCTTCAATATTTCCATAATAAGAAAGAGTAACAGTTTTTTACTAACCAAAAAACATTTCTACCTCAGCTTAGGGTTAATTTTCCATGTTATCAGCCATCCAAATGACCATTAAAGTTCATTGAAGTGCAAGCTAGAGTTTTAGGACAGAAGATATGTTAGGCCTAGCCTACTGCTGAGAATGGAAACAGTGCTGGGGTTTTAAGTTGACACTTGTACTGGCTAAGCTTAAGTGAGAAATCCACCTGCAGCCCTTCTTTACTGTTGTATTTGCATGGCTTTTGGTTCCTACTTGGAATTTATTTTAGGAGAAGAATTATATATTTAATGTAGAGATAAGCAGTTACAACTGCTTGTTTCTGATTATTATAGCAAAAGTCATTCTACAGCTGAGTCAAATACTAAAAAGAAGCTAATATGAAGATAGGCCAAATACATACATGTGAGTAAATATTGATTGTGGGCATATGAGAGAAATACATTAAAGAGATTAAACAGACACCAGTGGCAAGAAACCAAGTGGGAATGCAAGAGTAGCTTTTTTCACCATTTAACTTAGGTATTCCTGTGAGTTCAGAGGTCTTGCTCCATTTTTTCTAATTATTCATGGAAATAGCATTGTCTTCTGCTGATGTGTAACATGCAGATGTCTCTGTGTTACATCCAAAGTCCACATTTTTAGCACTGAAGTGTGATTTAAGGAAAAAAAATCATAAACCATACACAAAATCAAAAACCACCAACCAAGCAAAAATATCATGCAGACCTGTGTTGAGCACAGTCTTTGTAGACACTGAGTGTAACAGAAACTGTTTGAAATAAAAGGCCATGTGTCTGCCTTTAGACTGCTAAGAGGCTTAAAAGATTTTTTTTTTCCCCCCCACTTACTGTTAAGGAGCTTGGTGTATGTGCATTTTTCTGTGTGTCCCGTACAAGGTATGAAAATGAGAGATGTCACATCTCTGAATAGGATGATTTTTGTATTGCTGCAGCTGTTTTGCTTGTGGCCAAATGCTGCTGTTATTTAAGTTCATCAGGTGTGTGCCTGAAATACAAGGACATTATCCTCTGGGTATGTCACAAACACAGGCCTCAGAAGCCATATGCTCTTTATTTACAGCATCTGTAACAAAAAGACTAGTCCTAAATATGACATTAAACACCCATTAGCTGGGCTTAGCTTTAATTTGGGACATGGGAGGCTTGTGTAATCAGATGCTGTCTGGTATTTGCACTCCTGACAAACCATGCCGAGCATGAGGAAGTTACTTACCTTCCAATGCTTTTGGGTTTCATGGTTAGGCTCTGCTACGTGATGGATTTTTCTCCCACTCTGAAACTCCTTAGTTTGATGTTTGCCTTGGACCTTAGGACTATCACTTGATAATGTTTTCACAATTTGAGGGAGGCAGTGAAAGGGACACAATATGCAACAAATTAGGTGAAGGGGCTGTGTGTTTGTTCTGTTTGTGTACTGTGGATATCTTGTGGGGAAGGCATTACAAGTTTGGTGCTGGGACTTCAAGATAAGAGAGTGGTTGTTATTCTGTGGTGACTTCTTAAGATGCAAAAATTTAACCTATTTGGGTGCTAGCTTTCTGATTTTTAAATACTTTGATAGAAGTGATTTGAGGTCACAGAGAATAGAAGACACTTTGGAAACAATATCCCCTTCTCCCTTCTTCCTCACCCCAACAAATTCCCTTTTGATGGGAAAATGAGACTAAAACTAGTTTGAAGAAAAAGATTACCTTCATGGGGGAGAGAGAAAGAAACCCTTCGTGCTCCTGGAAGAGTTGTTTTGGTAAATGAAAATAGACTTTAGCCCCTCAGTGTGAGGAATGGTTGCAGGCTGAAATGTTCTGCTCTCTCTCTAAAGGAAGGTTACGGCATCGGGGACGATGAATACTCCTGTGCCTACGATGGCTGCCGGCAGCTGATCTGGTATAATGCCAGAAGTAAACCACATTCCCATCCCTGTTGGAAAGAAGGTATTCAGTCTGTCTTCTGCTCTTTATCCTAACTGGATTTCTGCACAGGATTTTTTCCCCTTGCAGGTGTTCGATCATAGGTGTGAACGAAGCAGTTACTGCCTAATTCTGATGTTCATAAAGGTTTAATAATTACTGTCTCTATAAGAGCGATTGAATGAGCACAGTGGGCACTAGTCTTGTTCCCCAGTCTGTGTAGAGACTCCTGCTGGTTAAACACTTTTTCTTTTCAAATGCAGAGTGAAAATCATAGCACCAATTGACACTGGACATTTAATCATTTTTTTCACTTGTTTGTAGTCATGCACAACAGAGTTGAAATCTTCCTTTCTGGGTTAAAAGAGTTGTTTTAGAGAAGGGGAAAAAACCTTGATCTCTGAATTAGACTTTTTTTTTTTTTTCTTTTTTAAGGAGGAGTTGCACTGTCTTGCTTACTTTAAATTCTTGGATAACTACTTGGACAGCAAAGTTCTGTTCTTGATCTCAGCTTTGAAATCTTGGTAGGATTCTGTGCATGCCATGCTTGTGTGAACTGTGCCGCCTTCTCTTCTATTAAAATTTCCCCCAAGGATGGCTAAATTAAAACACCTCTTAAAAATAAATAGCACAAGCATATTGGAAATTTCTCCTCAGAACACCCACTTGCTAAAGTCTATTTTCAACAGGTGTAAAATAGCCAAGGAGTGACAGAGTGCAGCTTTCTTCTGGCTTTGGCAAATACTCTGCAATACTTCTACAACTATGTAGTATTAATGCTCTGGCAGACTAAAACACTTATTTTTTTTTACTATTTTTTCCTGGTTTGTTTGGTTTGGGTTTGGGTTGTTTTGGGTTTTTTTTTAGTTACTGTCTGTATCAATGTTTCTTCTTTTGTGCTTTTGCAAACAGTTCCTTTCAAGTAAGACAACTCACAGTGACATATGTGATACTTGAAACAATAACTGTTTCAGCTGTTGGCATTTAATAGAAATGAAATCTTTAAAATATTTTTGTTTTGCATGTAAGGAGACACAATAGGATTTCTACTAGACTTGCAAGAAAAGCAAATGATCTTCTATTTAAATGGAAACCAGCTTCCTGCTGAGAAGCAAGTATTTTCATCTGCTGTGTAAGTAGCTGCTCATTTGGAAGGACATGACCTCTGTGGATAATTGTTTTAATTATATGAAGAGTTTTCAATTTGAGATGTAAATTCATATTTACTTACCTGAAGCTATCATTAAGCAAGTTTCCCGTTGAAAGTTGCTTAGAAATCAGTAAGAAGGATATAATTTTACAGGTGGATTTCAGGGTCCAAAATAAATACTTTAGATTTTCCAAAGGTACGTTCAGCTCAGTGTTTTATACTGTCAAATTAGCATAGCATTAAAATAGAATGAGGCTGCAGCAAAGATGGACAATTTTCTGGTGCCTGAGGAATTTATCTTCTGAAAAATAAAGCCTCTCATGTAAATGTTGGAGAGGGTTTGTTAACTGACTGCCATTCACTGGGGCCAGCTCCTGGAGCAGCACATTGAATATTCATCAGAGGATGTCTCTTGGTAGCTGTGCAGGCAGGTGTTTGGCTTATTTTGCCAACTGTTGTTAAAATTAACACATGGTGAACTCCTCTAGCTTTCACAGGGAAGTTCAACCTTTTCCTTCAGAAAAGATGAGCTGGTATAATACTTGAGAAAGCAGCTTCCAATGCAGCTTAATTAAATGTTACAGTATTTTGTCAGTTAGTCCTACCAGGCTAATCATTTCATCCATGTTTTCTCCTCAAAATAAAGTTCAGGATGCAGGCAAAGAGTAGTCCAGTTTAAAGAGTTGCTGAGTATCTTCTTTATTCAGCTTTTAGTGCCCTGTTCTTTGAGTATGGAATTGATAAGCTTGAGTGCTTGTAGGAACTTGGGGTATTACTGAACTTTGGCCCTTCCAGTAAATTTGAGAGGTGATAGTTGTGGTCTTAATAGTGTGACTAATCCTAGTTGTTCAGTAGTCAGCCTTTATTGGCTGACTCAGTAAGAAATTCAGATAAATCCCAATAGTAAATTCAGGAGTTGACAACTAAACAAGATAAGCATGTGCAGCTGCAACTTGATGCTCTCCCAGTCAGCTGCAGAACACTGGTATTAAACTTGTCTCTGTCTCAGGGTATATTTACAAATGGCAATAGTAACATGTCTGAAAGCTCTAATATAATTTAAGTCATTCTAAAATGCCTGTTCATCATGTTGCAGATCAGGGTTTTTTGCTGCAGCAAGCTTCATGTCCTATCAACAATGTGAGTTCAACTTTGGGGCAAAGCCCTTCAAGTACCCACCACCAATGAAGTTTAGTACCTTCAATGATCATGCCTTTCTGACAGCAGAAGAGAAAATCATTTTGCCCAGGTAATCCTCCTACCTTGTGTATTTGCATGCAGAGAGATCAAATGTTTCACATCTGAATTGCAGTCTTGCCTTGTACTCAGCAAAATTGATTTCTTACGGTGTCATCCTTCCATATGTTCCTCTCCTAAAAGGATGGCACAATAGACTCCAGTGCAATTTTATCAGTAGGGCAGGAGATATGCAACCAAAATCCATTAAATAAAAATACATTTTGTAATATTAAGCTAAATTAAAATTAACTAGTACCACGCAGTAAGTTTTAGTAGAAGAACCTTCTGACATTAATAACTCTTCTACCAAGGATTATTAGGTTGATTGAGGAGGTATAGTGTTAATTAAAAAAAGATGTCCTATTTAAAATTGACCTAATTTGTGGTGTTGGCAGAATGGAGGTGCTGAATGATTGTAAGTCTTAAAATTGTCCTTTTCTGATCCTGATGAAAATTTACCCATTTTTGAATGATAGTACTGGCAAAGGTTATTCAAATTTAAAGTGTTTTCCCACCTAAATATAATTCACCTCAGATAGAAACAGATCTGGATACATTCTTCTTTAGCTTTTACCAAACTTCTGGCAGAAATGAAAAACTAATAGCTCATCTGATTCAAGTTATTAGTAATAAAGTAACTTAATGGAACACAAACAATAACAGTGTACGGTGTAATCTATGTGGTGTACCCTGGATTTGCAGCTTTGTCTGAAGATGGCTCTCAGACTGGTGCTGATGTACGTGACTGAAATAATCTTAAATTGCAACAAATTAAGTGGGGGCAAGGTTGTTGGAGGGAGTACCCCTGGCTGTAATAGAATTCAGAGACTGGTTTTGAATTATCTAGCTTTGATCAGGTGTATTTGAGGTACTTAAGTATCTTAGTGTTTAAAAAGGAAAGAAAAAAAACCCTTACTTCAGGGTTGGAGACACATTGGCCAAGTTTGAGGCTCAGGGTATTGTAGTTATGCAGAGAAAATCAAATGCAACTTGCAAAACCATTTTGTGCTTACCTATAGCCAGAGTAAATTATTTCTGCTTGTGACTCCATGTGCTTTAAGGGAGAGTCTGATGTAGTCTTTAAGATAATATGTTAGATACAAATTTATCACCCTCCCTTTTCAATTAAGCACTCTTCTGTCTTGGTAGCATCCCACATTGGACGAGAGGTTTGTAGGTTCTGGCTGATGCTCAGATGGGATTGATGTCATTCTGGCATTGCTCTTGCAATGTTCAGGCCATATCTGTGAGAGCTGTTACATGATTGTGCCAAAAGATGAGAGACAAACTGGGGGAAACTGGTTTCCTGTTGATGCCTGACTGATGAAACTTGGCCTCCTGTGTTAGAGACTCTTCATTATGCAATAGCACTGAAAGGCTCCATTCAAGGTTGGACACTGTTGTTCTTTGTGTAAACAAAGATCATCCCTGCCCTACAGCCTGAAGTGCTTGGAAATGACAAGCCAATCCTAAAATAAAAAGATAGCTTTGATCATCTTAAAAGTGATAGGAGATAAGGCAAAGGCCTGTATGAGGGGACCCTAGTTGTCCATCATGGGATTTAACAAACTCATGCAGAGTTGGGCTGAATTTAGTGCATCTGGTATTGGGGCAAGACATATCACCCTGCCATTGAATAGCTGTGAGGGGTATCATGTGTGTGTTCCAGATGGGAAATGTCTTATTTCATCAAATGAGGGATTTTTACCTAGTTCCTCTCCCTTCTGGCTGTTGCCATACTGGGATTTACTGTTGATTTACTTTGCAGTTTTTATTCTTTTAAACTGTGTTAGGCCATTATAGGGTTTCAATAGATATACTGTTGATACATGGGTTTGTGAAGTTTATTTGTTTGGGGTTTTTTTTCTTAACTCCTGAAAGTACCTAGGTACAAAAGAAAAATTTCTTCGTTTTCAGCTGTGGGAACTAGGAGAATTGTTATTTAGTCTCCTCTTTGTTCCTTTCTGACAGACCAGAATAGGGAATCAGACTGTTTTTCAGGTCTCTGAGTGTTAAGCCTTTTTTTTGTGGGCAGCTGTGATCAATGTTTATCAGCAGCGTGGTGTAGCACTGCTACAAGTGTTCTGTTTGCCTTGATGCAATTCTCAGAATAGTTTTGAATCTATTGCTTTCAGTCAAACGAATGATTTGGGGGGGTCTGTCTCTCCCTTCAGACACAGGCGCCTGGCTTTGCTGAAGCAAGTGAGTATCAGAGAGAACTGCTGCACACTTTGCTGTGATGAGGTAGCAGACACAGAACTCAGGCCGTGTGGACACAGGTAAAACCTTAAAAAAGCCCAAATCCAAAGAAATAAGAAAATGTGGATGTGATGTTCAGTTTAGATGAGGCTATATGCAGTCCCTGCTCATCTTGGTTGACTCCCCAGGACAAAGAAATAACCTTCCTTCCTTTTAAGGATGTGATGTGTAGAGGTTAAGCACAGTGTTCCCACTATTCCACTCATCCTAGAACTGAGCAGATTGAACCCCTAATTGTGTGTGTATCTGAGGAAGTACAGAGGCTACATCTGTGTGTTGCCCTGGGCTACTGAGTCTTATTTCCCTGATGTTAAAGGCTTTACTGATTAGTATTTGATACTGGTGCTGTGAAATCCAGATCATGTGAGGAGAGCAGAAAATTCATAATATACTCACACACTCATTAGATGTTCAACAAATGGATTGTCTCAAGTCACAAATTCCTCTAAAAGCTAAAAATGAGGCAGCAGTATGAGTTATACCATAATAGCACTTCCCTGCCTTTAAGCAGCCTATTAGGAAATTAATCCAGTGAAGTCAAATTTCTTTAGAGCACTCATGGAAGGAGTCTTGCCATGTGTCTAAATGAAAAGTTAAAAAGAGATGTGCCTGGTGTGTGCCAACAAGAAGTGGAGTTGCTGCAGGGCACTGTGGCTGCTGCTCTCCAGACCAGAGTGAGTGCTAGGATTAATGAGCACAGGGAAGTGGGATCCTGACCAACTGCAGGAGCAGCTGCAGGTCTGGGAGATGCTGAGCAGCAGGAGCTCCTCTCAAAGCTGTAAATGGATCCTCAACACCTGACTTGGAATGCTTAATCTCTACACTGAGGGACTTGACTGTGCCTCTGGCAGGTTGACTGAAATGCTTAGTGCTTGTACTATTTTGTTGTTGATTAGTTTTTCATACTGTAAAAGCAGGCTTTAACTGTTTTTTCTTCTCCTTCAGTGACCTGTGCATGGAGTGTGCCTTGCAATTGGAGACCTGCCCTTTGTGTCGACAGGAAATACAAACCCGAGTCAGACAGATCTCTCACATTTCATGACACACGTGGAGAAATACCACAGACTTGTTTTTAATGAACTCCAACCAATACTGAAAGGGGAAAGCATCTCTAACCAATCTTTATGCACATAGAACCATAGCCACGGCCAGATTTCATGCTAACCTGTAATCTGTTTATCTTAAAACTGAAATCTTTAATAAGCTCTTTCCAGCTGCCAGTGATGGGAGCTGGTTTCAGCAGTCAGGAGCTGTGGCTATTGGTTCCTCCGAGCAAGAGCAGAGGGAGTTGTCTCTTCTTCCCCTTTTCCTTCTTGCCTGTCGCAAGTGCTGAAAAAATTTGCACTGGAAGTACACATACAATGCATTTTAGAAAAGAAGAGAAAATAAGTATTTCCTAAAACAGGGCTGTGCTGTCTTGTGCTCGAAAGTCTCTATTTTTGGCAGAAGTCAGTACTAAAAAGAGAATGCCAATGTTTTCCTGTTCAATGTAGCCTCCTGCTGGTCAGAGACTCTGTATTTTCCAATATTAAACTGCTCAAAGACTGGATCTGTACACAGACTGATTTGAAAAGACAGTGTGGAGACTGAGAGAAACTTGTCTGAGAGAAACTCACAGGTTTTAATAACTTGGTGATTCCAAAGAATGTTCTGATTTGTTTTTAAACGTTAAAAGATCAGTGGTATTTTCAAGTACATAATGTTTCTGATGCTTTTAACTTCAGTACCCACATTTTTTTGTGCGGTTATAATTTTCAGGAGGTATTCTTAACTAATTATAATGCTGGACTGGAATTAATTTGATATTCTGGGTATTTTTTAAGGTATCATCGAACATCTTTTTTAATCAGTGTTGGTTTTGAAAGTTAGCTCAATTTTTCCAAAGTGAATATATCTTAAAATACTAGAGGAGAATTCTGGACCAGTTTATTTAAAACAAGGTTATATGGATAGCAATTTCAGTCTTATTCTTAACTCCTTAAAAATGCACCTTGCTTGCCACGTGTCAGTCCTGCTCTGAGCAGGTTTGGGGCCACACTTCCTATTTTTGGTAGGGATCATACAGTGGGAATCTCTGCTCCACTTTAATTACACATTTGTGATGTTTGTATGTTAAGGATGCACTTCAGTAGGCAGCTCTTGACTTTTACTAGGTTTCTACAAGGAATCAGGGTTCACAGCTGGTGTCAGTGAAGTAGCACAAAAATCAGTGGGGTTCTGCTTATTTTGCACCAACTGAGGGTATGACTCGGTCTCTTCCAAGTCTTGCACCGGTTGATTTTTTAAAAATATCTGTCTGTATAGTAGAACTTTACTAATTCACACACAACTTACACCAAAACCATCCCACTTCTTGGCAGTGATTCAGCAGCAGAGGCTGTTGTAGTGAATTCTCATGGTGTGATGTAGCTTACTTTAAAAACCATTTATTATCTTTATTGTACTATGAAGTACTAACAAAGCAGAGCTGAGGCTGCTTCTTCCTGCTGAGCACTCTGGCTTCCTACAGACCTCAGTAGGAGCTGAGAGCTCTGCACACAGGTCCCAGAACCCAGCTCTCGAGCAACTCCTTTCACCATCTGCCTTTGCTAACTCAAGGGTGCTCAACTTCATCCAGAGATGTGTGAATTAGGGAAGTTCTGTCCATCATTTTCACGTTGACTTTTGTCCAAATGTAGACTGAATCCAGCAACAGAGTGCTGGTTAGTGTTTTTCCTAAAATGTGGATTCTCTTCCACCTTGGATGCCTGGTTTGATTAAAGTCAGACTGGCAAATCTGTGCCACAGGGATCTCATTTCCTCACTGACTGTACTTTACAATGTTTTGCTGTATCCATGTTTTCAGTCAGGGCCAAGTCCCTTCCATCTCCGTGTTCAATGAGCAAATGTGACCGCCATCACTGCCACAAGGGTGTTAGAAATTCAGAATCACTTGAAATGAAGTTGTAAGCGCTTCCAAATGCAATGATGAGGTTCTACCCCTAAGGTACAAAGTTACAAATCATACTTTAGGGAAGAGGTGGGACAGAACCATTTTGAACTCTGCCTTAATAGAGTCTAGTAATTTCAGGGCTTTGGTTTCCCTGGCCAGGATAAACTGAGGTAAAATTTTCAGAAGTGCCTAGGACTCCTAATTCGTATCAACTGCTGTATGAGATTAAGGTCTTCAGGCCCAAGTCCACAATGGCTTCTAGGCATCTGCTGTCCCCTTGCAATGCCGGTGACCTTAGAGCCTCGCTGTCTTTGTGGACATGGGACTAAGTGCCTGCGTTCTTTGTGGAAGAGATATGAATGCTTTGGAAAATTTTGCCCCAGACCGTCTTCCATGCAGCTGGTGCTGGGCAGAGGAAGCCAACCGTGGCGGAGGAGGGAGCTGTGTTGCAGAGAACTGTCCTGTTCATTTCACAAAGGGAAAGACTGTACACTTTTGACTGGCTTTCTGCTGCCATCCACACCGGGGCCATTTCTGTCAAGCTGGATACTCCATGACCAGTGCGGTGTCAGCCTCGCTCCCTGCACCCCCATGGCTTTGGGGACAGGGATGGGAGCTGGTGACTCCACAGGCCCTCACAGGGGAAATGAATTGTAGCAAAGTTGTCCATTCAACAATAAAAACATCCTGAAGGCTGGCTGTCGTTCTTTAATTCCTTCTCGGCTGAGACCGCATGGGACCTGGTGCGGGGAGGCACAGAAAAGCAGTAGTAATAATTTTGGAAGAACGTGATGTTGGAAATCCTGTGTTTAAGAATTGAAATTTATCTCCTGATTTGCTCTTTGGGGAATGTATGGCAGTTTAGCAATTGAATTTGTATTAATACTAGGTCCTGTTATTCCTTAGCACTTTGGTCAAAAAGAAGCAATAACCACTAACAGCTGAAACATACAGATTGTCTCTTCCGCTCTGGCTAGGCAGGAACAATGGAGACTTCTGATGGAGAAAGTTTGGATGTAGCCACGTGAGTATGCTACAGTCTCATCTGTCAGATTTTCAATGAGATTTTCAATTATAATTGCTAATTATAATGTCTTGATAGGAATATAATTACACGGATTCATTTACACTACACTGTTTAGCAGATTCTGCCTCTTAGGAGAACAAAGGTGCAGAATGCAAAGCTGCAAAAGGGAATAACATCAGTGCAGAGTTTAGATGAAGTCTAAATATCACAGTGGGCAATGTAGCACTGGGTAGCTCTACCGAGGGATCAGAGCAAGCCTTGTAAGGCTGGAAATGGCTTTTTCTGATGTTCATTTTAAATTCAGAATTTCTCCTTTTCAAGAGTGTTTGTTGTCTTATGTCACTGATCATGAGAGGAGGCTCTTCCTCTGTGTTTGATGTTCTCCTAAACCTGAGCCTATTCACAGGTGGCCTCAACCAAATTTCACACTGGCAGGTGCTAAGATGCTGCTTCACCCCACAAGTGTCTGGCACACTCTTCTCCCAGAGTTGCAGCAGAAGGGGATGTGTCACTGTGCCTCTGTCGTACATGGGTTTAACCCTTTCAGCCTCAGACTCTGAACAGCGGCCCCTGCCAGGGCTGCCCCAGCAGCACAGCGTTCTGGCCCAAACTGGGTGTTGTGAGGTGACAGGGAATGAAACCACAGGCTTGGTGAGCTCGTGTCTCTGTAGGCACGTGGATGCACGTGTGTTGTATAAAGAGATAGAATTGGATTCTTTTGGAACAGTTAAAATCCCATTACTTGCGCAAACTTAAACCAGGGTTTAAATTAACACTTTTTCTGTAGCTGTTAGGATAAGCTGTAAAGCTAGCAATGTTTGGAGGGGGGGAAAGAGTGGGAATTATCCCTAGCGAAGGGAAGCTCCCGGCCCTGTGCCGCCCTCTCGCGGGCTGTCCCGGGCCTCGGCTCCGCTCCGCTCCCGGGAGCAGCAATGTTGCTGCTAGGATACCGCTCCCTGAGCAGACGCCTTTTAAAATCAAAGATCTCTTAAATTTTCCTGATCAGAGCGAGCCTGATTATAGTTAAACTGTCGGCTAAACTACTGTTGGATTAATTCCACTGGAGTATTCTCTAATGGCAAAGTAATTTTAATGAGCTTTTTAAAACTTAGTCTGAAGAACTATCCTACTTCGTTTACTGATGAGGAAGAGACATTCAATTGAATTTAAATGGTGCTTTCACTGATCGAAGTGAATTTTTTTTTCTTAAAGACAAATGTCCCTGTTTCTTTGAGACTTCTTTCCCTCATGTGTGAGAGAAGTTTGTCTTTCATCTCTTGGAGAAAACAGGAAGAGTTCATCTCCCACTACAAATGAGCTGTGAATGCCAAAGACATCCTATGGATTATTTACTGTGGCTGAACAAGTTGCACAATACTAGATCCAGACTCCTAATGCTGGCACCAAAGATTTTTTCCCTGGATGAATTCAGATCTATTATGGTGTTTAATATTTGCTCATGATAGAATAACCTTAGGAGATTATCCCATTTATTTGGGTCATATAAGGATGTTTCTTGCTTAAGAAAAATATTTAAGTTTCTTCAGTTATGTAATACTTTTGTATGCATTCAATTTAAGTTGTTCCACAAGACCAAATATTTCAAAATATTCTCTAGAGTGTCTACAGTTCTGTGATCACCATGTGCAGGAAGGAGAAGGGAAACTGGTAGCAGCTGGGATTTGTGGGTTGGAAAAGGCTTAATTTGCTGTTCTAATTACACTCTTTGCATTCTTTTGCACCAGAACTAGAATTACCTTGACAGTAATGCCAGTAAAACAACATTTATTCTTTCTTGCAATTAGGCACCTTACTGGGAGGAAATAGGGTAGAGGCCTGATGAGAATCTCCATGGAGCAGTTTTCTCATCAGTGCCATGTTTATTTTGTAGGTTTAAACTAGGAAGCTTTTCAGTTATCTTGTAATTACTGGGTTTATTTGAACTTAGGCTTTTGTTAACACTTTTTAATTTTAACTTTATGGTCAAAATATGTACTTATGCAGTCCTGTCTTCCTTTGCTTTCAGCTCCACCACTTCTGATGAGTTTGATGCAGTTGTTGGCTATCTGGAGGATATCATAATGGGTAAGGTCTGCAAGTAGGTACAGACAACAACAGGGCTGCTAAACACGTTGCCAGCTGCTCTTCTGTTAATTTGCTAACATACAGAGCTCCTGCCTGTTTCATGGGAGCTTTCCTTCCTTTCTTACCATGAACCCCTAACCTGGTAGTGTAGTAAAAATATACATAAAATTCTTCTGTATGCTTATGACTCTTGGAAATTATTCTCCACATTACTGCAGTACACTGCTTCGTAGAGAAACAGTAAAGATGCTTGTGCATCTTACAGAGAAATCAAAGCTTTCCAGGATTTTTATGGAAAAGACTGTAAGAGGCAGCCTTCCCTTCCCCAGCTCTGCCTGAACTTCTCCTGACAGGTCTGTCAGGATGTTCTTAGAAGCCAGCATGTTTTGTCTGGGCAGTTTTCTGCAGTGCCCAGCTGCTGCTGCTGCTGCTGCTGCTGCTGCTGCAGGGAGCCTTTTGTACCCTGATATAAAGTGCCTGAGCTCTGGAGTTGGGTCTATTCCAGCACTGAAAGCTGCAAGAATGGGGAACCTTATTTCTTTGTATCCAGCCCTAAAGCACAAAGATGGTCATAGAATCACAGAATGGTTTGGAGCAATGGAATGGATCTTAAAGATCCCTCAACCCCCTCTTGCCATGGGCAGGGACACCTTCCACTAGAGCAGGCTGCTCACAATCCCATCCAGCCTGCCCACCTGGCAGTAAAAGGTGCTCAGTTCTCAGGGATGTGGTTTTAACTGAGAAGTCAGTGTGTGCAAGGAAGTAGTTTACAAGGTGCCAAGGCAGACTTCATGCTGAGCAGCTGTCAGCTGCTTTATAGGAGCAGCACCTCATTTTCTTGGTCACATCCTTCCCAGAGAGATGTAGATTCTGGAGCCTCAGTTGCCTGGTGATGCAGTTGAATTTGGAGAAATGCTAACTAAACTAATTTGGAACGTGTCAGAGTTTGGAACTCTGTGACTGGTGTCCTTTATCAGTGTTTATAAATAAACTTTTTATTTATGCCTGTTCTGTGGGATTCCATGGTGACCTACCATGTTTATTTTTACTCTTCCACAATTGAAAAAAATTCTTTGGCAATTGCAAATTTAATAATATGGGAGTTTCACTAATACTTTTAAATTCAAATTAAAAAAATAACTTTGACTTCTTCTGGGAAGAAGTATTCATTTAATAAAAAATACAGATGTTTTGCAGACTTCAGAGCCAGAACAAAAGAGGTTCAGAATAAATAACTATTAATAAATGTAGAGCAGGAGGACTGTTTTGGTAATATTTCTCCAGCAGCCTCTGTCTTCTCACAGATGGGTCAGAAGTGGTGGTTTGGCAGCAGCTATGGTGCTGATGTGATGAATTCTGCACGTGTGCAGGGCTCTGTGGTTACAGCAGGGAAGCAGAGGACCAGTGAATGTGGGGTTTGTGTTACAGAAAGAATGACTAAACTTGTAACTCTGTGCTGCATTTCTGTTATGGCCCAGATGATGATTTCCAGTTAATACAGAGGAATTTTTTGGAGAAGCACTACCAGGAGTTTGACGACTCAGAAGAAAACAAGCTCATCTATACAGACATTTTTAATGAATATGTAAGATACCTTTTCCTATTTTTCATATGTATTACTTTTTCTTCTTTTTTTTAATAGTTCTCCCTTTATAAAAATCTGGGCTTACATGGAGCAGATCCCAACATGTTCCTGTCTCCTTCAATGATCTGTGAGCAAGAAAAGTTTTTTCTGAAGCTTTAGGTTCCTTTCTCATTGTTTCCCACAGAATTTTCTAGAGATATTTTGGAAGTAGCTTTCTTGAATAGAAATTTAGCCAATTGCTGTAGTAAATAATGTGTTTTGCATGTGTGCAAGCAATTTTTTTTTCTTTTCCAATTGTATTATTTCTTGTATTGGATAACTCAATCACATTCTTCATGCAAAGCATAGTCAAGGAACTAGACCAGTCTACTGTTCAGTACCATTAAATGAGATGGAAAATACAAATAGTCAGTGTTTGTTTTCCCCAAGATCCCCAACAAAAAATGTGCAGCTCTGTGCCTCAGGGCTGGTGTGAGAGCAGAACCAGCAACGCCCACTGAGGAATCTGCAGTTGTGCCCAGTAAGGATCATGCAGAGTGTCAAGAAGGTGTCAGTGTAAGGATTCTGTTTGAAATCTGCTTCTGAAAGCTGTTGTGATCTTACTGGCGTGGTTTGTCTGGTTTTTATTTTTTTTTCAGATCTCTTTAGTAGAGAAATACATTGAAGAGAAGTTGCTTGATCGCATTCGTGGGTTTGATATGGTTGCTTTCACAGTGTCATTGCAGTAAGTCTCTGCTTTGCTTTACTTGAGGAGTGGCTCATGTGCCTCTCAGTTCTTTTCATCTAGATTAAAGTTTAGGTTTGGTTGTTCTCCCTTTAGATAAAGGATCCATTTTAATTTAAAAAAAGAAGTGTTCATGCAGGCAGTGAGTGACCACTTTTCTTGCCTTCAACATGTCCTGCTGCTCTAAATTTCTGAATTGTCATGCTGAAATATATTGGGTTTGAAGGGGTAGGAAGAGAAATCAGAATGAGAGCACTGAAGGATTTTCATATTTGTCACTTTGAAGCCAGACCCTTAAAAGGTTGGGTCTTGTTTATCTCTTCCAGACACCTCAGTAGCCTGGTGGTGTTTCAGTCATGTGGTTAAATTCCTTTTTTGCAGTTTTGTATGGAGCATTCAGAGAAGAGTTTGGTTTGTGTTCAGCTTTTTCATCAAGTCATTTTAGCTTAACCAGCTTCCTGAAGAGAGCTTGTTTTTGAAAGATCACTGGTTTTCCCCTTGAATAAGAAAATCAAGTGTAATTGGGAACTGAGTGTCTTAAAATATTTGAACCTATTTAATTTTTAATGTTTCTTAAATGAACAGGTCTGGTTTTCAAGGACTGATATGATACTCCTAGGTCTTGGATTTAGATAAATGTAATAATGTGATTGGATTGGAAATGCAGCATGGTAATATTTGGCTGCAGTTTTTCTATATGATAACCTGCAATAACATTCTTGTTTAAATACTGATATCGTTCTACTTGTCCTTTTTGACCTTGTACCATTTTAAAATAATGAATTTTTCTCACACAATTTTCTCATTCCCCAACTTTTTTTTTCCTCTGTAGACAACACAAAGATGAAATGCCAGGTGACATATTTGACCTGCTGCTCACATTTACAGACTTCCTGGCTTTCAAAGAAATGTTCTTGGAATACAGAGCTGTGAGTATATCATGTTGTGTGTTTTCATTGGCACAGTGGCTCTTGGTTTTGTGTAGCTCCACCTGAGAGTGCCAAAGGAAAAGTTACTCCAGTAGGGCACAGGATTTAATTAAAGGCTGTAACAGAGTCAAAAGAAAAAATATTTCACTGAGTGGCTTTTCAAACTCAAACTGCACATTTAATAATTTCTAGAAAACATGAATGAAGCTGGTAATGGAGCAGCTCTTCCTGCTTTTGTGAACTCCCTTCATTTGTGAATGTTTTTTTCCAAATGAACAGAAGGGAACACTCTTTCACTGTGATGGTCTCTGAGCACTGTAACAGCTTCCTTGCCCAGAAAGGTTGTGGAGTCTCCATCCTTGGAGATATTCAAAAGTTGTCTGGACACAGTCCTGAGTGACCGTGCTTGAGCGTGGGGTTTGGCCCAGATGACCTCCAGAAATCCCTTTCCACCTTAGTCATTCTGACTCTATAGTATCTTTTTTTTAATTGTTATTATTCCTAGTCTATCCAAAATTAGCTTTTTAAACCTCTCATTTATTTTCTCCTCCTCTCTGTGCCAGCTGGAGAAATAAATAAAAGTGCTAAGCACTTTTGGGTGAGGTTTTTGCTAGCAAAATGAAAATTAGTGCTCTCCAGTGTCGGTCCAGTCCTGTTTGACCAGGTGCAAAAGAGTCACAGTGTGGTTATGCCTCTGCCCCTTCCCCATCCCAGATTTCAGCAGATCCTTGAGCCACCTCCTGACCAGGTGTGGGCAGGACTCTGCTCTGACATGGGCAGATACTGGCAGGTAACAGCCCTCTCACCCCAGGGATTCCTGCACAGTCTTCTCGGGTTCACATTCAATCAGAGATGCTCAAGTAACCTATAATTTTATATTGTTTTGATGCAGCAGAGAACATATTGCCTGTTTCATTTTTTGAAATGCTTATTCCAAACCATCGTGGAGTCACGGATTTCTTTTTTTCCCCATGTTTCTAGGAAAAAGAAGGTCGAAGTCTGGATTTAAGCAGTGCGTTAGTGGTGACTTCATTAAACCATTAAAAAAATAATTCTGAAGGGAGTTCTGTTGTATTTTGAGCAAGGTCTTTTCAAATTTCAGAGGTGAAAGGCAGCGATTCCCTAGAGATGGCCGGAGCAGAGGGGCGGGGACTCAGCTCCACAGTGGCTTTGAGGGAGATGGGTGTGCGGGGTGGGGCAGGGCCAGGACCGTGGGGTCCCTCTCCAGGGGGTGAAATCAAAGATTTCTGGTATTTTTATACCCATTTACAAAATGGATGGAAGAGACTATGAACGGCAGTCTTCCTTTCCCCAGCTCTACCCAAATAACTCTTTATGTGTCTGCCAGGATCTTCTTAGTAACTGCCGTGGTTTGTCTGGGCAGTTTTCTGCAGTGCCCAGCTGCTGCAGGGAGCATTTTGCACTCTGATATAAAGTGCCTGAGCTGCAGTTTGAGCTCCTTGTTCTTTGTCCTGTCTCTGTTGAACACAGAGAACAGTTTATTCCTTCTGTTCCTGCATCACCATTGCTTTACTGGAAATCATCCAGTTCCAACTCCCCTGCCATGGGCAGGGTCACCTTCCACTAGAGCAGGCTGCTCACAATCCCATCCAGCCTGCCCACCTGGCAGTAAAAGGTGCTCAGTTCTCAGGGATGTGGTTTTAACTGAGAAGTCAGTGTGTGCAAGGAAGTAGTTTACAAGGTGCCAAGGCAGACTTCATGCTGAGCAGCCGTCAGCTGCTTTATAGGAGCAGCACCTCATTTTCTTGGTCACATCCTTCCCAGAGAGATGTAGATTCTGGAGCCTCAGTTGCCTGGTGATGCAGTTGAATCTGGAGAAATGCTAACTAAACTAATTTGGAACATGTCAGAGTTTGGAAATCTATGACTGGTGTCCTTTATTAGTTTTTATAAGTAAATTTTCTGTTTAGATTGTGGAATTCCATGGTGACCTCCCACGTTAAGTTTTATTAATTTTAATGGGTTTATTTTCTTGCTGTTCCTGTTACATAGATATATATATACACACATATATTCATAATTGTGGAAATTTGACCCTTGGTTTACTCACAACCAAATGAAGGCAGATCTGCCATGGGCCAATGCCATGTGTCCAGTTCCTTTTCAGTTCTCACCTTCCATCATTGCAGTTTCATTTCCTGATCTTGCCTCTGCAGACCTTTTACAAAAGTTAAACTTTTCCCATGCAGAGCATGCAGAAAGATTTGCAGTGTAGCTCACCTTGCACCAACTTTCGAACGCACTGAATCTACTACCTTGTACAAGGAGGGTGTGGAAGGAAGAGCTGCTCTGCCTGACTGGGCATCACTTCTCATTCTGACAAACACCCAAAAGGTGAATTTGTGGTCTGCAGCATGGGGGAGCAGTATGGTTCTTCCCTCTCCCGAGGCGCTGATCCTGCCTGTGTTTTGCAGATTTGATTGTAATTTCTGAAAATGACCTGCAGCTAATGAGCTAAATTGACTTGCTGGTTAATTAGGTGAATTCAGGAGTGTGTGGTGCTGAGCCAGGAAGAGGGAATGATCAAAGCCTTGGCACCTCATTTGTGTTCTTGTGGTCTTGGATGCACACTCTGAGCATGTGTGTGCATAAAGCAATGAGAGGTGAACCCTGTGGACTTGTTCTTTCTACAGCCCACACAGGCTAAAATCCACATGGAGTGGGAAGGAACAGCCACCTCTGCAGTGACATCTCTGCTGTCCCCACCATGCTGTATGTGCTGCCTCTTCCTGACAGACTTTTCTTTTTCTCATGACAGACTCCAGTGCTGGATTTAGGAATGTTTTTATTTAAAGCATAAAATTTATATTCAAATTGTTAGAAATCAATACAAGAGCAGTTATGACTGCTTCCCTTGCTTCGCTTCCCATCTTCCAGCTCTGCCACTGTTTCTGTTATCGCATTACTTACACTGTAGCTGTGAATGAGCAGAGAGGGCTTGGGTTAGTGAATTTTAGTATTGGACTGTGCCAAATTGCACTGCCCTCAGTGGAGCTGCTCCAGCAAGGATCGGATGGCACCTGGGGATGAGCAGGAGCTGCAGCCTCAGTGAGTCTGTGTCCCCAGTAGCGATGCTGCTGGGGTTGTGCTGGGCACATCAGCTGGAAGCATCATCAGAAACCGCAGGGCAGCATCCCCCTGACCCAGTGCTGACCACTGCTGCCAGCACAGGCTGGTCCCAAAACGAGCCCTGGTGGCACACGAGGCTCCGAGCCACCCAGCCTGGCACAAGCTGGTGCAGGGTGGCCCCGTGGCTGGGCTTTGCCGTCCACTCCTTACGCGTGGTCAGTCACTTGGCTGGTGGCCGCGTTGCTGCCGAGCCCTTTCCAGGCGCGGAAGCTGAAGAAGGTGCTCACGCCATAGGTGATCATCGTGACACAGGCGAAGAACTGGAAGAGGAGCACATCCCCCGTGTGAGCACAGCGGCTGCCCCAGCCCCTCGGCCCTCCCCTGCCCGCCGGTACTCACGGAGGCGGCAGCTCTGCGGTTGTAGTCCCACTGCCGCCAGGACGTCGGCTGCACGGCGGCCGCGCACGTCACGAAGGCGGTGATGTACAGCACGGTGGCCACAGCGTTGTAGATCATCAGCTGGGGAAAGCAAAGAAGAGGTTGTGAGATCTGGGCTCGGGTTCGTGCATGCTGGGGTGAGGCAGGAGCAAAAGGCTCAGGTTCACAATCCTCCCCACTCCCCAGGAGAACACATGAAATGTCCCCCAGGTTGTGCTGGGAGGTTTTTGAGTGATGCCGCAACTGCAGCAGGTGGTGGCTGTAACTTTCTGGATTGACACGGGACCTTCTGGTTTGAGCATTTTCTAAGCAATTCAAGGGCAGAATGAAACAACGTCACTGTGCAAAGTGCAGGGGTCTTGCATCAGCCCAGAAGAGTCTGAAACCTTGCCAGACTTTCCAAGATGTTTCCCTCTTGGGATCCCCCTTCACTCCCTCTCAGCTACGCACCACGAGGGGCCAGGGGATCATGTAGAACTTCTGATGAAGCTGCAGGAGGTAAGTCACGAAGAAAAGGAGCGTTAGTATCCAGAAGAAGAGGGACACAAACATCACCCAGCCGTACGCCGCGTGGAGGTGGTACGTTGTGGCGGCGATGAGAGACCACACCAGTAAACCGAGCACCTGTGGGGTGAAATGGGGAACGTGTCCAGGGGCTGCTTCCTGCAGGAGGAACACAGAACATCGCCCACAAGCCCAGGCACAACAGCACCAAGCACTCTCCCTCCAGGAAAGCAGCGGCACACTCGGCAGAAGGGCTCCTCCTCAGCCGCTGCGTCCCTGTGTAAGCCCGCACCACTTATTGTCATGGAACAAACACAACAAACAGCCTTTGTCCTGCCCGCGTCCAACGCCCTGGTGCTCGGCTGCCCCGACAATGCCTCCTTGTCTGTCACATTCATTTCTAACACTCGTGATGGCAAAATATGTGCTGGGGAGAAACATGTAGAGGGGGCTCCTGCAGGAGTGGGAGGTGGCATGTGTGAGCTGCCCTGCTCTGGCTGCAGGTGGAGGAAAGCAGGAGCCCGTTTAACAGTCTGGCCTGAGCAAGGGGCTGCAGAGGTGGGACCAGCTGCAGAGTTGAAAGGTCCCTGCTGCTGGTCGTGCTTCCATTTCTCTTTCCTGACGCTTCTACCAGGCACCCCCAGCAGCATCCTTCCCGGGTCCTTCCTTGAGAATTTGTCCCTGTGTCACCACCAGCTCAGCCATGCCCGGGGCGGAATCTGGAGCCAGGAGCCAGGTCTGTGCCAGCTGTTGCACAGTGGCTGCCCAGGGCACATCCCACAACGCTGCCCCGAGGAGAGAGGACGAGCAAACAGGCTCCCACGCAGCGGGGCAGCACCGTGGGCAGGCCACAAGTAGCTCAATCCACAGCTGAGCACCCACCCCCGTGCATTCATGTGGCACCCGCGGGAGATTATTGCGTTTGCCTCGCATGCTGAAGCAATGGGGAGGCGATGCTGCTGCTCGATTTGACGGCACAAGAACCCCTTGGGCTCCTCTGAGAGCAGCCTCCAAAGCCTGGAAGGCCAACCTGGGGAGCTGAGTGTTCCAGGGAGCCTGAGAGCCTCACGAGCACACCTCACCTGGAGTCATTGGGCTTCACACCCCCCCAGACCCACTGGTTGTGCCCTGCAGAGATGCTGGCGTGGGTCAGCCTGCGCCTGGCACTGGGAACCACTCGGCACTGAGCGGAGTTACAACCGGCAAGGGGTGTGAGGACAAGAATCCGACTTTTCCTCTGGCATTACAGAGGGAAGGAGGAGAGAGAGGGCTGCACTGTTTTAGGCTTGGGGATGAACTAGGGTTAGACAGCGGAGATGGGGTCGGAGCGGCAGCCAAAGAGAACCTGGGCTGTTTCCAGCTGAAGAAAAGCACCAAAGCGGCTGATGCCCTCCCCCCTCTGCCGCGCCCCCTCCCCGGTACTCACGGCCTGGGCGCACATCAGCCCCCCGAGCGGCGAGAGGAAGAAGGAGCCGTTCAGGGCCGGGGGGGGGCCCGGGGAGGCGCTCCGGGCTCGCGTGGCTCCGGACAGCCCCGCCATGCCGCGCACCGGCCCCGGGACGGCCCCGGCACGGCCCCTCCGCGGGCGGGGCGCGGGTGGCTCCGGGGCGGCCGGGCTGAGCCCCGCGGCTGCCCCCGCCCCGCCACCCCCGGGCATGCGGCGGAACCTCCGCCCGGCGCCGCGCTGCGCTCCCGGTATGTCCCCGTGTCCCCGTGCCATCGACAAAGGGCGGCCCCCGCCGTGACCCGCTCCCGTATCCTGGCGATGCTCTGCCTGGAGCAGCCCGGGTCACCGCGAACCTTCTGTGTAGCCGTGTCCTGCTCGGTGCTCACCGGGGACATTTGGTGGCCCCCGGCGCGTCCTGGTGCCTGGCGTTGCTCCTCTGCGGGAGCCGGGCAACACGCGTCTCATTGTCAAATCCTGGAATAATTTGGGTTGGAAGTGATCTTCCAGCGCCTCCTTCCAACCTCCTGCGATGCAGGGACACATTCCACTAGACCGGGAGCAATTGCTCCAAGCCCCTGACCTTGCTCCAGCTTGGCCTTGAACGCTTCCAGGGACGGGGCACAGCTTCTCCGGGCAATCTGCGCAGTGCTTCATCTCCCTCCACTCCAGGAGATTCCTGTCAGGCCGTATCTCGGGCTGCTCCAGGTGCAGCAGGACGCTCTGGACTATCAGCCACTGCTCCCAGGTTTGGTGTCATGTGCCCAGGGCCGCATCCCGCCGGTCGTTAATGCAGACCGTGACACAGCGCCGGGCCCGGGGTCATCCCCGGCTCGGCTGGGATCCGGCTTGGCAGGCGGCTCTAAGGGGGGTGTGTTGTGGCAGGTCAGGATGGCCGAGCGGTCTAAGGCGCTGCGTTCAGGTCGCAGTCTCCCCTGGAGGCGTGGGTTCGAATCCCACTTCTGACAGCTCCTTTTGCGCGCCGCCCGGCGGCCGCTTTTAGCTGGGGGAGGGGGACGGCGGGAGCGTGAAAAAAAATTACCGGGACTGACCAAACGCGCGCAATTAAAAGCAAATAACTAATTAACAATTACAGGCCAAGCGTAACGATAAAAAGAGCTGTCAGAAGTGGGATTCGAACCCACGCCTCCAGGGGAGACTGCGACCTGAACGCAGCGCCTTAGACCGCTCGGCCATCCTGACACCGCTGCGCGGCCCTCCCAGCCGGTGCTACCCTTGAGGGCACCGTGTGACCCTTCCGCGAGCGGCGGCTCCGAGCACCGCCCTGGGGAGCTCTTCACAAAGCCCGACCGCCCTCGGCACCAAGAACCTGTTCCTAACATGCAGCCTAAACCTCTCCTGGCACAGCTCCAGCCGTTCCCTCAGGTTCTGTCACTGGTCACAGACAGCAGCGATCAGCGCTGCCCCTCCGCTGCCTCTCCCGAGGAAGCTGCAGCCCACAGTGAGCTCTGCCCTCAGTACCCTCTTTTCCATATTGAAAAAGCTGAGTGTCCTCAGCCACTCCCGGCATGGCTCTAGACCTGTAGACCCTTCACCATCCTTATGGCCTCCCTGGATGCTCTGTTAGATATTTCTTGTATTATGGTGCCCAAATCTGCTCCCGGGACTCAAGATGAGGCTGCACCAGCACAGAGCAGAGTGGGACAATCACCTCCCTATCCTGCAGCTGCATTTAACATTCCCAGTTCAACCCAAAAATGTGATGGTTGAAGCACAGCTGAAATTTTTTGCTGCCTACATTTGCTTCAGACTAATAGCTCTAAATCAGTCTGAAACCAGGAACTCTGGCAAGTGGAATTACAAATTCTAAGAGTACATGCAAGCTTTTCCTTCAGTAGGCTGGTTCGAGGGAGGCCATGCCTTCTCCTTCCTCCACCAGGCAATAGACAGGAGAGCCATGCAGGGGGAAGCCCTGTGGGAAGCCTGGCTCCCTGCTCAAATCCCTCCTGTTTACACGAGAGCACTCTGTGACTGATTGCTCATCAAAATGGCTCCAACCTCTGTGCAGGTAGGGGTGTGGTACACTGAACTGACCTCCAACTCCTCTTCCTCACCCTACAGGAACGTAAAGATATTCCTGCTGTGGAGCTCACAACGAATAAAAAGACATTACAAAAGAGAAGACAAAGCCACAGCCACAAACCTTTCAGAAATAGATATATAAACCACAAGGAGACGAGAAGCGTAAGAAAACAAAATATACTTTATTAAAATTAAGCATGTTAGCACCTCAGTGTAACCTGGAGAAGTCAAACAGTCCAGCAGGTAACCAGTCCAGCAAGGCTGAATGGCTGAACATCCTGAAGTGCATCCCAATGGTAGAAAAAGTACCATGACTGTCATGACATGCACGTTCTCAACAAGCTCAGATGCACAACCAGCCTCGTTTGCAAGGAGGGATGCTGTGCTGCCTACTGTCTCTGATGGGAGCATCTAGAGCTGCTGGACCAATCACATATGTTAGATCCCATGGTGGAGCAGGTATCTGCTTGTCCTACAGAAAAAAAAAAAAAAAATCCAAAACAAACCCAAAACAACAAGCCAAACCAACCAAATTAAAAAACTGCTGCTAACTCGACTCGCAGAAAAATCAGTATAGCACAGAGCTGGAGAGCTACATATCAGATTGGAGAATAAATTAAACTGAATAACGGGAAGGACTTAGTACATGGATAGACATGTAGTATCCTTACAGATGACCATCCACTTGGCACACACGTTAATAAAAAATGACCCATGCATCACATAGCAGGCTGTGACAACCTGGAGCTGAACTGGCTTCAGGATCTACAGAGAAACCTCTGGCTACAAAACCCCACCTTGCCCTTTTGCTCGGTTGTATACAGTGTCAAAGCTGATGGTTGTAAAGCTACATTAGCCAGTGTTACAAAGATTACATAATTTCAAACTAAAGATACTTTTTACATTTAGAAAATACCTCTATAAAATTTAGTAAAAGTGACATCCCAATCTACTGAATACAATGCATTCTGGTTCCAGAAGAATCGCACAGACCCAGGGAACATCTGGGAATTCTTCCATTGAAGGTGAATATGGGCATCCTGTAGTGAAGTGTCTTTTGCTCTCAACATCCATCGTCACTGCCCATTGCCACGGGGCCGTGCTGGGGCACCACACACTCCCCTTCTCCTCCTCCAAACTGCTGAGGGATCTGTTTCACCTGCCAGGCTGGAAGTGCATAACCAAGCCAAACCCGAGGCTTTGCTACTCTCACTCCACCCTCTTTCTAGCCAACGCTGATTTGGTTTCCTGTTGCAGAAAGTGAAGGGACTGATGCTGGCTAGAAACAGAAACTAGACAACCATTCCACATAGATTTGTTACAATACTCTTAAATCTTGTTTTAGAACACACAAGCAGGTTTTAGTATGGTCTTGCCTAATGTACAGATTATTAGTCATGCCAACTAGTTTAGGACTAGACAGGGAAGGTTTGCAACCACTGCAGGTAAAGTCACTTCTGTTTCATCCTGGTTCTCTGAACGAAAGCCAAGGATTAAAATTCCGATGTGTTACAAAGCCTCCGTTTCATTAGAGAGAGTCTTAAGCCAATGAGATAATCTACAGCCGTTAAATGCCACCGTGCTCTTTGTACCAGACTGTAATCCTTACTGGTGTCCAGAGCACCAAGACATCTGTAACCAATACACACAACGCTGCAGAGAAAGCAGAAACTACACGGTACAAGAACACTCTTTAATCTGGGGGTTCTGTCACGCTAGGAACAGCAGTCTTTTATGGCATCAGTAATTTACTGAAGAAACACATCACCCTGAGAGGGTTTCTAAAGCTTTCCTCCACTGAGCGAGGCTGAACGCGACATCACCGACCATTCATTCATTCATTCCTATGATGGGTACACTGCCGACGGCAGCCGGACACGCCTTCTCCAGGGTAGTGTTGCTGTTACCTCACTTGACACAGAGCGAGTTTATTTGCTGAAAACTGATACCCTACGTCCACTTAGTGACGACCGGGGTCCCATCCACGCTGCGAGCAGCGCCTTCTGACAGCGCACACAGCGGCTTTGATGGGCCCGGTGTGAGGTGACACCGGAGATAACATCGGGGCCATAACGGGGCTGGGCACCGAGCTGATCCAGTCCAGGCAGGGCGATCCGATGGCGAGGCCTTGCCCGGCCGGGGGGCTGCTGTGGCGTGAGCCGGGCACCGAGGGGCCGCGGTCCATCCCATCTCTGCTCTGCCCGGCACCGCTCCCAGGGCGGCGGAGGCTCCGGGATGGCGAGCCCCGCGCCGGGCCGGGCCCCGGCAGCCCTCAGAGGCCATGGCGCTTGCGGGTGCCGGCGCTGGCAGCGTGGAGCAGCCGGTCCTTCTCGCGGATCTCCTCGCGGAGCTGGGCCTCGGCCAGGCGCAGGCGACGGATGCTGCCCTTCATCTCCTTCATCTTCACCTCCAGCAGCGCGATGATGTCGCGCTGCTCGTTCAGCTTCCTCAGCAGCTCCTCCGACGTGGTGCCCGACGACAGCGAGTACGAGTGATCGGGAGGGCCGCCCTCCACCGGGCTCTCCTCCCCCGCCGCCGCCGCCGCCGCCGCCGGTACCGGCACCGGCACCGGCAGCCGCACGGGGCTGGGCCCGATGGTGGCGGCGGCCCCGAGCTCCACCTGCACCGTCAGGTCGATGGGCTTCACGTCCTCGGCCGCGCCCCCTGCAGGGGCCTCGGTGGCGGCGGCGGGGCCCTGCGGGGCGGCGGCGGCGGCGGCGGCGGGGCGGGGGCGCCGGGCCCGCTGAGCCTTGCGCTCGTTGACGCCGCGCAGCGGGAAGATGGTGGGGACCCGCACCAGGTAGGACTTGCGGCCGCCCTGGAAGTGCTCGCTGCAGACGCGGTGGCCCGTGGTGGGCTGGAAGGTGCTGAAGCAGCCGCTGACGCCCGCCCGGGAGACGTTCTTGAGCCAGAGGCGCCGCAGCTCCTCGTCCTTGGGGAAGGTGTAGAAGTGCAGCGCCTTGTCGCGGTGCGAGTTGTTGTAGCAGCCCGGTACGCAGCAGGTGAAGCCCGGCATGGCCTCGCGGGGCGGGGGGGACACCCGCGGCGAGCGGGGCGAGCGGCCCCGCCGAACTACAGCTCCCACAAGGCCCGCGCGGCCTCTCGCCGCCGCCGCCGCCGCCGCCCCGGAACTACGCGGACCACAATGCACCGCGCCGCCGGCGGAACTACCCGCCCCACACTGCGCCGCGGCCCCTCCCGGCGCGCGCGCGTCTCGCGAGAGGCGGCGGGAGGCGGGAGGCCGTTGGCGGGCCCGCCATGGCCGACGGGCGATCCCGGGCCAGGCTCGGCCTCAGGCGCAGCGGCCGCCACAGCGCACGGCCGGCGGCACAGGTGCCCCGAGGGATCTGTGAGGGCGGACGGGAGGGAAGGAAAGAAAGGAGGGAGCAAAAGAGAGTCGCTTTCTCGGCCGGGACTCGCCCGGCGTCACCCGCTGGGTCGCTCTCGGTTTGAGACAGAAACGAGGTGTCTGAAGCAGGAGCGGACTCCGCTCCCTCACCCTTATTCTCCTTTAATTGTGGAAAATGGGCCGAAAGCTCTTGGTTTGGGCGCTCGCCGAGTAGCGGGCAGCTGGGCGGGTTTGGGTCGCGGCTGTGCTCTGAGGCCGCTCAGGATTTCATCCACAGGAGGGATTGATGCTGGAACACACCTGGATGGTTCCACGAGATGAAATGGCTCCCGTCCACACGGAAAGTGCCACTATTGACAAAAAGACAACACGCACAATTTCTCTTTGGAATTTAGAAAAAGTTTCTTACCAGCTTGCTTAGCTTGCTATTAGAACATGGGTGGTGGATGTTTTTGCTGTTGGGGTCTTTAATAATGAAAATAGTCGCTTTGAATTTCTTGTCTCTTGATTTCCCTCTAGGCTGGGCTGAGTGTTGAAAATAGGAGTAAATCTATAAAAAGCACCTTGGCAAGGCAGAGACTGGCAGTGTTCCCTGATCTCAGAAATGGCACCCCACGGCTTATGCTCAAGAGAGTCATGCAGAACCGTAAGTTTAAAGGCTTTTTTTCAGGAGAATTGAGAACAGAAAAGCAATGTTTTTGTAGAGTTGAGAAAACAGTATGTTCCTTGGTAGCCCATATCCTTTCCCTGCTACATGGAACAGAAATCAGATTGTTGTTTGACTAATTTATATAACAGAGGAGTTACTGCAGGACACCTGAAAACAACTGTCTGAGAAACCAGGCCTTGCACTGGTGAAATCATAGCTTTGGAGAGCCTCTTCAAAACCCTCTTCACTTGGTCTGCTGATCCTGGTGATTGAGCACACGATGCTGGTGCAGCCTTTGGCTGTAGGATCAGGTGTGAGTCACAGAGGCACAATCTGCTGCAGTGCAGGGAGCCCCTGTGCTGCCATCTGTCACCTCTGGCTTTGTCACTGCCAGCCTTCCCAGGAGTAGAACCCAAACAGTTTTCCCGAGGTTTTTATTTTAACCTGTTAGTAAATGTGATGTACAGCCTGTAGTGTAGATGTGACACCCTGCTGCATTTTGGAGCTCTTGCTGTATTGAGTTGTGGAAAGGAAATGTTCTGGTTTGTTGGCAGAACCCCAGGTCTCACCACTGGCACCTCAGATATCATCTAACCATGAAGATGCACAAGAAGCTCAGCCAGAAGTCCCATCTAAGAGGGTTTCTAGCATGTAAGTAATGTTTTTTATAATTTACACTTACACTGACAGCTGTATTTGCAGTTCTTGTGGTGGGGTTGGGGGGCAGGATTTCTCTAGTTCTCTACACTGTGTTTCAGTGATCAGAATTCCATCTTGTCAGGTGGGATAATCAGAAATGCCTCTCCAGCTTGGTTTGTTTTGGTAGGGGGGAATTGCAGCTGCCAGATGTTGCACCTGAGGACACGTCTACCACTGTGTTCCACATGACAAAGAAGAGAAGGAAATTCAGCATTTCTGAATTTGAGAGAGCAGCAGAGAAACGACTTCCCCAGTACCAAGGTAAGGCTGCAGTCAAGAATTACCTTGCTTGGTGCTGCATTTGCTGTCAGTGGTTCTCACCTGCTCAGCTCAGTTGTCAGGAGCTGCCCAGCTGGGCAGTTGTAGGTTTGGAATCCAGATCACAATATCCCAAGCAAAGGGGATAATGGAGGAAGTAAAAGCCTCCATCCTATCAAATTTAAAATAAACCTTTTTAAGCAAAGTTCTAGACTTTGCCACAACTGTATAATTTCTTGACTACTTTTGCAGCTTAGTGCTTTTTGAGTTTTGAAGTGTCTCCAGAAGAAGCAATCCCTGTCTTCTTCTCAGTTCTGGAAACTTTAAAATGCAAGCAGCTGCATACTTTCCATTGCAATTATATTAAATAATTATAAAGTTCTTTTTGAGCAGAACAGGTTTGAGCTGCAGTTTCATCTGAGTCTGTGGAATAATTAGCTGTGTTTCTAAAGCTCCAGATATGTTTGGGTTGGGTTGCTGAAGGGTGGTTGTGACCAAGGCCTAACATCTTGATATCAGTGCAGTAAAATTAAAATTAGTAAATCTGAGGATATATGCCATGTTAAATTTTCATTGAACTATTTTCTTACCCTTTCACAAATGGCTTATTAAATTCCTAATACACAATTCTGAAATGTAGACAGGAAATAGTACGGTGACCCCATTTTCTAATTCTGTTTGCACCAAAGTTTGATGTGTGAGGATTTTAGTATGACTGGCTCTGAAAAGAGGAAGATCCATCGGGATGTTCCTCTAGCCTGTGGTGTAAATGGTATTTTCTCAACTAACGTGCCATCAACTTTTTCTAGCTCAGTCAACGTTGGACAGCACAGTTATGACTCGGTGAGTTTAACCTAAGATGTCTTCACTTCTGGCTGTGCTGGGTATGATCTGAAGGGGTGAAGAACAGTGTTGATGTTAAAGACCTGTGTTAGTGTTAGCAGTAACAGTCATCTGCCCCTCTGCTGATGGAATTTGAAGGTATTGCACCACACACTTTTTGATTTTCAGAAATCTTTTCAGGAATTGTGGCTCTGCACTGTATGCCTGGGTTGGTCTAGCTTGTATTGCTACTATTGCTCCTCTTTTTACTTGCTAGGATCATTCTTTTTTCCTTTCGTTCTCATGCTTCCAGCAGTAAATCAGTACACAATATACCTTAGAATGTTATCCCTGTCTGTTAATAGGTATTTTCTGGACTTTAAAAGCTTTTTAGTGAGTCAAAGAATTTACTTTCAGTGTTGGCTGTGTACTTTGCAAACGACCCTGGCCAAAGTCAACACATTACTTCACCTTTCTCACTGCAGCCCTTGCCTGGGGTGCCACAGGAGGTGCTTTTAGGGGCTGCATTCTGTATTTCTTTCTTTAAACCCTCTGAACCCTCTTTTTAATCAGGTTGTCTGGAGAGAGGGACATGAGGTCTGTCAGCATGGTCAGTCTTCAGGGTACAAAACACCTACAAGTGAGAATCGTCCTATGCTTCAGGTGTTGCTATCAGCTCTCATCTTGAAACAGTCACAGTGTGTTGGTGGTAGCTGTACTTTGCTGAGAGTATTGATACTAAGTAGATTCTTAAACTTGTTGGGAAGTCCTTCTACCACCCCATTGTCATCTAGGGTATGTCTTTAGTCTCAAACATTTTTGTTATTTAAGATTTTTAAAATTTCTGCCCCTTTTGTTAACTGTAGTGTTGCAGTGTCTCAGGGAGGCTGTAAAACAGTTGCTTCCTGATCTCTTTGATACATATCCTGATGTTGGGTGATAGTATGAAAATAAACCATTCATATAAAGGCTGACATATAACCTTCAAGGGTTTCTTGGGGAAATTTCTCCTAGCTCTGTGAAACGTGTCAGTGTTAGTGCCATCCTGTCTGTATTCTGAGGGTGAAAGTGGAGTGTGTGATTTTTGACAATTTCTTACAGATCCCTTCGTATGTCTGTGGGTTCCTTGCTGGCCCCAGACACCGTTGAAAAGAGGGGTTTGCTCCGGAGGCCAAAGACCCGCAAGGCTGTTAACATGCAAATGTTTGAAGGCAAAGTGGAACAGAACATGCTGAAGAGCAAAGGTTTCTTTTGTGTTGTTATTTCTCTTTTGGGATGCAGGGCTTTACGTTAAAGGGGCTTTTAGAAGCATTTCTTGAAGCAGGGTCTGTATTTTAGAATTTAAAATTTATTAACACGTTCACAGAAATGGAGTGGGATTTGGGAAGCAAGATTAGGGTGAAGTTCTGCCTTGGCAGTTCCTTTGATTCTATCCATTTACGTGCTTTTGCCCAGTTTGGTCATTTAAAGCACATCTTTGTGGGTACTGAGGTCTCTGTTGGTTTGGTAGGGAGAGTTGTGGGCACAGAAGTGGGGTCATACAGTTTCAGTCTTGGGTCTGTTGAGGAGGAATAAAATTTGGTTGAATTACTTAAATTGTGAATTACACAAGTCCTGGTAGTAAAGTATGTCCCTATGACCTTGAACAGTTTTTCACATAAAATTTGTTTTAAAACTTTCTCAACAGGACAGAACTGTTTTGTGGACTCACAGTCTGCATCTGGGATTCGAACAAGCATCCTGACGAGTGATGCAGAAATGATGATGAACAGCACAGAGCTCTTTGTTCGGTCCCAGCTGGATGAACAGAGCCAAAACAAATCTTCTGCTCTTGAACCCCAGCTGTCAGATTCAAAATGCTCAGCACAGAGGAGTCTGATTTCTGATGCAAATCAAGAGGAAGCAAAGCTGGAGGGCCTGGTATCCAGGGGGAGCACAAATGAGGGAAGGACCCAAGGATACTCCAAGAGCTCAAGCCTTGATGATGAGCATATTGACAGAATGACTCATGTATCTCCAGAAACCCCTGCAAAACAGCAAGAAAAGCAAGATCATTCCCAGCAGAGTAACCCAATGGCACAGATTTCTTTTTCTAAAGAAGAGATGGTTTGCAGTAAGTACTATGAGTTTAGGCTTAGACTTAGCAGGTATTATCTGAACTCACAGAATGGTTGAGGTAGAAAGGGACCTCAAGGTTATTTTCTCCAACCCCTCTGCTTTGGCAGGGCCACATAGAGCAGGTTGCCCAGGACCCTGTCTGAGTGGCTCTTTTGAGTCTCTGAGGGTAATGATTACAAACTCTCTCCCTTATGTTCAGATGGAGCCTCCCATGTTCCAGTCTGGGCCAGTTGCCTTTTCTCTTGGCACTGGGCATCACTGGAAGGAGTCTGACTCTGTCTGCCTTACACCCTACCTTCAGACACGTGTATATATTGGTAAGATCTGCCCCAAGCCTTCTCTTCTCTATGCTGAACATTCCCAACTCTCTCAGCCTTCCCTTCTAGGAGAGATGCTTCAGTCCCTTAACTGTCATGGTGGGCCTTTGCTGGACTCTCCACTGTGTCCATCTCTCCTTTGTACTGGGACCCCAGAAGAGGGCACTCTAAATTGGTCACAAAAAATAAGGAGATAATATGTAGGAGATGTAGACAGACTTGGAAGGAATCTCTGGAACTTCCTAGTCCTAGTTCACTCTGATATGATCAGTTGTCACAGCCAACCTCTCCATTGTCTCCAGGGCCTTAAAAATCTTTGGACAGAGGCAGTTGCCTCCCTGCTCACTCTGTACCAATGCTTTGCAATTCCTATTGTTTGCCAGTTTTTCCCTGGTACCTCTTCTTGGCATTCATTTCCCTGGCCTTGTCCTGGTTGTGTAAATGGGAACACATTTTCCTCATGCTGTTTGGACCAGGCAAAAGTTGTTTTGAAGGGGGAAGAACCAATAGAAAAAGGTTAGCTGCTCAGAGGAGCTCCAATGGCAGGTATTTTTAGGACAAAGGGATAGATAATGCAAAGTGTGGAGGATGTGGAATAGGGGACAGGGTCAAATGAGAGGAAGATGATGGAGAGTGAGCAGATCTTTAAGATGCTGGAGTTAGTAAGGCATTAGTGTCAGAAGTTAATGGTGACATAATTCTGCTCTACCTCAGGAGGCTGCTGTTGGTGTTGCTCCTCAGTGTCTACTGAAAAACAGTTGGAAAGATTTTCCCAACTGGTTCCAAAGATTGAATGCAAACTCCCTAAACTGCCTGAAGTACACACAAGTGTTTCTTGTGTGTCTTCATCTCCCTTCTTGGTGTTTTTTTTTTATTTGGCACATTAATGATCTGTTCTAGCTGTTTATAGATGGAGCTCCTCTCTGTCCTCCACAGGTTCAAGTAAATATTTGGGATCCCCAGTAACTCCAAAGGTTTCCAGCAAGTATTTAAGAGAAATTGTGTCCCATATAATTGAAGACCTAGAAATAAGTCAAATAGAAGAAGAGATGATTAATTCAGTGAATGAATTGGAACAGGAAAAGATTTTCCAAGAGGGTAAGAAGTACTTTCATTGTAGAAAGGGAATATAAGGGAATATAATCTGATTTAAACAGTTTTTCAGATGACTTGCAGAGTAAAATAATACTTACTTGTGCAGTAGATGCTGGAAGTAATTTAATTCAAGTCATACCAGAAATACTTGGACATTTCCAGACAAGCTCTCTAAAAGTGGGCTGTGACTGGAAGTGGAATAAAGGTTCATATGTTTTGGCAAGTCTGGGCTCAGCTTCCCATAGGAAAGATGAAGAGCTCTCTCTTGGACAAAAATACATCTGGCTAATCTAAGCTAGTTAATATTTCACTTCACTTTAGGCCCTGTCTTGATGTAATTAGCCCAATATTCTGATTAGTGAAATTGATATAACTGATTTTTGCACCAGCCTTGGCCAGATTTCCTTGTGCCCTTCCCTTGGGCTTGGGGGTCCCAAGGCCTTGCCACACTTGACTTTTCAGTGTGAAAACTCCCAGTTGCTGGGGAAGACAGTAAAAGTGCAGTTTGGCAGCTTTTGGTTCTGGACTCAGCCAAGATTTCCAAACCCTTCAGCAAGTGGCAGTATTATGAGTGTGCTCAATTTTCTCAAAGTAATTACCTGTGAGGGTTTCTGCTTAACTGAGCTACGTAGTAACAGATATGTGGACTGTATATATAGTGTAAAGCAAAAAGGAATACTTAATTAGTCAGTAGCTCAAGTTTTTAAACATAACTAAGTCATATGTCTGGGTATTTCTCATCCTGCCTGCCAGAGGCTTGCCCTGGATGGTTAAAACCACTCTAGACTCTCTTTTCTCTATAATAGAATATATCTCTTAAAATGCAATAACAATAAAATTGTTTATTCAGAAAAATGGAGAAAATGAGGAGAATCTGAGTACAAACTCCAGGTATTGTGGGATTTAAAGGAAAAGAAATTGGTCTTTTACAATCACCAAAGTAGAAAATGGCAATAGAGATGGCAGATCTGGAGGAACTGTGCTTGCTGTAAGTAAAATTCCTTCATCGGGATCTGATGTGCCCTTAATTAGGTGGCTGTGGAGCAAACACAGGAAAAGTTGGGCAGTTCTCAGCTTTAAAGGGAACTACATCTGCTTTTCTTATTTAGAGCTTATGGCTGAGTTTATTTATCCCAAATAAATTCCAGTGGTGGTTAGACTGTGTGCTAGTGATTGGGGATTTTTTTGTAGGTAAGGTGTACAATAGAATTTCTTATTTTAGCTGCAGAACGTGGTGCAAGTGCTGGATATTCTGAACGTTTGGAGAAGAAAGTGGCTGAAAAAGCAGAGTTGCAGGTAACTGCAGCACAGGACAGCAGAGGTGAAACAGAAATGGCTCCTTCAGCAGGAGAGGAACTGGCAGAAGGCGGTGCTGGAGCCCATGGCTCTCCCAGAGCTGGTGAGGACACCTCTAATGCTGACAGCTCTCTGTAGTGCCAGAGTGCCATGCTGCGTGGCTGGCATCAGTGCTGAGAGAGAGGGAGACTTTGTTTTCTGAAATCTGGGCTGATTACTGGGGAAATATCAAACCAATTTGGTAATTTTAAGCTGGAGGACTGCATTTTATTTAAAGGGAAACCAAAATTGTACTGGCAGTAGTGTTTAGAAATGTGAGGTTACAGCAGGTATCTTTGATTAAAATTTACTAGTGGAAGTTCCAGAATCAGGCAAAGGTATTTGTTTCAGTGCTCTATTTTTCCTGTTTTGTAAATCTAGAACATGGTATTACCAGAGGCATTGGAGCTGAAAGTCTGGGCAGTCAATTTCATGTCTTTTCATCATTTGATAAACCTGAGATGAGTCCATTAAATGAAACTGGTGAACAAGATGAGCTACAGGACCA
Organism: Certhia americana; assembly: GCA_018697195.1. Taxonomy (NCBI): domain Eukaryota; kingdom Metazoa; phylum Chordata; class Aves; order Passeriformes; family Certhiidae; genus Certhia; species Certhia americana. The sequence continues at coordinate 14,414,093 of CM031867.1, read as the reverse complement.
GGCTATCATGCTAGATTTGAATAGTTCAGTGGAAGAGCCTGCTGAGGATGAAGATGAACACCCTGCAACTCAAGGTAAGGAAGCTGCTCAGTATTTCTGAATATTGTTTTCTTTTCTGCTCTCACTTGCTAAGAAGTGAAGAAGTTCAAGAGAGCAGATTAGACTTGGAGGAAACTGCTATGGGTTCATAGCAGAGGACACGTGAGATGCTGGTAACAGAAACCTTGCCTAGATGGAGTTACAAAAATCTGCAAACAGGGAGAAGTTTATAGTCTGGCCCTTTTAATGTTATTCTGTAGCTCAGTTTGTCCCTTTGTTCAGGAGAATTTGCCAGTGGCTTAGCAGGATGACAGAGGTAGCTTGTCGACTTTGAAGTTCTCTCTGGTAAAAAAGGCTGCAGGTTTGTGGCAACCAATTGGCCCCTGCAGCCTGGTGCTGCAGGTTTGTGGCAACCAATTGGTCCCTGCAGCCTGGCCAGCCAGCTGGGTCAGCACAGGGGGCCCAAGGGGAGCCACGAGCCTGTGTGGCAGGAGCTGTGGGGGGGATGGCATTTGCAGCAGCTCAGGGTGCTGTGGGGACACAGCCCGAGTACAGGCAGTGTGACCAGGACCAGGCATGTGGGGAGCTGGCTGGGTTTCTGTCTGCTGTGGCAGTACTGCCTGCTCCTGGAGTTCTGCAAAGACACTTCAGTTCCTCAAGTGCTTTCTTCCCAGAGGTTTCCATGAAGACTCCTGCGTTTGTCCGTGCTCCAGCCTCCAACCTCCTGCTGTCAACGCCGCGTGTTGCAAAACCTGCTGCTCCCAGGTGAGCCCGAGCCACGTCCAGCAGTGGCCTGGCAGAAGTGGGGCTGGGGGCAGCTTTTCCAGCTGCTCTGGCAGCTCCCCCAGAAAATGAGCTGTGCTGAAGTCTTTGTTTTTTTCACATTGAGTGAATGGCAGTGCTCTTACAGAGCAGGTCTGATGCCTTATGGCTTTCCAGTGAACATTCTTGTAATGTTTTCTATTTTCTGAAGGTAAAAACTTTTCCTAGGAGTTTTTTAATTGGTAAGCCACTCTGGAGCCATAAACTCCAGTATGGGATGCAGAGGCCCTTGCAGAAGAGGGGGATTTATGGATGGCAAATTCCTGGTCACATGGAATGACATACTTGTATTGACTGCAGAAGGCTAAAGCTGTGTGCAGTTGCCATGGGCTGACTAAAATGAAGCTCTCCTAGAGGCAGAAAATGAACCTGTCCTCTGCTTTACTCCAAATTAGTTAATGCTTGCACCCTCTTGACTAGAAATTTGGTGAAGCGGTGTGCTTCATCAGAGCCATTAGCAGTGGGTCCTAGGGAACAGGAGAAATATTCTATCCCATGACTTGAGCTTTGTCTGTTAAAGCAGTAAACAAGAAGACAAAATTCTCGTGCTCATGTACGGGTAGACTGGAGAGTCAAGTGATCCACACACCCACTCTTGGGGTTTTGCATGTGTTAGCCTGAGGTTCTAGTTTTCTTCTATTGTTTTCCAATTATGTGCTGAGTGAATCCATGGATTTCACCTAACTCTTCCATATTACAATATTTCCTATTTTAAAATGGGAGACAATTGTAATTTCCTTTAGGACTTAACAGTATTGTTTAAGGAGGTGGGGGGGAGAACCCTGCAACCCTCAGAAAAAGCCCCCATGAAAGTTCTTAATAATGTAGAAGGATTCTCTGCAGAGCAGCCTCCCCTGTCCACAGATGCAGGGTGAGCTGTGGTGGCTCAGACTTTGTGTACTACTGGAAAGAGAATACTGCAGGGATGCAGTGGAGACTGCAGTCATGGATTGGAGAGAACTCCAGTTTGCTGACAGTTACATGAGCACTCTGTAATCAAGGGAACCTGAGTCTGGGTTGCTTCTCTCAAGGCCATAATGCCACATGAAGTGTTTGTAGACTGTCCTGTGTGGGCATGAGAGTTTTGAAGGGAGAAAGAATGAAGATCTTAGAGAGAAAGTAATTCTTATCCTTTCCAGTTCAGCTTAGGGTTTTTCCAAACTCAGCCTGGTGTTGTTTTCCTTTCCTTTGTTCATTCACTTTCCCTCATAGGTCTCCTCTGCAGCAGCTGCAGCCCAAGACAATTCCAAAGAGATTGGGAACATCCCAGAAGAAACCACGTGAGCCTCAAGTACCAAGGAGTTTGATAAAACAGATATTCAGGCATTTTACTAAAATGCCAGTGACCAGAGATGCATTCAAAATTGTTGAGAAGTGGTAGGTAGCAACAAAACTGCTCTTTCCATTATTTTTAGTGTTGAGGGGGTTTTTTTCTTTCTTTTCTCTCCTGAAGTAATAAACCAGTTGGGAGTGCTGCTGACAAGCTGACAGCCCTCTCTCTTCAGCTGAAAAGAGTCTTAGGATGCCTGATGAAAATGGGCAGAAATGTGCAAAGTGCTTTGGGATGATGAGTGGGTATCTGATCTGTGCAGCCTTTCAGGAGCATCTGGGTTTTGTCCCAGCAAATTATAGCAGTCAGAGTCTTGTCATTATCAATTTCTAAGGTCAGGATGGCTCTGGACAGTGGTCATCATGCTGGGCACAATGAGGGTGTGCAGTGTTCCATTGGAATCCAGGTTTCTCAGCTTTTTTTGGATCCTTAGACCTTGTTACCTTCATGAGTAAAATCTATGTATTGTTTGAACAGTGTCACTGCAGCAGCCAATATCTGACCCTCAGTGCTGGCTTCTTTGTCACTGGTGTCAACCCCTGTTGGGGTCCCAAACTGGGAAGTTTGGGAAAGGTTCTGATTGTCAGATGTGCAGCTGTCTTGGCAGTGAAGTTCCAGGGAGCCTGGGCTGAGAAGCCAAGCTTTGTTCATGGGCTGGAGAGTTTCTTCTCCCCCAGCTTTCCCTGGCAGGCTGTGACCTGCACAAGAAGCAGCTCTAGTGCAGCATGCCCTGCAGAAGTGGGTGAGTAGCTGGTGTTCACATGCTCCACAATCTGATGTGATTTCCCCCCTCAGCTGTGAGAGATACTTCAAGCAGCTGAGCGATGATCTGGAAGCTTACACCCACCATGCAGGGAGGAAGACAGTGGAGAAGGCTGATCTGGAAGTCCTCATGAGAAGGTAATGGAAGAGTTGTTACTAATCTGCAGTAGTCTTTGGTGGTGCTTTGGTAGCCCTGTTTGATGCCAGAATGTGCACCAGCAGTGTTTGCATCGTGTGGGATCTGGGATTTGCTCCGTGTGAGGCCATTTGTGTCCCAGGAAGCATCCCTGGACTTGGGTTGCACCACTCTGTGATTGGTGGAGGGGCAGGAGGAAGTAGTGAGGGGTTGTGAGTGCAAGGAGTCATCTCATGAACCAAGAGGAGAGGGATTTGTGTAAGGGTGAAACAGTAATGTCTGGGAAATGTGTAGAAAAAGTAGAGAAATGCTAAGAAGGAGGCTGGGCTGCACTGTTTGCATCCTTGAGTGATCTTTTTGCTAAAAACATCTGCAACTGACACTGAGCATTTTGGTATGTTCTGCTGTCTGTTTTGGTGATTTGTTCTTCCAAACAAAATACACCTCTGCCTGCTGCTGCACAAGCTGATACTTGGGATCCAGACTGACAGTTCTGCTCCAGAGCAGGAGGAGGAGCCCCCAGCCCGGGTGAGCTGGGCTGGCCTCTCCTAACAGTGACATTCCTGGACCCCAGCCTGGAAGAGCTGTTCTCAGAGCTGCCTCCCTGGTGTGCTGTCCTCTGGACACTTGCAGCTGCCCCATCTCCTGCCTGAATTTGTTCTGTGATCAAAACACTAGGGATTTATTCTTGGCTTGGAAGCCCTCTGTAAAACTCTGTGAGGCTTGAAGCAATCCACCACCTTTCATTTAAAGTCATTACTGTGGGTTGTTGTTCTTAATCTCCACTGGAAGAGTTTCAAATGTGATGTTAAAGTCACCTGGGGGATAGTACAGGGCACAGCTGATGACACTGGCTTTGCATGGGCCTCTGTAGGTGAGCTGATGCTGCTGCTTAAAGAGAATAATCTGTTGCTGTCCTGATCCAGAGATTTCATTTTCCCACCTGGCAGGTGTGTGCTGAGGTTGGTATGAACAGGCCAGGAGGCACAATGGGTTAGTTGTTCTGGTTTGAGAATTCATTTACTTGTTTCACCTTGTTCTAGATGTTTTTATGCCTTTTTACTGCCTCATAAAGAGATCAGGAATTGTTGCTGCCTCATGCATAAGAATAGCATTTCTGTTCCTTCCACATGGAAAGTGTGAATAAATGTTGCACTTTTCTTCTTTCTACAAAAATGGGAGATCTGATTTTTTCCATGCCAGACTGCTAAACAGTGTACAGGGAAACTCCATGGCCTACACAGTTAGCAAATGCCAATCACCTCTGAGCTGTGACTATAAAAAACTCTGGGCACTGAGCTATTTCCATCTGTCACATCATCCTGTGCACGTCTTCAAAGGGTAGAATTTATCCCGTGGTAGGTGGATTGTGAATTTAAAAAGCAATGAGCCTCTGCTTTGGTCCTGATCAATATATCCCCATGGTAAACAGTGGGAAGCTCTGCAGGAATCCTTCTGGGTCTGTCTGCTCTGCTGTGTCCTGGCATTGCACCATGCACAGGAGCTGAGAAGCTGCCTGCAAATAGGAGTCTGGAGCTGTTTGTCACAAGCAGCCAGAGCATTTCAGCTCTTACATGCAAAAACATCAGTGCAAGAAAACTTTACTCTGGTATCAAATGGAAACACATTTCCCTAACAACTCCTCTTTCTTCTGTGCTCTCTTTTTGGACAAAGGCAAGGGCTGGTGACAGACAAGATGCCACTGAATGTGCTGATAGAGCGTTACCTCCCTCTGGAGTACCAGAAGCTCCTGATTCCAGTTGCAATGAGTGGCAATAAAGTGATCCCCTGCAAGTGAAGGTGCAGGGATGGCCCCTGTGGGTGGGAAGGTGCCTGCTGCCAGGGGCTGGCTGTGGGATGTTCCATGTCACTGCTCCAGGTGATGTTTCTCCACACGTAACCAGGCAAGGACTGCTCATTTTCTCCTGAGTTGGAGGCAGGTTATGCTGTGGCCACCACACCACCCTGCTGGGTCTCACCAGCCTTTGTTACAAGTAATTTGACTGTCCCTATTTTTGTATGTTACCATTGAATACCTGTACAGCTCTGATAAATAAAATGTTATGTGTATTTTGTGTGATGCCAATGCTGCCTGTGCCAGTAAGCTGAGCGGCTCCTGCATTGTGGTGTTCAAAATGTTGCCAGCAGGCTGTGTTGGTGTGTTGGTGCTCTTCACACCGACCAGGTGTCTGTGTTTGACACACCTGGGTGGTCTCTGTGGCTCTGCTCCCAGGGGGAGCCGTGGTGCCCCTTTGTCTTCCACTGGTGTTCCTGTACAGGCTCTTGCTGCATGCAGGAGCTGATCCATGCTGTGCTCCTCACACAGGGAAACAAAGCAAAACTTGTGTGTGTGATTGTACTGCTTCCAGGGAGCCTAAACCACTCTAGAAGAAGATCTGACACAGCAGAGGTTTCCAAGGAGTGTGACTGTGTAGAACAGTCGAGAAGCTGGGAAAGAATAATCCCTGTCATATGTACCAGTTTCAGAGGGATGGGGATGGATATTGAACTTTCTCTTCTTTGTCCTTCTGGGGAGTCACTCTGAGGCTGTCCTAAATCGTGCTGCAACTATGGATCCTCCTCTCTGGGTTATGCTGTGTGTGCAGTGTAGCTTCCTCTAACTACACCCAAAGGGCACAATTCACAGGGACTCCTGGGAATCCAACCCAGCTCTTAACAGCAGGAACTCAACTTAAACAGGTTTTGCAAAACACTGAAGGAATTCATGGCTGTTAGAGTTAAAATCTCTTCAGCAGGCAATGCCAATCCAAAGGGCAGGCATTTTTCAAGGATTTTTTTTTTTTTGAATATGATTCCATTAATACAATAAAGAGCATTTTTTGTTGATAAAATGTGACTGAAGCATTGTAAAGAAAAGGGTCCTTTGAGAAGTTCTGCTGGGAGAAGTGTCTGCAGGTCCTGCATGGATGGGATTCCCTTTTCCAGTGTGTCAGAGTTCACTTTCTTCTCAGGAGAAGGTGCAGCTTCCCAAGGGGAGGAATGGGAGGGGACAGTGTTTGCACCTGCTGCCTGTCACACTATTGGGCTGACACTGGGTTCGGATGTTCCACAGGAACTCTTCAATTCCCTGGAGCCTTTCCCTTAGACTGGGTGTATTCCAAACAGCTGATACCTGCTTGGCACTCTGGAGGTTGTAACATTTGTAATCAAGCTGGCTTGTACAGATATCTAAATATAGATATTATAACTATATATGTAGTCTAAATATAACGAGTCTAAATATCTAACTATATAAATATTCTCTCAAGGAAGGGAAGATCATTCTGTCAAGAGGCACCTTGTAACTTCAGTTGCAGATCAAGAGAAGGCAGCTCCTGCCTTAAGTAGGTCTCCAGCAGCTCTGAAAATCATGGCTTTGGAATGATGACAAGGGCCTGTTTATTGCTATGGAGACACGGAAAAAGAATGGAAACATGGAATTACGTGTGTCATATACAGAAGAATGTACTCATACTATAGGTCTGCTCAAGGCTCTTGTTTTTCTTCCTGCTGGCCGTCACTTCACAGCAGGAGTGCAGGTTTTGTTGTGTAACTCTCAAGGCGTAATTGTATCAAAATACACACACGTAGATATAAACACATTCAACGGCGGTGTAGCCGAGAGCCGGAGGAGTCTCAGTGAGCAGCCGCGGGTGTTGGCGGCGCTGTGCTTTACCGGAGCGCCGGTGCTGCGCTCCCTTCCCTCCTCGGCCCCGCTCCCGCCATGGCGCGCTCCGTTTACCCGTCGCCATGGCAACGACCACGCCCTCAGGACCCCCTCGCGCAGCGCCATAGCTGCCCACGCAGCGCCTGACGCGCGGGCCCCGCGCGGCGGCCGAAACCGGCCCGTGAGCGGAGGCGGCCAGCGGGCGCCTGCAAGCGCAGGGCGGCCCTTGGGCTCCGCGCTGCCGCGGAGCACGCTGGGAATTGAAGTTTCGCACATTATAGCACCGAAGGGAGCAGAGCGGGACGCGGACACGGTTCCCAGCGTGCAGCGCGCCGAGGGGGGGGACGGGGCTTTGCTTGCTCCGCCTCTCGGGAGTTGGAGTCTCGGCAAGAGGCAGGGGTGAGCGGGCGGGAGTGACGGGGACTACGCTTCCCGTCGGGCGGCGCGGCCCCATTGTGGGCACGCTCGCAGCCCATTGGCTGCCGGCCGCGGCCGGGCCTCGCTCCCCGCCCGCTGACACAAAGCGGCTCCAAGATGGCGGAGGCGGGCGCGGGGAGCCCGCACGGCGGGGACGCGGCGCCGCCGGGGCCGCCCGAGGAGCAGGAGCTGAGCCGGCGCCTCCGCCGCCTGTACCCCGCCGTCAACCAGGACGAGACGCCGCTGCCGCGCTCCTGGAGCCCCAAGGACAAGTACAACTACATCGGCCTCTCGCAGGGCAACCTGCGCGTCCACTACAAAGGTGCCGGGCTGGGGCGGCGGCGCCGGGTTCGGCCTCGGCCCGGAGCGGGACGGTCCCGGTGTGACCCTCGGCCCGGCCGCTCCGCGGGGCGCACAGAGCGCGGGCTGAGCCGGCAGGGGCTCCCGGGGCGCCGTGATCAGCGCGGAGGGGACGGGCGGCGCCGAGCTGCGGTGTCCCGGGGCCGCGGCTGGGCTGCTCGGGCCGCGCTGCCTGCGCTCGGGATCGCAGCGCTGGGGAGCCGGGGGCTCTCCTTATATAACGCTGTGCAGTGTCGCTCGCCCGGGCCCGGTACGGCCAGACCGTCTGTTTACTCTGTCATCCTGCTTAAAACCCGGCCCAGGGGTCGGATGGCCCCGACACCCTGCGGAACTGGGGCTTTGGCTGCTCGGGTTTACGCCAAATAGCTGCTCACAGACTTGTAGTGCGATGTTTTCCTTGCTCGCTATTGGAGCTGTTCTGCCTACCCACCCAGCGGAGAACTGATTATTCCTTTTCCTGCCTAGCTAGTAAACACTGATGTCATTCCTCTCTTGTGTAATCATTTTTGTTTTCTGTCTGTGGATATTTGTCTTCAAATTATGTCTGTGGGGAGGGGTAGAGAGGTGGTACTGAGAGTCTTTCTAAAAAACTTTGTAGTGAACACAAAGGGTAAAGTGAAATGCTTGTGCTGTAGGAATTGTTCTTGGTGGCAGTGCAGGGTTGTATATACTGGTTGGAAAGTGTGCTTTGAATGGCTGGATCCCTGTAGAAACAGATCCCTGCTGGCTTCAGATAGTGAGGTTTTAGATGAGAATGCGTGAGAGGCCAGATCCCCTCAGTACTTACATTTCTGTTCTTTCTTAGGTCACGGTAAAAATCACAAAGATGCTGCCTCGGTCAGGGCCACTCACCCCATCCCTGCAGCCTGTGGCATTTATTACTTTGAAGTGAAGATCGTCAGTAAAGGTAGAGATGGGTAAGTGCCTCGTTGCAGCTCAGTGACTGGGGATGTGTGTCTGGCAGCTCTGCTGGACTCTGGTCTCCTTTCCTGAAGGGTTCGAGGTCCCGTGGCTGCAGGGTGCAGCAGGCAGGCACAGCATGGGCAGGTTTTGTCCTCCTGATGAATGGATGGAAATGAGGTAGAATGCCCTGGAAGCAGAGGCACTGGCACAGCTGTGTCCTGAGCTCTTGGAGATGGGCACTTCTAAAAAATTCGGTGGGGTCTGTGGTGCAATATGAATTAAAATAGGTTTTCTTCTTGCTGGCAAGTTCTGGTCACTCTGGTTTCTGGAATTATGATGCCTCAGAAATTAAGTGAAGCAGAAGGGAGAAGCCTTGAGATTAATTTTGAACTGCTGCAGTGGTGTTGATGTGGTGAAGAGTACTGGAGCACTGGGGAAAGCAATAAAGGGGAATTTCTAACAAGGTCTGGAGTTCTCTTGTTAAAGTGGATTTAATTTTTACTCATTATGAAGGTGTCAGTCTGCTCTGTGTGGATGGCCCTGGCATTGTTCATTGTTGAAGGATTAATATGGCAGGAATATTATCTGGAAGGGAAAGCCACACAGGAGGAGGGATTTGGTGTAATTAGTTAATCCAGTCCTTTAAGTGTGACATTTGAACTCTGGCCAGTTTAAGGTTGTGGGGAAGGGCAGCAGATGTTCCTACTAAAAACCAAATGAAAGTGACTACTTGTTACAGTTGAATTTTCTTGCTGTCATGGTTGAACTGAGAAGTGGCCTACTTGTAAAGGGATTTGCGAAGGATCTCGGGTTATGCTGCATTTAGGCCCTTGATAATTACTAGGTTATCTGCAAAGGTGGATGCTGGGCTGAATTCCTTATAAATGTAGGGAAAAGACCATCCTTATTCCTTCATTTCACTGAGCTGACTCTTAAGTGCTTGTCTGTTTTGAAACACTGCCCTTGATTAGTTTATGTAACTGCTAAAACTGAAATAATTTGCAGTGAGCTTCAAGACAATTTTCCAAAGAAATCACATTACAAAAGGTCAGTGAACAGCACTTAATCCTTACTGCAGTCTAGATCAATCTTAAAGGGAGATAATGGAATTTGCTGCTTGTCTCCCAAGATCAGAGTTTTAGATTTTATATTTTTTTCCGTTCAGATCATTCTGTGTTAATGATTTGTTTTTTATATTGTATTCTGTAATTGCAGTGACTTTCCAGGAATAATTCCAAAGAGACAAAACCATGTGTGTTAACAAACTGAACAGGACCTGCTGGTAGCTCTGATCTGAGGTCAGGGCAGTGGTGAGGCTTTGAGAGCCACTCTGATGTCTCAGCCTTTCCTGTGCCTTGTTTTTCTTTTGCTGGTAGAGACAGATCCAACTTTTATCTCGCACAGGGTGGTGCTGGGGATTTGTGGTTGTGAATTTCCACTGTAGCTGCTGTCTGGGCGTCACTTGAGAAGGTGCTTTTGTGTATCTCACCTTTAAGAGTTTGAATTGTTCCTGCTGGAGGTTGTTATACTAGTGAACTGTGGCAGAGATCTCTTCTGAGGAGGCTCCCCAGTGTTTATTCCATCATGGTGACTTTGGTTTAAAGGATTGAAGGTCCAGACATCTAAAGAAGGGATTGAGGGAATGAAGTTTTCAAGCAGTGTAAGTGGTAGAGCCTATCCCTAAGAACAACACTGGAATCCCTTTAGCAAGGGGAGAGGAAGAGAAATCCTTCTGAGCTCGTTTTCAGAATGGGTATTTCAGCCTCTAGAGCTGGTTATTTGACTTCTGTGTGAGGAAGTGAGGTAAGGATGTGAAGTTATTCCCTGCCTATCTCTTTCTGCAGTTGTGTTTGGGTGACATTTCACATTTAGATTTAAAATGTGTGAGAGATTTGGTTTCGAAACAAGACTTACTCAGGAAAGGCTCTGGTGAAGTGAAGTTCAGGAAGTGTTGAAGAGTCTAATTTTACTCAGAGCTGTTGTCTTTCTGTGCTCAGCATTGTTAGTTTAGGGCTCTGCACTCTGGCTAGATAATGATGCCTGCTAATAACAGAAACTAAGGTTTCAGATAAGAAGTGGGATAGAAGCTCCCAGTGGCTCTTAATGGAGAAGTAAGAATCCCAGAGCTCACACAATGCCTTTTTTGCAGCCTGCCAAGGGATGTTGCCTGTGTGTGACATGCTCTGATAAGAGGCTTCTTGAATTGGCATCAGGCAGTGCCATTTTGGATTGGTGATGTCACTGTGGGAGAGAAACCTGAGCTATGGCCATGCCTCAGGTGTCAGGACCACCTTTTTAACTTCTCCCCTGTTTTTCATTGGACTAAGGGGATTTAAAACCAGTATGCTCTGGTTCTCTCCTCTTATCTCCCACCACATCATATCCTAGCAGTCAAAATGCACATCCTTGCTTCCCCCTGTTTTCCAGGCTGAGAACTCCAGTGCTCACTCCAGAGCCAGCACAGGGGAAGAGGGAGGGAGGGACTGCAGCAGCACAGACACAAGTTGCTTTGCCCTGCCACAGCTGGTAGAAAAGCTTCCTCTTTTGCACTGCCTTGTCTCCCCTGTGCCTTAATGCACCTGCCCCAGAAAGGTGCTTTTGTTAAAGAAGCAAACAAAATGATTTATGAAAACTCTGCCTTTGCCATCACTGGACTTTTCTGCCTCAGCATTGGTAAAATCATTTACTGGTGGATATTTCAAAGCAAGTACAGCATCCAAAAAGTCCATTTGGTGTTTGTAAAAAAACTTTTAAGATTGATCAGCTTTTCTTAGCTTTGGATCTTCCACTGCTCCTGAGATAAAAACATGGTCCTTTGAGAGGGACAAGCATGATTCAAACTTACTTTTAGTTGAATGGTGGCTGTTTTTTATCCTGGTGGATTTAGTCTTACTTGATAAGAGGTCATGTTTATTTACTGGGTTTGTTTTTTGTGTGGTCTTGTTTTGGGTTTTTTTCTGGGAGAGGGGAGGCCAGGATACCACTGAAGATTGTCTTGATAAGGTTTCTAGGTAACATGGAACAAATCAGATCTGTCAGTAAGTTTCTCTGTTTCTACTTCTTGCCGGGGGGAGATTGTTCTTATCCTTGGAGAGCAAAAGAGAACTTAGTTTGCAGTCTCTAGTTCCAAGTTCCAGCCCTCTTGTCACCTCCTTGTCTGTGGTGAGCACACAGGGAGTGGTTCTACAGCACTTTAGGGTGATACATGTCAGGGCTGTGGGATTCTGCCCTTGCATTTGCTGTATGTTTCTGCTCCTTCCCTCATGTAGACAGGCTGCTATCCTGTCCTATGGTGAGCTGGTTCAGGGAGATAACTAGTGGGAAGCTGGCCTGAAAATAAAGGATGATGATTTCATCTGTTGACATCACTGTCAGAAATTACTCCTTTTTTTTTTTTTTTTTTTTTTTTCCCCCTCTTTAAATTGAAGACTACTTTTCAGGGTTCCCTTTATTAATTGAAGGCAAGTCAATAAAGGGATGGCCTGAGCTAGGAGATGAAAGGGTAGGATTGCATCAACCCTCAGTTCCATTCAAAATGTTGAACAGTTTTGTTTTAAGACTTGCTGGTAGTTAATTCCTGAGCCATTGTGTGCTTGTCTCCTTAGTGTTGTCAACTGGAACAAAAGGACAAGAGGCAATGGGTCACAAGTTGTGGCAAGGGATATGCCAGCTGGACATAAGAAAGAATTTTCCTTTGTGAAAATGTCTGTGCACCCGAACAGGATGCCTGGAGAGGCACTGGCATCTCCCTCATCAAATCTGCCTGGGGGAGCCCTCAGTATGCTGGCTAATAGAAGTTTCAGGGTTACTTGTGCTTTGGGCTGAAGGATAAAGAAAGAATGTCCCAAGGTCCCTTCCTGTCCAAACCTCTCTGTGAATCTGTGGATGGCTTGTTTCCAGCATTCCTCAGATGAGCAGATTGGTAGAAATGCCTGTGACTCCTCTGTTCCTGAGCTGCAAAAATAACTCAGGCTTTTATCCTGGTGCTGTTTGTAACAGTTCAACCTTAGCTGTATTTGAAGCACTGAACTCTTGTCCTCTCTCCCTCCAATACATGGTTCTGTTTGGTGGTGATTTGTCAGCACATCTCACAGCCTCTCTTTCCCACTAGATGATCTCTGCTTGGTAAACAGGAACAGGGAGAGACTCATCAGGGTAGGGCAGCCAACCCACGGCTTAGAGGCTGTTGTGACTCAGAAGGACAAGTCATCCTTGTTGTCCTCTTTATGCTGGGGCAAGGTGAGCTGTCTGTGGGTGACAGTGCCTGTTCCTGACCACCAGTTTGGTTTCTTGACTGGTTTTACCTCCCACAGCCACGTGCTGGGTTGTGATGGAGTGTGACTGGGGAGGACATTCCAGAGGCCAACCCTGATGATGCATGGCTTCTGAATTCTGGCAAAAGTCATCTGTCCTGCTGCCTACTCTCCTTTTCTGAGCTGCTTCTGGAACAGACAGCCCAGCAGCCTGTGGATTGCCTTTGCTGCCTTTTCTGGGAATGATTTGGTCTTGGACAGCTGCTTACTTATGGTGTGCTTTGGTGTGCTGGCATCCTGACTTCTGATGGGGACAGAGCCACTGCCTGCCCGTAGTGACCCTGTGCAAACACAGCAAATGTGCTCTGTGGGCAGAGGAGGTGCCAGGGGGCCGACCCCTCCACATCAGGGCAGCCCAGTGGCTTCATGAGGACTTTGAGCCATCCCAAGAAGCATCTCAGTATGGCTTTCTTTTTGCCATGATGTGTTTTTTGTGTGCCAGCATAGTGACTGTTGTCATGAGCTCGATTGTGCTCAGTCTTTTTTCTGGATCAGTACTTGAAACAGTGATTTGTGCATTAGGTGGAGACCCAGAAAGGCAGGAGAGGGAAGCTGGAAAGACATAAGCCACAGGGAATGCTGCTATCCTTCTTCCAGCACCATTCCACAGTTGCTTTGAACTGTGCAGCCTTTTGTCCAGAGATGTTGGTCAGCACTAGCTTAGGTTGAGGACAGTTTTCTGGGAGAGGGAGAAAGTGTTGTCTGAGGAGAATGGTTGAAGAGCTAATCAAGCTTAATCCATACCATAGTTTATTTAAAATCTTCCTTTAGCTTTCATGCACAAGTGCACCATAAGCCAGACTTAAAAATAGCTTAGTTTCTCTCTGACTGAAAAAGAAAAATAAAGGTCAGATGTGTTGGTTGGTTGCAGTCTGTACATTAGTAACAAATCATCTGCCCCTTTTCCTTGCTTATGTTTCTCCTTGCCAACTTTCCATTTCTCCTCAGCATATGGTGAGTGTGATGGCTCTGTGAAAAGCCTTTTGCTCGTGTTCTCTAATGGGTTCCAGATGCTGACAGAGGCCTGTCCATGGAGAGCTCTGACAGCATTGGCTGCTTATGCTCAGACACCTTGGAGTGCCTTGCCTGTCTGGATGTGGCTGTAGGGATATCTATAGGAACTGAGGATTTCTTGTGTGAGCCCTGATTTGTAACTGGTAAGCCTGTAAATAATTGATTTCCTCCCCCCTTTTTATTTTTTTCCATCCTGGTTTCCAAGAATCCAAAACCAGCATAGGGAGGGGGTTGTTCTGGTTGCAGGTAGGTCTGCTTGTTTGAATTTATGCTGTTCTGCAGACACTCATTTAAATGATCCAACACATAAATAAAGCCCCCAAGTAGATTCCATAAACAGCTCCTGCCTTGTTCCCAATTTGCAGATTGCCCAAGCAAGTCCTTCTTGCTCAGCTACCAACTGTGCCTTGGTGCTCTCAGGTGTAGAGACTCATTCTCTGCAGAGGTTTCATGTCAATTGATGACACCTCATACAGGTTGTTATTTCTTTATCATTGTTCTGCTACACTCTTCCAAAAGGGAGTAATACTGAGAGCAGTGTCATTTTCAGTGCAAAGGAGTCATGAGGTTGGAATATCTGATTTGCAGTTGATAGCTTTTTTAATTCCGTTCTTTTTTATCAATTAAGTGGAAATTGAAACTGAGTATTTTATAGCAGTATCATGGGCCATCCATTGTAATAGTTGAGTATCAATTTATTATTAAAATAATTTGTGAAATAAGGCAATGAAATGGAAGCAGTGGTGGTGATATGTGGCTTCTCCACTTGTGATGTGTGGATTTAGGTGTGTCTGAGGTCTGAGATTTCCTAGATTTCAGACTGTGTTAATTATTTTTGTTGTTGTTGGCAGGTTTTGTTCAGCTTCTTATGAAATTTTGCACAGAAAAGAAAAAAAAATCAGGAAGGGGTTATTTTTGTTTGGTTATTTTTTCATCCCCCCTCCCTCTGCTATTTCTGAGTATCTGTTATAGAAAAGGTAAGAACATGACAAAAAGCAAATTCTAGCAAAATGAATATCTTTCAAATACATGTAAAACATTACTATGCTCAGTTCTTCAGAATATGTTTGCAGTTAAATCACAGAATAATGGGAACTAATTATTTACATATTCTAAGCTTGCAGATCTAAGGAATTCTGCTTAATAATTAAGTTTTGTAAGCTGGGTAACTTTTATATACGGAAAACCTTTTTCTTGCACTCAGGAAGCCTTGAAATTATTAACTGCTGAAGAATTTATCATTTGAAGCTTTGACTTTTTTTCTTCAGCTCTCCACTGAAGCTAAATTGTGTTAATTGTATTATATTGCCTCTGTGGCCAGATTAATTTTTTAAAGTGCTTTTCTGTCAGTGTGATTTACATTGTACCTGTGATATAAGGCTGGATCTCTGTTTCCACACTACAGTCTGCCTGTTTGTTTACAAGTTCTTTGTATTGATGCTCTGGTCCACATGAAGCCTTTGTCCCTTGTTGTGGAGATGTCAGTGTGTAAAGATCTGTGAGTTCAGTGTGTGGTGCCTGCCCCAGCTCTGACTCTGCTGCTGTTTAAAGAGAAAGTGTTTTTATTTCACCAGTACATCTCTCAAAACTTCAGGTGTTACTTTTGCTCTGAGATGTTTTCCATATAATTAATCCCCCCTTCAGATCTTAGGTAAATATTGCAGCTACTTCTTTCTGTAATTTCATTTGTTATTAGCAGGTCAATCCTCCTTTCATAAGGATTGTTTCCATCCAAGCCTAAACCAGAGGAAATTAGCCTATAAGGATGTGAGAATACCCCTTAAGAGGCAGCTAGCTGGTGGTGGAGTGTTTTCTTCTGATTTGGGTATTGTATTTATATTGTTCCCTCTGTTTTTCAGAGGAAAACATCATGGGCTCAAGTTGCATTTTGAATCTGACTGTTATGATGGACTGAAATGAAAGATTAGTCACCAGAATGAAACAGTCTTTAAATGACTTGCCCTCTTCTGGATGCCTTTCTGTTAGATGTTTGTGGTAATGCTTAGCATCTTTTTTACTGATTTTTAGGCTTTTTCATGGCAGAAAAAATGTTATGTTACTTAGACTGGCAGTCAAACAATCTTAAGTCAGTTCAGTCATAGAAACCTGTTTAACTTCCCTAATATATTTTCAGTGACTGTGAGCAGTGCATTTGGAAGTGAGGTTTGTTAATCAGCAGGACAACCTGAACAAAAATCCTACTTATTCAGTTGGGTGTAACTAGAATAAATAATCAGAGAATGAGTATCAGTAATGCTTTGTGCTGTTCCCAGACTTCAGGCACCATTTGCCACTGAGATGGTTTGTGTGTGAACTTTGTTAGATATCAGCTGACTTGGAGAACGAGTCAGCTGCCAAGAGTGAAAAAAATAATAAATTGATAGGACACCTTTGCTTCTGCTACATTTGCTTTTGACCACAGGGTGTGGGGTTCTGTTGGATGTGGTGATGCTTGGGTAGCAGATGAAGAAACTGGTTATTCTTGACAGATTTTAGTGATGAGTTTACCCTGGTGGTGCTTGTATTACGCCTTTCCTTTCTTCTAAATGGTGCTCAGGTCAAGTCTTTGTATTTTCCATCTTTCAGTGTTCCTACAAGCATTGTTAATCTACATCATCAGTCTTGCTTTTCCTTAAGGTAGCACAGCCAAGGGATGGGTTTGGCTCTTCTCACAGCTGGCAGATACCAGTTGAACGTGATCCTAAAGTTGGAAGGGAGCTGGGAATATGATACCTTGGTCTGTCAAAAATAGCTTTTCATTCTTCCTCTGTCACTTTGTCACTAATTACTCATAACCACCCTGAGAAGATGTGTTATGTTACTGGATTGCTGCCTCTCAGTTTTGTCCTGCTCACTCACCTTCCTTTCCATGGTCTTCAGCTTTTAAAGGAGTCTCTGCCTTTCTAAGGGCTGATGTACAACGGACTCCTCCTTGCCTCAGGATACTTGCAGTTGTTTTTAATGAGCTCTTAAAAATTTCATTTTCCTCCCTTTATCCTCTTCTTTTCAGCCTTGCATTATTTGTCTTTAGTGACCTCTTCTTGGGGAATTGAGATTCTTCCTGGAGCCCATCAGTGCTATTTCTGAAGCACCATCACAGAACAGCACAATATGCACGAATAAAATCAGAACCAGTTCCACCCTAGAGATTATATTCCATTATGAAGTAGTTCCAAAATATTTGTTGTTAGACTGAGGAATCAGAGACTGTTGGAATCCAGTATTTTACATGCCATAGGTAATTTTTTTAAACAGCTGTAACGTGTTTTCTCACTGCCTTAAACCAGTGTTCCCCTTCCCCCACAGAACTGCGACAGTGTGGTTTCAAGTGGTGAGTTGATAAGGGTTATCATTTCTAGCCACTCTTTAAACCTGGCATGAAGTCAGGACCCACCTCAGTCAAGAATGATAGTTCAGAGCTTTGCACAAGAGTTGGTGAAAGTCTCTGAAATGCCACCAGTGTGGTATATTATTCACCTCTAACTTAATAATCTGTTTTGTTTATTTTAAATTTAACTGTGCACGTTGAAAGAGTGGGGTGCACGATAGCTGGGAGAACAGGATTCCTACCACATTGGGGTGGTTATTAGAAAAAACTGCAGGATATAGGAAGCCTTTGAGTCACAAACTTCTGGAAGAGTGGAACATCCCTTGTTTAACTTGTGGCTCAGGGGGGTTGCTTGGCTTTGGCCACATAATAAAATGCCAATCCCAGGAATTTCTACGGCGTGTCATGTTAATGTTGGTTCACAACTGAGCAGGGAATGACTGCTTTACTGGAAGTCATGACCATCAAAACAAATTATTTAACCTCTCTGGTCTTAACCCCTTCATGGGTGGACCTTGGTGCCTGTTGGCATCCCTGGCAGTCTTGTTCCAGCTCCTGTTCTGTGCCAGGGTGGGACTGGCTCAGAAAAGAAGAGTTCTGTGCTCTTTTACCCAGCCAATGCTAAACCATTTTTTCCCCCTTTGTTTCCCCAGTTTTCAGATGGGTTGAATTTTGTCTGCCATCTGGGTGAACTTTACAACCAATTGAGAGAAGAGTGGCAGGGATTGTTTCACCATCCTGACTCCTAGCTTTCAACAGGTTAAACAATAAATACAGGGGAAACCTGTATTTATTATTTATACTGTCTTTCTTCTCCTGGCAAAGCCTTAATAAATCTGCCTTGCTAGTGTTTGTCACTAGTGTTGTCAGCTAGTGTTAAAGATGAGTAATCAGTCCAAGTTAATTTGGAGGAAGTCTTGCAGCTTTTTGGGTAAAGAAATACCTCCTTTTGTTTAAAGTATACTGATTGTCCATGGGCTAATTGCTTTTCCCCCTCCTTCTGCCCTGCCTTTCTTTTGCACCTAGCACTGCTTCCCAAGTGCTGGGTGCTTTCCAAAGAGATGTTCTTTGTTCCTGGGATTCTTGAAACTGAAGAATGTAGTACAGGTCTGCATGAGTTCTGTTGCTGTGTTCTCCTCTGTTCTCCTCAATGAGCTCTTCAGTCCTGGACTGGGAAAGCCAAATAGATGCAAATCCTGAAATTTCAGCATTAGCCACTTGCTGTCAAAGGGCAGGTCTGTTCTGAAGTTTTTCTGCTGGATTCACAAGGATTTTTGTGGGTTTGCTCATACAAAGTAGCTTTAGACTACACAAAAAACTTTTCTTACATTGACTTTTTGGCAGGTTCTCTGGGTATCATGTTTGTTGCGGAGAAACTTCTCTTGACACAAAGAATTGGTTCTCATATGGGTGGATTCCCCTTCTGGGACAAACTAAACACAGCCATCAGTGTCTCCTCTACTTCTGTGACTCTGTAATGCTTAGAACAGCCTCATTAAGAGATCTCTTTGTTTCAGTTTAGGTCAGTCAAATGTTGTCACTCCTGTGAAACAACTTTTCTCATTGTTTTTCAGATAATTTCTGCCCAGTGACAATATATAATTCTTCCTGCGTGAGTCAGTGCATTTGAGATCTTTTGTATCTGTAAGAGTTAAATTTTAATTCAATAGTGCAGTCATCATTTTGGTTTTCCTTCTCTTTTCCAAGGCAAATCTTTCATTGACAAAACCAAAAGAAATTACATATTTTTTTAAAAAAATATAAAGGTTTAAAATGCAGCTTTGAAGACATCTGCACTGCAGAGTCCACCACCCAAGTTGTCTTAGGAGCCAGAAGTGAATGCTGTCCTGTTTAGCTGTCAGTGCGCTGGAGCAGCTGCACGTTGGTGTTTACTGCTGAAGTACTTTTGGGACCTGAGAAGGCACCCAAAAAGCTTTGTGTCTTTGAGCTTAATCTTAGCACAGCCATGGAGCTGTACGACCTAGAAGGACAAATCCTGGGAATACTGCTGGTTTTGTGTGGAGCCAGCATCTTTTGACATGAGAGCTTTTTGCCAAAATTCTCCATTCTGCTGCTGAGGCCAAGGGGAGCCAGGGTGTGGATAAACCAGGCAGAGCTGATCTGTGGCTGGTGGTAAGTGTGGCTGATTCAGTCACATTTTCTAAAGCAACCAGTACTGGGCAGGGCTGAGGTGAAGTAGGAGTCTGGAAAAATTTGGTGCTATGGTAACTGCCGAGGCTGCTGGTGAGTGGAAACAAGACTGTTCTGACTGAATCACCAGCATGTGTTTGGATTTATTTTTGTCAGTCTGCTCTATTTGGAATTGGTCTACTGATGCAGCATTTTTGAAGCTTCAGGTTAGGTGTGGGGGACAGGTCCAAGTATTCAGTGTTCACTGCTGAGAAGATGGTTTTAGGAGGTCACTTTTGCTTTGCTGTCCAGATCACCTGTGATGGATAATGGATATAAATGTATTATTTCCCCCAAAATTATGTTTTTCTTAGTTTGAGACTGGGTGCTGACATTCCTGTGCTTCTTTTTTTCTTTTTTTTTTTTTTTTTTTAAGAGGCTCTCTGAATCTCTCAAAAAGGAACTCCAGTTCCCCATGTGGAGTCTGTCCACAGCATTGTGGTCCAAAACCAGGGGTGATACAGTCAAGCAGGCCATAGAGATTTATATTGAATCATAGTGAATATCATAATTGATTCATTATTTTAAAAGAAAAAAAAAAAAAAGGCATTAGTTTGCTCTTGATGATGCCCACAAATACTGTTTAACTAGTATTGCATTTGTTGCACACACAAAACTGATTTGGAACATTTGGAATCAAGGAAGTGAGAAGCTGTTCTGCACCAAGAAGTTCAGAAAGCATCTGATGCTTTTGGGGGTGGTGGAGTTGAAGATTAATTTTTTTCACCTCCCAATTTTCAAGAGAATAGTGATTTTTTTTTTTTTTCCTCTGAGGCCTTATTGATTTTAAAGCTCATTTAATCCATTACTTCTGGTACATAAATTGATTGTAGATGGGAAAAGCAAAGTAGCATTTTCTAAAACAAAACCCAGCAGTCAAATCTGTGACAGTTTGAAGTTCTGGATATAAGCTGTGGGCTGTGGAGTTGAAACTCAGCATAGTGAGGGAGTCTGTTTTTATTTTAGGTTGTCTGCAAATTCTGTCTACAGTTCTACTGCCATTATGGTCTTATTTTTAAAGTTTGTCTTGAGCTTTAAATGGGAGCAGAAGTTGAAGAGCAAAAAACTGTGAACCACGAAGGTTTGTGGTCATGTTCCTTTTTTTTTTTTAGCAACATATTTCCATGGTGTTTTGTATCTAGATTAAAGTGAAATCTTAAATTTAGAATTTGTGGAGTTGTAGTGCTTGCTTTTTATAAAAATACCAGCTTCCAGTCTCAATTTAAAGCTATGCTATCTTAAAATGGAAAGATACTATTTATTGTATGAGTTTTGTCTTTGGTTATGTGCATCAGATTTGCTGCTGTGCACAAAAGAGGGGGGATGAATCTGCGTAGAAAATAATGAAGTTAAGCTGGATAAGCCAAAGTGGGTGATGACCTATTTTATCTGTTTGACAATTAGGTTATTTCCTCTAATTTCCAATGTTTTCCTTGGTGTTGCCACCCTTATGGTGCAATACAGTGCAGAGACCCAGCAGGGGATGGGGACAAAGGGCACCCTTGGAAATGCTGCAGCTGGGATTGCAGCAAAGCTGTGCCAAGGCTGTGTGCAGAGGTGTCCTCTCTGCTCAGTTCTAGGTCTGTTCATGTCAACAGCAGCAGATGTAGAGGCAGAGGAGCAGACAAGCACCCTGAGGCAATGAGGAGGGATGGAGTTGGCCTGTGGCCCTGTGCCAGCAGAGCTGTGCTGTGTGATACTGAAAGGAAGGAATCTGACACCAACACATGACAAAGTGGCCACAGTTCTACAGTGTTTTACCCTCAGCTGAGCCAAATAGATCAGGGCATAAGAAAGATTCCCTATGCCCAGAGGCTCTTTGAGCAAAATCTGTCACAGCCAGCAAATTCGGGTGGTCTGGAGCTTGGTGATATGACCTGGTGAAGTTGATGGGGGTGGTTCTGCCAGAGAAGCAGAATGGTCTGCTCCTGGACAGGTCTTTGCTAAGTGTTTCAGACCTGCCAGTGTCAGGATCAGCTCTCTGGTGTTACTGCTTCAGGCTTAGATGGTGCTTTTCCATTGAGTTGAAGCAATTGGGTACTCTGAATCACAGCTCCCCTCAGGCTTGAACAGTCGGCAGAGGTGACACTTGTCACTGCTCTCATGGGCCTGAGTGCAGTTGTAGCTGTGGACTGGGATCCTGGCTGCTTGCACACGTAGCTGGAAAGAAACACACAGCAAAACTCCCCTCTGTAGTTGCAGAAGACTCCAGACTCAGCAGAAATACAGAAATTGAACAAGAACTTTTTTATCTGCCACTGCACTAAGAAGGTGGCAGGGAAGAGCTGGAGTAGTCCCTGCAGATGTAGGGGATATTGTGCCTGGAAGGTTGTAAAAATATCCCCAAATTCAGTTTATTATAGATGCATGTATGTCAGATGACACTGAGGCTGAGTTTTTAGATGCCATAAATGCCTGCTTTGGAGAGGCTCTTGTGAGTCAGGGAGCTCATGAGGATTTAACTTCTGACTTGTGCTCTGAGCAGTGCAGAAAATGTTTACAGCAGAGGTGTGTTTGGAAGTTGTTCTGCAGCACTGATCATAATCACTCATGTTTGGTATCCTTTGAGAAGTTTATAAAAGGCCCCCAGACCCTGCCACTTCAGTGTTCATTCAAAAACCCCACTGCCCTACAACAAAAAAAGCCAGAAAACAAGCCTTATAAATTGAAGAAGCTTGTTTAAGAATAGCTAATAAAATTGGAAGGGTAAATACTTTGAGATGGTACACAGACTGTTGAAGAAGACATTTTATTGGAGGATCAGACCGTTGAAAAAATTAGACGTGGGGACGAGAAGCAATAGGGACACATACCCCAAAAGTTTAAATTTTATTCAATGAGAAAAATTAAAAGAACAAACTTTTAAGCTTAAAACCCCCAATAAGGTTAACCAAAATGAATTGAGGGACATCTGGATAAAAGTCTGAAATTTTAAAGGAATATATTTCCTTTCCTACACATCAGGGATGGGAAGCAAGCTGGAGTCTCTAAAACTGGGATATAAGGTAGGAGAACTTTTTTTGAAGAACTCTGAAAACATAGGGATGTTTAGAGGCTCACAAATTCCAGTCTTTTGCTTTTAAAGGATTATCATTCTGAAGTAAAAGAGTTAATACAGCAACAGCGTCATTTGTCAACAAAACACATGCTAATATTTGTTTTTAAATGATAACCTGGTTCCTGTTGAAGGATTAATACAACAACCCATAAAACAGAGGAACAGATCATTAGGGTTATCTAGTCTTCATTCAAGAGTTCTGAAATTCTAGAAGAGCCATGGACTATGGAGTGTGACATTTGAAAAGTCTTGGCTACAGAGAAGAGATGTGTGTCTATGGGTTTCACACCCCCTCCTCCCCCAAGGGATCCAGAGGAGTGATATCATGTAGTGCTTCCTCTGAAGTCTCTCTCTTCCATCCTTGAGATCTCTACATCAAAGCAGAACCTTCCTTGTTGCTTTTCTTGAAGTGAATATGAGGTTTAGGAACTGAAGGCTCAGGGTGGATGTGCTGGGCAGTCCCCACAGCATGTGTAGTGTGTGAGTTCAGGGTTGTGCTGTGCATCAGCAACCAGTCTTTCCTGGATGATTTCATCTCCTTGGCCACTAGGAAGAGAACTGGGTTTAGCTGGTGTGATCTCATCGGGATTTGTGTATGTGTGTGGCTCAGGGAGTTCTGTTTTCTCAGTGTGATTGATATCCTGCTCTGTGCGCTGCAAGCTGAGAATTTGCTGTCTCTTTGCTCTTTCTGAGCAAAGGAAGGGTCTGGATCCTCTGGGAGCTGATGCACTTCAGAAACAGAGCATGTTTTAAAAAGAAGAGATTGGCTTACTTTAAAACACTGTAAAACTGGGCTTCAAGGATTTGAAATCCAGAAAGTCGTGCTACCAAAATGTGGAGTGTGTAGGAGAGTTGGCCATGTTTGCAAAGATGGTCTCTTCTCCCAGGTAACAAGTGATGGGATAAGAGGACATGGCCAGAGATTGCACCAGGGAGGTTTAGGTTGCATATCAGGAAAAATTTCTTCATGGAAGGGTTTGTCAAGCACTGGACCAGGCTGCCCAGGGAAGCGGTGGAGTCTGTCCCTGGAGGGATTTAAGATGAATAGATGTGGCACTTTGGGATGTAGTTCAGTGGTGAACTTGGCAGTTTTGGTCAATAGTTGGACTCAACAGTCTTAAAGGTATTTTTCCACCTAAACAATAATATTTCATGCTATTAAAAAAATTACAGGTTTAGATTTGATAAAATGGTAGATCTCTAAGGATTAAAATTTCAGTGTAAACAAAAAACAATCAGTTATGGCCATTTCCATCTGAAAGTGACTGAGATGGAGAAGTCAAGGACAGGGAACAGTTTCTGCAGGGGACTTAATGCACATGACTTGAAGAAATGTAACTTTGGGGTGAAATTCTGAAATAATATTTTCATACCTGGTTAATGTTTTATGGAGCAGGTGACCAAGGACACCACAGAAACAAAACAGAGTGACAGAACAGCAGGACACTGCCTGTAGCCCACTTGGATTCTTACATTTGTGAGAGCAGGAGTCCAAGAGTTAATTTCAAAGCTCAGTAACCTAAAAATATGGGAGTGTGTTGAAATTAAACCTAGCTGTGCTACCAGAGCATATTAAGAGAATTACAGACCATGGAAATTAGCAGAAACAGAAGACATAAAATGGGAATGTGCATAAGTATTGCAGTAAGGAAGAGGAGACACTGCAAAGGCTGGCTTTGCCTGACTGTCCTGCTGGACAGGTGCAAAATGATTCTTGTGAGGGCAGAATAAACAATCCAGACTTGATACAAAAAATGGCCTCTGAGCTGTCACTTAGAGTGCAGGGTCAAGCTGTGTCCATTTCCATGGAAAAGTGAGTTCAGTTCTCATCTGCAGACAAAACATAAATGGAATAATAGAGATCAGGAGGGGGAAGAAGAGAAACCAGAGAACATTGTTATGCTGTTATCTGTAATAATCACCTTGAGCTTGTGTGTGATGCTGGTTGCTCTGGTTATTCCCTGCTTCTCAAAGAAGTTACAGAACTGGAAGTGTAGCAGGAGCACTGAGGTGGAGATGAGCTTCCATAAGAACAGCTGAATAGACTGTTATTAACCAGCCTTGAGAAGAGACCTTTTGGGGGGGTGGGCTGTGAATCAGGACTTTAAAATCTTGAGAAAGTTGTCAGGGAAGTGCTTTTCCTCTCTCTTCCAATTTTAAAAATGCAAGTACAAAGGAAAAATAGGTTGGGCAGGAGTTGAATGGGGAGCTGCAGGATGTAGCCTTTTCAAAGAGCTTACAAAGGTTCAGAAAGATTGTGTAAAATATCTTCTGAACAATGGAAGAGTGTTCTTGGAAAGTACAGCTGTGTGCTCTGTCCTCTGCATCCACTGTCAGCTATTTTTGGAGACAGTACATCAGGCTGTCCTCATATACTAGGTCTGCACTTAGGTGTTTTTTTACTGTCTTGTTAATCACCTTTATGAATAGTTTTTTTCCTGATATATGAGTAAAAATGTCTCACAAATACAAAGCTGGAAATTAAATTTCTGATTATTGTCCAGTCTTTTTACTACCAATACGAGCTAAAGAGTACCTGTACTTGTACATTGGAAAGCTGTCAGTTACTAAAGGAGACTTACCTTTTATCTTGGATTCAATAAAAGACATGAGTAATGGAAAATCTTTAGTAATTTTGTCCTTCTTAAATAATTTGTGTGTGGGTTGGGTTTATTTTAGTGCTATATTTTTGCTGCAGGGAGTCTTGTGCCTTGACCATTCTTTTGCTTGACTGGTACTTTGTTTGGTTTTTTTGAAGGTACATGGGAATAGGACTTTCTGCTCAAGGAGTCAACATGAACAGGCTTCCTGGTAAGTCACTGTTAAGGTTTGTTTTGACTTACAATCTGTGTTAAATGTTAATTTGAAATAAAGATTTTTCTTTGTATATATGAATCAGTGAATGTGTGTTTCTATTAATAAAATTGCATTACTATAATTGTCTTATATCTGGAAGTTTCAACATATTGAGTGTTATCTTAAATTGAGTTACTGGTGTTGGCAATGCAGCCATGATGATTTTAGCAGATAACAGAAATTAAAACCAAACTAATGAGTAATGGGCAAGATAATGAGCTTTCAGACAGGCAAGCTCTTCTTCATGTCTGAAAAGTAAGTAGAAAAATGATTTTGCATTTAATCTGTATATTCCACTTGACAAATTTGCATGAAAGAATCTGAAAATGACAGGATAATTGGCCTGTTGTATTGTCTCTCTTCTTTCCTTCTTCCCACTGAAAGACTACAGAAATGTGATAGAGGGGTACTTCCAGTTAATATTGTTGCTGCTTTTGTTTGAAATCTGTGGTTTTAGGTTTGCTGCTAAGTTGGTTGAGTAGCTTCTTTTTAGAAATAAATAACTAATAATCCTTTTTTGACATTATAACCAATTTATTGAGTAAAATAACAACTTCTGGATATGTACTGACGCAGTGACTTCAGGGCCAGAACTTCATTCAACTGGGCTTGAAATTGGAAGTTTGTATTTGGTAGAAAGTAAATGTTCTTCAGATGCCAGAATGATTGACAGCTGGTCAGTGGTGGGGGCTTTTTTGGCCTTGGGTGTTACTTCTGGTGAAGTTGTTTTAAAGATGAAATCTGTGTTCAGCCCTTGTTATGCATCGTGGTATCTCTAAAGGAGAATGTTTTGTGAATGTCCTTGCAAAAAAAAGATCTGGTAAGTGTCTTGGGGAGAATGGTTTCAGTGACACCTGTGCTTTAAAGAATTTGCATTTTACTGCAATCTTTCTTTGTTAGTAATTGTTATGACAACTGCACCAGTCAGTCCTACTCTCTCTGTGCTTTCTCTCCCCCCAGTCCTCCTGATCCAAGTGGCTCGTGTGCCATGTACAAGGCAAAGCATGAATCTAGTCCCATCATCTCTTTCCAGGGTTGAAGTGCTTGGAAAAGAGGTTGTTTGGCTATTAATGGCACCTGTTCTGTTCAAGAGGTGGCTCTGGCATGTGTGATGGAAAGATGGTGGGAATTATACTTGGCCTTGCAGATTGTTGGTTGGATTATGCTTAATTTAGGATTCTCCTGGTGTTATAACACTGGTACATGCATGGTTCAGTACTAACCTGAGATGGTGTGTACTGAACGTCTCAGGTGTGCTGTCCTGAAATTGAACAGCCAGTGTAATTTCTTTTTTTTTTTTTTTCTTCCTTCTTCTTTTGATGACTAAAAATTACCCAAGCCACTTCTGATAAATGGGTTTAAAGCCCAGGAGTTACGTGGGGGGCATTTGTGGCCAGTTTGAGTCCAAGTGCCTGTATACCATTTCTTGAGTGCATGTGATGAATATGGGATCCTTCTCTCTCAGTGAAATAAAGCATAAAGTGAACTTGAGACTTGAGAATAGTGCTTATTTAGCAGTGAACTGTACAAATTTGATCCTATGAACCTGCTGTTTGTTTGGTCACGTGCAGATTATGCTGCCAAGAGTCATTCTGTGGTCATAGTTAGGTCGCTCTCCCATTGTCTGTGTAAGTTTAACTGCATGGCTCTGTATTACAGCTCAATAATTACCTGCCTGGCTTTTGGAGAATGAGTGTGATTATTTATTTTTTTTTAAATTTTTTTTTAACTACATTGTTCAAGTAACTGAAGTGAAAAACATATTTCAAGGCTTAACTGTTATCAGGTCCTTCACAGCACAGAGTAAGTGAGAGCTCACAAAGAAGTGACAGACTTTGGAGTCTTGACTTGGCTGTGCGTCAGAGTGTAATTTTAACTTTTTGTGACCTGAAACCCTGCCAGGTTTGTCTCCTTAGACCCTTTCTAAGTCACTTCTGCTTTAACAGATCGATTTTCACTCAATGTGCTGCTAGGGAAGTGTGTAACCACTACAAGTGGTGGTTGGGAGCCTGGTACAGGAGCCAAAGTTGGTCCCTTTCTTGTTCCCAGTTTCACTGGGGGTCCTTGGTGGCACCCTGTGAGTCCTAATTCAAAGAACAATCTTGCTTCTGGGTTCTGTCTCAAACTCATTTTTCCCCCCACAAGGACAGACACTTTGGCCGTATCCAGTTCCAAGTGAGGGCATTTGTGCTTTATTGCCAAATTTATTTTGGCTTCAACCCAGCTGGGTGCTGGTGTGGGTAGTGCTGGGCTTTCTCTGAAGGTTACAAGTGTGATTGGAGCCACATGAGCCGAGTTCCCTTAACTGTTCCTGTTTCCCCATTGGGAATAGAGACTGATTTTAATTGGAGAGTTCAGGGTTTCTTTGTGCTGTGCTTTGAAATTCAGTCAGCAGGTCTGAAATAATTATGGGATTATTATTAACTACCAACTTTTGTGACCCTGTCATATCTTGATTTTCAAAATTTTTTTAAGACATTTAGAACATTTACTAATAAGCATTCTGCTTTAAACCAGTGGCTTTTAGTGAAATGTCTGCTTACTTCTTTCCCCACATTCAATTTTTTTTCACGTGTGCTCAGCATTTTGGTATTTGAGGATGAAATTACATGTTGCAGCTGAACTGATCTAACTCCGTGTTATCAAAGGCGAGAAACCTGACCCTTCCCTCCTCCCCACCCCATTTGCACAGTCACTCTTCTTTGCTGGTGTAAGCCTTTGGCTCTGGCAGTTGTCACCTTGGCCAGGCAGGAACCTGCCTGCCTCTGCTGTCTTGGGGTTGTGATGGGCTGGTTCCTTCAGGACTCATGGAGCAATGCTCTTACTTGGGCATTCTGCATGTTTCATGTCTGGGTCCTTTTTAAAATTTTATTCTTGTTATTAATATTAGTATTAATATTATTAAGCCCTCAGTCCAGTAAGTTTTTCTGAGCCCTGCTGAAAATGCTTTGGTGGTTTGCTGCAGGTTTCACCAAACCTTCATAAAACAGGAAGATAAGTGTCCTGTCCTTGACATGGATGAGATTGCACACTGGTAATGAGTCTCCCTTGCATGTGATGTTCTGCATTAGTTCAAGTCTTCATGCTGTTGGGAAATAACATTTCATTTGTTTGAGCTCTTTGAGGGTAACTCAGCAGGAATACAGAGACAGGCAGAGAGGGAAGGGGAGGGATCAATCTCTAAGGTAGCACCAAGTTCTTAATTCAGCCTGAGATGTTGTGAAACCACACCCTTAGGCATACCCTGCTTCAGTTTCTTAAACAGCATAGATAGGAGCTGACCAATCACTTTTAGAGACTTTAAACACCCTCTGGTTAATAAATGACTTGCCCTGCTATGCAGCATTGTACATGCTGAAGGGACTGCCAGTTTTCACTCACCATTCTTTGGTTTTCAGGAGCATTGGTAATTTTTTCAGCTTGCTTTTCATACAAAAAGATACTGCTTGGCTAATTCACTATCTGCCTGCTCCAAACTCTTTGTTAAAAGAACGAGCTTTCAAACTCAAGAATGTTTTATAGACTTGAATTAGTGTGCAGCCAGATAAATCAGGAGAATTTGGTGTACAGAAACCTGCTCCCTATTGAGGTTTGGCTTCTGGGTGTGTAGTGCTGTGAGCCAGGTCAGCAAAACCCAGAAACATTTTGTCCAGGTGTCCTGAGTCTTTTGTTCAGCAAAAGGTCCTTGTGAGCAACCCATTTATCTAGACATAAAGATAAAATAGAAATGGAACTTGGGAATTAAGAATCCCCCATACTGTGAAAGCCATCCTTTGTCCTTCATAAACCAACACATGACTGGGCTTCCCGCTTTAGCTTTGTTGGAGATCCTTTCTTTTGAATTTTCTCACTGGTAAGTTGCTGTTGACATTTGTAGGTAGGACTTTCCTTCTCAGTTTATCTTACATGCTGTCAGAGGAGATGCAAGGAGGGCGAGCAAGACTGTTGAAAACTGTCCTCCTGTTCCTTTCTTTGAGAGGAAAAAGGTTTTCTTCCTTAGGGATGTCCCCAAGGGTTTTTCATGTTGGTGTGTTCCCCTCTGGGAGCAGCCAGAGAAGGGAGGCTGAGTAGGTGTTGTATCATAAAATCATAAAATGTCTCAAGTTGGAAGGGATTCACAATGATCATTGAGTCCAACTCCTGGTCCTGCACAAGTAAAATTTTCATGGAAAGATATTATTCCTCATCAGGGTTGGGGATGGGTTTCTGCAGAGGCTCTGTATTTAGATTTTCAAACCCCAATTCCACAAGGCTGTGGCAGCCTGATGTAACTCTTAAGTTAATCCTTCTACAAGTGGGAAGGTCCACTCAAGTCTTCCAGATTTTCCTTCTAGCCAGTTTTGGTTTGGTTTTCATGTGATTTTTTTTTTTCCCTTTCTGTTTTCTGTGATTGCCATGGAATCTTTCTACTTCAAATGTGTTTAAGGAAGTTTTTAGTTTTTGCTTTGGTTTGTCTGTGACTCCACTTTGTTTGTGACAAAGGACTTGTGCTAAAGGACTCAGTCCCAGTGCTAAATGTAGTAATTATAGAAGCTGAGACCTCACCAAATCATCTGATCTGAAGTGAATTCAATTATGCATTAGTCCTGCCTGACAGGTGTGTGTCTAAACCAGTCTTTCATTATTTTTCTGGCAACTTCTTCTAACACTGTCGTTGTGTTGGAAACATTTCCTGATGACAAAGCTGAATTTCCCATGTAGTCTGAGTCTATTCTTGGATCACGTGGAGGTGGAAAATAATTAATTTCTTTCCTCTTTGTATCTCTATACATGAAAACCTCTATCAGTGTTTTGTGGTCTTCTCTCCAAATCATACATCCCTGGCTCTTCACCCTTCCTTGTTATGTTTTCTTGATTTACAATAACTCTTGTAGACGTTTTCTGAACGTTTAATCACTGGATGTATCACAAGCACCAGTATCTTACTTTTTATAGTAAAAGAAAACATTAAAATTCAGAACAAGTCCAGGAAGTGGCTCTTATCCCATCTTGCAAACAAGGGCAAAGGAAAATCCTTGCCAAGCTTTCACAATTCTTATGGCTTCAGCAGAAATGGGAGGGGAAGAAGCTGCATGGTCACCTGGGAAAAGAAGGCCTTTGGCTTCTAGAGCAATCAGCAAAAGCCCTGAAGTATGGGATTAAATACATGAACAGTATGTGGCAAACAAATAGTGAATCAGTCTGCTTTCAAAGCCTCTTGGCTGCATCAACAGCTTGGACACACTGCTTGATTTTCTGTCTTTAGAAGTAATTTCTATTAAGTTTATTTATTTATGCAGCTGATGAAGCTCTGGCTTATAGTACCTTATGGTGTTTGTCCTGCTGCAAAGCTCTTTCAGAACTATCCTTAAAAACAGTTGTCCCAAAAGTGTCATAGCAAAGCCTTAGACAGGTGTTAGTTACACATGCAGTGAGTCCTTCAGCTGGCTGTGCCAGTTCCTGTCCACAAAATTGCTTATGCCTCTGGTACCCTCTAATTTATCCTATCAAACCAGTTTGTGGGGCTGCATGTGAAATGGGTCACGTAATTGGGTTAATAATAATGGGTGGGGGGCACTGCTTGATTCTGGAGTTATTAACTTGGATCTGTTCACATCACACAGGTAATGCAGGTTGAAACACCTCCTTTGGGAAACTCTATTCTCCCAAATCACATGGTCAGAGGTTATTTTTGATAGAAAGAGATGTGTTGAAAATCTTAATTAAATTTCTCCCCCAATTAACAGTTATCATGATCATGGAGACATTTTTCAAAGGGGCATCTTTTCAGGCACAGTGGGCTGAAGTTAACTTGGTGGGTTGTGTCTCCCTGAATTTTTATTTAGGCTGGAAACTTCTCCTGACTTCACTTGGGTAGCCTTTTTGCTGACTTAACTATGTTTTTACCTGAGAGCATAATTTGTACCTCCTAAGAGTTCATTAATATGTTTAGAAATGGCAGGTTTTAGCATTCCACAGTGGAAGAAAAGAGAGCAAAGAGTGGGTCAGTGTGATGGGTCAGCTCTGGAATTATTGAATGCATTTGTGCAGAATGGATTTTTAGAAAAATTCCTCACCACACGAGAGCTCGTGTGGTTGGGTGAACATTATTGTGGTGCATAGAACAGTGGTGGATAAAAACATTCACTGCCAAGAAAAGATGCATGTTACAGCAGATTAGAGATTTCTGGCCCTTAAAGTCAGAGCCCTTTGGATTTATCTACGTGAGTCTCTTATTTTTGGAGAAGGGGTTTATTTATGTAAGTGAATCTCCTGGTTGTCACCATTACCTGTGCTTTTATTTACATCTTTGGTTGTGCTACCCCTGTTTCTTCTGAACTAAACTGCAAGATGCACTCCAGGATCACAGTTAGTGCACTCAGCTATTAATGAGTGTTCAGTCCACAACACAAGGCTGAGCAATAAAGCCTAGCCAACTTCATTTGGAAAAAAAAAAAATTAAAAAATCTCATACTGGAGGAAGTGTCCTGAGACCGGTTGAAACTGGTTGTTTCTCTCTTGAATCTGTTGTTACTGTACTGCACCATCTGCTATTTTCAACATAGCTTTTTTTTTTTTTTTTAATTTAAGTCAAAATTAAGGTCATACTAAAGAAATTAATAAGAAATTTGGGGTTCTTGTAATAAAACAAAAGGATTTCCTTTGAACTTAAGCTTTCACATATTTTTAGTGTTAAGATTTTTTTTTTCCCATATGGAATCAATCTTGTGTTCAGTGTATGTAAAATACATAGGAAAGTAATCTGAGGAGCACTTAATTTTTGTTTATCCTGGGCATACACAACTCATTAAATTGTTTCTTTTTTCATCTTCACTCTAAATTCTATGTGTACATCTATTCTATGTATATTTTAATGGCTTCCCTACTGCATCATATGTTGAAGAATCCGAGTTCCTCTGGCATTATTAAACTCACTCTCATCTTTTCTCTTCCTGCTTCTACTCTGCAGATCAGCTGAACACCTTTGAAAATTAAAATTCAGAAACCACAAAACTTTTAAAATTTGAAGTTTTAGAATCCCCAAAATTATATGATCTTTATTAGAAGAAATTAATTCTTTGGGAATCTTTGTCATTTGTAGTTGACTTGTCCACTGCTCGTCAGCTTCCACTGAGTTCCACTGAACTGGGCAGTTCAACTGCTCAGTTGTCTTCTCATCCCATGTCAGCTTTCTCTTTTTTCAATCAGTTCTTCAGTTTATGTGCCGAGTTCACCTGAACTTGTATGAAAATTCCAGCTTGAATATTGAAACAGGTTTGTTGCATGTGCTGTGCATTCATTCCCATCCCATCTTTGTCCCTTAGAAGAACTGGAAGTGCTTTCTTTCACGTTCTTCAGTTTTTCAGCAATCATTAATGGGCTTTCTGACAAAAGCTCCTTCCTCACATGCTGCCGTGCTCTGCACATTTGGGGTGTTGCCCCTAGGGAGTGCTTATCATGCACAGAGCTTGGTTGGGTGGATGTGTTGTGGAACATGAGCCTTGTGCTCAGGGCTGATACTGGCTGAGCTGGTGTGGCACGGGGGGGTTGCACAGATGTGTTATTTCCTTCATGATACGTGCTATGGGGTGACACCAGAGTGATCAGGTCCTTAGATATGAGGCCAGACCTGATGCTATCAGGTGTGTTGAGAGCTGGAGAGTAACAGAACCAGCTCCTGACCCACAGAATTGGGATGAATTACCTTCTGAATTAAGGTTAAATTTAATATCATGTTTTGTTTATGACCATGCATATGAAAACTAGGACTGTATAAAGTAAAAGTTCCTGCTTTTTCCCTTTCTGACTGACTTCAGGTCACGTGTTTGCTCATATTGATTGTGATGATTGTCATGCCTGCAGCCAGAGAAGCTGCTACCAGGCATTTGGTTGGGTTTTTAGGGAAGTGTTGGCTTTCTTTTCTTTTTTTTTTCCTTTTGGTCTGTTTAGTTAGACTGGCTTTGGGTACCCAGACTTCAGGTTTGACTGGAGAAGCAGACTGAGGTTCCAGCTGAACCCTCTGCTGCTCTGCCTCACCGTGGAGTAGTTGGGAAAGT
This sequence comes from Certhia americana, assembly GCA_018697195.1. Taxonomy (NCBI): domain Eukaryota; kingdom Metazoa; phylum Chordata; class Aves; order Passeriformes; family Certhiidae; genus Certhia; species Certhia americana. The sequence goes on along the minus strand of CM031867.1, from coordinate 14,380,862 downwards.
GCTTTTCCATTAAAGTTGAACAAAACCATCCATCAGTATTTCAAGACACTAATCCTGTCCTTGGAAAATAACCAAAGGAAGTGTTTCCAGTGGCCATTAAGTGCTCAGGCATCAGGGTGGGTAAGTGATTCTTAGTGCTGTCCCACACTTCTCCATGCCCTGATTTCTGTGCTGTATCTCTTTCAGAGCTGGGCTGGCCTCTTTTAGAGGTTCTGTGCTCTGTCCTCATGCAGCATGTTCCCAGAGATGTATGATATGGGTGTGCTGGAGCTCCTGCCTTTGCATGGATCTCCCTGTCATCCAGCAGGTTGTGTGCCATGTGAAAGCAGAGTTCCCAAAGCCAAGCAGAGATGGCATTGCACAGTGGGGTTTGGGGTTTGGCCTTCACCAGTGCCACAGGTTGCATCTCCAGCTGTAGCACAGATTATGGAAAATCCAGGTATTTTAGTGACAGCTAAGAGTTGACTGGCATTTTAGAGACAGCAGTTTAGCTGTCAACACAAGTTATAATCACAGCACTGCTTGTTTTTCAGATTAAAACAGCTTCTTTAATGTGGCTGTACCTATTATCAGAGCCTTCTGGATAAAAGGTGGCATCAACACAAAGCTCAGTTTCACTACAAATCAAACTTCTGGGTAGCAGCTATTTCCACTGATGGATAAATATGATCCTCTTCAGAAAATCCTGTTGCTTCACCTTGGTTCATATGGAAAATATTTAAGAAACCTCAGCTTAGAATCTAGAAGTCCTTATTGCAACCTCTTAATGTCATGAGGTGTGCTTCTTCTGGAAAACTTCTCTCTCCATAAAGTCTTGTGTTTAGATAAGTGTTTTTTTGTTCATAATTTTCTTAGCTGATTAAACACCATTTTAGGAATTGTTTTTAATAGTAACTGGACAAGAACCCCTTGCATTCTGCAGTGAACTCTAACATTACTTTTGGCTGAGTCACTAAACTGTCCTGCCTTGATGTCTTTGTAAAATTACTCTTGCCCATTATCTTGCAATATTTTGCTGGACTTGTCTTAATATTTTATAGAGGTGTTCTTGCCCATCAGCTGAAGGTTGAAAAGTTGGCCCATAAATGAACATGTGAATTATTTAGTATGATGAGATTTGAAGTCTGTGTATGTGATAAACTTTTGGTTGTTGCTTGTTCCTTACCCCTTCCACTAAACAGATGAATGGAAAAGCTCCTCATCTGACTCTTCTTTCCCCATCCCTGTGTGCTCTGCTTCCCACCCCATCCACTGTGGTGTGTCAGGGAATATAATGGATATAATAGTGCAGTGGTGACCTGATGATGCTGGAGAGCTTTTCCTTTGTAGACAGAAGCAGCCTGTTCTATAGTTGCTTTAACCATGGTATGCTCTTCACAGGGCTCTAAATGGCTTGTAGCACATCTTGACCTCTCTGGTGTAGGGAAACCCAGATTATGTTCTGACTCTGGCAGAAGATGGACCCATCAGGCTTGTAAGTTAGGATGACTTGCCATCTTTATTCATTCAAGGAAGTATGATTTTTATCTTGATTGCTGTATTTTGTGGTGAGGTGCATGCTAAGCAATAGTGAAATGGACTCCTTACAAATTTCTGGGGCTGGTGGAACAGACCTTTCCTGTTGAAAAGGCATTGTCTCTGTTGCAGCTGTCCAGAGTCCTCTGGTTTTGCTTTGTTTCTTTATGAATCAGTGGGTAGTGCCACTTCATATAATGGTGTAGGCTGTGGTTTGATGTTGTTTTGAAGGCAAGTTAATGTGCAGTGGTTGTTTAATGGTAGGACTCACTGATCTGGTCTAAAAATCACTGTGGCAGATCTATATTGTGAAAAATTGAATTGTACAGTTTTAGTCTGCTTGTTGTCTCCATGGTGGATCAGGCAATGCTTGTTAGCACCCACATTCTGCTCAATGTCCCAGACTCTTGAGTCATACTGATTTTCGGGTCACTGTGTCCCTTCCTTCCTGTTCTCTGTTAACATGAGAGAGATGTTGTGATGCCTTTTTTTTTGTTGTTTTTTCCCCTATCCTTTGGATTCTTGCCACACATAGGTCTTGCTGTGAGGACTTGGTCTGAGTTTTGTCTCTTTTACAGTTGCAAGTACTTTATTGAAAAACATGGAATAGCTTCTGAGCCAAAGCTGCAGCCAGGCCTGCCAAGAGTCCTGCACTCTCTGATTAGCATCATCTGCTGTGTCTGTGCAGGGGCCAAGCTGACTCTGCTTCATCTGCTGGGACCAGGGGTGAGGGGGAGGCCATGAGCAGCAGTGCCTGGCTGGGGTGGGTGATGCTGTGCTGCACTGCTCCATGGCCTTGTAAAGGATTCAGTGGGATACAGCAAAGGTTATGGGACCTGAACCCATTCAGCCCCTACTTAGGGAAGTTTGTGCTCCATGGGGTAAAATGGTTTTATTCTCTTTACAAGCATTGGTCCTGTAGTGCAAGGTTTGGCCTTCTACTGCATTCAGTCATTTTGTAGCCTTGTAGAAGACATAGAAGCTGTTGCAAGCAAGAAAAGTTGGGAATGTTTCTAGCTAGGGCTTCTTCATATCCCTGGGTAAGTCTTAGGGTCTTTTTTTTTTTTTTTTACCCTTGACATGTTCTGGGCAGATATCCAGACCCTTGAAGTTCTGCCAGGGAGATGCTGTAATGTGTTAAGCACGCTGTTCCCTGGTCCTATTCCTGTCCTGCAGTTGGTGTTGTGACTGTACCTAGACAGTTGTTCCATGCCAGGGCTGTGCCTCCCCTCTGCCCACATCCCCAGTTCTGTAACAGAGGTTGCTGTGGCCGCTGAGCAGCTGTTTTTGTAGGCTCATTATGGAAACAGAAAGATGTGTTGCAGCACTAATAAGTTGATTTGATTCTAAAGCATGATTGAATAAAGGAAAGCAAAGCAACCACCCTGCTCTCACTGAAACATGTGATGTGTATGCAGCTTTGTAAGGCTTGGAATAAATGCTATAAAACTGAATGACAGCTGAGATGCTCCAGCACCTCAGATGCTTGTTGGGGCAACAGATTTCTCATGGTCAGGCATTTACCAGCTTCTCATGACCAGGCATTTGGCTTCTGAGGCTGTGGGAGCACCAGAGCTTGCTGAGCCTTCCCTTTGCTGGGGGCAAAGGCCTGCATTCACTGTTCTGGTCTGATGTACACCAGAGGCAGATCCACTTGCAGAGCCAAATCCACTGGAAGGTGGAATAATCAAGAGAGGGTGGTTCCACTTCTCCTGTGGTACTGGCTCCTGCCCCATGTTCATGGTTGTCCTGTCCCTGCCTGGGACTGCTCAGCCCAGGACAGAGTAGAAGCGACATCCAACCTCTCTGTGCACCAGATTCCATCTGTTCAACCTCTGTTGAGCATACCTTCCTGACCTCATGCTCTGCTGCTGCCAAATACCCATAGCTGGCTGAGCAATAGCAGCCTGCTCAGCACAGAGCATGGAGAAGGCCCTGCCTCCAACTGGAACGTGGTCCAGCAGCAGCTCTGGGCTCTGCTGCTGCCTCCACCCTCCTCATCCCATTCCCCAAGCACTGCACAAGCAAAGTTTGTACATCTGTTTCTGCTGGACTTTGGATTCAATAAATCTTATAAAATTATTTTGTTTGGTTTATTTCAGTGTGTTGACACAAGTTCTTGTCCTTTTGCAGCCAGTGTTTGCACACCACTTGCCCTGGCATGGGCAGCTGTGGGAAGCTAGGATTGCTGGCCAGGGGAGTGGGAAGAGGAATGTCACAGGCAAAATACTGGACAAGAATAGAGGGGGGAGAAAAATAAAAAGTATTCCAAAATATGGAAGAGATAAAGCAGATAGAGATAAAATTTGGAAAGACAGTAGAGTGGTCACTGGGGTCTGTCTTGAGGAATAAGTCTCAAACTCTTCCATTAGTCATGATACAACAGACAGAAACCCTCTTTACAAATCTACAGCTTCTTTCGGGGGAACTTCATATGCCCAAACATATTCCACCATTCCTTACAGCTTGAGATGTCCCAGGTATCCTTGAATCTAGAGAGGTTACCACTGAATGTGTGCTCAGCAAGGCCCTGCCCTTTGCAGCAGCTTCTACACCCAGTACATTGAATGTTTGGGCTGAATTGCAGTAGACTGTGTTTCTGCTTTGGAATGTTCATGGGCAGGGAATGGTCCATGTGTCAGTGATAAAGTTCATCTGTCTGCCAACATCTTTAGCCTGGTAAGTGCAGAGCAGGAAGAATCTGACGTATCTGGCTATAACTCACTGGAAAAGTATATTTTCCATGATCACTGGGCCTTGCATGTCAGTCTTTTGGCATGTCATCAGAGGGGATCTCAGTTCAGATCCCTGTGGGCGTTGCCTTCCCTGTTCCCTTGTGCCCAATGGCAAGTTTGACGTGTTTGAACCTTGATGCACTGGGAGATGTCATTGCTTGGCTTTCTTCTCCACCCTGTGTGAACAAAGCATCAGGCCAGAAAAGGCATAATGAAAGTATTGCCCTTGGTAACTTGCGTCAGGCCATCCATCCATCCATCCATCCATCCATCCATCCATCCATCCATCCATCCACCAATCCATCCATCCATCCATCCATCCATCCATCCATCCATCCATCCATCCTCTACATGATTCTCCACACTTGTTCAAGGTTGAGCAGCTTATCCAGGTCCTGGTTTACCTAGGTGTGTGATATAGCCATGATGCTGGTTTTGCCCAGAGCCTACCAGAAGTTCTGTGTTCATTGCTGGGGCTCTTGAAGCAGAGAACTAAATCACCATGTTATTTCCATGGTGCTGAGGTGTAAATGGTCACCCAGCTCAACAGAACCACTTCCCACTTGCTGCCTTCTGAGGCAGAGTCTGATCTCAGGTACAGAAGTCCGGATCTGACCAAAAAGTCAAAGTAAAGCCAGGCTTTCCAAACCCCAGGAAAGTTGGGGTTGAACAGGGACAGATGTAGGACAGTCAGGGATAGTAGCAGCACACTACGTCTAACTCCAGTGCTTGCTTAAGAGTGAGTGTTTATCAGTGTATCCTGTAACTGTGTCCTGAAGTAACTCAGGTCCTTTCTGCCACGTGTCTGGCATTGCATAATTCTGACCTGTTTATCAAGCAGCAGTGATGGAACTTGCTGTTCATTTTTTTCCCCTATGCGTTGGGATCAAGGTAGTCTGCCAAGAAGGTCAGCATATCAGCTTTTTCTTGTTAGCAGGCTAAACAGAGCTTCAGTTTGGTGTTGAACATACAAAAATGTCCTCCCAAGCCCTACTCATGTTTTTTGTTTTTCTTTCTTCCCGTTCTTTGATTGCACAATCTGAGCTATTCTGCATCTTGTTAGTAAATATGTAGGTATATTTTGGGTTTGGGTGTTGAAGGGTTCGATTCAAAGGGATGTAAATTTTACCTCCTTTTGCTCAATAGCCAAAATCCTACCTGTAGTGGTTGTGATTCTGTATTTGCATGTTCAAAGTGCTGTCTTCAAGATGATCTTTAGTGAGAACAGTCTTAGAGTCAGGCTCTGCTTGATCATTGCCGTTGGTGAGGTGGCCAGATCCTTTCTGTTCTCTGCCTGTCTTCACTATTTAAAATGATTTTGTGCTTTTGAAGAGAGGATGAAAAAGGGAAAGGAAAGGAGGAAAGAACTGTAAACTGGATCATGCAGCTACTCTCTAGCCCACTTGATTTCAGTCTATAGAGTATAGTCCATCAGGAGTCCTTGACCTGTGTTTTACAAAAAGCACGTTCTCCATTTTGTCCAGATTTCTGAAATTTTGAGAGGAATTTGCACTTGCACTTGAGAATTTTTAGACTTGGCCACAACTGCATGTAGGTGCTAAGTGTCCATTGCTCTAGACTTAGCTATCACCAAGAGACAAAAATGGGATGTTCTTTAAACAACCTTGTTGGAATGAGCTAGCAGTCACGAACTGTCAGTGTGTGGGCTCTCCCAGGGTTTTCTTGGGAACAGCTGCCTGCATCTCTCTGTCCTGGGATGGACTGCTGGAGCTGCTGAGGATTGTGAGATTGAGGGTGTGAGAGGTGCTGGGGGGAGCTGTGGGAGCGAGCTGAGTGCCTGGCAGGGAAGATGTGCCTGAGAATCTGTGCAAAGGGAGCATTGTCACAAGAGCAGTGATACATTTTGGAGTGATGAAAATGACTTCATGGAAACATCAGGTCAGTGGTAAAAAGGACAATAAAGGGAAAATGCTAGGATTAACTTGTAGAGGGCTTGGGAACAGTGCAGAGATCAACTGCAACCTGCTTCCCTTCTCCATGGGGCACCTTCATCTCCATCCTCACAGAGAAGGTTCTGATGATGATGATGCTCAGAAAAGCAGGAAATAGTTAAATATGTTAGGAGTCATCAGCCTGGAAAAGGGATAATTATGGGGGATTTTGCAGAGTTCTGCACACTGACATATGTTCTGGAGCCAAATCCATAGCGTGTCATCTTCTCCAGTGCAAGAATTACAGGATATATCCACGTGGTAGGAGGCACGTTTTCATTGCTTGCAGTTATACTGTCAAACTCCTTCTTGCAGGACACAGTGAATGGTATGAGTGTTTCATATGTTCTTAATAGAGGATTGAACAATTTAATGGGAACAAAATCCTTTCAGAAGTATTGAGTGAACAGAATCTCCATCTGGCTCAGTCTGTCTGTGCTTACAGGTGGTTGGAAAGTGTTCAGTCAGGGTGTGATACGTGCACATCCTGTAATTCTGCTGTCTCACTTCTTGAAGAGCCTCCTTGTCCAGGCTGACCCCATATCCCACGGGGACAGCTTTTTGAACAGCATGTGGGTATCACCTCACCTCTGCCTTCCAGGTCACAACAGTGACTCCTGCAAGTACCTGAGTACAAGTAGCACAGGGGTTAAACTGTCCAGGAAATTGGAGATGCAGCTGTGGGGAGGATTTTCAGAAAGTTCTGATTCAGTCCTTATTAAAGCACTGCTGGATTTTGTGGAGGAGGAAGCTGTTGAGTAACTGGAGGCTCAGAGGTGTCTGGGAGTCACAGAGGAGGTTGTAATATGCTGAACCCATTCCTAGGTGGCGATAGCAAATTGTTAATAATGCAGGAAAAACCCAAGTTTTCAGGAAGTGTTTTGAGTAAAGTTGGAGTCTGTGTTTTCAAAATACTTGTGATGAGTTACTCCCCACTCTCCTGGTAATCTAGGATAGTGCCAAGTGCTTTCAATAGGGATACACTATTTAAATCAACAGGCCCCACTAACTTTGACCTAGAAGTACTAGAAGTGCTGATTGTTGGTTTTAATTCAGATTATTAGGAAATTTCAGAAGACTGGCTGAAGCTGGCCAGTGCTGAAATGACCCGTGTGCCACTGCCCTCATGTTTATTTCAGGCAGAATTTTAGGAATAAAGTTCTGGGTTTTATTAATAAATAACTTATTTTCTGATCTTTATTAATAAATAACTTATTATTAGGCATATAATTAATGCCACTCAGTTATGTTTACAGTGAGTACAGTAAGTTCACTCAACTCTGGCTTGTTGTTTTAAGATGACCATGGTGATCTGATAAGGCTGATAGTCTAGATTTGAAGCCCCTAGTGTGGTAACAGGTCCAGGTTCAGCACTCTACATTTGAGTTGAAAAAAAAAACTCTACATAACATTAGCAAAGTGCAGGGTGAGTGAACTTCCTTAACTGGTTATGTTAGTGTTCTGGGGAGAAATAGATTCAAAACAAGCTTTTTCCAGACATTGTTTCTGTATGTACTATATTTGTCATTGTCTTCAAGGCCTTTATTCAGTCACTTTTCACTGGAGTTCACTGCCATTAGTGCTGCAGCAAGAACTGACACTGTGAATCTCAAGTTATAAAGGAACAGGACAGCTTTTTCAGTAGGATCAACTGTGATCTGTAGGTAATGAAACCTTTATTTCTTACACTGCAGAACCAGTAGTGTCTGCATTGGCCCAAGCATTTAGTGAGCTCATCCTCCTGGGTGGACATGCTGTTGTATTTCTCACTGGAGCTTTACCCAGTACATGATGTATAAGCACTTCACTGCTTAGATGTAACTGATCACAAGTTCTTGGTAAGTGCTTTGTAATACACCTAAAAACAGGAATGTTTTGTATGCAGAAGATCTAGAAGTTTGTGTTTGGATTGTATTATGAGTAGGTTAAAAGATAAATTGATTTAAGTTCTCATCTGATTTAGGACTTACCAACAGCTTCATTAGAGATGATCTGAATTGACACTCATGTAAAGGTCTGGTTTTGGGGAGACTGAAATAACAGACCAGTGATGGCAACAGAGCAGATAAAAGGGATAGTGTAAAGGAGCCACAGTTTTAAAACTTCAGAAATATTTCAATGATATTTTTACTGGATGGAGTCTTAGCAGTGGAAGTTTGACAACAGACTCTAGAGCCCTTATCGCTTCCTCCTTTGTTTTGGCAAGTTGATTTGGCATCATTTTTGTGCTTGTTGAGGGTGCTGCCTGTGCTGCTGTCCCTGTCTTTCATGAAGATTTGAAACAGGACTGGTGCTACTGTCAACAGCTTGTTTGGAGCTGATCCGAGGGAAGACAGAGCTGACTCTTGGGACATCTCAGTCTGTTCCTGTTGGATGTGTCGGACTAAATAGAGGAAATTACTCACCATTTCTAGATTAGAATTTGCTGGGAGTCCTTCACGCCTTTCACTCCTAAACGTTGCTCTGAGGTCCAAAATCTTGGACTATGGCATGTTTCTGTCTTGCTTCATTCCCTGACTTTCCCACTGGCATTCATTTGGTTTGTACAATAAACAGGGTCTTAGACATGTACTGACTGTATTGTGCTTTTCTGAGAAACCCTGAGCATGTGGGTGCTGATGCCTCAGTGTTTTAGCACTGATTTACAAGATTAAATTTCATTTGCCCTCATGTTGTTGTTGGTTTTGGAGGAAAATCCTGGCTCACAGAAGTGCTCCAGCCCACCTTCACAGGTCTCTGCTCTGTAGTTCTCAGTGTGCTCAGTCTTTTTGTGCCTCATTCCAGGATGTGCACTTCTGCACAGTTTTTGTGTTTCTTACATAGGTCCTTTGCCAGAGCCACTGCTCCACGTGTAACAGAATCTGCACTACCCTTGGGTGTGTAAGGTCAGCAGATGGCCAAAGCATCTTCTTTTGCTTCCCTAAGGATCCAGCCATATCCATATAAAACACAGCTGTCTGTTTTTAATGTTGTATCACTTCCTGGTAGAAGTCTGTCTCTGTGAGATGTGGCTTTGATTGTGCAGTTCAGAGGAATGCTCCAATGAAATTACTGGGATATACAGAAAAGAACAAGTGAGCAGGGTGCAATCCCTGAGCCCAGCTGTAACCCTTAGCACAATGTTACTGGCAGAAGAAATAAAAGATATTAATATTAGAACTGACCACTTTGCATTGAACTCCCCTTTGGTATTTGGGGGTTGTGTTTTAAGCTGTCTGAAGAACAGGAAACACTGTATCCCAAAGGAAACATAGAAATCCTTATCAATTGTTAGAAGGGAAATACATATTTGAGGATGGAAAAATTGCCTCTCTGCATTTGGTGCACCTCTGATGGCACTTACAGGAAAAGCTGCAACTGTCTGAGAACTATTTTGTTAAATGCTTTTACAGCAAGATTTTGGGTCTGGGAAACACAAGTGTTTTACAAAAAGAGTTTGTTTCACCTCAGGCAAGAAAAAAGAGAAATGCGTTGAAATGCTAATTATGTGTTCTGATTAAGCACAATTAATTTCTTTTCAGTTACCAGTTTGTGAAAATAATTACTGGGATGAATCAGGCGTGGGAATCAAAACTTGCACAGAAAATGGTGTCCTGAGAGTTGTAGTAGTTCCATGTGGTTCTGCTGAACTGGCTTCACTGCTGTCCTGTTCTTTTGCCATGTCTTTTGCAGGATGGGATAAACATTCTTATGGGTACCATGGTGATGATGGGCACTCCTTCTGTTCCTCGGGGACAGGGCAGCCCTACGGCCCCACGTTCACCACTGGAGATGTGATCGGCTGCTGTGTCAACCTTATCAACAATACCTGCTTCTACACGAAAAATGGCCACAGTTTAGGTGAGTGAAGGAAGGTGTTCTCAGGAGAGGGATGCTCCAGCCCTGCTCTTGCTGCTCTTTAATACTTTGCTTGTATTGTAACTCTTGTCCCACACCTGTGAGTAAGGTTTAAATGACAGAGGAAGAAAGCACACTCACCAGCTGTCAAGCAGTTGTAAATTGGCTCCAAGACAGAAACATTTCCAGCAGGTAAAATGGTTTCCATGCTGCTCAGTTTGTTTAGATATGTTAGAATTTCATCCACAGCTTTCCTCTGCTGTTGCACAGTAGGTGGGAGGTTGGATAAAATGTCTAATGGCTGGGCAACAGAGAAAGGTGGGAAGTTTATTTAGCTACAAAGCCATGGTACTGGTGTCTTCATTTTTGAAGGGACTTGTCCAACTGAAGGCCTTAACATGTTGGTCTGAGCATTCCCAAAGCCAGACATTAATTCAGCACAAGAAGTCATACTTAAGCACTGAGCTATAGTTTGGTTCATTCCACACTTCTTTCAGTAACTCTTAAAGTTATGGACTTAAAAATTTTGCCCAAATTAATATCTCAGGTGTTTTCCAGATACCTGTCATATCTTATTTGTCTAAAATAGAATTTTTTGGCTATTTTTCCCTAAAATACCATTTCCTAGGATGACATGTTCTCCACTCCATATAAATTATTGTGGGGTTTTTTTGGGGTTTTTTTAATCACATAAGTTGTGCAGTAAGTTTTTTTTAAGTTCATCTCAGTTTTTGTGCTGGGATTCATTTGATTTGGCGGGGAGGGATGAGCATTCCTTTCCTTTGCTTCTCCTTGCTGTGTCAATTCTACTTTGTTGAATTCAAAATTAAATTGGTAGAAAAATACCCTGCTCAAAACACTTAACAGAGCAAAGATGGTTTGAGTTACTGGCTGGGCTGAAGGAAGGAGTGAGATTGCAGTGCACTGTGTGCCTGGAGAGTGCAGAATTTCTGGTGAGCTCTTGGGAAAACTACTGGGCTCCCCAATATTGAAGAGGGATGGACTTACTGGGGAGTGTCCATCAAAGGGCTGCCAAGGTGATGAAGGGTTTGGAGCATCTGTCCTAGCAGGAAAGGCTGGGAGAGCTGGGGTTGTTCAGGGTTCCCATATCAGTCCAGAACTGGTAGGACAAGTAGAGGCTTGAAAGCAACAGCTGATGGTGTAGAGCAGGAGCTTTTGCTTAGGAATAAGACAAGATAAAACAACAGCAATTGAGGTAATGAAATAGTTAAAAAGATTTCAGCAAATGTCTCATTTTAGTTGCTGTCCTTCATTTTTAGCATGTATTTAAACAGAAGCCCTGTAGTGGTTTGTGTTGTGCTCCTCTGGATGTTTGCTGTTGTTGAAGTGGGTGGCTTTCCAGCTTCACTGTTTTTCACCCTGATGGTGCTGTTACTTTTCATCATAACAGAAGTCTGAGAGTCAGGAGGAGGCCAGGTCTTCTATTTAATGAACACAAGTTTCTTAATTTGAAATTTAATTTCTTTTTACTGACCAGAATCTCCACAGTAAAAGCTGTATCAGTTGAAAAGTTGACACTTTCTCCTTCTCTGTTTTGTACCCAGGACTGTGTTGTGCCTGGGTGTCTGGGCAGGCGAAGCCAAATAAAGAGCCCAGATCAGTAACTTCTGTGTTACCTTTCATCATTACCACCCTCTGATTCTTTGCCTCATGTCCTTGCTCAGAGATTTGTTTGGTTTGGGACATTCAGAGTCATCTTTACAGCAGTGAAGTTATCTAGTCTTCCTTCCTTAAATTTCAGCGTTCCTTTTCCTTCAAAGATGGGGCTTTTTTGGATGGAAAGCTCATGTTTTCTAATCTGACGCTGAATGACCCCTTGAGGAACAGCCTACCCCAGTGGTGAACAATGCCAGTGGGAAGAAACAGGAAATGTAACAAGAAAGTTACCGTGCTTAGAGAACAGCATTAGTTATAACCATTGCTGTCCCCTTGGCATCCTCTTGAGCTCTTCAGATGTACAGTACAAGACATTAGCTGTCTGAGAAAAGGACAGGTAGAAGCCTCTCCTTAGCATTCACAGCTGGCTCCTGTGTGTACCAGTTTTTCTTGGAGCTGTAGTTGGCATAATGGTTGTACTGAGGAGAGATGGTGTGGTTAGAGACAGGGATGGAAGCACAAAAGGGAGCAGCAGACCTCAGGCCTTGCTGGGTGACCCCACAAAAGCTGCAGGAACATTTTAGTGCCTTCTTACAAAAGCAGAATGAAAACCTGATATGAGGAAGCTGTTGGTAAGGGCCAGCAGTGTCTGTTTGTGTCACTGATAAACACAGCATCCAGGAGAAGTGCTCGATGGAATGTTGAGGAGATGAGCCCCTTGACCAGGGGTTACACAGCTCCTCATGGGCTCAGAGCAGAGAGATGTGAGGAGGGGGTCAGACAGGTGTCAGCAGAGGAACCATGGTCAAATGGAGTGGGAACAATGATTTATTTGGAAGTCAGAATACTTTCTTACCCGAAAGAAGCAACTCCTTGACAGTCTTGAACTTCCATGGTATTTAGTACTAACCTGAGAATCTCATTTCTGTGTTGTGTAAACCCAAAGTTTACCAGAAAGGGGATGAATGTGTTTTTTCTAGGTGTTCCCTGACATGAACCTGTGGATGCCATATATGTCTCCTCCTAGGAGGTGAGGTAATTGTGTAATCCCACTGCAGATGCCAAGAATATTCATGAGGCTAATCAGCCCCTTTGTGAGGCCAGTTAGCTTGAGAGCAGGGTTTCAGAGTTTGAATTTTTCTTTCTTTTAATGGAATTACTGTAGCTTTGTCTTTCCAATTCACTCTTCACCATTTAAGTCCTCTCCTTTTCATCTATTAATTAGACACCCTCCCCTTTTGTTTTCCTTGCAGTTTCTTCTGTTGCTTAACTATTATCTTCCATTGTCTCCATACTTTTTCATTTAATCAGATCCATCAGGAGCACTGTATAAGAACTGTTTTCTTGGCCATCACAAATTCTGGATGTTCTGGTTGGAGCTAAGTCTTGAACTTTATTTGGAGACGTCACATGAAAACTGTTTGACATCGTATGTAGTCTTAATTCTCTGTTCTGGAAAATGTCTTGAATGTCTTCTGGCTGCTGATGAAACACTTTTGACAAGTTCTGAGCAGAGTCTTGGCAGTAATAAACATAATGAGATGTGGCTAGAAGTGTGATGAGAATGAATATGGAGAGAAAGAGGGAGAAATGTTGGGGCGCCAGCCATTAAGCAGAAAGTCTTGGACCAGGACGTGAAAAGGAAATGTGACTGCTGCAGGTCTCTGGGTTAAGGTGGATGAGCTTGCTCAGGGACTAATGTAGGAGTGTCTCAGATCTCAGACTTTGACAGCAGACCAAGGTAAATGGAGCAGCAGTGCTATAAAAAGAGCATGCAACCCTCTGAAGTCTTGGCATAGATAACTTCCCGTAGTTTGAGTTCTAGTGCAGGCTCTTGGAAAGACCAAGTTAACTTAAAACATGAAATATCCATTCTGCAGCCAGGTTAGAGGCTAGGAGAAACAAGAGGGGTAATGCAGAAATCTTCTGTCATGCAGAGACACAGATGTCAGTCCCAGGTTTAATACGTTTCACCCCAAAGCTTCAGATGAAGTTTGCAGAGAGCAAGAGCATTGGGATGTTCAAAACAAGACTTCAAATTATTCAAATTTGAAATCATAGAATCCTGGAATGGTTTGGGTTGGAAGGGACCTTAAAGATCATGTAATTCCAACCCCTCTGCTGTGGGCAGAGACACTTTCCACTAGACCTGGTTGCACAGGGCCACATCCACCTTGGCCTTGAACACTTCCAGGGATGGGGCAGGCACAGCTTCTCTAGACAACCTGTGCCAGGGCCTCACCACCCTCATTCACTACCAAAATGAACAGAAAATACCAGACTTGGCTACAGCCTTATTCTCTGGATGAGCAGTTTTACCCAAGTGGCCTGACTGGAGGAAATCAGTTTCCAAGGGCATGTAGAGCTGGGGTGGGTTTGACAGTGCTTCTCCTCAGCAGCACGTTGGAGAAGTATTCAAGTATTTTCCTGGGCTGGCATTTCCTAGTCTGCTCTTTAGGATGCCCACACTGCTGAATGTGTTGTGTTTATTGCAATCCACCAGCACTGCTTAAGGATTGTCTGAATCACAGTTACCTAAACAGATGCTGGAGGAGTATCCTGCTGTGCAAGCAGTGCAGTGCTGGGGCTGATTACCCAAATGTATGTTGTCTTGTGCAAATTGAATTCTCTAAGTGGCCAGTCATGAGGCAAACAGGATGATTGTAGCTGGGTGGAGAGCAGAGATGGGCTGGAAGGTCCACAAACACATTCTGTGCATGGGGACATGTGTAAGTGCACTTCAGTCATGGAAAGTGGGAGTCCTTCGTTTGGTTGGCAGGTGAAGATGTCAGTCACACTGTGCCCTAGCACTGAGCTTTTATTTAATGTCTTTATATCACTGCCTTGATGATCACATTAACTTCATGTACTTAGAGGGGAGGCCCTTCACACACTGGCTCTTGCTTCCTGACCTCTTGATTTGTCCAGTCCTTCAGTCTTTAAGAAGATTGTGGTTTTAAATTGGATCCAGGCTTTGGAGGGGCTGCAGAGAAAGAAAACAGTTTCACATTCAAGCTGTGATTATTTCACGTTCTGCCATTGGCTTTCCTGGATGCAGGTGTGTAGCAGTGCAGATGCAGAAACTCTGAGCAGATATATCTGTACAGCAGACCAAGTGCTGTCTGCATAAAGCATTTTACTGGTCTGAGTTACATAACAGAATGTGGAAAATATAAATTTGTCTGATTGTAAAGGCAATGTAATAAGTTTACTTACAGAATCATGGAATTATTTTCTCTGGGAGGGATCTCTGGAGGTCAAGCATCCAACACCCTTCTGAAAGCAGGCCCAAACTAGATCACGTTACTCAGAAACTCATCAAGTTTTTACTGTCTCCAAGAATGGAGATCACCTGGGGACTTTCCTGGTCCAGATTCAATGTTTGACCAAAATTCATACTGCATTTTTCTAATTAGAATATCCCATGTTGCAGCTTGTCTCTGTTGCCTCCTGTCTCCTGCCACCATGCATCTGTGAGAAAAGCCTTTTTTATATCCTCCTATATGGCAGTTGTAGGCAGCAAGAAGTGTTTGCCCTAATGTTTTTAAGAGTGAACAGAGACTTTTCCCTTAGCCTGTCTTTGTCCTGCTGGACTCACTTCAGTCTCACTGTGAAGTCACTCCAGTCTCACTGTGTCCTGTATTGGGGAGCCCTAAAGTGAACATTGTAACTGAAGTGTAAACTAACAAGTGTTAGAAAAGAAGGGAGAAATCCCATCCTTTAATCTGCACTCTCACTTATACAGTTCAGGATGTGGTTGATCTCCTTTGCTGCAAGGACCCACCACTGGTTCCTGCTCTTCTTGTTGCCCAGCAGGACCCTGAATCTTTTCTGCAGATCTGCATTCTGTCTAGTCAGCCTCACCCTGTCCTGTTTTCTGGGAGTATCACAACCTGGTGGCAGGGCTCTTAGGTTGCTTTTGTTGAGCTTTGGGAGGCTTGTTCTGGATCATTTGTCCAGCTGTAGCACTGTGCCCTCCAGCCTGTTGTCCACTCTGCTGTTTGGTGACACCTGTGAGCCTGCTAAGAGCACACTTCGTCCCATTGTCCAGGTCATGAGTGAAGACATGAAACTGTGTTGGCCCTGCCATTGATCCCTGAGGAGCAACTCTTGGACTTTGAGCTGCTAATCACAACTCTTCCATCCTGACAGTTCAGCCAATTTTCCACCCACTTTGTAGTCCATTAAAAAACCATGTGCTTGTCCAGGTGCTGGAAGCAGCTTCCAGCCACATAGCTGCACAAACCTGGCCACCTTTGGCTCTGAGAGGTGCTGGGGGCAGAGGAAGACTCCAGTGGACAGCAGGCTCAAGGACATTGGCCTCATTCTGGCATAAGGGTAGGAACAAACTTTCACCCATCTTTTCATCCATCTGAGCAGAATAATTGCAAAGTGAAAAAAAGGTTTGAGTGAGGAACAGTATCTGGGCAAAGTGACAAGGTGAGAGAAATGCTTACTGAATATCTTCTTCAGCCATGTGTTCAACATCACCTGTGTGCACAATCTTTGGTTGGGTTGTAGAGAGGGTGTTCAATAAACAAGGTCCAAACTGCCAGGATGTTCATTAAACCATATTGACTGTCTGCCATGATGTTAATTTAACTTTATTGGTTTATTTAGTAAAATATTCAGGATTTCTTTCCGAGCATTTGATTTGGATCTTGCTGTTTTGAATAGAAATTACTTGTTTCCTATCATGACTCCTAAAACTGGTTTAAATTACTATTTCAGACTGATCTGGTAATGTTACATTGCAGCTCTGGGTTAAAACAGTTCTAAAATTAAAAACAGAGGGTGGTGTTCTCCTGCTTCTGCAGTGCCTTCCAGTGCCAGGCAGAAGGGACGGAGGAGAGGTGGGACATGTGTGAGAACTGGATGTGCTGGTGTGGGTACCAGCCTTCCTTTGGCAGGGGACAGGAGAGCATTCTTGGGAGCACACATGGGGAAAGACTGCAGCTTCCAGACTGATTCCTGGAACGTTAGCTGGAAGTCTGGATTTAGCTCAGCCTGATGAGGTGATGGCAGCAGTGTCCCCTGTGCTGTTGGTGAGGGTGACCCAAAGCCTGTGGTGCAGAGCTGCTGTCTCTAGCTGATCCACCTCCCTGTGCTACTGGATCCCACCCATGGCAGGAGAGGGAGGACAGGCACCATCCTTTGGAGCAGTAACTGGCATCTAAATCAGATGCAGAGCTGTGCCTGGGGTGGCCTGGCTGTGGTGATGGTTGTCTCTAGCCAAAACTCTGTTAGCCATCCCAGGCAGTGGCTGCATTGGCTTAAATACCTCTTTTCTGATATGCCAGATGTAAATAAAAAGGAAAACCGTACACTTTTTCCCCATCTTTTCTATTTGGAACTGTATCAGCCGAGTTGAGGATGAGGCTGTTCTTTGCACAATGTTTCTCAGGTGCTCCTGGCTTCAGCTTGGTCCTGTTGCAGGGCTGTTCCCCAGCTGTAATGCCAAGTGCTGAATATTCATTCCTGTCTCATCTGGCTGATAAGAGGAACCAGTTACAGCCTAACCCAAAGCAATTTTATACTAAAATCCTGTTCTAACACCAAAGTGAGTCTTGAAAACTAACTCTAGTAACAGAGGGAGAAGCAAAGGAAAGAGGAGCTGCTTTTAGAAAAGCAGATTTTTGGAAGAGATGTTGAAGACATTTAGGCTTTTTCCTCAACCTTTCTCCAGATGCAAAACCTTGCAGAGGAGGGAACTGGGGAGGGAAGTTACTTCTATATACATGAGGTAGTGAAATGCAGGGTCAGAGCTGGGATTTATTGAAATACGGTAATGTTTTGTAACTTGTTAAGGATGTAGGCAAGCAGGGAGAAAATCCTTTGTCTTTTTAATTCTAATATTTTTCCCCCCACAGGTATAGCCTTTACAGACCTCCCTGTAAGTACACCTATTTTCAGTATTTTAACTAAGGATACAAACAGAAGGGAGGGGGAAGTGTGTGGGGGTGTGATTTTTTTTTTCTGTTTGATGCCCTGTTGAAAAAAAACATGATAACACACATTACTGAATGATGTGGATGCTCCTTTTTCTGAAGCTTTGTAATCCTGTGACTGGGTTTGTGGGCTACTCACATGCCTCCTCTCATCCCTCACCACCTCTAAGGATATGTTGCTCCTTCTCCTGGAATTAAAGTAAGGATACACACTTCATTACAGGTCCTTGTCTTCCAAATGCAGCTTGGACTCTGAGGAGGAATACCTGTGCATAGTTACATTGGTGTCTAATCAGATTGCACAAAAGCACAGGGCGTCATGCACAAGAAAATGTTCCCTCTTTTCTAGACCCAAGTGTTCCTGCACAAGGAGAATGTGTTCAGTGAAAAAAAAGGTAAAACCAGGTCAGGCATACACAAACACATCTACTGCATCCATTTCTCTTACACAGGACTTCTTGTCCCTAAGGTTGCACTCCTGTCTTTGTACTTAATAACCCCAGATTCATTTCCTCTGACAAATTTCTTAGTTTTGGTAATTTTTTTAGGCCTCCAAAGTGATCCATTTTCTTGACTGACTTCCCTGTTGTGTGGAGGAAAGGTTGCTTTGCTTTATTCTGTACTTCCTGTCAAAAAATTCATCTTGTTCCTCTAATTTTTGTATTGTGAGAAATAATGGCTAGCACTCCCTGTTCACCTTCCCAATAGGGTTTAGGGCTTTACAGATTTCTCCCATATCCCAACTACAGCCTGCACTTAAATTGCAGTTATTTGATTGGCCTTTTCACATCAGCTGTTAATACAGGGCAGGTTTTGGTTTTTTGTTGTCCTAGGGTCTTTGAACTTGGTAACATTGCAGTGTGTTCTAAACCAGTAACTCCTTACGTGGATTGTTTCACAGCAGTTCATTTACTTGGTCCAAGTACAGTTTATTAAAGTACAAGAATAGATTGCCTTTCCATGAAGATTAACCTTTTGGAGTGAGGTATTGTGACAACCTTGAATCCACAGCAAGAACATGCTTCTCTGATGTACCCCTTAGTTCTTGGTGCTGTTTGTTCTCCCTCTGGATATAGATTGCATTAGTAATCACAGATTTACCATAATCCTTCTAATTTTTTCACCACTTTGTCTCCTCATTTGGCTAGACTGCTTCTCCTTCTGCAACAGGAGCAGTCTCTATGTTCTGACAGAGAATGGCTATTTGGGCTCCTGTCAATCAAAAATAGCTGTCCAACACATGTACCACTGCTCAGTCATTTACGGCTCAAGTGTTGCCATGGAGCTTCACAGCACGGATTTGGCAGGTTGAAATTCCCTGTCCTGCTTAGCTTAATTTGCATCCTGTTGATCCTGGAGTGCACAATGAGCTGACACAGACATTTAGTGTTCATGTGTAAGCTGTTCACCTCTGTGCTGAGTCTTTGGTAGGCACAGGAGATGAGGGGAAGCAGAGCAGACAGGAGGGTGTTTGCTGCAGTGAGGGCTTGCAGTGCCAGTGAGATTGAACTCAAAACTCCCCTGAGCCCCTGGCATCTCCCTGTCCTGCTGTTTCTTGATCTGGTCAGGTCATCCTAATAGGATCCCAGGCTTCTTTGTCTGTGTGTCTTGTGCAGAGGAGATGTTTTAGTGTGAAACTGGGAGAAGATCTGGCCAGTTTAGGTTTTGGCAGATGCCTCCTGTGGTTAAATGGTGTGTAAATGGTCTCTGTGCATTTACCAGCTGGTTTGCTGAGCTGTTTTCTGGGGAAATCCCCTTCTGGCTTTTACAGCAGCAGCTAATCCATAACACTTGTTTTTCTGGGCCAGGAAGGAGAACAGCTGATGCCTTGTAGGCCTACTATTGAGAATTATCCTTCATGAGATTATTCGTGTTTAAAAAGAGGAGGAGAGAAGCTTGATGGGGTCTTTCACCCCTTAACTGTGGATGTGAGCAAGGATGGGAGACTTGCCTCCACGTGGATCTAGGACATTCCTCTGCATATGCTAAATTGCTCTGCTGGCAGCTTCATCCTAAGGATGCCTGCACCTGACTTCAGCATTCTCTTTTCCAATATCCTTCCCTTGGATTACTGCCTTCTTCCTTCACCCTTGCAGGTACCAATGTATTCCATGTGCTCTTTTTGCTCCCTTGGTCCATGGATTATTGGTTGTTCCAAACAGTTCAGGTTGCTGCCTTTCCTAAAGAGGGGGATGCCAAACCCCGGATAGACTTTGGTTTAAATATAATGAATACTGTCAGAGAGTGTAGAGTTCTTGAGGCAGTAGAGAATGTGAAGTGGATCACTTGCAGGTGATGTTTTTCATTTTTTTTTTAGTTCTCTGATCCATGCTCAAACACAATACCCAGTGATTATAAGGTAAAGAAGAGAAAGTATCCATTATAGGAAAGAAGTGGAATGTAGTCTGTGTTCTTCATTTGCTAAAGCTGCAGTTCTGAAAATTTAACTGCAGACAGGAGTGGGAACAGCAGACTTACCTGAGTGACCATTGAAGTTCTCTGTTTTGAGCTGCTCCACATGGATTTTTTGGCTCTGATCCATTCCTCATTACTCACCCCTCCAGGAGGGCTTTTCCTTGCATTACAGCCTAAGGGGTGTTGCAACTGACTGGTAACACACATCAGTGAGAAGCTTGGCCAGTAAGCCCCATTACTTCCACACTTTTTAATCTTAAATTTTAGGGTTGGTGTATCAGTCAGATTGCACAAGGAATGAAATTGACCCTTCAAAACATTACCAGATTAGAAATAATTTCCTTGAAATGCTTTTTCCAAAGTTCCCCTTTCATGGGCAATATTTTGCAAAATTCACAATATTAGGAAGTTGAAATGGATATTTTTATTTGAAAACATGTTGAAACATACTTGCTTTGGCTTGTTTCAGTTTCCTCTAAGGGGTGTTTTCATTTGTACAAAAATACAGTGATAGGAAAAAACACATTTTGGCTTAGCACAGGCTGAAGTTAAAACCAAAATAACTGCTTGAAACTGGAGTTTCAATTCAACTGGAATTCCCACAGAGGGAAAGAGGGAGTTTCCTTCTTTTTATTTTTTAAATTTAAGTCAGTGCTCAGGCCCAATTTACAGAAGGCTGGATCAGGTCAGTTCTGCCTGGGGGTTTGAAGGAATAATAGGAGATGAAAAAAAAACAGAAGAGCCCAGGGTGGGATTGTAGGAATATAGAGGGACAAGGGGGTTAAAAACCAGGTCAAGATGAACAAGGGAGTTGTGAGCAACTGGCCACCAGCATCAGGACAAGAGGTGGGCCAAATGTCATCAGGAAGGTGTTCCTGAAGAACTTGGCAGGAAGAGCATCTCCTGGGTCAGTGGGCTCTGGGATCATTGATGTCTGCCTGCATCTGGCAGGATGCTGGAGATACGTGTAGTTCCCATCAGCTGGTGAACAGAGAGAACACATCCCACATGTGAAAAATGGAATTTTACCTCAGAGATGATTTGAGAGACATAGAGGGTACACAGCTTCTGCTCAAAGATGAACATAGCCAAAAGTGATTG
Organism: Certhia americana; assembly: GCA_018697195.1. Taxonomy (NCBI): domain Eukaryota; kingdom Metazoa; phylum Chordata; class Aves; order Passeriformes; family Certhiidae; genus Certhia; species Certhia americana. The sequence goes on along the minus strand of CM031867.1, from coordinate 14,359,742 downwards.
AAAAATACATGACATCTTGTAAATTGGAGGGGCAGGGGTTTGCTTCCAATTTCCAAGTATTTTGAGTGTCTGATTCCTGGCTTTGGAAGCTCTTAGGTTATACCTATACTGAGAAGATAATAAAAAGTCAGAAGTACGGACTATGGAAAATATCTGATCCCTCATTAAAGATATTTCCATGTCAGCCAGTTTTGAAAGAATGGAAGGACTAAATGTAATTACAGCATTTTCCTCTGGTAGCTCTTCCTTTATCATGCTGCATTTACTTGGCACATCCGACCTAGAGACTTCCTTGGTGTGGGAACAGGAAAGGTGGAGGTGTGGTGAATCACCAGTAATGTAATCATCCTGATCTCTGTTTTTAATTTCCAGCCTGTACTTATAGATTCATTCCTTTCCTTTGTTTTTCGAAGTTTGATAATTTCAAAGGTAGAGGAGTTTGTTTGGTTTTTGTAGAGGACCCAGTTCAGTTTTGAAAATGAGAACAGAGATACTGCATTCCCTTTTGGAACCCTTTCCAGGCCTAAATCATCCCCATCTCTGTAACAGTGAAGAATAAGTTGAATTTTTCCAGATAATTGTAGGAAAGCCCATGTCTCTTGCTATAGAGAAGGAGAGGGTCATCCTAGGTTTCTGATTGGACTTAAGGAGAGAGGTCTGCCCCTCTATTGTTCTAATATCTGATATGGGTCCAGCCCTGAGCAAGGCACCACAGCCAGGCAGCTTCCAGACCTCAATTCCATACCTGTGTCCCTGTGCCTTACCCAGTGTCCAGTTTCTGGTTCCACTGTTTAAGAGCAATGTAGGAAAAAAACAACACCAAACAGTTCCTGAGTGGCATGAGAGAGATTTCTTTCCCCTCCCTGCAGACACAGCACATGCTGTAAAGCAGAGGATTAGTGAAGTTTGTCTGTTTTGCAAGCAGAAAAGTAATTTGTGCTACACAGAAGTAACTTGACAGTGAATACAACATGCTCTTGAAAAATGTGGTCAGAGTGATGAGAACCAGGCACCCCTGTACCTTTTCTGATGCTGTTTCTCTTTTTCCAACATTTAAGAGGGCTCAGGGATTCCTTTGGTATCCATGAGCTTATTCTTAAAATAGCATGTATTCAGAGAACTTCTGATAGTCTTTGAACACCTATTTTCAATTAGTTCATCCATAGAAGCTGAATTATTGGCTGAATTTTAGAGGTACTTTCATGGTGGTAACCTTTTTATTTTCCTCATGTTCTGGTGATGGGTCAAAGCTTCCATTTGATCCATAGACTTACTCTTAAAATGAATTTTTCTATCAGTAGTGTAATTTCTTGTGTGGATGTCTTGGGATCATCAAAGACCTAACCTCAGAGCTCCACCACTGCCTGCTCCCTTTTCATCAGAGATGTACAACATTGAGATAACTTTCCAAGGAATATTTAATCATTTCCAAGGAATAAAAGAGTTGAGTGAAAACAGGAGGGAATACATAGATCCATAGATTGAAATGATGCACTTCTCATTTACCATTATTATTATTATTATTATTATTATTATCTATTGCCATTATTGTTGCTGTTGTTATATTATCTGCTGGCTCTTGAAGCTTGATGGAAATTGGAGAAAACTAATGTCATGTGGATGCCAGAAGTGGCCATCCACAGACAGCAGTCATGGCCTCAATCACAGGGTGCTGGAGGATTGAACTCACTGCTCTGGTTGATGCAATAACTTTTAATAAATACACAATAGGTCACAGGATTCCTTGAGAAGTACCCGAAGGGCTGTTGCCTCTTCCAATTCCATTGTATTTATTCCAATTTAAAGAACAGCTCTTTGGTTTTACCAAACCACGTAACTGGATCCAGAAGGAGAAATCTGTGTTTGATACAGGTTTGTTTTTCTTCCTTCCCAGTCAAACCTCTACCCTACAGTGGGTCTCCAGACTCCAGGAGAGATTGTGGATGCCAACTTTGGGCAGCAGCCCTTTGTGTTTGACATCGAGGACTACATGAGGGAGTGGAGGGCGAAGATCCAGAGCACCATTAAGCGGTTTCCCATAGGAGACAGGCTGGGAGAGTGGCAAGCCATGCTGCAGAAGTAAGTCACTGCCTTGGTGTTCAGCTTCCTCCCTTTTGTTAGGCTCTTAAGTGCTAATTGCTGCTCTCCTATGGCAAAAATTGCCACTCTGTGCATTTGGCTCAAATTGTTTTACCCTCCATTCTGTTGTTTTAAGAGTCTTTCCCGTGTAGATTGCTGCTGTTTCAAATGTAAAAGATATGGGAGAAGTTTTCAGCCAAAGATTACATGGAAGCTTGTAGGAATGGAAGAACATGTATTTTGGAGTGATGCACTGCAGCAGGGGAGAAGACATCTTAAAACTCTTAATATAGGAGAAAAGCCAGTATGTAAGTCAGCTGAATTCAGAAATGAAAGAGCAAGAAACAGACTAAGCCAAAGGCTTCCAAACCTAACTGAAGGCCCAATTGTGACATTTTATAAATTTATGAATACTGAAAGCACTTCTCTTTGCAAAAAGGATTGAGAGGAACTTGATGACAACATTTGGCAGGAGTTGTCAGAGGTCAGGAGTGTTATTGATGCTGTTATTTGCCTTCCAAAGTGGACCAAATTAGACCACCTCCCTTAACAAGAGCTGTTGATTCTGCTGCAGTGGGACCAGCTTATCCCTGTATTTGTTCCTTGTGTTCTCCAGAATTTTTTCTTCTGATGTGCACAGTGGGATTGTCAGGGTCACCCCTGGAGTTCCTCCTATAGAGGAACTTCTTGGGCAGAAGCACTTGTATTTAAAAACAACTTCTAAAAATTTCTGCATTCAATGTTATGCCTAAAAATGATTGCTGACTCATAAAATACTTCTTTCTTGTACTGAAAGTAGCCAAATTGAGTGTGTTTTGAGCTGTGATTTGATCAGATCAATGCCAGCTTCATCATGAGAAGCCTGTTTTGAGATTCATCATGGGAAGCTTTGAAATCCTGTTACTGGCTTTTTAGATTTTGTTAAAATACAGTGAGCATTAGCATTGAGTCACTGTGTCCTGGGAAGACACAAGTGCATTAGAAATGGTCTGTTCAGGAAGATGGTTTTATTGTACTTGTTTTCTGACGGTGATATTCCTCCCTCCCTCAAGATTTTTTGAGAACACAACTTTGAAGCGTGTTAATGTTTTTAAAATCAATGCTGACAGTCACCAGATTAAAGTATCTGTGAATATGCAGAATTCATAAGGAGATGGAACTTAGTAAAGATGCAATTGCTAGCAAATAAGTGGTGGAAGAAATTCAGGACCAGAATCTTTTCTTTTTTAGATCTACTTGAAAGCCATGAACCTCTCTGAGGTTCAGGTTTGTATCTGTATAGGATGTCACTGGCAGTATCACAGTATTGAGCCCTTACAAGTGTCCCTTGGACAGCAATCATAAATCAGTATTGTATATACATTGAGATTCTTAATATTGTTTTTTGCACTCTGTAAAGTGAATTTAGAGTCTCACTCCTGTTTGCAGAAGACCAGGTGACTGTCTTATAAATACACAGTTTAGACCCAGAAGTAGAACCTTGGTTATGTCCTAAACCGAGTTTCCCAGTGAAATTGCAACTTTTCAGTTGTGTTGATTTCTTTTTTCTCCAGTGTGATGACTGTTTCACCAGTGTCTCATCTCTTTGTATTTTCTTTTTTTCTAGTATGGTTTCCTCATATTTGGTTCACCATGGGTATTGTTCAACAGCAACTGCCTTTGCCAGAGTCACAGACACCACAATCCAGGAAGAACAGACCTCAATAAAGAATAGACAAAGTAAGTCTCTCAGGTGTCACTCCTCAAGTGTGTTCCCTTTGGGACTCTGCAGAGGAGTGAGTGCTGTGGCAGTAACTCCATGAGAGTACAGAGCTGTCTGCAGCACACTGCTGTATATATATGGAACAGAGCTTGGGAACCTCTGCTAGGAGCACTTTTCCCATCATCACTGCACCCTCTCCACCCTCTGCCATCTTTGCCTGGAGAACTGCCCTGTTCCTTCCTGTCCCTGTCTGCTTGGCCTTTACCTGAGCTGAGATCATTGTGCACCAAGCTCTGCTTGGCCTTTACCTGAGCTGAGATCATTGTGCACCAGAGATCCCTTTGGATTTGAGCCCTTCACTGCAGGTTGTTGCAGCAGGGTCAGTTCCCTTAGTCTGGGCGCAGGGACTCAGACACATCCATTTAGTTTTGCTGTAGCTCTGCATTAAGGACTCTTCCAGTCCCTCTGCACATTGTGATTTCAGGTAACTTTTACATGCTGAGGGGTTTTCAAATTCACACCCAGCTCACACTGGGTGAAGAATTTGTATTCTCTGTCTGTTTTGGTTGCTGCCGTTTGCTCCCAAGTGGCTGATCTCTCAGTTGGTAGGGCTGTCAGCACTTTTGGTCCTGCAGAATAAGGCTTGCAGCTTTCTCCTGCTGTACCTTTTTTTTAAGCTTTTCTATTCACACACTCAGCCTGCAGAGTGGCAGAACATTGGTGTGTTTTCTGCATTCTCCTGGCTGCTGAATACAGGTCACATCCCTGTACATTTCCCTTCCCTTTGTGAAGTGTTTCTCGTGTGACTGTTACGTATCAGAGCATTGTGCCCTTTTGTGGCTTGCTTTCCATACATTGCATGTGCTTAGCCAGCATTCGGGTTCATCTGGGGACTCTGCTTTTAAATAACTTGCAGTTGCTGCCCGTTAGTGCTGATGGGCTTTGTGCTTTCCAGGTCATGCATTATGCAACCCTGACCCCAGCCAGTGTTCCCAGTGGTGTGGGTTTAACTGGCAGAGCCCGACGGGAGGCACGCGAGATGGTGCGGGCTCATTTGTCTGAGGACAGGTGACAAGGCAGATGGAGGGAAGGAATACAGAGCCCTGAAGTTGGGGCTGGAATAAAAGGTGTGAGGAAAACACAGATGGGAAAACAAAAAGAGGGGGAAATATAAAAGGGAATGACATCTGTGAGAGTTGCCAAACAAGGCAAAGCAGAGCTGTCAGAAGCAGCGAGACGAGAAAATGGACGTGCAAGAGAGTGAAGTGAGAGCTCTTGTGTTGGCGTGAGAGCCACGGCTTTGGTTCCAGATTTCAACTACAATAACAGCCAGATAGACACTGAGAAGTGGGAGACAAGACAAGTCATTGCAGTTTGTTAATGAAGATTTCCCAGGCTGGGCTTCCAATTACTCCAATGCTTTGCGAAAGCCGCAACCTGTTCTTATCAGAGGCCCTGCTTGCAAAGCACCTCACAGGCCATTCCAAACCTTTCCTCTGCTATTTATAAGGAGTGCTGGAAAAACAGTGCAGTTTTAGTTTTAAGTTCATGTAATTTTTATCTGTAAGTACACTTAGAAAAAAGAATTGTGAGTCTCTGTAGATCAGCAGCTGCTCTGAGCTTTCAGGGATCTTGAGTTGAATCTTGCACTTGTGTCTTCTGACCTGCTGAAGGAGCATACATGGAACGTGAATACCCAGCATGATAAGTGTCTTCTGCCTTGTATCTTTGCTCCTCCTGGAAGTGTACAAGTCATTGAGTTGTTTCTAGTGTAGTCAATAGCTGGTACTTCTCTAGGAATACATTGAGGTGGACTTGCAGGAACATAGTTTTGTTGAAATAATTACTACTGCTTAGCAGTAGGAATGTTTTGGAAGCAGTACTGTGATGTGATTTAAGACCACAGACCCTCTGAGAATACTCCGTTTATCTCATACTGAGCCATATGTTTGCTTCCAAGCTTGAACCAGCCAGAGAATGTAATATAAGGGTGACCTAGGAACTTGCCCTCTGAAGTTGTCACTTCCCCAGCAAGCCTGCTTGTTTCCATGCAGCTGGCATGTCCTGCTTTCGTTTCCATTGCAGCAGAGTTCTGTGACTGAAGTCTCAGAGCACCCCAACCCACCTACTTCATCCTTCAGATCCTTCTACTCTTTATGGTTTTTGCTACTAAAAGATCCTTTTGCATTTTCACAGGGTTTTCCTCACCCTAATCCATAATAAACCAAATATGGTCTCTGTTTCTCCCAAGCCCTGGTGCAAGGTGGTAGTGGGGAGCTGGGTAGAATGGATGAGACAGCTCTTTTGGCTGTTCCTGTGGTCTAGTCCTGTGTGTCACTAGGTCTCCTTTTGCTTTCAGGAATACAGAAGCTAGTATTAGCAGGCAGAGTGGGAGAGGCTATAGAAGCCACCCAGCAGCTCTATCCTGGCCTCCTAGAACATAACCCCAACCTGCTCTTCATGTTAAAGTAAGTATGAAAAGCTTTTTGATCCCTAATGCTGAAATGTGTAAATGAAGGGGAAGAAGGAAGAAGAACCTGTCCAAACATCCAGAGTGGCTGCACACCTTGCTCTGAATTCAAACTGTTTGAGCTCCCTTTGGGAGTCCTTTGCACAGTGCTTGTAGCACCACTGATGTAGGCCCTTTTTTTTGCTGCTCAAACCCAGTATAGCTTTGCCTTATGAGGTCAGGCACAGGTAGGTGAATTTTGGTTCTGCTGACTGCCAGAAATTCCTTCAGAGGGATTTCTTTTCAGGTCTTGTGGAGATCATGCAGTGCTGGAGCAGTGTCAGTCACTGTGAAGGTTCCTAGAAAGGCAGATCTATGGAAAAGGCTGTCTGGGGTAGAGATTAAAGGAAAAAGTGTCCCAGTTCTCCCAGCTGTACAGAGTGGCTCTCCCCAGACTTCTGAGACATATGAGGACAATTCTGAGTAAAGCTAAATGAGGAGTTGTCCTCACTGTCACTATGGATATTGCATTTTTTACTCTTCCTTCTCTATTTTCCATTGTCCACCAGTATTTTTAGGTTGGTGGAGTAGTGAAGGAATAATGGTATTTGACTTATTTAGTACTTTCTCCCTGAAAAAAACTCCTCCACAATTGAATTTTGGAGTACCTGCAGAAGAGCTGGAGGTGAAAGTTGCAAAGGAACAGTTTTTTCTTTGCATGGTGGAATTAAACTTGCATTTTGGGAATGTCTTGACATCCATTAGCATCAAAGGTGAAGTTTCTGAACTCCTTCCTGTGTAGTATCATCAGAGCACTCACAATACAAAGGCATCAGGAGTCTGAAATGTCTTTTTGAAAGTTTCTAGGACTCCCCCAGTGGGGAGCTGAGGCTGGCTCAGTGCAGAGCATCCTGGCTGTCACGCACCCTTTTGTCCCTCTTGCCTCCCATGAAATCAGGTGCCGGCAGTTTGTGGAGATGGTGAATGGCACCGACAGTGAAGTGAGGTGCTTCAGTGCCCGCAGCCCCAGATCCCAGGACAGCTACCCCGGCTCCCCCAGCTTAAGTCCTAGGCATGGATCAAGCAACTCACACGTTCACAGTACTGGTAAGTGTGTCCTGTGTCTCCAGATGAGGAGAGTGGATGTCAAAGGTGGATCTGGTGGTGTCTAGCATTCATTACCTGCTGCTTTCCATGTGTTACTCTCTGAAATGTTCCTTTCCTTTCCTTCCCCAGCTGAGAAGATGTTTTTTTACCATGGGTGTCTCTACACTGTCACAGAATTGGTTTTGCATTAGTTATTTTCCAGAGTTGTCTGCAGAGCAGGTTTATTTCAGAATAAAGAAGCTTTGGAAGGCAGTCTTCTGCTGCAGCCACCTGTGACTCAGTGTTTCACTGATGGAGTGCTGAGAGGAGATCTGGAAAGCAAAGTCTGTTTTCTGCACCTTGGAGGCTGCAAAATAATTGCTTTCCAGAAAGAACTGAGCAAAAGCTGCTTTGCCAGTGGAGCAAAAGGTCAGGGGGATGCATTGCACAAAAGCTTCTTCCTGCCCCATGGACTTCACCTTGCAAGCTCTAAACATGTGAGAGGGGAACAGTTCTGTTCCAGTAAAACCCAGCACTGGAGCATCAACTTTTCAGAGTTTGGGAAATTAAACTTTAGGTTTTGAAGTGAAAAGAGCAAGATAAATGAGAACACCTGAGATATCTTCCCTAGGTAATTACAGACTGCAGCTTTGGAGATGGAGTGAGCCAGGAAAAATGACCTGCAGAGCCCTTGGAAACAGGATGAGCTGCTTCAATGAGCTGTGAGCTGCTCACAGCCATTTGAGTGGTTTTTGGGTTGGTATTCCCACTGCTGCATGTGACAAACTGTGGACAGGCAAATATTTAAGGAAAAGGAAGACAATTACTTGAATAGTTTCAAGCTGTCAGTCACCTTTCCAAGCCAGTATCTGTTTTCCTGTGCTGTGTTGTGAGAAGCCCTGGGTGTGTTTCTTTGACTAGATAGTCAGGATGATCCCATCAGTCCAAAAAAGATCCATGTCTACATCTGCCACTGCAGTGCAAGGTAGCATTTATATATATTTGCCTCTACACATGGACATCACCTTCCACAGTTCTCTGTCAGACCTTTCAGAAGAATGGTGGTTTCATCAGAGCACATTTCAGAGATGAAGCGGAACTGTTGCAGACAGGCTACTCTGTCTTTGTCTTAAAAATCACAAAACAGCCTATTTTAATCTTTGTAGATTCAAATAGAAATACATAGAAATTATAAAAAATAGAAATACATTCCCTGCTATAAACATAGTTGTGGGAACAGCTGATCAATTTGGATATGTCACCATCACTTCTGGAGAGCAGCTGTGCCAGGTCAGATCATTTGGCCAAGGTCCTGTGATCAATATTGGTTGCCATGGGAAGAATAGATGAAGAAGACAAGCCCATAGTGAGGTTTTTCAAAAGTATTATAGCCCCTGTCAATTCTGAATCCATATAAAGCTTGTAGTGAATAAACATTTGTGTCTTGTGTCAGTGTGTTCTGCAGCTTGATAAGCACCTTTTGTACAGGAGCAGGAGAAATTTCAAGCCTGACTCTCAGTGTTTTCTGTTCTCCTGAGCAAGGAAGGTTAGCTTGTGCTCATTAAGAGGGTTGCTATTATTTGCTGAGTGTTGTGTGAATCATGTACATCCCTAACTCTAGATAGGTTGTGAAACGCCTGGGCAGTTCTGCTTTCAACAATGATTTCTGTACTTGTGAACTGTTTCTGGCAATCTCTAATTTACAGTCCATTTTTAGGACTTCATGAAGCTCAGATGTTGCTGGTGAGCAGTGGAGTTCCTTTCATATTCATTTGTGTCTTCTCTAAACCCCATTGAATTTAAGAATGATGAACCATAATTTAAGATCTGCAGTCTTATTTTGCTTTCTTCCTTTGGGGCCTGCTGTCTTACTAAATTGTTGACTTCACAACAGAGTGACATTGTCAGTCTGGTCTCATTTTTCTTTCTTCTTGGTTTTCAGGAGCAGATAGTCCAACCTGTAGCAATGGAGTCATGTCCACAAAAAGCAAACAGAGTCACAGTAAATACCCAGCACTGAGTTCATCATCTTCATCTTCCTCCTCCTCTTCCCCTTCATCTGTGAACTATTCTGAGTCCAATTCTACAGATTCTACCAAATCTCAGCAGCACAGTAGTACGAGTAATCAAGAAACCAGGTATTGTTTTTCCTCTGGAGACATCTGAGGGAGGTGGGATGCTGAGAAAAGTCAGTCTACTTTTTTAGGAGCCAGAAGGGCATCTGTCCTTCCCTTTTAAACAATATTGGTTATCTACAAGGTTACTACTGTGCCCAGCAGACACAAACCTGTTCTGGTCCCCCTGCTGTGGCTCAGGCTTGGAGGTTCATCTCATAAGGAATATTATGATGATCTTGTTTCAGGCACCAAGCTATGATGAGCTTGTTTCAGCTGTCCCGTTACGCTGGTACCTTTGGATCCCGGTGTGATAGTTTGCCCAGAGGGTTTCTCAGTCAGCCTGGTGGTGTTTCTGCTGCCTCAGCCAGGCACTTGTTCCTGCTGAGCAGCTTTCCTGCCTTGTACTGGGTGAGGCAGCAGCTCAGGCCACAATGGCTTGGTGCATTGCCCTCCATGGGCTACCTGTTGGCCTGTTCCTTCTAGGGGAGCCTCTGAGCCGGCAGTCATTTGTTTCATGCTGTGACAGCAGGTGAGACTGAGCCACCCTTGTCCCAGAAGCCACAGGTGACCCAGCTGGTGGTGGTGGCAGTTCAGTGCAGTCACTGCTGCTTTTCCTGGAGTGTGGAGCTGCGGTGAAAACTGAGCTTCTTTTGGGCTCACTCTCCTCACTGCTGTTGCAGGGCTGCCTGAGGCTTCATTGGAGCAGAGGGTGTCATTGTGATTAAAAGAATCTCTTGCTAATTGCAGCTGGCATTCATTCTTCAAATGCTGTGCTGAGCACGGCTTGCAGGACAGTTTATAGGCTCAGTTGTGACCTCTGGAGAGCCACCTAGCATGTAACTGAGTGAGAAACATTTGTTCAGACTCAATTTACCAGAATCATTTAATGATGCTGGATTTTACTTTTTTTTTTTTTTTAATGTAGAGCTCAAGTTCCAGTAAGATCTCCTAATTTCAGTTAATCAGTAGTTAATCAGCAGTATCTGTTAGCCTGCTGTCTTGGACATTTATTCAGTAGTGCACTGTTTGCAAGGACTGGGGATGTATCATAGCCAAGATTTCCCTCCTGTGCAGTCTCTGAGTGTGTTATCTGTTACCTGGCTGCTGTTTACTATCCCAAGGATCACCCCTTCCTGAAGGGAAAATGTAAAATGTTCTGCACGTGGAATTATGACAGACACTTAGGGAACAGAAACCTGTTTCATAAATTGTCTTCAGAAGCCTGCAACAATTTTTGCTGCACTGACTTGGTCCATCTGGCTCCCTGTAGTCCAACTGGCACCTTTTCTGGTGTGCTGGTCATTGCTGGGCACTGTTTGGCACATAAGCTCTTAATTTCTTCCCTTTCTAATTTAGACATCTGACCTTTCTTCCCTCCTTTCACCTCAGTGACAGCGAGATGGAAATGGAGGCTGAGCATTACCCCAACGGAGTGCTGGAAAACTCATCCACCAGGATAATGAATGGCACCTACAAACACGAAGAGATCCTGCAGACAGATGAGTCCAGCATGGGTAGGTCCTCAGAGGCAGGAGGGGTAAAGGCAAATAAAAGGAGCTGCTGTCAGGAGTTAAAACTGTGATTGGATTGTGGGGAAAAAGCATGTACTTTGGGCTGCTTTTCCCACTCAGTGAATGAAATGCCTGCTTCATAGGGAAAATTAATCTGTCCTGAAACTAAGACTAGGTCTGGCTCTTTCATAGACTCACAGCAGTGCTGGTGATATTTTGGAGCAGAGAAAGCAATAGGAGTCAAAGGTTTGTTCCATGCTGGTTATGAAATTGAGCTCAGAGCAGACCTGGCAGAAGTGCCTGCTGGGGAACTGGGCTGGGCTGTGCCAGGCTGGTGATGTCCAGCTGCAGAGTGGCCTCAGCACAGCTGGTCAGCCATGACTGTCTTGTTTGTGGGTGTTTTAGCCAGGAGGGAGCAGATGGATCAGCTACACTACTTCTGAAACTGATTCATCCAGTTATAATGGCTCTTGTGGCTGCTAATACTGGGAAGCTGCTGGTGTTGGCATCTCTGACTGAAAATTTTCTGTGTCCAGGATTTGTTAGACCAGGGGTTTCTGGGTTATATACACCGTGTTACACACATGAAAGGGTAGCAGATTGGAGTTACAAGGTCCCAGGATTTCTAGGTAGTACTAAGGCATTAAATAGAGCTGGAATCCTCCCTCTATCTATGGGCACTATGACAAACCCACTACTGGCTGTTATAGGGCAGGGGTCACAGAAAGCTTCCACTGGGATAAATTTAGGGCAGGAAGCAGCTCCCTGCTCCAGAAGGGAGTTTGTGGGTATCCTGACACACAGTGGGCATTGGTGGGGAATGCAAGATGATTGTTCCTTCTCCACTGCTTCTCCTTAGAAGACAGCTGCCCCCAGAGGCAGCTCTGTGGAGGGAACCACGCTGCCACAGAGAGAATGATCCAGTTTGGACGGGAGCTGCAGATCCTGAGCGAGCAGCTTTGCAGAGAGTATGGGAAGAACACCATGCACAAAAAGATGCTTCAGGTAAGCCTGGGCCTTGTGCTGCATTGCAGCAGTTCTCTGGGCCAGGTCTGGGGTTGTGGGTTTCCTTGCAGAAAATGAGTTTCCTTCCAAAAAAGGTTTTCCTTGCACCTGGGTAGCCCCCACTTCTGCAGCTGCTGAGCAAGAAGGGACTTATGTGGGGATCAGAGATCAAAACATGAGTGTAGAGCATCTACATTCTCAGCACGAGAGAAGAAATACAGCTCCTTACAGCCTCTGCCTGGCTTCCCAGAGCAACTGCATGCTCTTCTTCTCTGCAGGTGACACTCCACCTGCTTTCCCATGCTGGCTGCCCTGCCAGGTGGAGGGGGCACCCTCTTTAATCCACTATCTTGGTGGCCCACTGTGGTCCCTTGCTGCCAAGAAAAAAAGGGCCATTTCTTCTCAGGAGGTAGGCACCTGTCACCATGGTGATTGCAGGAGGTGCCTCAGCTGAACTTGGTGGTTTTCCTGTGTGTGTGCAGCCCTGCCTGATCTCACTGTGCTCTTCTGTTCTCTCACAGGACGCCTTTAGCTTGTTAGCTTACTCAGACCCTTGGAACTGCCCCGTTGGCCAACAGCTGGATCCGATCCAGAGGGAACCTGTGTGTGCTGCTCTCAATAGTGCTATTTTGGGTAAGATCTGGTTCCTCTGGGAGTGTCTCCTGCTCTCAAGGGCTGTCCTGTGGCAGGCAAACCTGTCAGAAATACTTGTGTTTCTTAGCTTTAGCCTTTCTGTTGCTGGTGACTGTCAGGGCAATAATGCAGGAAGGGGAGTAAGAGGGAAGGCTGGAGAGAACAGATCCCCTGATACACTCTCATTTTCACTCCCTTCCTTGCATCTTTCTCAGTGCTGTTTCCAGGGATGCTACTCAGGATTTTTCTCCCCTGCTTACTGAAGAAACCAAGATCTCTTTGATACATTTCTCATCTCTCTCCCTTCATGCTCTGAACCCACCTGAATAATTTTGTGGACTTTACCAGGGCTCTTTTCCATCTGTATGGATTAGCAGAGTTCAGCCCTGGTATTGTCCCATTTTCTAGGAGGGAATGTAGTTGCATCCTCTGCACACTCTGGCTCACTGTGCCCAGGCAGATTTCCTGTGGGGTTTGTGCATCTCACACTGAATGTCCCAGAAGGAGATTTAGAGATGACCTTCTGGGGAAAGGAACAACTTGGTGGACATGCCCATGAGGGCTCCTGTTCTGACTGAATAGAGGAACAGGAACTGCATGTTTTGGGAAGGAGAGTTCCTTCTCCTGACAGTCAGCAGCTGTTTGTCCAGTGCTTGAGGAGCATGGACAAGTTGCTGAGGGCACAAATGTCACCAGAGGTGTGGTGTCTGGACATGCTTCATCACACAGGTTACCAGACACCTTGTCTAGCTCAGCTGAGGGTTCCCTCAGAAAACATGGCACTGTAAAGATGTGGGGATGAGGGAGTGAGTTAGTCCAGAGCTTAGGTTGCACAGCAGCCTTGCACAAGTGGGAGAAATGGAGAGGTTGCCTCCCACCTGCCTTTCCTTATTCCTCCATGCTTTGATATCTCATGTTTCAAGGTTTTTCTGGCTAACAGCATAAGCAGGCACTTTGTTGCCTTTTTGTTGCTCTGGCCACCACAGCAGCACTCTCTCAAAAGCCCTGCTGAGCTGTGGGATGTGTCATGGAGTGCTGGGGTGTGTGGAGCAGCAGCAGCAGCACAGAGCTGACAGTATTTGAGAGTAACTTCCTTCCAGAACCAGCACCTTCTGCCAGGGGTGTGGGCTTGGTGCCCCAGTTGGGACGGAGAGAGGCACGAGCGCAGGTGAGGCAGCACCAGCCAGAACACCCCTTCTGAACAGCTCTCTTTCTTTGCCCCCACAGAATCTCAGAACCTGCCAAAGCAGCCCCCGCTGATGCTCGCCCTGGGCCAGGCCTCGGAGTGTTTGCGGCTCATGGCCCGTGTGGGGCTGGGCTCCTGCTCCTTTGCCAGAGTAGACGATTATTTGCACTGACAGCCGAGCGGGACGGAGCTGCCGTCGTGGAGTGCTGCCCTTCACCCTCTGTTGCTGCCACTCTGCACCACCACCTCGTTCGATAGCCTGACCTCCCTGCCACCGACACCCCTCTAGCACACACACACACTGCCTGTGCAAGGATTGAGTGAGTCCCTCACTGTGTGGCTATTCCTGACCCCAGGAAGACTGGCAGACCTGCCCGTCTCCCTGCCTTTGCTGCGGCTCCAGCGGCACTCAGTATTTCGCTGGTTATTCTAATGTAGCGCCTTCTGATGTAGGGATTTTTCTCTTTTGTTTTGATTTGAGTTGTTTCTCATGGTTCCACCAATATTTTATCTGGAGAGTTTTGCTGAGCTGGTTTATGCTGATTTACTGAGGAAGCTCATCAAGTTGGTGACAGCTTGTTCTTTTCTTCCCTTCTCCCTCCATCGTGCACATACAGCATCATCCGTGCTAGAAATCCGAACTCTTCTCACAGTGGCAGTTCAGAGGGATTTTTTTTTTTTTTATTTTATTTGAATCATGTTTATTAAAAAGGTCTCTTCCACCTCCACAAAGTTATTGATGTATTTATTGCCCACAGACTCGGTCCCAGCCACACACACCATACAGCCCCTCAGGAGGCCAGGTGAGGTAGGTCCTGTCACACACTAATGATGGGAATTGGAGGAGCCTGGTCCTTCATGGTGCCTCTCTTCAGAGCCCAAGTCTCTCAATCTTGGCTTTGTGAGTGGGAAGAGTAGAAGATTGACATTGCCTGTGTTGGTGAATGTGCTGTAGAAGCATCTCACAGCCCTGAGAAAGAGTTAAATCCAGCTCTCTGAACAGCTGGAGGGACTGATGAATATGAAGTAATCTGCCACTGTATGCTGATAATTTTTAATTTAACAAATCCCCCTTTTTCTCTGTGGAGGAGGGCTCTGCCACTAACTCAGTAATAACAGTATTTCCTGCTCTCTCCCATCCCTGTAAAACTGATCTAAATGAGAATTTCTGAATTTTTCAGGTTTCTGGAGAAACATGGGCTGAGCTGTGCTTGTCCTTGCAGGTGGGATCAGCTGAGGTCAGGTTGCAGGTTGGAGTTAGTAGTAGCTCTGTCAGGCCTGAGCCATTCAAAAAAGAGCAGCAGTGTTTCTTTAGGGATTATTAAGATAAATGTGGAAGTTTCAGGTCCAAAAGAGACCAGCAAGGATCTGTGGGTGAGTAACCTCTGAGTAAAATGGACTAGTGTGTTAGTGCTGTGTGCCAGGGACTTGAGTGTTACTGAGCATTCAGAGCACCTGTGAGTGTTTCTGAGCATGTTCTGTTACCTGGCCAGGCTGCCTGGCAGCACCGTGTGCTTTGCATCCTCTGCTGTACCATTAGGAAATGGCAGATTCAGCCTGGCTGCACAGGAGGAGCTGGAATTCTGCACCAAATTAATTTTAGGTCAGTAGCTCTGGGGAGGACCCAAGGGAGCTCAAACCAAACATGAATTTTACTGCTGTTCATGATTTTTTTTTTTTTTTTCTGAAGGTCAATGAAAGATGAACAGGTTTTGTTGAGGTTTGTCCTTAAAATGGAGGTTAGCCTGTGCCAGGGCTTCAAGCACCAAGGTAGTTTGTGTGCCTCTGAGAAGGAAAGTAGCAGCAGCCCAAAGCTTTCAGGATTTTCTGGGTTTGCAGGATAGATTTGCAGCTGGCACATGAGGTCTGAAAACAAGGCAGAGCAGGGGGGCAGGTGCCAGGGCAGACTGTGGCAGTGAATGTGCAGATGGTGTTGGAGGTGGTTTGGAACATTAACCTGCCTTTTGGTGAAGGAGTGCAGTGTGTAGGGGCAGTGCTAGAGCCATGGTGGTCTAAGAAAACAGAAGGTTTAGAGCTGAAGGAGATAATTTTTTCAAATCACTGGTACAGCTGCAAAAAGCAGAGGGAGCTCTACCACAGCCTTTCTTCCAGGAAGACAGAGACAGGGGCAGAGCTGCACCAAGCAGAATTTAACTTGCCAGTCTGGGGCTTCTCTTCCAGCTCTGGGGAACAGCTCGTGTGCCTGAAAGCTCATCTGTTGATTTTCAGCTCTGCTGATGGATCTTAGCTCAGCCTGCTGTCTTTGTCCTTGCTGCAAGTGCAGAGATAACTCAGTGGGCAGGTTTCCTTCCCAATGCCTCTGGTCCTGGATGTGCCAAGGCAGCATGTGAACTCTGCCTGGTGGGCTTCTCCTGCAGGCTTTCCATTCTTTAGTCTCTGGCTGACAGCACACTGCTGGGCTGATTCTGGGTACTGAGGTTGAAATACTCCATCCAGGACTTGCTTTACCTTCCTAGAGGCAGCTTTCTCTGCTGTTGGTCACCACTTTGCAGCAATTTGGCTGCAGTCTGACCTCTCTCATCTTTGTAGCAACACTGTCTTTATCTCTTTCTGTGTTTTTTTTTTATTCCTTCTCTTCATGGTTTCTTTAAGCCAGGTCTCTTTATCATGTGTCATATTAGTGCCCCATTTGGTCTCTCAGCAAAGCTTTGCTGACTGTCCTAGAGCGCCTTTTTTTAATTTTGATGTCACTACAAAAAGAAAAAAGAACCCAACCAAAGGTGTTCCTAGATATCTGGTTATTTTGGTGCCAAGAAATGTGTGGTTGAAGTTATTTGGGTTTTTATTTTCTTGGGTTTTTTTTTAATTTACTTCAAGTGTTTTGGTGGTTTCACCAGTGGTTTCTGCTTCTTGTACTCAGATTCTGACTAATGTGGCCATGACTCAGTTTGGGGAAGATAAGCTTGTTTGTGGTGTATGGTGGGATGTAGATCCCAACCTACCCCTGATTCCTAGATAGGATTTCTGATGTGGTTTTCACAGGTTGTATTGCAAAGTCTCTTGCCTTTGAATCTCCCTGGCTGCTCTTTGATGGTGCATGTTAACTGAAACTTGGATTATTGTGGTAGTTTTTAAAAACGGAGCTAAAGTGAAATGGGGTCTATAACACTGAATGTGGCTGTGCACCTAACCAGTGGATACATTGCAATTCAGAAATTACTTTTATAAAAATTATTTGGGTTTTGTTACTCCAAGTGCCTCAAGCAACCTGTTCACTGCTCCCGAGAGTCCTTCAGTAAAACCATGTAAATGACTGTGGAGCCTGTAGGAGAAACTGCTGGTTTCCCATTTCTGGTGAGGGGACAAGGACTCAGCTACAGCCCTGTGTTGTAGTGCTGATGGAACTGGATGAAATCCTCTTCATCTTGTGTGGTTGACTCATGGGTTGCTCTCTGCTGGGCTGGCTTCAGATGCTGGGAAAAGGTTTTCCAGAGCTCAGCTGGACCCTGCACAAGCAGCGTTCCTCAGCCCCAGGAGAGGCTCTCCTGCTGCATGTCCTTCCCAGGACCTGTCCCACTGCTGGGACAACTGAACCTTTTCCAGCTCTGCTGTGACTGCCTACTCAGAGGGTCTCAGCTGTCCCCTGATCAGTCCAGAGCCACCACCAAAAAAGCTGTGATCAGGAGAGCTGCAAACACACTCCAGCTCTGCTCTGGATACTCCACCCACCTTCCTGACACTTGGCACTGCAGCAAAGGCCTTGCAGAAGGAAAACATTTCACAGGGACCTGGTGGAACTTGATTTCAGGCCTGCACATCCTGGGCTTTGGGGTTGAGTCTAATGCCCTGCCTGTTTAGTGGCCTTTCAGACCTGGAGCCTTGGTTAAAGTGCCCTTCAGGGGTTCTGTGGAGAGAGCTTCATGGAGCTGAATTACATCACCAGGTTTCTCTTCCCCATGGACAAGGGTTCATGCTGCCCCCACAAGCTGGGAGTGAGAGCATCAAGAATACATCAGGAGAACTTTGGAGTGAGATGCACTGGAGTAGCTGGGATGTGTTTCTTGGAGGAGTATCCACCTCATACACCTGGTACTCCAGCCTGTCACCATCTTAGTGGCTCTGCTGGGTGCATTCCCCAGTTTGTGGATATCTCTCCTGTACCAGAGAAGCCAAATCTTGTTCCTCTTGGAATTATCTTGTTCCAGATGATTCCTCTTGCTACTCCATAAGCCTACCCTAACAAGTATTCAACCAAAGCTATTTCAGGACTTAGAGGGTTGAGAGAGCTCTCAGTCAAGCTCTCCTGTGAGCAAGGAGGGCAGCACTCTGTATTTCCTGAGCATCCTTCAGTGTGCTCCCAGAGCCAGCTGGTTTTGGGAAAACTTCTTACTGCTACCAGCAGTCCTTTTTTGCTTCTCTGCTTCCCACAATCCCAGTATTCTCCCAGCTGCATGACCACAGTGATATCTGCAGCCCTGGGTGCTGTGGCAGCTCTCCAAGACCAGGGCCAGCTCTGTGGCTCACGTCTGTGCCAAGCATAGATGTGGCAGCTCCAACTGTCCTTCCTGGCTTGTTCTTCCCTGCTGGTGTAAAGGGGCAGGTCCACATGTGACAGTCCCTTTTTGCCACCATACAGCATCCCAGCCTGCAGCTGAGCTGGCTGCAGCACTCCTGCCATTCTTCTGGGATCTGTTGGGACTTGAGCCCTTGTGAGTGGCCAGCAGAACAGAGAGGGATTCCCAGTGAAGCACTGGACAATACAGAACATCCAGCCCTTAGGGGAGGCTGTCCAGTGGGTGCTCTCCCTCAGCCCCATGTGAACCAAAGCTGGAGCTTGTTGCCTTGGGATGTGTGAAAGGTGTGTGGTGAAAAATGGGTGCTACAGCCTGTTTATATTTCCAACATCCTGGTGTTCCTCACTGTGCTGCTGCCCACTGGATTAGGACACATGCAGCTGTGGCTGGCATGGAGAATGGGCCTCTCTGGGAGCATCATTCTTCATGGTTACCTACACCTTGGATCTTCCCATATCCTTCCTTCTCTTTTTTCACAGTGACATCTCAATCTGTCCTCAAGCTGTGTCCCTGTTTTTCACATTTTATTAAGGCATCTTTACCATTCTTTAAATAGCTTTGTTCTTGGAGCTGCCTTGAAAAACTGGAGCAACCAGAGCTGCTGGAACTAGTCCTGGGGGTTGAATGTATCATTTTCTACCCTGGGTATCAGGGATGATAAACCATCTCCTCCTTCAGCAAGGCAAGCCAGGCTGGATTGCAGCTGTTCTTTGGTACCTGTCTGTGTTAATATGTAGCACCATGTTTCAGAGTTCTGCTGTTTCAGAGTTCTGCCCCTGTGGGGTTGATAGAGAAGGTGACCTGTGACAGCTGGGCTGTAGAGCAGTGTGTAAGGGCCATGAAGCTGTGTGGGATCAGGAAGTTCTTCCCATGAAGAAGCAGTGCAGACTTGAACTGTCCTGTGGCAGCAGATGGAGAGGTCCCTCACACAGTCCTGGGTGCAGTGAGGGTCCATGGAGTTGGTCAGAGCCTGGGAGAAGGAACAAGGGTCCCTGTTCCACCCAGGAGTCCCCTTTGCAGAAGGAGCATCTTCCTTCCAACCCTGCTGGTGTGAGAGCAGCCCCTGGTGAGGCAGGGAGAGAGCAGGTCTCTTGTAGAGAGAGTTGGGTTTCCAGCTGAACCAAGGTGTTTCTGCAGAAGGACTTGGTGGGGACATGCCAGGGGACATACTGAGTGCTGCTGGGACCCTTCTGCTCCAGAAGGATGAGTGATGGAGGGAACTGCGATCCAGCAGTTCTTAGTCAGAGCCAGAGCTGGCTGTGAGCCTTGTCCCATCTGCTGTGTAGGGGCAGAGAGCTGGAGAAAGTGCTGTTGGGGCTGTGTGAGGGGAGCCACAGCAGATTGGGGAGGAAAAGGGAGTTAGAGCCTGGAGGCCTCTTTTGTAGACAACACTAGCTGCTCTCCACCATCCTTCTCTGCAGCAAGATGATGGATGAGTTTACCTGGCATGTCTGTCCCTGTCCCCACATCCCAAACCAGAGCTCAGAGCCTGCAGCTTGAGCTGGAGCAGTGCTTGGCAAGCCAGGGCATCATCCAGGTGTGAGGAGCACACGTCCTGCCAGCTCTTTTATTTCCAGAAGGGAAGCTTGACTCCTGCTCACAGGAAACCCCCAAGTTCCATGTGGAATTTACACTCACGTCACCACAGAAACATTCCTGGAGGCCATGCAAACCTCTGCTCCTTGCTGAAACTCCCTTAGCCAGGCAGACACCTTTTCTCTGGTCCCTCCACTTGGGTCCAGGCATGTGCTTGGCCATTTTTCCTCGGGAGGACTTTAGCCGCATCTTTCCTCCAGAAGGGAGCACAGAGGCATTTCTGTATGCTGGGCTTCTCACAGGCTTAGACTTGGAGAAAGGAGAAGCAGCAGCAGCAGCTCTGGGGATAGCCCAGATTTTAAAGAAAATTTGAAAACCACAAGTATGGTGACTTCCAGACCAAGGACTGCGCCGGCATTGGATTGGGCTCGTGTCTCTCGGTGCCACCTGTGCAGCTGGGGAGGCAGGAGGAGGCTGCAGCCCCTGAAGCTCTCACACTCAGCAGTGCAAGCCCCAGGACCTGCCCAGCTCGCAGGGAACTCTTTTCTCCTGCTGGTTGCTCCAAACTCAGGTATGAAATGCTCAGCTGGAACATGGGGTGCAAGTCTCCACAGGTTTCCTGGCAGCCCTGGAGGAGTGGCTGCCGCTGGGCACAGCTCCCTGTGCCACTCCAGGCTTCTCATCACCTTTGGAAGGGAGTTTCACCTCTTTGGTACAACATTGCCTACGTGGACATTACACAAACTGTGCACATTGGTTCAGTCTACGCTTAGTATTTGTGAATTAAGTTATCTGATGCTTCGCATGAAAACTTCAAAAAGGGGCTCAGGGGGGGTTGGATTTTAACTGAGAAAAAGCCTATGAAAATATACTGGAAATATGGTAAAGAAATTGACATTCTGCTGTATATTGACAGAATTATTTTTATTAAAATACACATCCATGTGCAAGAGCCAGTGTGGAGCCGTGTGCTTTGTCAGTCTCTGCTCACCAGGGAAGGCCACTCATGTCTCCTCTGATGGGGGATGCACAGTCCTCAAGGTGTTTGTATCTTATTCTGCTTCAGCTTCCCTTTCCACCATTGCTTCCTTCCATGGTGCTTACAGTTCACAGGCAAAAATATCATTAGGGGTGTTCTTCCTGTGCCATTCAATGTCCTAGAAAATACAGCCCTGAAGTGTTTTCTAGCCATGAGCATAAAACATTGAAGAAGCTTTAGGCTGAGGATCATTTCCCACATTCCTTGCTTTGGCCTTTGAGGTTTTCCCTTGTATGTTTGCACCTCTGCCATGAGAAGATGGGCCAGCAGCCTGGTTTTAGTATCTGGGATCACATGGTGCTCCCACCCTTCCCCAGCCCTGTGGAGGGACAGGCAGCCAGGACACCTCTGTCCAGCTGAAGGGGTCATGTCCTCACCCTCCTGACACTGTGGACATTGTTCCTTATCTCCCCCAGACACTTTGAACCAGCACATTTGGAAGGGATTAAGGGTTTGGTAGATCAGTATCTTCTCCCAGAACCCTCCCCTTAATTCTGGAGCACCTGCAAAGCCTGTGGGGCTGCAAGCATGCCCTGAGGATGTGCAGCTTTGCCTAGGGGTGAGGGTAACCTCACCTGTGGGTTCTGGACCTGTGGATCAAGGCCTGGCTCCACTATCACATTCCCAGTGAAGCACACTGTGAGCAGGCACAGTTTGCTCCTGGAGAAATACAAGTTTATGGCACAGGCGATTTTTGCTTGCAGCGTGTCCTGGGTTTGTTAGGATCTGCTGCTTGGTCTGGAGAATTAGGAGAAATTCAAACAGTGAATTGACTTGTCTCAATGAGCCTTTATTATAAATATTTGCTCCACAGAAACATCAGGGCAGTGACAGCAGGAGGAGCTTGGCTGGCTGGTCCCTGGCCCTGTGGCACCTGATCCTGCCAGGTACAGGATGGCTCCACCTGCAGTGCCCCTGCCCACGGCCACAGCACGCTTTGGAGAAGAGCTGCCAGCACCGTTGGCTCCCTCGAGAGACAGGAAGAGTGGATGGGCAAGTCAGATGCTGGTTGGATTTCATTTTCTCTTTTGAAGCCGTTTTATGATTTTATCCACCCAGTCCTTCTTGGGATCAACACAAATCTCATCACCATTGGCAGCCACAATCCTGCAATGAGAAAGTGAGGAAAAGAGTGAAAACACAAACCATGAGCCATTCCCTTCCTGTGCACTATTTCTCCACTCTCTTTTTGCAGCCCCATCCTGGGTCGAGGCTTGGAGCTGTCTCCAGCAGCCTGTGCCCTCCTTGGGCTGATGGTGAGTGTCTTCCCAGACCACGTGCATTAGCAGAAAGCACTAAAACCCATTTTTCCCCCTCTTTGCCCACCACCCAGAGCTGCTTTCCTACCACAGCCCCCCCTGGCTGGGGCTGAGCTGTCTGTGGGGCAGGATGAAATAGGGGAGCAAAAGATCTGTGATCCCAGATCTGGGTTGGGAAGCAAACCCTGGGATACTCACACAACTGCAGGCTTGGGGCAGTCTTTGGATGTCTTGTAGAAGCTTTGTGGGTGTCGGATGCGCTTCTGTGCGTATTTAAAGCAGCATTCTACAGGTGCAAAATGAGCTGTGGAGGGAAGGGGGGATTTTGTGAATTGCATCACCAGACAATGGTACCACCAGGGTTTCGAACACAGCACGGAGGCTGTGGAGCATCTCAGCAGCTCCCATAGCGTCCTATGACAGGGGTTTGTCACCCTTCACAGCAAGCACAGGACTGAGATGTGGACAGAGGTGGGGCAGGGGACACCCTGGGACCTGGCCCCTCACAGCCAGAATTGGTGCAGCCCCCAGAGCACACAGTAAGGTCAGGGTGCTCAGGGATGAGGTTTTAGGGCTTTCCAAAGCAGGGGCACACTTCCAGGGTGTTTTGGAAGGCTCCAAACAGCTGCATGTTCTCCCTCCCTCCAACCCCCAGCTCATCCAGCTGACCTGGGGAACAACTGCCAGAGCCTCCTCCAAGCTCCTGCAGCCTCTCCCCAGGTCTGCCTTTGCTGAGAGCACCCAGCACCTTCTCCATCCATCCCTGCATCCCGGGATGTGCTGCCCTGCCCAGCCCTGCCCTGCCCTGCCCAGCCCTGCCCTGCCCTGCTCTGCCCTGCCCAGGGGGTTACTCCTGCTGTCAGCAGCACCATTCCCATTCCTCGCTGGCATTTCCTGCCTGACCTCCCCAGTGGGATGTCCCCAGTGGGTGCTCAGAGCCCTGAGCTGCAGCAGTGGCCCCTGAGGTTCCTTACCTGTGGCGTGGTGCAGGGAGAAGGTGAGGAGCAGGGTGAGCAGCAGGACAGTCCTTGCAGGGAGCATGGTGGCTGTGTGGTGGCTCTGTGCTCTGTGCTCTGTGCTCTGTGCCCGGTGTCTGTGCCTGGGGCTCTCTCCACACGGTCATTTATCCTCTGCCTGACACCCACTCAGGCCACGTTTCCAAAAATTTCAGACGTGTACTAGGAAGACAAGGGTCAAGGGGGTTTCTGTCGTTTATTTTTGGGACACATCCAGCAGTGGGTAGAAAAGCTTGAGGAGCAGTTCTGCATTCTGTGGAAGAGCCGTGACGTGGCAAGGGAGCTTCCAGGAGACTTTGGCAGAACTGAAAGCAGATTAAAACCATCTTCCCATGCAGGCAGAACATCAAGTCCAGTGCTCATCTGTTTGTTTCTAACAGGAGAGACAACCCACAGTCCTTGATCAGGGACATGTCTCGAATGGGTTTAGTTGGTGTGCCCAGAGTCAAAGGCCAGGGACCTTTGCATCCAAAAATGCATCAGTCGCATCCAAACTGACCTCCCCAGGCACCTTGGCCACACAGAGACCACTGGGTTAGGCAGGAAAGCATGATGGGATAGGATGGGATGGGATGGGATGGGATGGGATGGGATGGGATGGGATGGGATGGGATGGGACGGGACGGGACGGGACGGGACGGGACGGGACGGGACGGGTTGGGACGGGATGGGACGGGATGGGACGGGATGGGACGGGATGGGACGGGATGGGATGGGATGGGATGGGATGGGATGGGATGGGATGGGACAGGATGGGATGGTCAGGCAGAAGAAGCCACACTGGATGAATCCAGAAGGGACCCCAGAACAGGGAGTGTCAGAGTGCTTTTGGTGGGTTCAGCAGACATCATAGAAGGGGAAGAAATGGGTCAGGGGCAGTGTGTGTCTGAGGAGAATCTGTGTCTGAGCACAAGTCTGACCCCATACGTTGTCTCTGCCTCCCACACCAGCACTGGGATGGAAATGAGAGTCAGGGGATGGAGGCTTGTGGCCATCAGTGCACAGACAGGGCATTCCTGCAGGGAGGTGGGACAGATCCTACCACAGCCCCAGGAGAGTCATCCCAGATGCCAGGGAGGAGGGGCAGGTGGCACAGATCCCAGTGGCAGCACCATGGAGCAGTGTTGGACATCAGCTCAGCTTCCATGCAGGGATCTGCTCCCTAGGAAGGCAGATGCAGCTCTGTGTGAGGAAGAGGTGAGGTCCTGGTGGGAACACACATAGGATGGTGCTGAGTGGGAGAACAGGAGGGGACCTGGCTGTGGCTTGGGCAATCCAAGGCTTCTCAGAGGGAAAGAAAGGTGGAAATGGGTTTCTTTGAAGATTATCTCATGTCTGCACGACTTCTCTGAAAGGAGAAATGAGAAGGAAACAGACCAAATGTGCTGAAAATGCTGGTTTAAAAGAAATGGTCTGCAGGATATGAGGTCTGGTGGCCTTGCACAGGGCAGGGTGGCCTCGCAGGGAGCTGGGCACAGCCCCACTGGGTTCTAGTGCCACTGTCCTCAGGCAGGGCTTTGCAGGGAGAAAATACCTGACACACAGCAGCCAGAGTCCTCTTCTGTGGACTTTGCATCACCCCCAGGTTCCCCTGCCCTCCCTGTCCACGTCCCCAGTGCACAGACCCTTGGGGCCAGCAGACACCAGGGTCACACCAGCTCCTAGGCACTGGTTAAAAAGCACACAACTGTAATTAAGGGAGAGCTGAGCTAATGACTTTTTCCAACCAGCATCTCCTGGCACAGAAAACTGTATGTGCCAACCCCTGAGCTCCCTTTTCAGGCTTGTCTGAGGCACAAAGTTGTTCCTCCTTTCCTGTAGCTACTGATTCCTCTCTCCAGAAGCATTAGTAGTTGCCTCCACTATCTGTTCTTCATAAAGAAAATCAGTGCATATTGGATGTTTGAAAGCCTGGAAAGACCCCACAATGCTCTGGTGGACTGGGTTTCCCTCTGTGTCCCTGCCCCAGCAGTGCACCTTTGGGTTTGGCTTTAGTCTTCTCCAGCCTCCTCTGCAGTGTGTTCCCAGCACCCTTCAGCCTCTTCCCCCGGTGTGGAGCTCCTGGTTAGGCAAATGCAAAGGCAAGTGGAGAGAAGAGGGGGTACAGACTCTGCAGAGGATTTTATGGGTGTCCAAATCACCTGCAACCGCACTGTAATTAATAATTAAATTATTATACATACAAAATTAATTAAATACAAATTTTCTGGCGGAGGAAAACCCCTTCTTTAGAAATTAAAATGGATAGGCATGGAGAAAAAAGAAAAAAAGCAATGTAGAGGTGGTAAATATTCTCTGACTCCTAAAATGCTTTGGGTTTTGAGTGGATAATCACAGAAGTTAATGCTTTAAGAGAGAACATGAACTGTTTGCCCATGATAAATGTCGGTGTCAGGCTGGACCTGACTGTGCTGCAGCCGAGCCACAGCTGTCAGGAGAGGGCACCAAGTCCAAGCAAACAGGGCCTGAAGCAGAAAGACAGCAGTTTAGGAGGCTTTTGCAGGCTGAAGGTTTCAAACCTACAGTGTGTCAGGGTCACCCCTCAGCTCCGGATGGGTTTTGCCTCTGCTGTGAAACCATCCCTGGAGCTGCTACAGCCAAAATCCCCTTCCCCAGGAGCTGTGAGTGCTGGCACTCTTGGGGTGGCTGCTGCTCAGGGAGTGGCTGAGCATCATCTGGGCTGGTGGCAAGTGATGGGGTTTTTTATCATTTGGTAGGATTCTTTTGGTAGGTTTCTTTTTTTGGTTGCTTCTCCTTCTTTTTCCCCTTTTTGAACTGTCACAGGGAAAGAGGAAGTAGGAGGACAGTCAGAGTTGCAGTATTTGTCTTCCCAGGTCACTGTTACACGTGAGGGAGCCCTGCTCTGCTCCCCATGGTTGAACACCTCCCACTGATGGGAAGGAATGAATCCTTTATTTTGCTCTGCTTGTGTGCCAGTTTCATTTTATCTATTAAACTGTCTTTAAGTCAGGACTTTCCTCACCCTTGCCCTTCCAGTTCTGCTTCTCCCTCCCCAATCCCTGGCAGGGATCACTGCTGAGCTCTCCATGGCCCCTGGCAGGGGCAAAATTTCCAGGGCTGTATGTGCAGGAATCCCTTGTCTGATTCAGCATCCCCTGTCTGTCCTCCCTGCCCAGGGACCTCTGCAGAGAAACCCTTCCTCTGCAGCCCAGCTCAGAGACACCACAGGCCTGGGCACACATGGTAGACAGGACAGCAAATGGGACAGGCTGAAACTTATAAGCCTGAAACTGATGGCAGTTCTGCACCTAAAAACCCTCAGAGGAGACTCCAACCCCTTTTGGGTCCCCTTGCAGTCACATCCATCCCCCTCCCTTCCTTCCCTAGTGAGATCCAGTGGGAAGAGCCACCATCCCAGCCCCAGCTGCTGGCAGCAGCAAGTTGTGGGGCTGGCAGAAGAAAGGACACCACTCTCCAATATCACATGAAGTAAAATGTATTTTATGGCTGTGATCAGCAGGCAGGTGCTGGCAAGGCCAGCAATATTCCAGCAGCTGGTGTCCAGCTGTGGATGCAGCTCAGGGCTCTGGGGAGTCCATGCCCTCTCCCAGCAGCTGGAACATCCATAACCCCTCTGGAGGGTGACTGTAAACCTTCCTTCCCACCAGGATGTTGGGTAGCCTGAACCAGGGCACCCACTCTACATCATGGGGCACGAAGTCTTTTCTTTTTTCGAAGCTCATTAACTGCTCTCTTCACCCACTTCTCCTCTGGGTTTGCACAGACCTTGTCTCCTTTCTTGGTCTCAAACCTGCCAAGGTTAAAGGTGAAGCTTTGTGAGGAATATGATTCCACTTATGCCCACACCATCCTCCCTCCCCTGCACTCTTTCTCCTTTCCCTTTGTCCCTGTGCACTGCCCCTGGGTTCTTGGTGTCCTGCAAGCAGCTCATCCTGCAGCCCAGCACCTCTGGAGCCCGTGCAGAGCCCTCAGGAGCTGTGCTGGCCTTGTAGCAGTGCCCAGACACTCACGTGCTCCCCTCTCCATGCTGGAAGATCACGGAGGTTATGCAGGCCTGTCCCTGTCCCGTTTCCAGATGGAACAGATGAACTGAACCCGTGGCAGCCCAAGAGACAGCACAGCAGTAGGGAAGTTACCAGGACTTACACAATTGCTGAGGAATGACATTCACTGGGAGTTGAGTAGGAGCCCACGAGGTTGTCCAGCCGGAGAGCGCGCTTTGCGTAATTGAAGCAGCACTCGGATGGAGCGTAAGGGGCTGGAGAAAACCAAGAGGGATGGTGAGTGCTGGCTCTGGGAGGCAGCCTGTCTTCTGGACCTTCCCCCATGATAAGGCTGATGAACACAACATCCCCCAAGCTCTGCAAATGCTGTCGTGAGGAGCCCTAGGTGCTCTCCTCCTTCCTCCCTGGGGCAGAAGGATGCTCCAGGTTATCACCCAGGCCTGCAGCAGCTCTGCCAAAGCCACCCAGCCCCAGCAGCAGTCTCCATCCTTCCCTGCACCCCAGGATGTGCTGCTCTGTCCTGGCCAGGGGTTGCTCCTCCTGCCAGCAGCACGATCCCTGCTCCACACTGGGGTTTTCCTCCTGACCACTCCAATGGGACAACCCCAAGTCCCAACCAGCAGCAGTGGCCTATGAGGTGCTTTACCTTCATAGGAGCATGGGGAGAGGGTGAGGAGCACCATGAGCAGCAGGACTGTCCTTGCAGTGAGCATGGTGGCTCTGGGAGGGCTCTTCCTTGCAGGATGTTGCTCTGCCTCTTTGGGGTCTCAACTCTGAGCTCAGTGCTGCAATTTATCCTCTTTGCTCCTCCTCAGTTATCCCCTTTCCAAAAAATTTTACCCAAATTCAAAGAAAAGCTACAGCTTCACTGCCCATGGGGACTTCCATGTCACGTGGGATCATCAGGATTACCAACAGATAATACCTGGAAAGACTAAATAACTTGTGTCAGCTTCTGTGTTCACCCACACAGGGGAAATCAGGAGGGAAGTGAAATCCTCCTCTCTGCAGATGTAAACTCAAGACCTCCTGGGCCTTCAGAGAGGGGATTTGTAGGCCCAGGAAAGGCAGAGTTTGGTGTTCCATGCAAAGCCACTCAGCCCAGAGCCAACACAAATCTGCTGGAGATGTCTGGATGGCTTGTGACTCCTGGAAAGCATTAAACAGAAGCACAGTGACTGCTGCTGCCACAGCACTCTGTGCTTTCTTGCTTGAAAACAGCAAGTTGGCAAATATTGGCAGCAATTGAATCACATTCCATGTTGGTACTATGGAGAGGAACACAAGCTTTCCACCAAAACTCCCTGTTTATAACTGGGCAGTGAGGGGGAAAAGAGAAGGGGATGTAGTTGAGCCCTTGTGGGCAGTGCTGGCTTAGCCCTGGCTTCAGGGCAGGGCAGGAGTCAGCATCAGGCTGAGGGGAATGGATGAAAAACTCTCTGTTCAAAGTTTTTGGGTGTCTTTCCATCATCTTCCTCCCTCCACAGCCTTGAGGCATCCCAGATCCTGCAAGGACTTGCTGAAAGGGGTCAGCCCCTCTGTGTTAACCTGGGGGCCATTCTCCCCCCTGTGCTGGGCTCCCCCTTCCTCAGACCTGTCCAAGGAACACCTCTGTAGGTCCTTGCCGATCATGCTCAGCTCAGACTTTTTTCACCTTTCCCTCTTTTTAACCAGACTCTAGGTGGATGCATGGAGCAGTGGGGTCCCATGCAGATCCCCTGGCACCATGGTCCCCCCTCACTCCCTGTGGACTACCCAAGGGGACACCTCAACCTCTTCTTCACATTGGAACCCCCCAGCCACTCTCTGGAGCAGGATATTGTACCTGGGACTGTCATCCCTGGATGTCTTTTAAAATACTTGGGAGAAAACCCACCCAATGCTGAGAGCTGCTCTGGTCATTCTCAGTTCTCCCCAAGCCCAGCTTTGTCAGACACATTTCCTGCTGATGGAGGCTCAAGATCCACTGTTCTGGACGGATCTCAAGAAGCTTCTGCAGAACTGTGTTCCTTCTCTGGCAGATGATCTGTCTTAGGATGCTCTGCTCCCTCTTTCTCAGGATTTGAAGCCATGTCTGTGGAAGCCAGATGACTCACAGCTCCCTGGAGACCTTTTGATGTTTCTTTTACACTTTGGAAAGGGAAAGGCTGATGTGCAGGCATTAATTGTTAAGTCCTGGAAAGCCCCTTTGCTGGCCCAAGTTTTCCTTTCATTGGAATGGACTTTGAAGAATGTGCTTGTTTACATAAAAAATGAACAGCATCCTTGTTACTCTGCAAGAGGAGGAGGAGGAGGGAAGCTGAGGGGACACATCAGATGCAGCCTTTGCCAGCAATGGTGCCAGTGAGGGGACAAAGGAGTTGGGCAGAACAGCCCCGTGCTGGGTTTGGGGTCTCAGTGGGTGACTGAGCATTCCCAGCTGTGCTGGAAAACACAACCACAGACATCATGCTCTTGGGAAGGCACTGCAAGAGCAGCTGGGCTACAAGGCAGGAGAAAGGGGGCTGAGCATCACTTGGGCCTGAAACTCATCCTCAAGGAGGTGGTGGGAGGGTTTGGAATAAATTTTCCCTGTTTTCTTCTGTTCTATTCAGTCACTTTGAATCTTTTCTATTTACAATATGAGACATCCTTGTCTGGCTTCTTTAAGCCCTCTTTACCCTTTCTGCATGTAGAGCTCTTCCACATTTCTTTGGGGTGCTCACTCCACAGCTCCATGTCAAAGCCCTGACTGGCTCAGGACACAGTCACAAACCAAAGGTGACTCTCTTCTTCCTTCCCCAAATCCCTGCGATTCCAGGTACAGCCGTGCCAAGTCCTACAGCCTGGAGAGACACTCTAAAATTAGAAAAATGAGAATCTCTTCCAAAATCTCCTTCCCACTGGGGACCACCAATTACTGAGAGCCGGTGATCCGAGATGCATCCCGTGAGGGAAGTTCTGCCTGGAGTCACAAGACAAGGAGGCTGCAGGAAGGTTGTGTCCAGGAGCCCTTCCCCAAGGTTCTGTCTGCACTAACTCACCGGGCAAGCTCATCCACAGGCACAGGGACAGAGCAGAAATTCACTGTGAGCATGCAGGAAACCCTCACAAGTACTGCCAAGAAGAGGCACGGGTCCATGCATCTGTGCCAGAAACTAGAAGTGGCCTTATCTTGCTAAGGAAGATAAAATAGTGGATCTGATGTCAGCTTCCTCAAACACACTAAAAATGAGACATTTTTCCATTTTTATCCAATGAGGTCAATCAACTATCTCAGGGTTAAGTGAAGAATGAACCTGGAGTGTGAGGGAGACTCTACACTGGAGAGGCTTCTGTGCCAAGTAGCAATCAGTGGAAATGATACTTGATGAGGGCTTCAGCATCAGAAAAAGGCTTCCTTTTTTCCTTGAGCCTTTTAGAGCTCAGAGAGTTTAAGCAAGCAGCAGAGAAATGCTTCAGCTCAGCTTTTAAAGCAAAGCTGAGATAACAGGAAAAAAAAGAACATGGAAGCAATTCCAGTCTAATTTTTAGTGATTTAATTCTGCACAGAGTTAGTCCTGATAATTTCAAGATGGCATTAGAACAAGTTAAGAATTTATCTGCTCCTTAGTGTTTGATTAGAATAAACCCCCAGCAATCAGAAAAATAAATGCAGTTAAAGAATGTGATGAGCAAGACATGTTAAGGTATCTAGATATTGTAATGAAAATGTTTGTGATGGGGTTATGTTCGGTCAGCAAGCTGACATCACATCCCTCCTTGGAGTGTGGCTCTCACTTATATCTATCTTTTTCTTTTTTAAGTTATTTGCTTTGTGGCAGAATTCAAGGGTGAATTCTGACTGCTCAAGAAATGAGCCTTCCTCCATCACCCATGACAGTCACCAAAGAGGTCCCAACAACCTCTGGTGTTACCCAGGGGGGGCTTCAGCATCTTCAGCCCTTGCAGTGGCATCAGCAGGGACACAATTCTGTTAAAAGTGGAGATTAGGCAAAGCCCAGCAGAACTGTGGCTGTTGCCCCTGAGAGCCAAAGCAGGTGGAGGGGTATCCTTTTGCTGAGCCAGCAGTGTGAAAATGGTGAGAAATCCCCAAGCATGAGAGTTCTTATGCATCACTTCACAAAAAAGCAACCGTGCTGAGACATGTCATAAATCCCAGCCCAAACCAGAGAGGATGGAGGTGACATCTTCTCTTCTTCACCTCAGGCAGCGCCCCAGGGAGAAGTCAGAGCTTGGAGGAGATAATGGCAGAGGTGTCTCACTGCCAGGCCCAGGCTGGGGACAAGGTCCAGGAGGGGGCAAGCCCAGAGCCAAGGGTGACCCCAGCACAGGCAGTGTCCTCACCAGTGAGTTGACAGCCCACAGGGTCTGAGCACAGGGGTCAGAGCCTCCACCACTGGTCCCAGGCACACCAAATCCAGAATAGATTTGGGAAGGTTGATGGAATCTTCTCAGCAGTAAAAGGAAATTGGGACAGACAGGGCTCCAACACCAGAGGGTCCATCCAGCCAGCAGACAGGATACCTACAGCACAGATCAAGGTCTGTCCAGGAAACTGGATCAGAGCCAGGACATCAGAGCAGCACTCACAACACAGCAGGGACAAGGCTCAAGCCTGAGCTTAGATGGGGTTCCTAAAGCTTGGGCAGAGGACAGGGAGGTGTTATGGGGGTAAGTCCACCCACAGATGAGGCTAGTCAGGATGATTATGGCTAATTAGTGCCTTCAAAGCCTGGCATTTGGTGGATCCTGGGGGGACATGAAGAGATGGAGGTGAGCCTGTGTGGAGCCCCAGTGACTTCTTCTCACAAGGTCAACCAAAACAGCTGCTAATGATGTGGTGGAGATGTTGAACTGGAAACGAAACAAGCGGGTTAGTAAGGGCTGAGAGAGGTCACTTCATGACCATGGGTCCCCCATCTCCTGAGGGCTGTGGGGAAGCATCAAGGCAGGACATGCATCTTTCACACTGGGTGCAGAATGCAACTCTCATCCCTCTGAGAAGAACAGATGTGGCATTAGTTATTCCCTGGACCAAACTCTACCCCTGAGGCAGCCCATGGAGCTCCAGGAGAAGCAGGGAAGGTGTGTGGAAGGACACCCTTGGCAGAAGGTCTTTCCCTGCATGGCCAGACCCCAACACCAGCAAAGCCAGGGAGCGTGTGCCACCCACTGTAACAGTCTGAGGAGGGGGCTTCCCCTGCTACATCTGACCCAGTTTGGCCAGGAAAGCATGGCTGTGAAAAACGGGATGAGAATGATGGATGGCCAGAGATATCCTTTAATCCATTGGAGTGACCATGTGCTCTCTAGGCAGCACCAGAAGCTGCATGGCCTGGAGCTGTTCCTCATGAGAGCACCCTGTCCAGAGGCTGCATCCAAAGACAGGGAGGGTGGCTAACTGTGCCAGATACAGGGTTTACCTGGGATGTATGTCCAGTTGGTGACTATAGGGCAGGGGCTTGACCTTATAAGTCTAAGGCTCCAGCACACTGCTTCCCAGGGTCCTAACTCCACTCCTTGGTGCAGAGAATTTGGGCTTAGCTTTTTTATTTATTCCAGCTAATTGGGCCACCACAACCCACAGCCCAGGGACTGAGCACCCAAAACCTCCAGAGGGGAAACCCCCACACAGCCCTGCTGGCGCCAGCTCTGCCTGCTGGAAATGATCGGAAATGATTCATCCTGTCAGGCCTGGCTTGTTTGCACTGCCTCCTCCTTCCTCGAATGCCCTCTCCACAACACAGAGGAGAAACGAAATTTTAAAAAAAAGAAGTGCTTTCATTTCCTTAGACTTTCATTACTCCCCAAATCACCCTTCTGGGCTGGTGACTCAGCTGCAGGACATTTTCATTGACTTCTGCATCCACCTAGAAGGGCACACACAGGGCTGAGAGATGGTTGGGATGAGAGCTCCTGAAATGTAGGGAAGATGCTTATCCCTGACCCTCTTGCTCCTGCCAGCTCCCCTGAGAACTGACTTTTTCGTTGAGTTACCCTTCCCACCTCTCCAGCACCAGAGAGTAGCACACAAGGGCAGCCCAAGCCCTGTCTGAGGTGGGTGGGAGAGGTCAGCCCTTGCCCTCTTGCCTCCTGACAGAACAGACTTGGAGCATGTTTGCTGTCTCTGAGCTGCTGCTTGGCCTTAGCT
Organism: Certhia americana; assembly: GCA_018697195.1. Classification (NCBI taxonomy): domain Eukaryota; kingdom Metazoa; phylum Chordata; class Aves; order Passeriformes; family Certhiidae; genus Certhia; species Certhia americana. Next base: position 14,326,470 of record CM031867.1, on the reverse strand, counting down.
TTGCTTAAACAATGCAAAACCCCAGCTGTTTGTTTTCTCTACTGCCTTACTAAGATGGGAAACACAAATCCCTGTGAGCAAATATATTTCCTGCAAACATCTGAAAGACCAAAACCCTTAAAGGAGATGGAGCAATAGCCTGGCCACATCCAGCTGTACCAGCTTTGCCATCTCCTGGTGATTCTGGGATGCTTTCCACAGTGTTCAATCACAGGTGTTCATCTCTGCAGGGACCAGCTCAAGGCTCAATCCCCCGAGGATGAAAGTTTTTAACATAAGGACTTTATTACTTTTATTTCTATAAAAATGTACAGCTCATATCTCATGCACATACTCAATATACAAATGAACTGGAGCTTGTAACAGTCACTGTGCTCTACAGCACGTGGTACTTTAACCCCAGAAATGGGTGACACCCACAGGCCCCATCCTCCCTCCCTCCCTCCCAGACTGCCCATTGCAAAGAGAGGAACAGCAGTGTCCCCCTGTCCTGGGTTTCACCTGTCCCCTGTGCAGGTGCCAGCACCAGGAGAGAGGAGCAGGGGAGGACAGGGCCAGCCTGGAGAAGCATCTCCTCCTGGTGAGTTCCAGTGGGATCACAGCAGCTGGGAGATGGTGGGAGCTGGTGGTGGAGCTGAAAGCAGTGTCCTTTCAAAGACTGGTGGGACTCCAAGTGATCTGACTGGTGCACACCCATCTCCCCAGCACTGCTCCACTCACTTCACCTGCAGCAGACAAGTGTCCACTCCAATTGCTGAAGGACCTGGCGAGAGATCCAGCTCCCATGGACATGCACAAGCCATCTAAGACCAGCAACAAAATAAACAAGGCACAGTGTTTTCCAGTGCTGCCAAGAAGGTCTTGAATCCAAGCAGCTCAGACAGGACATTACATACATTCGAAAAGCTATAAAACTTTTTTTACAAAAATAACATTTCTAGTGTTTCATATAAAAAATAATGCCACAGTACATCGCCTCACGAGTTCCAGCTGTGCACAAGTGGGTGTGTGGGGAGGTGGCACTAGCAGAGCCAGACTTACCCTCTAGGAAAATCAACCCCAAACAGCTGAGCTGCTGCACAGGGAAGGATTTCACTCCAAATTAATCATCAAATTAAACCATACTTGCAAAGGCTGAGATGAATCTCTCAAGCCAACAAAATGCAGAAGTAAGGGATGTGTGATGGCAGAAAGCAAACACAGTTGTAGTCTGTCCTCTCCCCCTGCAGGGCTGGGTGGAAGCCCTGAAGGTGCAATCTGACAAATCTAACAGGCCACATTCCTCGAGCTCTGCTTTACAGCTGGCCCATCATTTTTTATGGTCTTGTTGATTATGTTTTTCCTTTCATTTTCTGCATGCATATTTGAACTTAGGGACCTGACCCACTGAGGTTGGTTAGGATCTGACCCTTGATATATATCTATTTACAAAGCATCATATCATGAAGACCTTTGCACACTCCAGCAGAATTAATCCTGGAGTCAAAGTTTAATAAGGGCTTTCAGGACTTGACCACTGATAAAACATAAGACTTACATACAGCAATGTCAGGATGTGTAAAAATCAAAATCAATTTGGGGTTAAAAAAAGCCTGCTTCTGTTACAGTGCTTTCATAGTCTGGTGATCAGTGCTATCCAAAATGGAAAAAGTAAAATGTGGCTGAAATACAGGACCATGAAAAGGCATTTTTTTTTTTTTTTTTTTTTTTTTTTTTTTTTTGTGGATCAGCAAATGTGCTTATTTCTAGAGAGAAAATGGGATCAAAAGGATGTTATGCAGCTGTGGTAGAGTAACTCCTGCATGACTACATCCAGAATTGCCTTTAGCTCCACATTTCCTGGGTTTTGTTCTTGAAGAGAGCAGCAAAAATGTTCCAATGATAACACAGGAATAGCAAAACTATTGGGTGACTTCTTGTTTTTCTGAAGATTTATCAGCATTATCCTGCCCTGGTGTTGGATGCAGCTGGACACAAGGTGCATCAGCTGTCAGAAGGGGTTTATTGCATTGATTTGCCAAGAACCAGCTCTCAGAATTCATCTGCAAGAAGAAATGCCCACAGCTGCTAAAAGGAAGAGCCTGATTTCAAGGAGACAGACTGTGGCTTGCCAGCTTCTCTGAATGTAAGATCTGTAGCACTGACCTTCAGTCCCCTGATCAGATGCAGTGTTGTCAACTATTTCTGAAAAGCTGGGCTATCCCTCGTGTCTCCAGCAAGAGAAAATGATGAGAGCAAATACAATCAGCCCAAGGAGAGCCAGCACCCAGCTGGCCACCAGCTTCAGTCTTGGTCTGACAGAGCAGAGACCTGAAGTGCAAAGAAAGAAAGCAGCAGAAAGTTTAAGTGCAAATTGTGTGGGTTTGGTGGGTTAAGATTGCTCAAGGTGGCCAAACCAAAGTCCAGCAGTGTGGGCGGGTGAGTGGCTTCTTGCCTGGGCCATGATGAACCACAGAAAAATTCCCAACAGCAACTTGGAAAATCACATCACCTGGCAAAGAGTCACCAACAGCAATAGAACAGCCACAGCCTTTGTACATAACAGTGCCAGTAGAAAAGAAATGTCTCCCTTTCAAAACACTGTGATTGGTCAAAGATGAAGTAGATATATTGTTGGGCATTCTGCTCTACAAAAAAACAGTCTTCTCTGTGACTTTTATTCCCAGGCTTGCTTCCTACTGGTCACCAGTCCAGCTTTTCTGCAGCAACACACATACAGTTGAGGCCAGAAATGTCCATGCCATGAAGCATTCATATTACCTCCATTGGATAGACATTGTCCTGGTGTCCAGCCTGCTGGTAGAGCAAGCCCTGTACCATTTCTCTTGATGTTTCTTCTGGTTTGACTCCAAATTTCAGATACACCCATACAAGAGCAACACTGCCAGCCATCAGCCCACATACCACAGAAACTGGGATGACAAAGTGCATTTGAGACTTTGACAAGAAGCTGGGCAGAGGCAGATTGTTTGGCCTGACTGTGATCATCTGCACTCTGGCTTGGCCTGAGAATGCCTGGCGAGTCAAAACTACTGTGTCTGAAGGCTCCTGCTTCCCTACAGGCAATGAATGATCAACTGCTGTAGTACCAAACACATCTGCAGAGGGACCAACAACCATGTTGGTATGGACAGAAGCAGTTTTGTCTGTGGCAGTGGTGGAGCTTAGAGTAGAATCTGAAGTAGTCTGTGGTGCTGTCTCTGTGGCTGTTGTGGTCTTCATCCAGTCCCAGATGGAGAGATCTGATCTAGAGCTGCTGGAAGCAGTGTCTGGTGTGTTGGCTCTGGCACTTGTAGGGTCCAGGGATCCATTTGTACGAAGCACAGGTTGGTTTGATCCTTTAGTAACAGGCATCAGGTCTGAATTTGAGTTAGGAGAAGTTGTATCCTGAACAGTGGGGTGTGGGGTGGGCTGGCTGGAGCCCACACCTGCTGCAGCAGTTGCTGAAGACGCAGGAGAATTTGAGGGCTCTCTCTTTGCTTCTGGAGTGACCTCAGAGTGCACAGCCTCTTCCTGTATCACAGGGGTGGATCCTGCAGGGAGCTGGGTCCTGGCAGCAGGAGCATGTATTCTCTCACTAACTGTTGTTCCAGTCCCTTGGAAGAAACCAGTTGGAGCAGTGGCTTGAAATGGAGTCACTTCTGGAAGACCAACATGTCTCTCAACACTACCGGGCTCTTCTGCTGAGGGCGTAGCAGGTGGTGGCATCACTGTGGCCTTTTTCCTATCCAGTTTGTCTTTGATCTTCTGTACCCAGTCTTCCTCTGAATGTGCACAAATCTCCTTGAATTTCAGAGTAATAAATCTGAAAATAAAAAGGGATCACCCACTGAATAAAGAAAACACTGGTTCAGGTGATCAGAGCTATGGGGTAGGTGTACAGAGAGCAAACACCAAGTGTTGTCAGGATGATTCATTTCAGGAAAGGCAGGCAGGTGCCTCTGATATCTGACTGAATGAATAGCAGCTGAACATGACTCACAGGTGAAGGGTTTTTCCCTAGGAAGTTTTTCACTTTCAAAAGCATTGTCCTGCTTGGACACAGCATTTCCCTCATGCACTCAGGGCAGAAAGCTCCACAAGTACCAGCTGCCCCGGGGCACACCAGTGTGAAGGCAAAACCCTCTGATTTACTGGGTGATGTGAGACTTTCCAAGGTCAACCCAGCAGCTTCACTTTGGAGCCACCCCCTGGGCTGCAAAAAAATGGTGTCAATGGTGCATCAACTTCAGCATAAGCAGAAAACAACAATTATCCCAAAGAAAAGAAATGGAGCTTTTGTCATTTCCAGACAAGCTCACAAGTCTGAATTTGTCTTCAGACAAAATATCTGCTTTCAGAGAAACACACCAGCTCTCTCCCAGCATCATTCCTCTGCCCTGTCCTGCCAAGTACATCCCTCAGTCCCTTTCCCCATCCATTTAACCCTGATCCCACTTGGAAGTGGGGCAGCACTTACATGATGGCTTGTTTTTTGCAGCTGGGTTCGGTCAAGCGGTAGCTCCTGATCTGCTTCTCTGCTAACTGCCTTGTAAAACCTCTGCACTCTGTTGAACACTTCAAAGGTGCTTTGGGTTGCCCTGAAATAAAAATTTCACCTCATTAAGCATGGGCTTTTTATCAGAGCCTCTAAAAACCAGCACTGTTTCTTTTCCCCCTTCTCCAGGGAAGAGTCCAAAGCCTGCCACAAAAGTTTCCAATCCCTGCTGAACTGAGATGAAGACACATCCTGACAAAGACAAATTTGCTTGAAGCACCCGCACATGTAATAAGATACCCAGAAAACATGAAAAAAAAAAAGCACTGTGAAAACTGTGGGCTTTTGGGACAATGTTACAGCTTGTCCTGTAGGATGTACAAGCCCCTGAACCTGCAGGTCCTTTCCCTTTTGGGTACCAGCAGGAGTGGTCTCAGCACAATGCCCAGAAAATACATTTCTTCATCCCCCAAAGACCTCCTGCAACCCTCACCAGAAGGCTCCTGGTTCACGAGATGCAGACAAGTGGGCAGAGAGCTGCTCTTTCCTTATCAGTCTTATCTCTTCCTCCCGTGGGACTTCCCCTCCAGGTGAGCATCCTGCCTCTCTGCTTGCTGCTACACCGTCTCTGAACGCCACCTGGGCGCAGAGAAAGAATCTTTTGGTGATTGATGCTTCACTCCCACAGGTATCTCAGCAGCCCCCCTTCCCAAACACATCTTTTTGACCTCCACCAGAAAATACAGTATTCAGTTTTCAAGTGTAAAAACAAACCCCCTCTTGACCCGTTCCAGGGGCAAGGCCAGTCACACCACTGGGGACCATTCATTCCTGCATCTGCCTCCAGCCTCCTACAACAGGCACTTGTACAACACATCCTGCCAACTTGTTCCTGACATCCCTGGGGGCAAGATTTACAAAAACAAGCCCTGATTTATCTGGGGCCTCAGTGAAGAAAGGAACTGGTATCTGGTTTCAATCAGGCTCTTACAAAATGTTGCCTCTGATTCCCAAGTGAATGTGGCGAATTTTATGCAGTTCAGTTAGGAATGATCCAGGTACGAAAATGAACATCAATATAGGAGCACTCTGAATCATTTGAATCATTTACTGAGGAAAAAACCCTGGTTGTAAAGAAATCCCAAGCAAACGCTCCTGTGGCCCCTCTACAGAAGCCCATTTCCACCTCTAGGTCAAGTCAAGTTAAAGTAAAACTTTTTTCATGCAATAATGACTTCTGTGGCAGTTTGGGGTCAAGAATTCCCTGCTCAGGGGCAGCTGACTTGCAAATTAACTCTCATTAGCCAGAGGCTATTCTGCTGGTGTCCTCCACTTTCAAGAGCACAGTTCAACAAAACAGGCACAGTGACAAGAGGGCCACACTGGCCCTGTGAGTAGCCAGGGACGTGCATGGTGGGGAGCAGTCCCTGACTGCCCCCAAAGGTTCTGTTCCTTTGGCAACCCGGAACTGATTTTACAATTTTTGGCACCAGTGCAAATGGTTTCCATTTGGCTGAACTCCTGGTAGGTTTTTCCCAAAGTGGAGGAGCTTGGAAAGCACCTTCTAAGGGCAGAGGGGTGCCACAGGGAGCATGGAGCCCTCCTCCTGGGGCACACAACCTCACTTCTCTGAGCTGCATCTGAATCTTTGCCAAAGGGATCTGAGAGTTTCTCCACCCAAGACCACTGCTCTTGGGAGCCATTAGCACCTGCTTTTCAGCACAGTTCCTCAAAAGACCCAGGGAGCTCCACCAGCCTTTCAGCAGAGCCATCCCTATTTCCTCATTGTGGGGGAAATGGATGCTTGGCCATGGGTGAGCAGAGTCAGGCAGTGCCAAGGAGGCAGCGGGTTCCCAGGGCAGGGTATGATGCCTGGTGTCCCTGCTGTCCACTTTTCTGGGGCCAGCCCTGGAGAACCTGCCCAGAGGTGTGAGGAGGGAGCAGCTCCATCCCTAGCTGTCCTCACTCCTCCCGTCAGGTGGCAGCAGGACACCGAGCTCAGGGGGTCTTGGCTCCTCTCCCTTCCCGTCGTGGGAATAGATCACCCCTTGGTTCTGGGCAAAGTCCAGCCTTGCCTTGCGGTGCTGAGACCCTGTGTGACAGCCCAGCAGTGCCCTGCCGAAGGGCTGCCTTGGGCAGCGATCGCTGGCCTGTGCCATGGGCCGGGACCTCGAGCCCAGCCCGGGCAGAGTGAGCCCAGCACGGGCAGAGTGAGCCCAGCTCGGGCAGAGGGAGCCCAGCACGGGCAGAGGGAGCCCAGCCCGGGCAGAGTGAGTTCAGCACGGGCAGAGTGAGCCCAGCACGGGCAGAGTGAGTTCAGCACGGGCAGAGTGAGCCCAGCTCGGGCAGAGGGAGCCCAGCCCCGGGCAGAGGGAGCCCAGCACGGGCAGAGTGAGCCCAGCTAGGGCAGAGGGAGCCCAGCTCGGGCAGAGGGAGCTCAGCACGGGCAGAGGGAGCCCAGCTAGGGCAGAGGGAGCCCAGCTAGGGCAGAGGGAGCTCAGCACGGGCAGAGGGAGCCCA
>CM031867.1:14307097-14319373 GCA_018697195.1 Certhia americana | reverse complement strand
GAGGGAGCCCAGCACGGGCAGAGGGAGCCCAGCCCGGGCAGAGTGAGCCCAGCACGGGCAGAGGGAGCCCAGCCCGGGCAGAGGGAGCCCAGCACGGGCAGAGTGAGCCCAGCACGGGCAGAGTGAGCCCAGCACGGGCAGAGTGAGCCCACAGCAGGGCCCGGAGCTCTGACCTCTCTCAGCACCGTCCGCAGCTCGCAGGAATCTTTTCCCAGGGAACAGGAGAGCGTTTGCCGCTTGTGCACACACACAGACACTGCGGGTGACAGCCCCCTGTCCCACAGCGATGGCACCTTCAGCACAGGGTGTAGGCCACTCAGACACCCACCCTCGGCCAGGCTGCAGTCCTCCTGGCCACGTCCCCACAGGGACATGAAAAAAAAGGAGGACAAAAAGCACATTATGCTTGTTTCCTAATCCAGGTTATCAGGAAGCGTCTCCGACACTCTCGCCATCTGCCCTCAGGCGTGACAAAAGCCATCGCGGGGCTGCTCGGATGTCCCTGCTGCCGGGATTGCGGCCATCGCCTTCCCCCCCGCCGCTGGCTTCCCAAAGCCAGCCCGATCCTGCTAGGAGAGCTCCTGCATCCCACAGAGATCCCTACAGCCTGGTCCAGAGCCACCTGCCCCCTTCCCCAGCCCCATCACCGTCCCCTCCTGAGCCTGGCTGTTCCTGGGGAGGCTGGGAGGCAAGCGGAGCTGTGGCTCACCTTCAGCCAGGGCCAGCAGGGACAGGCCCCACAGCAGCGGCAGCAGGATCTGGAGACGGGCAGCCTTCATGTTCCCGTGGCTGGCAGAAGGAAAGGCAGGCAGGGAGGGATTACCGGCAGTATTTCCCTCTCCCGGCTGCTTACTGCATCCTCCGGAGCAACGCAGATGCTGCCGCTCATTCCAGGATTATGAAGACCCGAGACGGAGCTTTAGTTGTTATTCAGCTCCCTCACACGTGTCCAGGGTGACGACAGGAGGAGGAGGGAAGAGAGGGAGAGGGGAGGGAATAGCGACTGCTGCGGGGCGGGATGGCTCCTGGAAATCCCCAGGGATTTCTTTTCCTAACACAGAGCAGCCCCAGAATACTTGGCAAATTATTCAGGCAGGGACTTTCAGTGGTCGGCTGCTCCCTCCTCCTCTCCGAGCAATGTGTCTCTTGGCCAGTGCCAAGGCATCACTGTCCTTAGGCTTGTAAAGCTCTCACCCCCTTCAACTACAGCTCCCGCTGCTCAGTAAGCTCATTAATTACCCAAAATGCCAAAGCAGTTATTCCCTTCCTTTTTGGCAGCCATTTTATAACAGCAGTCATTAGGCCAAAAGAGACGGAATTTACTAATCAGGATTATGAGTTCATCAGCTACATTTTGATCTCAGGACAGGCTGCCTCTAAGGAGCATCACCAAAGAGAGGGGTGAGCAGGGAGCCAGTGACACTGCAGGCAGCTCCTGTGCCCTGGCCGTGCTGTCTGCAGTGTGCTCGCTGTGACAGCATGATTTTCCATATTCACAGGGGCTCAGACATCAGGGTCCTGCTGATGCTGAGAGCAGGAGTCCCCCGGCTCTGCAAGAGCCAGGCTGTCTCAGGGTTTTCTGGCATCAGCTCCAAGCCAGGTCAGAAGCGGATATAACAACACTGCAGTCACATCCTGCACCTTCATTTTCTCCTTCATGTCAGTCCCAGCAAATAAAACAATTTTCCCCCGCCAACTCCCTCAACTGAAAGACAAAGATAAGCTCAAGACTAAGTCTGTGACTGCCTCAGAAGTATTTTTGGCTGAAGTTTTCTTAGGGCTGGTGGAAATCTGGCATCTCTGTGCTGTGGGAAATTCCAGAGGTTCCAGTTGGGATTCTATTTTTTGAAAGAGAAAACCCCCAGGTCTCCATATAATGCATTTGGTGAAAATCCCAGCCTGCAACTTCCCAGCTTTTGTTTATATTGTATTAGAAGAAGAAAACCCATTTCAAGGAAATAAAATAAAAATTAAGGCTTGAAATAGTCTGTTTGATCCAGCAAGAACAGAACATGGTGAGTCTGTTGGGATGTTTTCTGGCCCTTACCCAAACGGTGTTTTCTCAGGCTCCACAGAAACTTTTGTCCCAGGAAATGGCATTGCCTGAAGCCATCAGGCACTTTGGCTGCTAGAAGTGATGGCACAGCCCACACATGCTCACATCTTCCCTGAAGAAACAGGTTCTGCTTCTTCTGCAAAGGGTTTGCTGCCAGAGAGAGGTAGAACTGAGGAAGGGCTCTGACGTTCAGGTAAGTGGGAGGGGGTGTGCTTTGTTTGCCAAAGGCATGAGTTGCCACAGGCGTTGTTGTTTTAAGGCATCAGCTGCTCTCTGGCAGATAATGCAGCTGCTGATCCTCTGCAGATTGGGCTGGAGGTGTTTCTCCTGGCAGAGGATGACTCTAGGTCACTTTTGAATATCTCCATTTGCTCCCTGTGAGTTCAGCAGCTGGATTTGGAGGTGACATCTGCACAAGGAAATTCCACAACAGGCGTGTGGAGGGCAGCTGCAGCCTCAGCGTGGCTTTGGGGGGACACTACGAGCCATCAAGTGCTGGCAGCAGCAAGGGCTTAAGCCACCACCAAGCCCTGTATTTCCCACCAAAAGCAGGACACAGAGGCACAGCAACTGTCTCCAACAGGAGCAGGCAGCTCCAATGAGTAGTGACAAACCTGGGCTGCAGCTGGCAGAAAAGTGGCACCATCATTCCCAACCCACCTCCTACAACAGCCTCCCATCTCACATCTGCTCCTCCACACCAGTGGGACACCCTTACTGCACTTCTTTGAGGTCTTGCAGCGTTGAAGAACCAAAAGTCAGAGTGTCTGATGTGTTCCAGGAGATATTCCTGATATAACTAGTGGTAAACCATAAGCATTGTGTCAGTCTGACAGTGAAGAATCTCAGGACTTCTCTGAGCTCACCTTCAAGAGATTTTCACTTCTTTAGTTAGGAATTGTCTGGGCACTTGTTTTCTCAATTTGATTTAGTTTCACTTTAGTTTCCAGGAATAGTAGGTTGTTTTTCAATGTAGATCTGGACCTGCAGATTAAATTGTGATATGGGTGAGTGCAAGCAGGCAGGTGACCTTCTATACGAGCAATCCTGGAATCACAGCATCCAAATGATGGAGCGTGTGACCCTGCAAGTCAGGGACATCCAAGTCTGCAGGGAAACAAAGAGCAGAAAACCTGAGTAACTGAGAATGAGGGCCAGCTTATCCCAGCCTGTTCCCATTTGTCCTTGGGAGATTTCTTGAGGTTACGCTTTGCACCCAAAGGCTCTCTGAAGGGTGTTACAGCACCAAAGAAAAGGTGTAGATAACAGGAAGAGGGCTGTTTCCCTCTCCCTATATGTAACTACAGTATGGTTGAGGAAGGCTTGGAAACATGGACAAGGGAAAAATATTCTCATTCACCTGTGCTCCTGCCATGGAGTGTGGGCAGAGGGACCAACAGGGGGTCCTGCAAGCTCTGGGCATTCCAGCACTGCCTCAGGTGTAACATCTGCACCCACACAAGGATGTCACACCAGACAGTTCAGTGTCCATGCTGGAGTCTGGGCTCTACCTCCAGCTGCTGTTCTGCTCTAAAGACGTTTTTGAATCAGGACAGATGTTCTGCTACCTAAACATCAGTTTTGATGCACACAAAAGGAGAGCAAGGTCTGCTGGGGACATTGGTGACAGGTACCAGGCACACTCAGAAGCCTGATCTGATGTCATCCCCTAACCTTTGGTTGCTCACTGGCAACCAAACTTGCTCACTTAGCCAGGAACTCAGTTTATTGCTCCAAACCACAGATACCACAGATCAAAGTACCAGATCCCATCTTACCCAGGAGAGATGTGAAAGCAGCTCCAGCATTTCCCACCCACCACAGCTTTGCCAGGGTTGTTCATTACCAGTTTGAGCTGTGCACAGGGTCAAGGTCCTCACAGGTGGAGGAAATAAATGCCTAATGCCTGAGGAATTGCTCTTGAAGGCAAAAAGCAGCTTGAACCTGCAATACTTTATATACAAAATTATATATAAAGAGAATGTGGGCTGTGTCCTAAACAAACAGGAAATGGCCCCAGAACACCTCCCATCTCCTTCAGGGAGTTTCCGTGCTGGAAATTTTTGCTATTTGGTTCTTTGTGAAAGAAGAACTGTTTGTTCTGCAGTACAATTGTACAGTACAGGTACTGACAGCATCCTTGTCTGCCCACAGCATTGTCCTCCATCCCAGAGGCTTGCTGGAAAGAGGCAGCAGGAACATTTGGCTTTTGGGACGACCCAGCCAGTGTTGGTGCTGCAAAGGAGACACACTGACACATGACTCCAGGTCTGGTCATATCATGGGATTCTCTTTCCCCTGACAAAAGCTCCCAGCTGCCTCGTGTCAGCTCATCCTCACACTAACCCACCTCTTCTCAGTGGCACTGGCAGCTCAGCCACTGCTCTGACACAAACCAACCCACCAAACCCCTTTCTCCTGGCCAAGGACACCAGTGCCAGACTCAGGAGAAGGTTCCTTGGAGCCAAATGTGGCCTTTTACTTTGGAGATGCCCTTTGGAGAAGCCTCTGTGCTTCATGTAGAGTTCTTGAGCCTCTCCTGTAATAAGGGAGAGAATTAAATGGTGGGGGACCAAGAGACTCTGCTTGGCACTGCATGACTTTGTATTTTCTCACATTGAAGAATAACTCAGGAAATGAGAAGCAGATGTCTGGACCTGTCTACAGCCAGTGTCTCCACAGGGGACAGAAATACTCCAATTTTGGAAGTACTGACCACTCTGGGGCTTGTGTTTTAAGGAAACTGCTTTACGTAGAAAATTATTTCAGAAGTAGTAGAGAACATCCCACTGGCTTTCACTTCTCTGAACACAATGGCTTCCTCCTTCTCTATAAATGAGAACCAATTTGGGGTCCAGCACACAGTGCAAAGTGCTGGTACTCAGTATTTCCCACAGCTACCAATCAGCATCCCAAGGCAGCAAGGCTGTGGAATGCAGCGCTTCCCCTGGCAGCATCACACCTGAGCTGCAAACTGTTGGCTGATCCCAGTGGGACGTTGCAGGGAAAGGTGCACACCTAGAGTGGGAATTGGTGCCTCTCCTTGGCAGCTGGAGCAGCACGGACTGAGGAAAACTCATCCTGTCCCTTGAAGGCTGCCAAGGGCTGCACTGTCTGCTGCAATGAACAAGGCTGTGTCTAAAGAAACACAGAGCTCTTCAGTGCACGATATGGTTATGCTCTTTCTAAACAGGGAAGAGTCATTTGCCTTCCACAGAGCAACACAGCCACTGGGAGCAAGGTCTTTCCTAGGAAAGGGGATGGGGAACTCTTGGGAAAGGTGCCTGGATAGCAGAGGTGAAACCTGGACAACTTTTCTGCCGAGGGGAAGAGTATGAAGGGACTCTACCAGAGCAGGCTTCCCAGAAAACATCAAGCCCTTGGCTCCTGCCCAAGTCCCAACAGAGCTGGGGAGAGACATCCTGATGTTGCAATCCTTCTGTATAGCTCCAGGCCCTCAAGGGGACAGTTCTACAAAGCTGGCACAATGGAAGAGAGACAGAGGATCTGTCCCCCCAGCTCTGGGGCCCCAGGAGGAATGTGGAACTGCTGGAGCATATCCAAACACCACCAAGATGCTCCAAGGGCTGGAGCACCTCTGCTATGGAGACAGGCTGAGGGAGCTGGGGTTGTTCAACCTGGAGAAGAGAAGGTTCCAGGGAGACTTTAGAGCTTTTCCAGTACTAACAGGACTACAAAAGAGTTGGAGAGGGACTTAGGACAAGGGCATGGAATGACAGGACAAGGCAAGATGGCTTCAAACTGATAGAAAACAGGGTTAGATTAGATATCTGGAATAAATTCTTCCCTATGAAGATGTCGAGGCCCTGGCACAGATTATCCAAAGAAGTTGTGGCTGGCCCATCCCTGGAATTGTTCAAGGCCAGGTTGGATGGGGCTCTGAGCAACCTGGTGCAGTGGAAGTTGTCCCTGCCCGTGGCAGGGCCTGTTGGACTAGATGGCATTTAAAGATCCCTTTGAACCCAAACTGTCCTGTGATTCCATGATCCATGGAAGGGTGAGAGTGCCACTGCCCTCCAGGGAGGAAAGGTGAGAGTGGCAGTACCAGTGGTCAGGAGGGGAAGACAGAAATCTTTATGTGACACAGGAAACCACAGCTGCTGTTGGAGCTGCTGCCAGGCTCTCCCTTGGCTGCGCTGTGCTTTGTCCCAGGGTGATAAAGGGAGCTCTCCCCTCCTTTGCTTCCTGGAAAAGGATTCTTCCAGAGTCCCTGTGGATTGGACAGAAGATAGGGAGCAGCAAAGTGCCATGGCTTTGCTATTTCACCTCTGCCAGAGCCTGAGGCCAGGCTAATGCCTGCTGCCTTGGCTGTGGCAGAGCATGTGCCTATCTGCAGCTGCCCTGCTTACTCCCCCTATTCCTCCCTCCCATGTCAGCAGGAGCAGCCAGTGCCTGTGCAAGGCATCCTCGTGTCCTGGAAGGTTCTTCCTGTCAGGAACAGCCAGTTCCTGGCTCCAGCCCTTTGTCTGGGGTGCTGTGAGTCCCCATCTGCTTCAGGGGGGATGCTCTGGCCCCATCCCATGGCATGCACAATCAGCACCTCTCCACATCCCCTCTTGCCACTTCTCCATCCAGCGTGTCTGCACACGCTGGCAGTCTTGAAGAAAGGCGCTTACGGGAAGCAGCTCTGTTCTCAGAAAGGCTTATCTCTTCCCATCTCCTTTGGGCAGGAGATATCTGTGAGCTTTCCAACAAAGGCTGTGGTAACTGTTTGACATGAAGTTATCATGGAGACTCAGAAGTGACCTTATCACGCTCTACAACTTCCTGAAAAGAGGTTGTAATCAGGTGTGGCTGGTCTCTTTCTCCAGGCAGCAACTGACAGAACAAGAGGACTCAGTCCTAAGCTGTGCCAAGGGAAATACAGGTTGGATGTTAGGAATAAGTTTTTACCAAAAGAACAGTCAAGTACTGGAATTGTTTGCCTGGGGAGGTGGTGGAGTCACCATCCCTGGAATTGTTTAAGACTGGATGTCACACTCAGTGCCATGGTCTAGCTGAGATGTTAGGGCATGGGTTGGACTCAATGATCTTGAAGGTCTCTTCCAACCCAATGATTCTGTGTGTGATTAAGCCATGAGAGTGGGGGAAGGAGAGATCCCCCAACCTCTCTCCAGTGAAGCCATGGGGCTGATCCCCAACAGTGTCTCCATGAGGGCTGGTGGCACCTGTGGGCCAGCCCCAAAAGCAAGGGGGGCTGCCACGTGCAGTGCTATGACCTGATAGATGTGACTGTGTATTGGCAGCCCCAGGCTGATCTGAGCCCTTCCATCCCAGCACATTTCCTATAGAGTGGGATATCACAGCCTTCCAGAGTGGAGCTGTCACCCCACTCATTCTGGTGGCTCTCCCTGCCGAGCCTGCATGCACCAAGCTCCTGCTGGTGCCCAGGGTTACACACAGGCAGCAGCAAGCAGCCCTAGGAGCCTGCACGGCTTCCAAGAGCCAACAAGGCTTTCCATGGCCCAGCACAATAAAAGCACACACAGGCTGGGCAGAAGAACAAGCCCAGGCAAGCATTTCCCTGCCCAGGTGCTTAACTCTTTTCAAGACTTGCTGGCTCAGCTGAGAGACCAGGGAGTCACCAGACCCCTTCCCTCTCCCACCCCAGTTTTTCTGCACTCCACTTTGTAAGAACAGAGTGTATCTTCCCCCTCCACCTCTGCCCAGAGCCTCCACACTCCTGTGGGTTTCAGCTGTAACCCCACTGGGGAGCTGCTCCCTCAACAGTGCATTTAGATGAATAGAGTCAGCCTGTTTCCAGGGCAGCATGCTTTTGCCTCAGCCAAGTGTTCTTTCTGGAACCATGACAGCATCATGCCTGTCTCACTGCCTGATGCATGAGATTCTTGGGCTCCTGACCTGCTGTCGTGACTGTGGGTGTGTTTTTAGGGTCAACGCAGCTGTCTTGTCACCTAAAAGAACAACCAATGCCAGACATTAGCATTTTGTTGTTGTCTGGGGATAGTTACAAAAGAGGATGCTGTGGATAAGAGTAAAAATGATTCCTGCCCCAGGTTATGATTCCTCATATCAAACCAAGGAGGCAGCAGGGAAGAACTGAAGAAAGAAGAGATGAGGTATGTCTGGGATTCAGAGTGTTATTTGGGGAACAGTTTTCCCCCCTAGGACAGCGCAGATGTCAAATCAGGGCTATGAGCAAAAGCAGCCCAGTTCGTAACTGTGTGCCAAAACAAAATGAACTGTCTGCACAAAGAGCAGACGTTTCTGTGTCCCTTCCCACTGACCTGAACCCCATCCCAGAGTCCTCCTGCATGCGGGCATCCTTGCTGTCCAACCCCTGCCCATGACTCCAGAGAACTGCAGGCTCACCCAGTGGGGTGAAATTTAGGGACCAAGCCAACTGCAAGGAGCAGGACCCCCTGAGGCTGCTCCGAGCGGTGACAGAAGGGATGGAGTAGCACTCGCAAGTGCTGGAGCAAAGGCTGTCTCTGGCAGAGGTGCATGGCAGTGGTGCAGCGGCCCCCGGAGCCCCCGGCCAACACTGGCCAGCATCCGCCGGGAGGAAAAACCTCCACCAGCAAAGGATGCGCGGCTTCCCCTGGGCGCTCACCGGATGGCTGATAAGGAACAAACCTACCCATGCCTGGCCCTCGGTCAGGGCCCTGCACTGGCCCCCAGCCCTGTGAGGAAGGGACACACGTCCTTTGTCCTTTTCTGCTCTGTCCTTTCTGCTCCCGCGGGCCCCAAGGAGCTCACACCGTGATCTGCCTCCGGGGAACGCTCCTGCGGAGTTTCCCGAAATCCAAGAGCTTCTGCCTCTCTCTGCAGCAGACAATGCCATCGTGCGGCAGTTACTGCTTCCTCGGCTGACACATCCAGGCTAGAAACTGCTGCTTCAGTCCTGGAGTTATAAGCAGACCTCTCCGCCCTGCTGAAGTGCTTCCATAGCATGAGGAGACCCCTTAGCAGGATGCTGCTAACTGGGAGCTGGTATGGGTGATCCTGTCGGTGGGAGCTGTCCTGGTGCAGTAGGGAACACCATGGGACAGTCCAGTGTCTTGCCTGGCTGTGCCACCAGAGCCAAGTTAAATCAATGTACAGCTGAAGCCATGAGTGTGTGCTTCTTTCCATCCCTTTTGTGTGGCTGTAATTCCTTCTGTCAGGTTGGACACTCACCTGTGCTGCTCTCACCAACCTGCCCTTGGGCACCTGGCATGTGGAGGGCAGCTCAACTCTGCCTGGAACTTACAGAGACATGACTGGTCACAGCTAGAACTGGCCAAAGGATTTGTTGCATTGTGGCTGAAACTGGTAAGCTCTTGAGAAGTTTTCTTATGCTAAGCCAATGAATATTTTTACATGTGATCATGTGGAATTTCACTCACTCCTGGCTCTGAAGGACTCAATGAATGAAGTGAAGAACCGATTGAGTGATAAGAACCTCGAGGATTGGCATCGACACACCTCATTTACCAATAAAGCAGGGAAAATAATCTCTCATGTGAAAAAATCTGTGAATGCTGAGCTCTGTACCCAGGCATGGTGCAAATTTCATGAGATCCTGTGCAGTTTTCCTCTTCTCCCAGAAGAAGCTCTTCAAGATGGAGAACTGAATTCTGTCCACCTCTGTGAAGCACCTGGAGCTTTTATAGCCAGCCTTAATCATTTCTTGAAGTCCCACCATGTCCCTTGCCACTGGAATTGGGTAGCTAATACTCTAAACCCTTATCAGGAAGCCAATGACACCCTTATGATGATCATGGATGACCGTCTGATAGCAAATACATTACCTCAGTGGTACTTTGGCCCAGATAACACCAGAGATTTTGGCAGACACAGAGAGAAGACTCTTGGTCAGGTGTGAGACATGACACTGATTATGTGGATCATTATGGCTAAACTTATTGCTAATACAGTATCTAAATATTGCCAATGCAGTATAAAATAAAAGCAGGTCTAAAGAGCTATAGCATAAGCAGGTTTGGCTAGAAACATACAGGTTTACAGTCTTGGGCATTGCAGAACTCACAGTGACAAAGCAACAAAGCACCAATGCTGAGCTTCCTCAGGATTTTATTTCCAGACATGACTGGATCTTAGCTGGATCTGCAGTCAGGCACCAGGAAGCCTGCTGGGGCATACAAGGAGCTCAAGTGATGCAAGGGCACGAGTTTTTCAGCACTTGCTCCTTGGCAGGTGCAAGGGAAGCCTGCAGGGATGGGAGAAGAGGGAAGAAATGCATCAAAGAAGGTTTGATGGGGATGGCTCAGGGGACAGACAGGCTGAGAAGACAGGTTCTCATCTAGAAGAAAACATCATATCACATCACCTTCTAACTTCCATGTGCCCAAAAACTTGCACCTCCAATCCTGGGGTGCAGTGTGGTCTACTGAGGGCTTGTCAGGCTGCAGCCCCAGCCCAGCCTGATGTGGGCACAGCTCTGCTGCTAACAAGGCTGGCCCTCTGCCAGCAAGATCCATGCTGAGCAAATAAAAGCTCATTTGCCAGCTAATTTGTAAATAAATCTCATTTGAATATATTACTTGCCTTTTTTTTTTTTTATAAGATTGCTTAACATTTTACTTGGCATAGACAGCAGGATGACAATAGAGGGGTTTCTGGGGAGTCAGGGCTGTGCCACTTCTCCTTTAGGAATGGAATGGATGCAGGAGGAGGGGCTGGACCTGGAGGAGGTGGTAGAGACACGGCAGTGCTGCCGCGGCAGAAAAGGACATGGTAAAGAGAGCGTGTGTGCCACCTTGGGAGCGTGCCTGGTACGGGCACATCGTGAGTATTCCAGAAGACTGGAAATAGAGAAACAGCTAGAGACAGATGTCTTAAAAAAAACTAACAAAGAAGGACAGCAAATATGCTCATTGGAATGAAGGGTTGAAATAAAGCTGTCCCAAAAAATCACGAACAAATAAACTCCCTCACCCAAAAAAACCCCAACAAACCAAAAAGACCAAAACCAAACAAAACCACAAAACAAAACAAAACAATAGCATTATCCACTTCTAGATGGTGATGGCAGATGTGGCTCCAGAGGACTGTATGAGCATATTTGGGGAGATTGGATGAACACATTTCTGAAGAATTAGGGGAGTTAGAGGAAAGAAGTGTGTGGCTCCTTATTTAAAAAGGTCTGTAGGTCCATGTGGCCAATGTTCCCTCTGCCACTGTACACCCAACCCCACGGATGGGACTAGAAGTTGGTGCACTACAACCTAAACTTTTGTGCAGCCCAGGGGAAACAAAACCTGAGTGTTTGTGGAGAGTCCTTGTGATGGGAGAGATCAGATCATGGGCAGTGACAAAGAACCGAGTGGGTTTGGGGGACATGGAATGGTTTTGAACAATGATGGACCAGCAGATGTGTTACCACGGAGTGGTTTAGGTGAGTTAAAGAACCAGCACAGGTGCCAGGGCAGTGGTCACAGCCCCAAGGCTGTCAGAGATCAGAAATGTTTGGACAGTGCTCTCAGGCACATAGTGTGGTTGTTGGGGCTGTCCTGTGCCAGGAGCTCGACTCAATGATCCTCGAGGGTCCCTTCCAATGCAGGATAAATGTGGGTCCTGCTCTGTCCCAGAGGGGACAACCCTGTCCCGGAGGGGGACATCCCTGTCCCTAAGGGGTACAACTCTGTCCCAAAGGGGTACATCCCTGTCCCTAAGGAGTACAACCCTGTCCCAAAGAGTTACAACTCTGTCCCAAAGGGGTACAACCCTGTCCCAAAGGGGTACAACCCTGTCCCTAAGGAGTACAACCCTGTCCCTAAGGGGTACATCCCTGTCCCTAAGGGGTACATCCCCGTCCCTAAGGGTACATCCCTGTCCCAAAGGGGTACATCCCCGTCCCAAAGGGGTACATCCCCATCCCTAAGGGTACATCCCTGTCCCTAAGGGGTACATCCCTGTCCCTAAGGGTACATCCCTGTCCCAAAGGGGTACATCCCTGTCCCTAAGGGGTACATCCCCGTCCCTAAGGGTACATCCCTGTCCCTAAGGGGTACATCCCTGTCCCTAAGGGTACATCCCTGTCCCAAAGGGGTACATCCCTGTCCCTAAGGGGTACATCCCCGTCCCTAAGGGTACATCCCTGTCCCTAAGGGGTACATCCCTGTCCCTCAGGGGTACATCCCCGTCCCTAAGGGTACATCCCTGTCCCTAAGGGGTACCGTCCCTGTCCTAAGGACTCCCCGTACCCCTAAGGGTTGACATCCCTGTCCCTCAGG
>CM031867.1:14244637-14307056 GCA_018697195.1 Certhia americana | reverse complement strand
GTCCCTAAGGGGTACATCCCTGTCCCTCAGGGTACATCCCTGTCCCTAAGGGGTACATCCCTGTCCCTAAGGGTACATCCCTGTCCCTCAGGGTACATCCCTGTCCCTAAGGGGTACATCCCTGTCCCTAAGGGGTACATCCCTGTCCCTCAGGGTACATCCCTGTCCCTCAGGGGTACATCCCTGTCCCTCAGTGGGTACCTCCCTGTTCCCCGGGTATCCCATGTCCCTCAGGGTACATTCCCCGTCCCTCAGGGTAAATCACCAGTACACAAAGGGTAATCACTGTCCCAAAGGGTACATCCCCCCGTTCCCTCAGGGTACATCCCCGGCCATCAGGGACATCCAGTCTCAGTGTACATCCCCATCCCCGTTCCATCCCCCAGCCCCCGCCCCGCCCCGCTCGCTCCCCCACGATTCCCACAATTGCTCCGGGGCGCCGCCGCGGGCCAGCGGCCGCGCGGCCCCTTCCTCATTCAAAGAGCCCACCGAGGGGTGCGTCCGCGATGCTTGTAGGGAGTTGTATTTTTACTCTCACCTCCCAGTGCGCGCCGGCGGTCGGTGAAAACTCGCTGTCCCGGCATGCGCGGGGCCGGGTGCGGGCGCGGGGCGGGGGCGGGAGCGCGGGCGAGGGATGGGATGAGGGGCTCGCGCCGCGCACGGAAGGATGCTGCCGAAGCATAGTGGGAGCGCGGCGGATTCGAGGGGGAGCGACGCGAGTGGCGCGGCCCGGCACCGGACACAGCCCGCGGGCGGCACCCGGGAACCGCCACACCCCGCGTGGCCCCGCGGCCAAGCCCAGCCCATCCACCGCCGCGGGGCGGCTACCGGCTGCCGCGGGCCAGGCTGGGCGGGAGGCCGACGCCAGAGCAGCCTGACCTTCCCCGTCTTCTGAGGGCGCTGGGAGTGAGCGGGTGCCGGGAGCGGCGGCGGGAGCGCAGCCGTGGCCGGATGTGGCCGGGACCGGCGGGCCACCGCGTGTGGGGCGGATGGGTGAGGGGATGGAATTCGCCCGACCCAGCTCCGCCGGGGCGGCGAGGGCCCCGGAAGGGGCGAGCTCGGCAGCAGTTCTCGGGGGGCAGTCGCTGCGGCGGGCGCCCGGGGGGGATACGGGCAGGTGCGGGCTGTGCCGCGCCTCCCGGCACTCCCGGACAGTTGCTGTCCCCGCAAGCCGCCCCGGCGGGTCCGCCAGCAACCCTCTAGAGGCACCGAGGGCTTCCTCCTCGGCCTGGTCGGTGCTTTCTGTCTCGCTGCGCTCGGGATCGAAGGGAGGAGGTAAAAAGGGTGAACGGGAGCTGCGAGGAGAGGTTGTGCAGGGCAGAGGAGGTTGTACTCCGGTTTAATGTTCCTTGCTGTTTTCTGTCTTGAAGATAGGTGTGAGCGGACTGGAGTTACATGAACATGGTTGAATCACTTTGTCCATGAACGTTGATAAAGGTTCTTGCTTCCTTGGAGTGAAAACTAGCGAATGGCAGGTGCTCATGATATGCTGCAGACATGGAGTTTTTTTACTCTGAGGTGCCATTTCCATGTTATGATCGCAAGAGAGAGTTTGTTTCTTCCCTTCTTGCCTGTTGTAGTTTTCTCAGCTCTTGAAACATCAAAACCATGCAAAAGGTGTGCATAGCAAAGGAGCGTGTGTTACTTCAGTAATTTGAGATAGCTTTTGAGGACATTTAGAGCCACTAAAAGTGTTTCTGCTATTTCAGATTGGACTTTCTGTCTGAGGCAGGCTGAAATACTAATTAGTCTCATTTTGAGTCCATAATTTACAGTGTAAATATATCTTAGACATACTATATACAGTGAACTGGGAAAAAAAACCAAAAGCCCAGGTAAAATGCCTTGAGTAGCAATTGGGTGGCAGAAAATGTTGCGAAACGGAATTTTGATTCCTTAATCAGCTGCATCTCAAGTTAATAATGTTTGGGCCTTATGAGAAGTGTGTTTCAAGCAGAGTGAGTTCTGTATTGTGGTTACTGACTTCAAGTTTTCTTTTCAGCAGCAACCAAAAAAAAAAAGCATTCACAGACCTTCCACCTGAAGTAGACAAAAACACTGTCTATATGGAAATGCCTGATCGCATTTAAAAATGACGGTGATTATTTTAGATCCACTTTTGGACTATTAGTATTCTCCCACTGTGACCCTAATTTTTATTTTCTAAAAGGTTGCAGTTATTCGTGAGAGATTTGAATATATTTGTCTCAACAGCTCGTGTCTTGTTCAGTCTTAGAAAATCAAAATGATAAACACACTTTCTGCAG
Organism: Certhia americana; assembly: GCA_018697195.1. Classification (NCBI taxonomy): domain Eukaryota; kingdom Metazoa; phylum Chordata; class Aves; order Passeriformes; family Certhiidae; genus Certhia; species Certhia americana. Next base: position 14,304,789 of record CM031867.1, on the reverse strand, counting down.
TTTCTCTGATGGATTGCTTTTGTCCATGTTAATAAGAGGATCATTAGTTAGGCAAAGTGTGGCGTGTGGTAGGTTAGGTTGCAAGATATAATGATAAGTCGGTAACATTGCAAAGTATAAGTCTTTTAGGTGTTTTTGAACTTGCAGATATTGTGGCAGTTATGGCCCTTACATGTGGGTGTGACTGTGTCATTAGGTAAAGAGAAAACAAGGGGGTGGTGGAGTTCTCCTCTCATTTTTACCCCAGTGCCCCTCCGTTTTTTTTTTTTTTACACCGGAGCAGTCCGCATTCATTTTGGGGAAAGGAAAAGTGCTTTCAGCATTGCAAAATGAATTTGGTTTTTGGGGGCTCTTGCATGAAGAATACTCTGGGGAGAAAACGCAGTCGTGTAGCATTGTGGCTTTGCTTCAAAACAAAATGTTATGTCCTTCTCATGCAGTTGTGTTTATATGTGTGGTACCTTTGAAATCATCCTGGCTGACTCTGTGTGGCTTTGGGATGAGCATCAAAGCTAGTGGCACATGAAAGCTTTCCCAGAGTCTTCCTCATGTGCTACACTTGCTGATATTTCTAAACAAATGTGTACTTCAGGGTGGCTAATTCCTCATAACTGTTTTAACGAAGTTGGCGAAGTAGAGGAATAAAAAGACCTGAGAAGGGAAAGTAAATGTATTTCCCAGGAGGGAAAAAGTATGGACCTTGTTATTCTTCACCTTTGTCCCTTTCCAATCCTTTCACTGTTCACGTATCTAGGACTTAATTATTTTCTAGGTCAAAAGCATATTTAGGATAATGTGATTTTCTGTTCAGAGCAGTCCGGGCAGTTATTTGGTGGAAGGTCTCTGAATTCCAATTCTCATTGGCTTGAGCTGTAGTTCCAGAGGATTTCTCCTATATGGATCACTCCAGATGCTGTGGAGATACTTGTGAAAATACATCAGAGAACGCTTCTTCCTTCAGTCTCTGAAGATAAATTTTGTTTCTCAACTGGAAATTTATAGGTTTTCAAGTGGAGGAAAGATTGAAAGGATGAAGATTGATTGAATGAATAATCTGGCCTTCAGCAGACAGAGATGCAGTGTTGTTGAAGATAAATGCTGTTGAGGCATGATGCCCCTCGAGTGAGTTCCAGGATTTTTGCATCCCTGTTGTTTACTGGCTTTGCTGGCCTGGCGATTGTTTAGTCTGGAAAGGCTTGAGCAGGGCTTAATGCAGCCTCCAATCTCTGTCAGAACCTATAGGAGAATGGAGCCAGCTTTTATCAGGAAACTCAGGCAGGGCAGGACACAAGGGCATAATGGTAACAGATGGGATTCGGGGTAGGACAAGGGACAGCTCTGGCCCTCTGTAGAGGGCAGGGCAGGCAGTGGAAAAGGTGTGCCTCCTGGGTCTTTTGCAAACTGCTTATTCTGCGGATCTAATTTGCCTATAGTTTCTCTGTTGGCGAGGTACCCTTAGCTTAAAGGAGGGGATCTGTTAGCAAGTGGTTATTGGTTTGGAGTTAGTTGATAGATGACCTAGTTTAAAGGAGATTAACTGGTCCTGCGATGCTGGTTCCATTGTGTTATGAAAGTGACGCTGGAGACATCCTGTCTTTGCAAGCTTCTTTGTCCAAAGGGTACATCCCTGTCACAAGGGGTAACTCCCCGTCCATAAGGGTACATCCCTTCGCCTAAGGGGTACATCCCGTCCCTAAGGGGTACATCCAGGTCACTAAGGGTACATACCCGTCCAAAGGGTACATCCCTGTCCAAGGGGTAATCCCAGTCCATCAGGGTACATCCCGTCCCTAAGGGGGTACACCCCGTACATCACGGGGTACATCACCCGTCCATAAGGGTACATCCCTGTCAGAAGGGGTACATCCCCGTCCCTAGGGTAAGCCCCCGTCCCTAAGGGTAAATTCCAGTTCCCAAAGTGGTACATCCCCGTCCCTCAGGGGAATCCCGGTCCCTCAGGGGTAACATCCGTCCATAAGGGTACCTCCCTGTCCCTAAGGGGCCACCCGTCCCTAAGGGGATACCTTCCTTAATGGATACTCCCTGCCTAGGGTACAGCCCAGTCCCTAAGGTTACAGCCCTCGTCCCTCAGGGTACATCCCGTCCCTACGGGGTACATCCCGTCCCTCAGGGGGTACATCCCCGTCCTCAGGGGTACATCCATGTCCACTAAGGGGTACATCCCCTCCATAAGGGACATCCTGTCCCTCAGGGTTACATCCCTGTCCCTCAGGGTACATCCCAGTCCCCGTTCCTCCCCAGGCGCCCCGCCCCGCCCCGCCCCGCCTCCCCCACGATCCCACAATGGCTCCGGGGCGCCGGCGGGCAGCGGCGCGCGGGCCCCTTCCCTCATTCAAAGGAGCCCCGCGGGCGTGTGTGTCGCGAGCTTGGTCGGGAGTTGTAGTTTTACTTCACTCCCAGTGCGCGGGCCGCGGTCGGCGAGTGATCGCGAACGGCATTTGTGCCGCGGGGCCGGGCGGAGCGGGGCGGGGGCGGGAGCGCGGGCGAGGGAGGCCTGAGGGGGCTCGCGCCCGCGCACGTGGATGCTGCCGCCGCCATAGTGGGTAGCACCGGGTGAGGGCGGGGGGGGGCGCGACCGCGAGTGGCGGCCGGCACCGGAAGCGGCACCGCCCGCGGCCGGCACACGGCACCGCCACACACAGCGCTGGCCCACCGCGGGCCAGGCCTCCATCCCCATCCCGCAGCGGGGCGCCGACGGCTGCCGTCGCCAGGCTGGGCGGGAAGCGCCGCCCAGAGCCCCCGACCTTCCCGCTTTGAGGCGCCGGGAGCGCGGTGCAGGAGCGGCGGCGGGAGCCGAAGCCATGGCCGGCTGTGGCCGGGGAGACCGGCGGGGCCAGAGTGTGGGAGGATGGGCTGAGGGGGGAAGGGACGGCCCGACCCAGCTCCGGCAGCGGGCGGAGAGGGACCGGCAGGGGCGAGCTCGGACCGCAGGCTCGGGGGCAGATCGCTGCGGCGGGGAAGGGGCACGATAAAGGGCAGGTGCGGGTGTGCCCCGCCTCCACGTCACTCCCCGGCCCGTGCTGTCCCACGCAAGCCGCCCCGCGCGGGTCCGCGCCACTCATCAGAGAACCGAGGCTTCTCCTCGGCCTGGTGTGTCTTCTGTTCTCGCTTCGTCGGGATCGCAGGGAGGAGAGTAAAAAGGGTGAACCGGGAGCTGCGAGGAGATGGTTTGTGCAGGGGCAGAGGAGGTGTACTCGGTTTTAATGTTCTTGCTGTTTTCTGTCTTGACAGAAGGTTGTGAGAGGACTGGAGTTACCTGACATGGTTGAATCACTTTGTCACATTGAACGTGAAAGGTTCTTGCTTCCTTGGAGTGAAACTAGCGAAGTGCATGTGCTCAGTGATCTGCTGCAGCCATGGAGTTTTTTACTTTGAGTTGCCATTTTCCAGTATGATCTGCAAGAGAGATTTTTTTCTTCCCTTCTCTGCCTGTTGTAGTTTTTCAGCTCTGAAAACAATCAAAACCTGCAAAGGTGTGCAATAGCAAGGAGCGTGTGTTACATTCAGTTAATTTGAGATAGCTTTCTGAAGACGTTTAGAGCCCTAAAAGTGTTCTTGCTATTCAGATTGGACTTCCTGTCTGAGGCAGGCTGAAATAATAATTCAGCTCATTTGAAGTCCATAATTTCCAGTGTAAATATGTCTTAGACATACTCTATTACAGTTGAACTGGGAAAAAAAAAGCCCAGGTAAATGCTTGAGTAGCAATTGGTGGCAGAAATGTTGCTTGAAACTGAATTTTGATTCCTTAATCAGCTGCCATCTCAAGTTAATACTGTTTTGCCTTCTTGAGAAGTTGTGTTCAAGCAGTGATTTCTGTATTTGTGTGTACTGACTTCAAGTTTTCTTTTAGCAGCAACCAAAAAAAAAAGCATTTCACAGACCTTCACCTAGAAGTAGCAAAATCACTGTCTATAGTGAAATGCCTGATCTCATTTAAAATGAGGTGATATTTTAGCTCACTTTTGGACTATTTAGCTATTTTCCCACTGGGACCCTAATTTTTATTTGTCTAAAAGGTTGCAAGTTATTCGTTAGATGATTTGAAATATATTTGCTCAACAGCTGTGTTTGTTCAGGTCTTTAGAAAAATGCAAATGATAACAACTTTCTGCAGTTCTCTCTGCTGGGATTGCTTTTGTCCCTGTTAATAAGAGGATCATTTAGTTAACTTAGCAAAGTGTGGAGTGTGGTAGGTTTAGGAATTGCAAGATATACTGATAGTTGGTAACATTGCAAGTATAATTCTTTTAGGTTGTTTTGAAACTTGCAGATATTGTGGCAAGTTTGACCCTTAAATGTGTTGTTACTATGTCTATTAGGTAAAGAAAAACAGGGTGTGGCAGTTCTCCTCTCATTTTCCCCAGTGCCTCTCCCGTTTTTTTTTTTTACACTGAGCAGTCCTGCATTCATTTTGGGGAAAGGAAATGTGGCTTTAGCCTTGCAAACTTGAATTTGCTTTTTGGCTTGCATGAAGAATACTCTGGGGAGAAAGGCAGTCGTGTAGCATTGTGGCTTTTGCTTCACAACAAAATGTTATGTCCTTCTCTGCAGTTGTGTGTAATATGTGTGTGTACATTTGAAAAATCATCCTGGCTGACTCTGTGTGGCTTTGGGATGAGCATCAAGCTGCAGGCACCCTGAAAGCTTTCCCAGAGTCTTCCTCAGGTGCTTTACACTTGCTGATATTTCTAACAAAAAAATATGTACTTCAGCTTGGCATAATTCCCTCATTAACTTGTTTTAACGAAGTTGGAGTAGAGGAATAAAAAGACTGAGAAGGGGAAAGTAAATGTATTTCCCAGGAGGAAATAGTCTGGACCTTGTTATCTTCCCCTTTGTCCCTTTCCATCCTTTCACTGTTCACGTATCTAGACTTAATTATTTTTAGGTCTAAAAGCATATTTAGGATAATGTGATTTCCTGTTCAGAGCAGTCCCTGGCAGTTATTTGGTGGAGGTCTCTGAATTCCATGTTTCTCATTGGCCTTGAGCTGTAGTTTGCAGAGGGTTCTCCTCTATGGATCACTCAGCTGCTGTGGAGATAATTGTGAAAATACGTCAGAGAAACGCTTCTTTCCTTCAATCTCTGAGTGCATAAATTTGTTCCTCAACTGGAAATTTTATAGGTTTTCAAGTGGAGAAAGATTGAAAGATGAAAGATTGATTGAATGAAAAATTGGCATTCAGCAGACAGAGATGCAGTGTGTTGAAGATAAATGGCTGATGAGGCATGATGCCCCTCAGTGAGTTCCAGGATTTCTGCATCCCTGTGTTACTGTGCATTCTGCTGGCCTGGGCTTGTTTAGTCTAGGAAAGGCTTGAGCAGGGCTTAATCGCAGCCTCCAATCTCTGTCAGAACATTATCAGGAGAATGGAGCCAGGCTTTTCTCAGGGAACCTCAGGCAGGGCAGGACACAAGGGGCATAACTGGAACAGATGGGATTCGGGTAGGACACGGGACAGCTGCCCTCTGTACGAGGGCAGGCAGGCAGTGGAACAGGTTTGGTTTGTCCTCCTGGGTCTTTTGCAAACCTGCTTTATTCTGGGATAATTTGCATAGTTTCTCTGTTGGGAGTGTACCCTTAGCTAAAGGAGGATGATCTGTTATCAAGTGGTTCTTGGTGGAGTTGAATAGATGACCTGTTTAAAGGAGATTAACTGGTCCTGCGATGCTGGTTCCATTGTGTTCCTAGAAAGTGCACGCTGGAGACACTCCTGTCTTTGCAAGCTTCAGTGGCAAAAGAAAAGCAATTAAAGGAAAAATAGTCTAAAACTTTTGGCTGCTTTAATTTACTTTCCAGTCTAAAGGCTGCTGACTCTAATCTGTGATCTAGAATACCTGAATGATAGAAATTGCAAGAGTATCAGGAATTAAAACGCTGCGAGTGCTTTCATTGTCATTATTTTCTCCTGTTACTCAGTAACGAAGGGTGCAGCAACTGACGGCCTGAACTACATTTGCTATGGATTCACATCTGTCACTGGGCCAGCAGCACAGATTTCAGGGTGGTGTTGGTGCTATTTTGTTGCACTGATTCTCAAATCTTCCACAAAACAAGCTTAAATGCAATCTTGAGAGAGTTTAACTTTGGTGGTGTGTTGAACTGGCTTTACAATCTTGGGAGCGTGGTTTATTTATGCTGAGATTACCTGTGGAATAAATATAGTCATAACTGAATTATAGAAGGCAATTTTCTCCACTGCATTACAATGTATTGGTTTGAGGTTTTTCCTCTTTAAATTTAGTGGGTATTTTTGTTAGTGTTGTGCAGACCAGAAACACTTTACCGACCTTCTTTGCTTGTGGTGGTTGTTCATTGATGCTTTGAATACAGCTTGCTTTTTGAATGTGGCAATCCCTGACAGACCACCTCTGTTTTTCTTTAGCCATTTACATTTTACTATTGCTCATGCTAGTTTTTGATGACTTTTTCAGAAAATGTAGTATTCTTTTAGAATCACAGGCCTACCTTGCTCCAGTTCAAAATGACTTAATTTTTTTAATTGATAGCAGCAAGCTTGCATGTATCCAGGTCTGAGAATGTGGTAAAGCATAACTGCAAAGCAACATTTTGTTCTTTCTCCATACTGCAACGCTGTGACAGTAGCTCACCTGCTCCAAATGTTGCTTATGTGTTTCAGAGAAGGCAGTCTCTTTATTCTGGTTTTTCCAAGTAAAAAAAGTGACTTTTCCTCAAGCTACCCCTCTGAGTAGCTCTGGTGGTGCTGCATGAGCAGAAAGATGGACTTTGTGCTGCAGCAAATTGACAGAGAATCATGTGTTTTGTAGCTTGTGAAGGAAGCAGTAGGAGGAGGTTTCATGGAGACCGGTGGCAGACTGAGCTCCCCTCAGGAGTTATGGGCAGTGTTGGTGTGCTTGTGCTAATCTCACCCCCAGAACTAAGGCAGGAGGGTGTAGACAGAGACACCAAAGCTGGGACAAGTAATGGAAAAGATTCTATATTTTTGGATTTTGTGGATAAAAAAGCTGTGTAACCCTAGTTTTACTCGAGGTCTCTCACAGCCCATGTGGAGGCTCAGTTCTATTGTAGATTTTCTCTGTCTTATATGGGTGCAGCTTTCTCTTTAGTGCTACTGCTCACTGGTGCTGCAGCTTGTCCTGCTCTTGGTGCAGCCTGCCATGTGCCAAAGCAGATGGCTGCAAAGCAATCACCAGGGATGCCCTGCTACCTTGTAGGATGAGATGCATAGGGATTGTGGTGAGAGATGTGTAGAGGGATGGAATTTACTCTTGACGTGTCAGTGTGCAGCCCGGTAAAGGTATTGGAGAATTTTGTTTTGATGTTGCTGCAAAAGTGGAGAAGCACTTCAGTTCAGCAGTGTCAGCATATACCTGTTGAAGACAGGGTTGCTGGGAGCTGCAGCTCCTGTGCACTGTATTTGGGTTCTGCTCCAGCACTGACTCCTAGGTGGTATATGGGGTGGGGATAAATTCTCTAGTACCAGCAGATTCCAAAAAATAGGTAAATAATGTGAATTAAGTACTACACTGTGTGCTGGTAGCTCAGCTTTACTGCTGTGCTTTTGTGAAGAAGCTGTTAATCAAATGACCGTGATGTTCTTAAGTGGATGTGAGGAGGTAGGTTTGGTTTGAAGTGACAAAGGCAAGGAAATTAATTATCTTAGGGAAATTATCTCCTTTTCCATGGGGAATTAAGGTGGAATATCCACTAATGCACTTCTACAACAGTAACTTTCAGCAGGTGCCTTTAAAAGGACAGGTGTGCCACATCTTAGGAGGTTTCTAGCTTATGGAAACTCCTTTTATCTGGCATTATATTAAGTGTTTATTCTTGTTCCTGTAACCACAGATGAATTTGGCTGGATGGCTCTGAAGCACCACCTCTGTGTTTGACAACATCAGAACCTGTGCTTTCCTCATAGCTTTGCAATTGCTCTTAAAGCCTTTTTTATTATATTTCTCTCATTAAAATACTGTACTGATAAGTGTATCAATACAGTCTTACATGGATTGTGTCTCACTGAAAGGGACTGGGCTTGATGACACAGATCATTCCCATCTTGTTCTGTCTTTAGGTACATCTCTAAGCTTCTTACATCTGTAATGACAGGCAGAAAACACAAGACATCATGGAGGAAAAGGTGACAAATCAGAAAAGGAAAATAAACCTTTCCAGGAAGAATGAGTGTTCAGCAAAACCATATATGAATGGCACAGGAAAGAGAGTAAGGTTGTAGCAAACAAAAAAAAAAAAAAACATTAGTCAAGGATCATTAATTGATAAATTTCAACCATTTTTTTTTTTTTTAGCTTGTTCTCATTTCTGACAAAATAAATGTTATAACTGGTCAAATTTATGCTGTTTTATATTTTATTTATTCAATAGTATTTTACTGATCAAAATACAAATACTTCTTTTAGGAGGAGATTGCAAGCTAAGATATTAATTTTTAGATCTGGAAACCATAATTCTTCTTAACCATATTTAAAATAAGAATTCCTTCATTCCTTGCAGTCTCTAAGGCTTTCTCACAGTTTCAGGATTGAACAGAAGGCATCTGGTGCTTGAGTGAGGCTGTTGTGCCTTGAGGGACTAAATGAGGTGCAGTGCTGGCATACAGCTTGATGCTGGGTTTGTATGATGGTACAGGGAGCTGCTAAGGGTGAATGCACATCTTGTGTGTGTGGAAGTTTAATATGGGGAGAGCTAACTTGCTTTAGCTTCAGAAGAATAAGCTGGTGGTTGTTTTGTTGTCCTCAGTTCAGTGTTAGATGTGTGACTGCTGAGCATCAATACTGTCAACTAAATTTGCCCTTAGATGTTCAGGAATATCTAATAATGATTTAACTTCCTGTGTTGGAAGTTGAAGCTGTGATGATCTATAAAAAGTGAATGGACATGATTTTCACCTGTGCTGATTGTTGGCTCCATTGCAGCCATCCCAAACTACACACTTCTAGGTACCCACAGGTCTGGAATGGAAACTGCAGGCACCAAACTTAAGGCTTACTACTTCTGGTTTCCAAATATGACATGAGTCCTACCTTTTCAGGGAGTTGGTGCCATGGTTTTAGGGTGGTTTTTCTCCAACCTAAAATCCCTTAATATGTGCTGAAGTTATTTGATTTCTGGATCAACTCCAGGTTAGGCTGGTATGCAGCAATTATGGATGTACAATCAATACAACCTTTTCAGTTGTAAAGAACTAGGTTTAAGTTGTTTGGGAGGTGACTGTGGGGTTGGTTTGGGGTTTTTTTTACACCTGTTGTACTCGGGTGTTTTTTTTAATTTGCAGTGTGTTTTCCCAGAGGAGTTAACACACTGGGTAAACTCCTCCAGACTGAGGTATGTACTGCAGGTATCAGTGGAGCACTTCTGATGGTGACTAACACCAGATCGTAGATCTCTTTGGAGCAGTTGAAACAACAGTGGTGTGGCAACAAGACTTTGAATTTTTCTGTTAGTGTGCAGGCTTGGTGAGTTTGATGTTGACTATGCTGCCTAGTTGTCTGATTGTGAAATAAGGATGTTTAAAGCTGTGATAGCAGTTGTTCTAGGTTGTTGAATTTCCCACCCTGCAAACACAGATGCTACCTGCTGTTAGGCCATTGATCTGAGAAGAGATTTTCTCTTCTGTAAGGGTGGCCAAATTTGTATGACCTTAAAACCTCCAGCCTAGAGTCTGAACCCTTTTCAGTTCCCATTTGTATGAGTAAAGCTCAGACAGCCAAAGGCCTAAAATATGAAAAGAGCTTTCTTGTCCAACTGTGCACAGAAAGCTGGGCCTAGAAGTACCCTGTGAGGAGGTCTTGGGAATGTGTGTTTTGCTTCTCTTAGGAATTTGTCAAATCTTATATAAGTGTGTGAGTAATTGACAGCTAAAGGAAGCCAAAGCAACTATTATGTCTGGTGTCCTAAAACAGAATTTCATACCTTTCCAGGCTTGCAATTTAAACCTGTAACTCCAAGGTTCCTGGACAGGGATTGCAAAGGCTGACAGGTCTAGATGTTAAGCAAGTATAATTTACTTGAAGTTAATTTAGGTCTTAAAATATAATGTAGTGGGGTTTGAGTGCAGCATTTTTGTGTTTTGAATTTTAGCACACTTCTCCAGACTTTCGGAGAGACATCAGGATAAATAAAAACAGATTTGCTTTCTTCAAAAATGTAATGTGATAAAACCATCAGTTTGGGCCTGTCTCGACTGCTGTGCATGCTCTGTGCTTAATCCCTCTGGAATAGAGAGACTTGTGTTCAGAAGTGTGGGATGCCTTCAGCACCTTTACTAGGAACTGCAGATTCTCACCACTATGAAAAATCATGGTTTGTGTCTTGAAGTTATCACAGGTTCAAAGATAAACATCGAGTCTACTTCAGCCTCACTGACAGAAGAGGATGGGCAGTAAGCATTGTGTTAAACAATGAGCTGGTGAATTAATTCTTGTTATTGACAGGACACTCTTAGAATGGCCTGTGGATGATGAAATACCTGAGGAGCTAAATACATGAATCAGTTGGTGTAAGCCACTTGCAGACAATCCATGTTAACAGGTCAGTTGTTTACAGTAAATGAGATCAAGTTGAAACAGTGAGCACTTGCCAGCTTGTTCAGATGGTGTAACTTCTGAAATATGTGAAGACAAGGTGGTAACAATCAGTTTTGTTCTCTTTCTCCACTTTTGTACATGAGATGTGACCTCACACTGAAATAGCACTACAAACCAAATCTATAATTAGAAATTAAACCATTCAGTATCCAAGACTTTTATTTACAAGTCTAGGATACAGAGGTGAGTTTGTCCTACTTATCCCAAAGAAAAATTCAGGCCAGTTGAGAGTATCTGTGTTTCTTGATGCTGATACCCAAGCCAAGTACTACACTTATTCCTGGGATCTGATGATTCTGTTTGTTTGTTTTATAGTCACTGGCTCTGGTTGAGGATTCAGGATGGGAGACAAGCCTATCTGGGAGCAGATTGGATCCAGCTTTGTACAACATTACTACCAGCTTTTTGATGCAGACAGGACTCAGTTAGGAGCAATATATGTAAGTATCCACAAGGGCAAGGTACCTGGGGTTCTGTTCCATTATGTGTCTGGGATTCCCTGTTTTGATGTGTGAGAATACATAGGGTGGGATAGTGGGCTTTATCCTGACTCCAGAATGCCAGTCAGTGCAATCACACTTTTGTTTATTGCTTTTCTTTTATGTTTCTTTTCTGTTTTGAGCTTTGTTTGCCTTGCAGGCAGTCAGATTCACAAAAGCCCTGTTTAGCTGTAGGGAGTGATTTGTTTTGGAGGGTTTTGATGATAATCCTGTGATGAAGTTCTCTGTAAAAACAAACATTCTAGTCTGAGTTTGCCATTAATTTACAGGCATAGATTTGCTTGGATCCCTCTTGAAGTGGGATGTAATTTAAGTCCTACCTTGTGTTTGGCAGTTCTTGCAGGTGTTTCTTGGACCTCATGCTATATTAATCCTCTGAACATTAAAATATATTTACAGTTTTAAATCAAATTTAAACATATAGAATAACATGTTAAATGAATGTAAATTTAGTTTAAATTTAAATTTAGTTTAAATTTAAAAAATTGTAACGAACAAACACAAGGAACATCACCTTTTAGTTTTGGGGGAAGATTCCTCCAGAGCATGCAAAGTGCTCTGTGTGTGGAGCTGATTGCTGGTGGTGAGGAATGCTGCTGGGTGGCTGAAGAGTTGCAGCAAGATGTTCAAGGCTGACAAGTCTTCTAGCAGCATATCCTGTTTTTCTGACCAGTTTTTCATCTGTTGGATGAGCTGTGTGAAGTTTCAGCAAGCTCTTGAGGATTGAAATGGTTCAACACCCTCTGACACCCCTCCTTACACCTCAGCAATATCCAGCAGCACTGACACCATTTGCTCTTGGGATTGTTGTGTACACTGCCAAGAAGCTGTGTGCAGAACCTAGACAGGAAGAAAACCAAGCAGTTTGTGTTCTAACCACAGCTCTAAATATCTTACTAGTTTGTATTTTATTACCAAAATACATTCAGTCCTCAAAATGGTGGTAAGCACAAACTAATTTTAATTCCTGGAGATAGGGCCTCCCACACAGTGAACTCCTGGCTTTTTTTCCCTCTTAGGGTCTTTCTGCTTTCAGTGGAGAGCCTGTGCACATGTAATTGGGAAAACTATTATGCAGGTCACTGATGTGTGTTTTGTGGAGTTCCTGAACTGTGGAGAATGGGACCACCCTGTTTTGTGTGGCTGAAATGCACCAAGATCACAATTTGTCTAAATTTGGGGAGATTCTGTAGAAATTTGCTTTTAGTCATGAGCTTTTTTTCTTCAGAGACCCTGGGGGAGCAAACAAATTTTATAGCATGCAGGAATGCAGCAGGGAGTTCTTAGATTTGGGTTGTATTCCTATATCACTACTTCCACCACAAGATTTAGTTTATCTTTAGTGGTGTAATCCAAGTCAGTTAAGACTTTTGTTATCTATTTCAGGTAGGGATCTGGCCAGTCACTTTTGAATTGCTTTGGCTCAGAGAGTTGGAGCCCCACCCTGGTGGTGTAACCAATGTTGTCAGTTTTCTTCATTTTTTTTTTCTCTTTTCACATGCTTGACTTTGTGTCCATAGGATTTTTTTTTTAATCCTTTAGATTTTCTTCTGAAAGCTGACTTTTATCCAAAGGCAGAAACTCTTTTTGCTGGTAAACTTATGACAATGAAATGTAGTCTAATTGAGTTTTAATTGATTGTTCCAAACTTCTAGTGATTTTGCTGGTTTCTTTCCATGTCCCTTTGAGGTAGTTTTCAAATAGCTGGATTCTGAGGATTTATGCTAAATAAACCAAGTCTCTTATCAGGATTGCTTAAGGGTTACCTAAGTTGATGACATTTTTCTTTTTCCCCCAGATTGATGCATCATGCCTTACGTGGGAAGGACAGCAGTTCCAGGGCAAAGCAGCCATTGTTGAAAAACTCACTGTAAGTCTGTAATTCTTACTGAATGTTTTGGGAAACAGTTATGAAGACTGTGTAAGAAGATAATTGCTTCTGAAAATTTGAGTAGGCTTAAGCAGTGAACTTGTGCTTCCAGCTTAGGTCTTCAAGAAATGTTATGAATTACTGCTGTGTAGTGGGTTATTCCACTCATGTCTCTAATTGGTGGAATGTTAATTGACTCCATAGTTTGCAAGGTTATTTTGTGACTGCAATTGTGTTTGACATTATCGATTTATTTTTTTTAAAAGGTCTAATGCATAAGCTGCCTCTGATCTAGAGGAGTGAAAGGTGCCTTTGCTCTTTTAAGGCATGCCAAGGAAGAAGCAATAGCAAACCTGTTACTTGGATCTGTCTGTGATAAAGGCTAGAGACATTACAGCAAGGAACAACTTGTTTTCTGATACGTAAACTGCACATAAGTTCTATAGTGGAGAAGCTGACTTATCCTCAATGCAGATTTGTCAGCAGTTCAGATATGAGCAGGTATGGTTTAGGACTTTGAAACGTGTGATTCCTCTTCAGCAAGTGAGAGGACACTTGAATTCCATGTTTGTCTAGTTAAACTAAAAGAATTTTTATCTTCTTGAGTAAATCCATGCTTCTGTTATAAAACTGGGGGTACTTGCAAGCTGTCATGAGACTAGAAAGTTTGTTTCTCTTGCAAGATATGCAGAGGACATGCTTTTTAGGTCACCAGACAGTCTGCTCTGAGTATGGTATTTCAGACATTTTTATTACACATTGAGAAGAAAAATAATTGTAACTTGACACCTGGCTTATTGCACAGCTACTGCTCCTGTGTTTTGGAATTGCTTTGTTTGCCTAAGGCATCTTTCACTGTAAAGACTGAGGTTTGCCCTCAGGTCTGTGCTTCAGGTACCTGTGTTGCCTTTGAGAAGGCTGCAGATCTCAGAAACAGCAGCAACTGTTTGCTTGTAGGTGAGGAGACACCCAAGCTCCAGGGTTGCTTGTTTGTGTACTCAGTGTTCTATAGACTTTTGGGCTTGCAGCCACTTAGATACCCAACCAGCCAAGCATTTGCTTGGCCACAGTGTCTGATTGCTGCCTTGGATTCAGCCCAGTGCAGATCCAGCCCCTTTCCCACTGTGACATAGCTCATCTTTCCCTTCCTTGTCTCTGGTGCAAGGTGGACTTTCTGGATTTCTGTGCCTGCTGCAGTCGTAATTGGTGAGTGAAGACACACTACTGTGCTTTAGGGAATTTTTTTCTGGCTTGTATCCATCTGCTTAAAGTAAGGAGGAAATGCACTGAAGTCACTCTGTGCCCTTCCACCGCAGTGGCTCGTTTTGGGCTGTATCAGCTTACAGTGATTCTAATGTTCAGCATTCCTCTGTCAGCACTGAGCTGCCTGGGCTCCCTGTGCTGTGTCAGCTTCATGTGCTCACCTACTCTGCTTCTGGAGCTCTTTAGTCAGTTCAGCATGTCCCTGGAAGTTTGACACTGAAATTCTTTCACTTCTGAGGTCTTGTATCCTTCAGTGCCTGGCTGGTAAACTGATGTAAACACAAACGGGGGGCATTTTTCTTTTAGATCAAATTCTTTGCTGTGTAACAGCAGTGGTATGGCACCTTTTCAACCTGCTGATATAGTAGGGCAAGGTTGTATGGGCATTGCTCTGCAGGCCTGGCACATCTGTACCTTGTTACAGCATGGGAGTTGACACTTGTTCCTTCTCTCCTAATTGGTGCTGGACTTGTTTCGTCCACTGCTAATTAGCCTGATTTACATTGAGCATTTGAGCTAATAATTATGTAGTTCTATGAACATACTGGACCGAGGAGGAAGCTGAGACAGGTATTCTTGCTGCCAGCAGTGAGTTTATGCTGCTCAACTTTATTCTTGCCTAATTTCTCTTACCTGACTTTAAGGAGATTCCATAATTTTCATAGTGAAAGAAACCAGTCAATTTCTAATGTCAGAAGATAGTAAAAAACTTGCTTGTTGTGTGGCTCCATGCTTTTCAGACACTTCTATTGTACTTTTCGTATCACAAAATACAGATGAATGTCTATAAGCAGCTATCTTTTTGAGGTGTCCTCTGCCTATCCTAAAAATCAGTGATCTTTCCTTTCACCTACACTTTTACTCTTTCCAGTGGGATTTCTCCAATGCATCACATGAGTAGCTCATTAGGCTGGCCAGCTATTTGAGGTCCTTTCCTCTGAAGAGGACAATCTTTAAGGCTGGAAAAGATGTCCAGGATTGAGTCCAACCTTTGACTGAGCACACCACCTTGTTAACTAAACCACAGCACTAAGTGCCATGTCCAGTTGTTTCTTGAACACTTTCAGGGATGCTGACTCCACCACTTCCCTGGGCAGCCCATTCCAATGCTTAACCTTTTCAGTCAAGAAATTCTTCCTGATGTCCAACTGGAACCTCCTTTGATGCAGCTTGAGGCCATTTCCTCTAGTCCTGGGGAATCAGGTACTTAAAACAGCCACTGTCTTACCCAGCCTTGTCTTTAATTCCTTGTCACCGTTTTGCAGAGCTCTTGCTTCAAAAGCCTTTCCTTCCTCCCTGTACACAATTGCATTCAGTCCCCTTCATCCCTCTGCGTTTTCAAGAGAATTTTTTTGCAGGGCTTGTTCAACAAGAAGCTCATGTGCTGAGGTGGGACTAGAATTTGGACTACCCTTTTGTCAAAGGAACTTCCCAGCCTATGCTTGTGCATATGCTTGTGTGGGCATTTTGTACCACACAAATATTAGTACCTGTGTTGGTACCAAATGTCTGTTCCATACTACAAAGCAGTCAGTTCACTTTGTGCTTCTGAGTTGGTTGGAATTGCACTCCCAGTCAAGAAGAAACAGCACAGGCTTTATTAAAGGGTGTTCTTGAATAGTGTCCCTCTAACTAGAGGGCTGTTCCCTGCACTTCATTTGATTCCTCAGGTCCTGATCCTTCCACAGCTTCTGTGTTCTCCAAGGATTTAACTTCCTGGAATTCTTCCTAGAGCTTTAGGCTTGTAGAGCCAAGCCTGTACTTCTTATCCATTACAGCAGGACTTGTGTCTCTACCTAGGCCTTCTAGGAAGTCTTTGAGGCTCCTTCCACTAGAGAGAAATGCAGAACTTGTTGAAGTATGCATTTGGATCTGTTTCAACCTGTTTCCAAACCAGAGAAATGAAGCAAAGGCATCCAAATGCCACCTGAGGTTTGATTGGCCACGTGCTGCCATCCTGTGCAGTTCCTGGCCTTTGAGTATCTGCCACATGGTCACTGAGCTCCATCCATGCTGAACTGCCACTGAAGCACCTAGCAGTAATGCAGCTTTTGGGAGAACAGTCTCAAAATTACATTTGTGTGACAGGACTCTTGAGATCTCCCTGATATTTCACGTTCACTGCTTGGAATTGTCCATGTTGGAATGTGAATGTGGTCTAAGTTGAAGGACAGGAATCACTCTCCAATGCCTGGTGTTTCTCAAGATGTCTTCCTTGCATGTGTACTTCCAGACATACTGACATTGGCTACTTGAGTGTCAAGGGAATTAAAAAGGGGAAGGGTGGATATGGGGATTTCAAGTCTTGAAGGTTTCGTCCACTTTTCCTTTCCATTCACAGCCACTTCAACAAAGAAACAAATTCAGAGTTATCTGGTAAACCTCAAGTATTAGGTAAAATCTTTTAACACAGTTCAGAGCAGAAGTTCCTTTTTCATAAGAACTTTGAGCTTACAGATGATCTGAAGCCCTTCAGGCAGTGTAATTAGAGTAGGAAAAGGTACTATTTACTCTGAATGGAGGCATTATTTCCTCTTATGGTGCTTGAAAAACACACCTGTTAAAATTTACCCCACATGAGTAAGTGCCCTCATTTGCAACAGTTCTCTGGGCAGTACTGTCACAATAATCTTAACACTTCATAACGTTGGATTTGCTCAATCTTTGTTTTGTAAGTTAAATAATTCTATTACTGTACACTTGCTTATTTTGATTTCTTTTCATTGCAGAGCCTCCCTTTCCAAAAAATACAACACAGCATCACAGCACAAGACCACCAACCTACACCTGATAGCTGTATACTCAGTATGGTAGTGGGACAGCTTAAGGTAAACTCTTCCCATTACAGATTAATGAGTGATTATGTCTGAGATTTTTGCAGGATTCTAAATAATCAGATTTCTGAATACATTTAAATGGGTGGGGAAGGAACAGGGGTAAGCTTGCATTGGGATATTGTTCCTCTGGTGTTCAAGACTGTCAGGAAATGCTCCTTCCTTCAGATACCTAGTTGTAGGTAAACCACCTGCAATTTGATAGTCATGTTCTGCCAAGCAAAGTATTGTGGGTTTTACTGTGCAGACAAATATCATGTGGGTTCTAGAGGCATCAGTATTTCCCTTACCCTGATGCAGTAAGGTTTTGGTGTCCTGTGTTGAATTTTAAAAGCATTGTCACAGTGTTCTTGGTCAATTTAAACACATCTACTTTAACATCTTCCTTGTAATGTTTGCATTGAGCTCTGATTTAGCAGATTTCATTTTGTTAACTGACCACCCTTCAGTGAGTCCATACTTTTTCTTTACTGTCACAGGACACAAGAATACAATCCTGGTGTTAGTACGGTCCAGTACCTCTGTAATCAAAACTCATTCAGGAATGGGAATGTTGCCTCTGACATCAAACACTTATTGTTGAAACAGCTGCTTCTTGTGAAGAATCAGATTATTTTTCAGGCTTAGTATGACCATATTGCTGTGTGAATGATACTACTGAACTGTGTAAACTTACCCAGCCTGCCAATATACCAGGGCCACACACTTGTAAATTAATGAAGCTGCTTATGAATGAAAGACATTGTCCTGGAATTTGCAAAAAATACTCTGTATGTCAAGTCAGCTGCAGGAAGAACTTGCTGACAGTGGGTGGTGTTAGTTTATGTGAAATTACATAGTAGTAGTTAAAGTTATAAGAGTTCATTTGGTCCAGCCATGCTGTAAAGTCAGGCCTCTAATGCCATCCAGTCTTTAGAGTTACCTGCACCCAGTTTGTTTTAAAATAGCTGTTTAGATTTCCTTTTCCTGCTAACTGGATGACACCTCTAGTATCAAAGCATTCAAACTTCCACTGACACTGTACTGTTTACTAAGCAGACATAGGACTAAATGTTTGAATCTGCTTGCTAAGCTGTTCTCTTTGCTTTGGGCTGGGCAGCTGAGAAGAGCAGGGCCCAGTGTAATGCATCCACTGCTAAACCTAACATAGGCAGCTTTGGCTCTCATTAAAGCTGCTCCTGCTTCCTAGCTGCAAGTTGGATTCCAGCTTTTTTGTTGCTCAGTCCCACCTGCACATACTCCATGGAAAACCAGCCACATGTGACCATGGAAAGCCTGGAATTACAGGACAGACATGCTGATCTCCTCAGCCTTTCTCTTGGGTGTGCACGAAATTCTGTGATGTGATCAAAACCTTTTGGCTCAATGTCTTGGGCCAGTCACATCTGCACCAAATTTTGCACAGTCATGTTTTTAAGTTATTGCATAATTACCAAGTGGATCACAGCTTGCAACAGTGATTATGTTGGATCCTGTGGCAAGATACGAAGTTCTAAAAGGTTCTGTAAAGCTATTGGGTTTTCTCAGACCATAATCCATTAATATAGAGGGACTGTAAATGCAGTCTAGGAGCTTTCCATAAATACCATGACTTAGAGTAGTATTTTCTGGTGTTTTGTGGGTTTTTTTTTTTAACCTCTGAGTAATTTCAGCTTGCTGAAATTATTCAGTATAATTTGGGGATCATGTGTTAGAGCATCTAATTATTTGGAGAGAATATACTGGGTTGGAGTATGCCTGCTGTCATGATCAAATCCAACTTGCTTGTGAATTTTTAGTAGGTGAGGAAATATTTTTCCACTCTTCACATTTATATGTCTCAAACCTCAGCTTTGAAAATCACATCTTAATCCCCGGGAACGCTGCTTCTTACAGAACAAATGTCCAGAAAGTCAAAGTCAACTTAAAACTTAAAATTCACGTTTCTGCCCTGTGTGATATTTATAGAGGTGGACAAATGAAATATCAGGAACAGTCTGTGACAGGAATGAACCCAGCTGTCATATGTAGTGAATGCTTTTTTCTCATGTTGACAGCCATTTTACTGCATCTCTGCTGCTCTGTGTACAATACAGTAACTGAGAACAACTGGGTGCAGGTGGTGCATTTTAACAAGTGGCTCACGTGTAGCTCCAGTTGAGCAGGGAACGCTGTAACAGGCAAACATGGAGCTGCATACTCACTGTTATTTAAAGCTGCCTTCTTAGTGGTGTGGCTGCTCAGCCTGCATATGTTGCTCTCTAGGAGAATGTAAGAGAATTTTGCACAAGGAAGTGTACATTCAAGACCACCATCAGCATGCTAATACACCAGTATGAACTATAAATGAATTTTAAAAAGCCCCTTTTGCAGCAGAATAATCACCTGCAATGAGGGGCTTGGGCACAACAGCTTCTTTGAGAAAATGCTGTAGTGTAACAACATCTAAGTAGGTGAATGTCACTACCAAGGATCTAACTCACTGGCTAAAGCAGTGCAGTAATTGCTTTCAAAGATCCTCTTTAATGGATGCTGATAGGTATTAATGTTTGGGTGGGTTATCCTTTGTAGGAGTATAATAAATATACCATATAATAAATAAACCATATAGAGGTATATAAATATATCCACTTATTCTAAGTTTATTGGGTTTTACTGCTGTTAATTGTCTGAGTGCTGCTTGCTTGCTTCAACTAGGCAGAGAAGGCATCAGTTTAAGCCTTTAGGAGTGAATTCCTTTTGGTGTGACCCTGCTTTGCCAATGTTCATCCAGAATGTCACCCCGTATCTTCAGTGTGCTTCACCTAGTAATGTATTTCTCCTGTCATGCTCAGGCAGATGATGACCAAGTTCTAGGCTTCCACCAAACCTTTTTGTTGAAAAATTTTCAAGGTGCCTGGGTGTGCACCAACGAAGTCTTCAGGCTAGCCCTCCACAACGTTTAACCCTCTGCCTTACCTGTCTTCCAGTCCTCGCTGTCCTGGTTGAGTAAGGAGTGCTCTCTTCTCGCCCTTCTGTCCTTTGAGCTCGGCTGAGAAGCATGGCTGTGGCTTGTGTGTTCTCAGAGCCATGTGGCAGATCTGTGGCTCTCCCCAGAGTGTGATTTTTGAAGTGATCATGCAGAATTAATTGTGAATAACTAATTGTTATGCGTTGTTTCCTAGTTTTAAAAGGAAAAGGAAATTTGCAATTAAAATCACTGGATATTTTTGTAATGCATGCTCAACACTTAAAGCATTGCTTAAAGCCTGTTAAATAAGGCTTAACATCTGAAAGAATGCAGACTCAAGTAATTAGCCTTTCCTTTGAGGTAAGGGTTGTTGCAACCCTGCAATTCAATCAATAATTGCTGGGGGTGTTGGTGAAGAAGTAAAACCCTCTCTGACCAGGCAAGAGGAGGAAAGTTGTGTAGCTAAACCTGGAATGCAAAGCCATGTTGTGTCTCAAACTCTGACACGACTCACTGCTCTGTGAGCTGAGGACTTCCTTTTGAGCTTCCAGGTCAGAAAGGATGTAGAAAAACTGAAAGGTCAAAAAGTTGCCAAGACTGTGGGTGATGAAGAGCTTGTAGAACTGGGAGAGATGGCTGAGGGCAGTCTGTTTGAAATGTCAGTGAAAAGTAATTCAGTACTTCCAATAACCTGAAAGCAAACTCTTCTCAGTGGCACCAGACAGTGTAACAAGGGACACTGGTTAGAAACCATAGCTTGCAAGGTACAGATGGGACACAAGGGAAGATTTTCATGGGAAGACTGAAACCCTGGGAAGTGGTGCCTGGACACCTTTGTGGAATATCTGTTCTGTTCATCTGTGAGAATTTGGAGACTCTGCTAGACAAAGCTGTGGCTGATGCAGTGAAAGATGTCCCTGCCCAAGAGAGGATTGGATTAGCTGATCTCTAAAGGTCCCTTCTGTGGACCTGTACCATCTGTGGATCAACCCAGCCCGTTCTGTGGTGCAGAGCTGCTATAGTCTGTGCTCATGCTGAGCAAAAGGCTGGCCTGGAAATCAGAGGATTCTTCCAGTCTGATTCTGGGACTTCTTTATTTTTTGTTTTAATTCAATGATGTCATGGAAGAATTTGAACTGCACAGAGGAAAGTTTTATAGGAAGACTAAAGCCCCTTGTGTTTCAAGCCTGGGCTCACATTTGGAATGCAAATCCTGAGTTGGATATGCCTGAATTTGGAGTGAAAAGTAAGGATAGAGAGTTTCAGTGGTGTTACCTGAGCTGTGATGAAGATCTAAACTAAAATGGGATAGGATTAGATTCTGGGGCATCTTGAATCAGTGGACTGTGAGCCTTTGCTATGTGCTAATATTACATAGTCAAAATTTGGGAATTAACTATAAAGTATATCCTTTGTGTTGAATATAGTCAAGGATTCTCCTTGTTTTTGAGGTATACTGCTCCTCTGTGCTATGAAGTGATAACATGAAAGGAATAAAGAAAATAATAATGTGTGACTTCATTGTGGGAATTTGATGTCTGTACCACACCAAGTGTTTTGGGGAAGAATTCCTTTTTGTCTTTCTTTGTGTCCAACCCTGAATTTCTCAAGAAAGGAGGAAATTCTCCTTAAGCCACAGTATCAAGAGCTGCAGTGCTCCTATCAGAGCCTTCCTAGGCTAGAAATCAAGGAGACTTACACTAAAGCTTGTCTGGCAATGGTATTTTTTTTTCCAGAGGTATATTTTAAAGCACACTCATGCCAGTAATGACAAGCTCAAATTTGGTATGAAAAGTACTTATGCAATTTGTGATAGATGCCTCAGTGATCTGCAACAAGGAGAGCAACTGAAAGTTGAGAACCTGCCAACTCCCAATCAGTGGTGAGGCTCTCCTGGGCTGGGTTACATTGGATACCCAGGAGAAGCTGGAAAAGGCACAGACCCCCCAGGCTTTAGTGCACAGGCCACCTCTACAGCACAGATGTGTGAGCCTCTCTTCTGGGCACGTCTAGTAGGGATAATACTTCATTTGAAATAATTGCCATGATTGCTGTCATACGTGCTAATGCACGAGGTGGACAGCTGGTCTAACCCAGCAGAATTGCTTGTGTTCACTCTGGGCTCCTTCCTGGGGAGCCTCTGCCTCATGCAAAGCAGGTGTGTATTGAGGGACAAGCTGCCCTGTTTGTCTGCTGGACAGTGACTGCTGGCACTTGTCTGGCTTGGAGGATTTTTCTCTCATTCAGTCATGTATTGAACACTGACTTGCTTGCTGACCTTACTTGTTGCCATCTTAATTTCTGGCCATAGTAGTTTCCTCATTCACTTTGTTCTTTGTGGTTTTACAGTAATTTGTCTTGCCTGTTCTCCCCATTATGTTTTTGCAAGCTGAAGAGTTGTACTCAATTTACTTTTTCAGTAGGAAACCACAGCTAGATAACTTTCCTTGTCCTTTTATGACTTTATTGTAGCATTTTATTTTTTTAACTCACAAGAAATGCATGCAGGATTTGATATGTGGATGTTCTTTGCCTATTTATGCATTTGCTTACTTCTGGGTTTTGTGTCTTTGTTCTTTCCTAACAACTGCTAACCCTGTGCTTACCTTGATAGCTTTAGAGCTCTCAGCTGGTTTAATAAATAAGTATCTATCATTATTTCAGTGTCATTTTTGTGAGGGGCCAGTCTAGGTCCCACTTTGGTTTACCTCTGTGAATTAGCATACACTTACTGAAACTGCACTTCATGTACACCACTTAACTTCCTAGGCCTTCTCACTGTGAAATCCTTGCAGTGGTTTTTGGACCTGAATGCTTCCTTTCCATGCCCCTGATGCCACCAGTGTTCTGCCAGACTTGCTGTTCTGTAATATAACTGTTGTCCTTTGCAAGCTGGTCCTCTAAGCTGACTTGTTTCAGTCCATGAATATTACTTTTTAAAAATAATGTTTCTTTTCTGTTTATTCTCTTGTCTGCTTTGCTCTTCAGACTTTTCACTTGTTCTCAGTGAACAGCAGCAGAGCATTGCCAATGAACATTCTGCACTTTGACAGCCTCTTTCATGAGCTGCTCTGGCTGCTGCTTTTCAAGGATCTTCTTTATAAATGTCCCCCTTTTTCTGAAGCTGAATAGTCATGTGTTGAAAAAATAAAGCTTAAAATCCCGCAAAAATGCTGAATTGCACCCACCACAGCCACCATCAGAAAATTGTTTTGCGGTTGGTCCTGGTGCTGTTTGGATTAAATCCTGTTGTGTGATTTCCAGCTGATTGAATTGGGAGTCATTTATGTTATTTTGAGGATTTAATTCCTGCACGATATCTCTGAGAAGATGGGTAAATAAACATTAGGTGGGAGTACTAGTTTCCCTCTCATATTATTTTCTGCTTCTGTAGTAATATTGTAAATACCCAGACATATTGTCAGAGGCAGTAGTGGAGGCACTGCTGCAGCCATTCCCTGTGCCTAAACCCCATTGTCACAGCTGTAGAGAATGCTCTGCTCCCTTCTAGCTCTTGCTGGATAGTGGAAATGGGAAGTACTGTGTTTCTGGTCAAGGTTTTCAAAGCCCAAATCACCTGGATCATCCAGGCAACGTGTTGATACCAACCTCTACAGAAGCTCTCTTCTGCTACCAACCCAAAGTTCAGCAGCTAAAAATTGAACCACTTTTAAGCTTGATTCCTGGGCAAAGGATCTGTGATTGAACACTTAGGCAGGCATGTTCCATCAGTGTGGTGAGTGACATGTCAGCAAGTCTTAGACAAAACCCCAACTGTGGATGCTGTCACAGGATTTTGTGTCTCTGGGCCCTGGGTGTTTGTCTGCAAAGCCCCTCAGAACACACCCTCTGGTGGCATTGGTGTCTCCTGAGGTACTACACATCTTACAGCATGTAATGTCACTGTTAATATTAGCTTGAAGTTGTCTCGTCATGAGTTTTGGAATAAGCTTCTCAAAAAATGAATGTTTTGAACCTTTTCCCTCCCTTTCTTTCTACAGGCTGATGAAGATCCTATCATGGGATTCCACCAGATATTTCTATTAAAGAACATCAACGATGCCTGGGTTTGCACCAATGACATGTTCAGGCTAGCACTGCACAACTTCGGCTGAGCTGCCCATCCCGAGGCACCCGGGCTTTTTTTTTTTTATTTTTCCTTTTTTTTTTTTTTCCTTTTTTTTTTTTTTTTTTTTTTTTTTTTTTTTTTTTTTTTGTTTTCTTCCTCTCCTCTTAACTGATATTATTCACTCTCACAGAACATTCCAAATATCATACACAAACCTGCAGCACTGCAGAGCGTGAGCAAGCAAGACTTGTGACCTGCCCTTCTGCTGAGTTTACATTGTCACTAGATGAGTTTCTTGTGCATGATGTTTGGAAGTTAGACTTAGCTGCATTTGATAAGAGAAATTTGTGTTGTACCAGCATGCCTCGGAAAGAATTTATAATGCAAAAGGTTGTTGTTTATGTACCGACAAGATGCTCTATAACCCAAAGAAATGAAAGAACAGCAGCCTGTACAGCCCAGTTATTGATTTGTTCAGATGTTTCAATGCTACATTACACAATAAAACAGAGATTTTCTTAAAAGTTTAAATTATTTTTATGAGTTGGCTGTGGAGTGTGTGATAGTGCTTGCTGGGGGTGGACTGTGTCTGTCTGGTGGGAAGATTCTTGCAGAGCTGGACCTCGAACTGAAAGATTCCTGCCAGTTTAAGCAGTGACTGCAGGGCAGGTCTGCCGTCCTCCGTACGCCTTTTCCTCTCCTTTCCAGCAGCTTTCATAACGGAGCCTTCTGGCTCAGTTTTTAACGCTGACAGCTTAGTTCTCACCTGCTGTATTTTACCAGTGCAAAGTCCCCACACGGTACAGGAGGATGGCAACAGCGATGGTAGGCTGTAGTCAGTCTCCGTGCCCTCTCACAGCCGAACAGGAGCCCCGTGTTTCCTTCTCAGCGGGTGGATCCCGCGCCGCTCTCCGCTTTGTGCCTGCAGCGCTGCTGGCGTTCCGCGCTGGGCTGCGCGCAGCCTCCTCTCCGGTTTGGCGGCGGCCAGCCGCTGTGTGCAGGGCTGCGCCCAGGGGCTGCCCCAGCCTGGCGGTGGCGGACGGGGGGCGGCGGAGGAGCCCCGGGCCCGCTGCCGCTGCCGCCCCGCTGGGGCCGGCCCCGCCCTGGCCGCGCCGGGAACGCTCCGTTCGGGCGGCGGTTTCCGCCCGGCGCTCGCAGGGCCGGGCCGGAGGCGGAAGCGCGGGCGGCGGGGCCGGGCCGGGCAGCGCGGTGGCGGCGGCGCGGGCGGGCCCCATGGCCTCCTGCTCCAGCATCGACATCGAGGACGCCACCCAGCACCTGCGGGATATCCTCAAGCTGGACCGGCCGGGAGGTGAGGAGCGGGGAGCGGGGAGGGGGGCGAGAGGCCGCCGGGCCAGCCCGGGCGGGGCCTTGTCTCGGGCCGGGCCGCGGGAGCCCCTCGGCCGTTGCCCCGCCGGTTGTCAGCGGTTCCGCTCGGGGCCCGGCCGGGAGCGCTTCGCCTCGTGTGGCAGCGCCCTCCGAGCCGGCCAGGGCGGGGAGGAGAGCAGCCCCCGGCCTGGGGAACCTCGCTGGACACAGGCACTGCTGGCACCGGGCAGAGTGAGAGCAGCTCTGCCCCAGAGCTTTGCTGCCGCCGGCTCGGGGCTCCATTCGGCTGGGAGGTGTTGCTGCTGGGAGCTGAACAGCACCGACCTCCGTGACACGGCTGTCCCCCCTTAGCAGGAGTACTTGGAGTGTTTCCCAGGCGTCTGGCTCGGCTGTGTGGAAGGGACTGTCGGGCTGCTCTGAGTTCAGTGCCGCGTTCACCCTTTACACAAACTTATCACTCTCCTTATTTATATATAATGAAATGGGATCACAAATATCTCTCCTAAAGTGGTTGTGAGTCTTCTGTGTTTTGAACGTCTCTTTTCAGAGTTCAGCAGGCTCCCTTCTGCCTGTAAGAGTATCAGCAGCGGGCTCAGGAGTCAGCAGGATAGTGTTCCCACTCTCCTGGGAGAGCTTAGGCTCTCTTTCATCTCCCTTGTTGAACCTGCCACGGTGTTTCAGTCAAACGTGGTGAGGTAACACTCTGAAGGAAGCTGAAACATGAATGCTTTGCAAAAATATCTTGGCCTCTGGGTAGAGGACAGAATTATGCCCCTCTTATGCTCAGTTCAAGGGAAAGGCAGGACAGGAATAATAGAACTTCTAAATGTCCTGACACTCAGCAGGAATGTGCTGCCTCCAAAGCAACTGCCATGTGTGCTGCCTTTTACTTGGCCAAAAGGAAGAGAGGTTGAGTGTGGCATTGTTGTGGAGGGCTGTAGAGGTTCATGAGGTGATGGATCAAAACTGCAGGAAGGCAGCTTCATTAGCTTTACTACCCTTAGAGAAACTTCTCATTAATTGGAATAATTTCTCTGGTTTCTGGAGTGCTAGCACATTCCTGAATTCTAATTCTTATAAGAAAAATACATTTTTTGTTTGTAATGCAGCACTGTACTTGAAAGACTGAAAGGAGAGCCCAGTGCAGGGACGGGGAGCACTTGTTTCACAAGCAGTGTCTGAGCTGAAGGATATGTTGTGGTTGAGAAATGGTTGGAGTTGTTGCTCAAGGTGACTTGACTTTCTCCTGAAGCAGCTTCTCCTGCCAATTGAAATCAAGGAGTTATTGACAGGGTATGACTTATTTCTTTTCATTCTTTCCTGTTCATTCTCGTTTTACCTTCTCTGTTGACTCCAGTGCACAAGAAGGCAGTTGAAAGGAGCAAGTGGGCAGAAGTTCACAGGAAGAACCTGTGGTGGTTCTCGGCAGAAATCACTGCCTGGGTAACAGCAAATAAACTTGAAAATACTGACATAATAAGGGGAAGAAGAAGAGTTAGCTGAAAGTCTCTGAAACTCCTGCTAGAATACCAGGGGAAAGAACCAGGGGAGCCTTCAAGTTTTGCAGTACCACGTGTAGGTAGCTGTGAGCAGTGTTGTGTTGCTCTAGATCCTGTCCAGACTGATGACAAAAAACACTTCCTGCTCTAAAGAATTTACAGCTGTCACAACACTTTTTAAATTCTGCTGCGTTTGGTGATTGTGAAAATGTAATCCTCTCCCCAGTCTGTCTCTCTTGACACAATTTCTCCCAGTTTTGGCAAACTTCATCCAATGCTTCAGTAGCTGTTGCCAAAGCATGGACCTGCGTGCTGGGACATGGAGACAGGCTGTCAGTGCCACTGTGCTGTGGAGGAGCATCCCTGCTGGTGGTGGGCAGGATCCTTCAATCCATGCAGAGATCTCTGCTGGTACCCAGGTGTTACGTGGGCTCACCCTGCTCATGGTGTATCAGGGCAGTGTTCAGTACAGGCTGGCATCTCCTGGTGCAGCTGATGGTGGGAGCAGCAAGAGTTCAGTGTCTCAGCTCTGACTGCTCCTGATCTTTGAAAAGGTAATGAATACAAACTCTCTTCTTTCCCTTTGAGACCTCAATCTACCAGTCTGACATAACCTTTTGGTTTAGTTCATGTTCTTACTAAATGGAGCCTCTTCCCTTCTTTTATGTCTCCAGGACTGTGCACAGGCAGCACCTGGGCTTGTCTGGCTTCCACTAACACAGAATGAGCTATGCCCATTCCTGAACGTGGGTGAATTGTTGTTGGGCCCATCAGCCTCTGCAGAGTGTCCCCTCCTTCCTTTTTCCCGTGGAGCAAACATCACTATCCTGCTGTCTGTAAAAGAGCAGCAGTACTTACATGAGACTTTGCTGTGACTGCAAAAAGGGCAACAAAGCACAGATCATCTTTCTCTGGGAGGCTGGGTTCTTTTTCTGTAGGGAAAATTTTCCTGCCTTTGGTCACAAAGGATAAAGTGCTGTCAGTGGAAGTAGCTGCAACTGGACAAGCACCCACCATATGCTGTAGGAATAAGGGTAACATTTTTATGTTGTGACAGTGAGGACAGCACCAATGTGAGGTGGTTACAGGATCGCATTCCCTTGCCTGAATTTCTTTGTGCTGTGAGTGCTGCTACTTTTCTTCATGCAGTGCAGGTACACTAAGGTGGGTGCCCAAATTGTCCCTGCATTGGGGTACCGTGTCACTGCACATTTCTGTGTCCATAATGACTCTTCATAAACAGGCAAATTTAAAATATTCTTCTGGCAAATGAGTAGCTGCACTTGTGTTTTAGGCAGCAGCGCTCACCTGATCTGTTGAAGCCTATCCAGTAGCAGAAATGCTGTCTTACTTTGGAAGGATCTGCCTCTTGCCCACAGTTATGTTTAGGTTTGTTACGTGTGCCAGTGACGGGGGAGCTTCTGGTCCTGGGAGCAGCCATTTTGCAGGAGCTCAGCAGTAGTTGTTACCTGGCAACAGTATACGAAATTTCGGGTTTCAAAACCAGTGAAAATTTCATGCAAGGGTTCCCTGAGACAGGCAGCTTTTCCTTGGGTGTGCAGATGGAGGGGCCTGGCTCTCCAGTGAGGGTTGGCAAATATTTGCCTTGCTAGTGAAGAAGAGTCTCTTTCACCCCCTATTAAGTCTGTCCTCTTCTAAAGCCTTCAGAAGGCATTGAAGCCACCAAGCAGCTTGTGCTAGGGCAGATACAAAAAGTCAGGGCACACACACTTCAGAGCATAGCTGGGGCTCTGAACAAATGGCTGCTTTACACAGAATTTGAGTGCTATAAACTTCTATGTGATTGTTCAACCACGGGAAAAATATGGCAATCTCATAGGCACAGCTGCAGAGTTTCCTAGAAACACCTGGACTTCGAGGTCAGGTCTCACAGTCAGAAGCTGGTTTTGGAAAATAACAAATGTATTGTTTGCAGCCAGCCCCAAATGTTGCAGCTGATCCCTGCGCTGCTGGGCTTCAGAGGTCTGTCTGCAGGTCTGAGGGTTAGAAGTGACCAGTCAAGAACCTCTTGGTCTGGCACTTGATTCAGTTCAACTGAATTACCAGCTTAGTCCTTCTGATCTAAGGCTGTTTGCTCCTTTAGTCTGGTAAGTTCCTTGAAACATGTTCTTTGGAGTTTCTCTGATCTGCTGGAATGGCTTGTGTAAGAAAAAGACCTGCTTTACTCAGATGTGTGGAGGTGAGTTTCTCATCACATGGGAGGTCTCTTAGACATCTTGTTTGTAGAACCTTTTTCTCAGCCAGTTCAGCATACTCTACCTGACAGACCACTAGGGGCTGACAAAAAGCATCTGGAGGTGGTGTATTTCACACAGTGCTACTTCTTTGAAATGCATGTTGGGCACAGCTGGTCGTGCTTTTCCTCAGGTTCGGTGAATGAGAACCAGAGAGCGTCAAATTCGTATAACGGGGACCTGAATGGGCTGCTGGTGCCTGACACCCTTGGCAGTGGAGATGGACCTGCTTTGGCCAAGCCAGTGCATCGCAGCATTTCTCTAGGAGCCCTGCAGGAGAAACAAGTCATGTAAGTTTTGCCAAAGAAATGCCGAGAGTGAAGAGAAAACTGCTCAGATTTGGTTCTCTTGAGCATGGACATGCATGCTGGGAGCCTGACAGTTTTATGTTCAGTTCAGGTGGCAGTTGTGAGCCAGTGCTCTTGGTTAGAGCTTTTGTAGCTTTTGTGAGGCTGATGCATGGAGTCTGCCATCCTTGCAGCTCAGGAACTGAAGAATATCTGCGGAGTTGTTCAGAGAAAGGGAACAGGACTGTACATGATGAAAATTGCAGGTCAGGGTGAATGTAAATCATGAGCGCCCTGGTTGAAACTTGTGGTTTCCCTGTAGGTGTCCACCAGGACTCCTTTGGGGACCCAAGTCACCTGAAGTGTTGCAGAGCTCATGGAAGTATCTTTTGCTTGGGTTCTCTGGTCACAGGATTTTTTTTGAAAGAGGATGCCATGAGAACCACAAGCAGTGTGCACTGTTTTGTTGATGAGGTTCAGCTAGTTGGTTTTGGTTTCTTGGCACCTTCCAGTGTTGGAGACTTGAGTCAAGGGTAGGTCTGTGCTCAAGTCAAATGAGCTGAAGACTTTTCAGCTGAACAAAGCAGATGTTTGACTCTCTCAAACCTGTGACACAGGGAAGGGAGACTCAGCTGAGAGGAGTTTCCATCTTCACGCTCTTAGATGCACAGATCCTGCTGTGTTGCTGTTGAAATTATAAATTTAACATAAAGCGTTAAATATTCTGTTCCTGTGAGTCCAGTCTGATTTTTTCCCCCTCCTTGTGTTTTTTTTTTAAAGCTGCCTTTCTGGTGACGACAGCTCCACATGCTTAGTGATATCAGCTAAAGACGTGGAGATAGTGGCCAGCAGTGATTCCAGCATCACCAGTAAGGCCAGAGGGAGTAACAAGGTAAGGGGCAAGAGAAAGCATGGTCTGTTTTTTAGTCACATCAGCTTATGCTTGAATATTTTTAAACAGAAATAAATACCTTCGTTCTTGTGTCGTAGGAGTTTGTAATTAGGTAGAAGTTTGTCAAAGAGTTTAACAAGAAGAAAAAAAGTTGGAGCAGTATCTTGTAACTGATTGTTTCTGTTATTCTAGAGTCTGGCCAAGTTATCTTCTGATTTTCAGAAGTCCATGATCGAAGCTGTAGGTTCCTGGGAAAGTGTTGTTTCTCCATAAAAAAGATTTTTCTGCTGATTGTTTCCTCCCTGGACCCTGGAGGGAGAGTTTCCCTGGCTGTTTTGCTGGCATCAGTCCTGCTGAGGGCTCTGGCCAGCAGGTCAGAGCTGCAAGAACCAATATGCTGAAATTAGAGCTGGTGCTGAGCAGAGAACTAAGCCATGCTCAGAGCAAATGCTGATGATTAGGAGAGTGACCTCTGGTCTTGATCCACTCTGCCCTTTTCCACTTTGTTCCTTAATTTTCTATTTCGTGTTTTTCCATTTTCCATTCCAGTTTGTTCCTTAGTGTGCAATAAACTAAGGGATCTTGAAGATGGAAAAGATAATTCCAGACATTTCTCATGTTTTGTTTTCTTTCTCCTGAACAGGTGAAAATACAGCCTGTTGCTAGATATGACTGGGAGCAGAAATACTATTATGGCAATCTGATAGCTGTTTCAAACTCTTACCTGGCTTATGCCATTAGAGGTGAGATACCTTCTTGTCTTGGATGTGATTTGTATTCTTTTGCTCTGTGTATTATTAAGAAAGGCAGAGTTTACATCAGACTAATTGAAACATACCTTGCAATACCCAGATCAGAATGCTGTTGTGGGAATATAAGGAATATAAGCAACAGTGGAGAGAAGAGTTTGTTATGTGAGAGAGTTAGAAAAGAGAAGGACTGAATGGAGATGTAGGAAAAGTTGAAGGACTACATTTACTGGAGAGCTAATATTCAGATTCCTCCTCTAAATATTTCTGCAGCAAACAAGATGCTCTGTAGCTAAGCACAGAAACAGCCCCATGGTATTTTGAGCAGATAAGTGTGTGTGATGGATTTGCTTGCATAAATTTAGAGTTGAGTTTAAGGCTAAATTTTGAGGATCCAAAAATCAATGCAGATGCAGTGTCTTGTGCAATAGAGAGGAAAGCAGAACAACAGGGAAAGATTGTTTCACAGCATATGGGAAAGAAAGTGACAGGATGAGAGGAAATGGCCTCAAATTGTGCCAGGGAAAGTTTAAATTAGATACTAGGAAATTTTTCTTTCATGGAGTGGATTCTAAAACATTGGAACTGCTCTACCCAGGGAAGTGGTGAAGTTACCATTCCTGGAAGTGTTCAAAAAACATGTAGATAAGGCACTTGAGAACATGGTTTAGAGGTGAGCATGAGCTTTGTGCTGATTGAACTTGATGATCTTAAACGTGTTTTCCAGCCTTAGGAGTTCTGTGAAAGGAACACTTAGTTATCTACTCTAGAGAGTTCTGCTCTCATAGAAACACAGAGTATCTGTGTCTCTTTGTTCTTAGTTCTCACACCAGTTTATCTGGTCTTTTATGAAAACTACTACTCTGCTCTTACGGTTTTTTTCCTAGCTGAGGTTTATTTTAGAGTAGCTTAAGGATTTTAAAAATACTTTAAAAGCTTGGGTGCAGTTACACTGGGAACACTGCTAGGGCTGGCGTGGGCATCAGGAAGTGGAAGCACCGTGATCTCTGTAAGACTGCCTGCTTTGTAGTGATTGGTGTCTGTCTGAAAAGGGAAAGCTGGAAACTTTGCTTAGTGTGCACACGTTCTGAAGCATCTTCTTTTCAGTCATGCAGGCCAAAAAGCAGTGTTTTTTGCAGGGTGAATGTTCATGCCTTTTGCTTCCCCTTACAGAAAGTGTATCTGAGCTATCTGCCTCTCAGTGACGCCTTTTCTCCAGTAACTGAAAATTAAATTGCAAATAAAATTATTTCACTGTCCCTGGAGGTCTGCCTTGGAAGTGCAGCAAGCTCGGGATGAAGGTTTAGGCCTGGCATTTAATTGCAGCATCTTTAATGAGGATAATCCTGGGGATTATGAGAAGTTTATGAGAGTTGTGGGAAGTTTATGAGAATTATGCAGATAAACCACAGGCATAAATGGTGACTTCTCCCTCTGTCTGTCTCACAGCTGCCAGCAATGGCTCTGCTATGGTGCGGGTGTTGAGTGTCAGCACTGCTGAGCGGACCTTGCTGAAGGGATTCACAGGAGGTGTGGCAGACCTGGCCTTTGCTCACCTCAACTCCAACCAGCTGGCCTGCCTGGATGAGGCTGGCAACCTTTTTGTCTGGCGCCTGGCCATGGATAAAGAAAAAATCCAGTATCTTGTCCAAATACACCTGTCAGTCTTTGTGTAATGATTGGATGTGTCATTTGATTTTGTAACGTTTGCAAAATAGCAGCTTGCAGGGGGATGATGGATAGTTATGCTCCTTCCAGAGTATCAAATCAGTCAACTTTTACCTGTGTTCAGTATATTCGTTACTTGATACTGCAAGTATTGCTTGAAATTCTAGGAGCACCTCAGTGCTCCTGGTCTAGGCAAAGCAGACAGTCAAAGAGAAGTGTCAGTCTGTACCATCTTGGACATGGACAGTGTCACCTCATCTGGGTGATGGAGGTTTGTCTGGTCTGGTTGTAGCTCTTTTCCTCAGTTACTTCTCTGGGGAGGAGGATGTAATACTTCCCATCCACTCACTATCTTCCTTCTAAACCTGTCATGCTTTTGATGGCCCTGAAATTTATTTTCAGTGTTCATTACCCTAAATATTTTCTTTTTAATTGCTAGGAGTGATTGCTCAGTGCTTCTGGGAAACGTGTGAGGTATGTCACCTCAGAGTGTAGCTTTTTTAATTTTAATTGTGTACCACCATTTCAAAAGCAACTGGAGCAAAAGTTGTGGTAGTTGTTGAAGCCCTGATTTGTAGTGGTGCACTCGAGCACTCAGCTGGAGGCAATGTGGTAGCTCTTCTGTCTTTCTCTGGTAGTGTTGTAATGCTAACAAATCATTCAATCATTAGCTGTCACATGGATTGCACATTCAGATGTGGCTGTGTGCCCCTGTTGTGCTTATCCTGTCATGGCAGCCTGCAAGAGAAAATTGTGGGAACCAATGAACTTCTGTAAGGTGAAGCTCTTCTGTCAGTGAAGAAGCTGTAGCTTGGCTGCTTTCTCAGCAGAATCTCTTTACCTGCTTGCTTTTTGAATCAATGGCCAAAAAACCCTTGAGGTTTAACAGTATTAAAACAGCAGACCAGGCCTGAACATGTTATTGCTGGGCATTAGTAACAGAGCCAGAACGTTACATTTCTTAACCCTGGTGATCAGAGAGGAGATCTTGGTTAACATCAAGAGACCTGACAATACCCCACTGAACACCTTCCGAAGAATCATCTGGTGCCCTTTCATCCCGGACGATAACGAGGAGAGCGGGGAAGAGGGAAGTCAGACATTGGCATTGCTGCACGAGGACAGGGTAAGGAAACTCTGCCTTGGAAACGTTGCCCTAATTTATCATGAGAAGGAGAGAATTTAACGGAGGAAAGAGCTGAGTTTTCAATGGAGTTGTAAAGGCTTCTGTCTAGACCACGTTGGTGATCCTCCTGTAAGATGCTGGATTCCTGTCTTCCCAAGAAAGGTCATTCTCTGGGCCTCAGGAGGATGGAAAGGGAACTTCTGCTCACCATCAAATGCCAAGGACCAATTGAAACAATAGCAATTGATAATTGATAGCAATTGAAACAGAGACATCACTTGTCTGTTCCGACTGAGCCAGTACCTGAAGGAGGGGCTTGGTGGGCAGCAGCTACAAATGCCAAGAGCAACTCCCTGTGTTATGTACAATGCCAGGAAAGCATCTAATGGCCAAATTGGGTAGAAATGGGAAGGTTTATGTCACACACTTGCTATTGGGTTGGTGTATCAGGCCATAAGATAAAGATCTAGGAAGTTCTCTGGATCAAACCAGTGGTTATAAAAATAAACCTGTGTGTCTACATGCTTGTTTTCCAGGCAGAGGTGTGGGATTTGGACATCATCCGAACCAACAACAGCTCCTGGCCGGTGGAAGTGCCTGATATCAAAGAAGGTTTCATTGTGGTGAAAGGCCACAGCACGGTACAAACCTGGGTTTTTTTGTTTTTCTGAGGGTTATAGTGTTTCAGGAGCTGCAGTTCTTAGGACAGTTGGCTGTAAAAAAACCACTTGTGAGGCAATTATGATTGTGAAAAGCCAGAAGATCCCAAGCCAAAATGACCTCTATTCGTAACATAAATAACAGTAAGAGCAGGTGTAACAGAATCCATTGTACTTGAATTTGCTGTCTGGAGAAGGTGAGGGTTTATTATTACCAAGAAAGAAGGTGCCTGTCAGTTGTTCTATGAAGGGTTAAAAATGTTAGAAGCTACCACTTTCTGTTAGAAATCACTCTGGCCTTCACTAGTATCAAATTGGTTGTCAAATTCTTGCTTGATGATAGAGTTTTTTCTTTTTGTAAAATAAGAAAAGCTATAAAATTACTTTTTTGTGTCTCTTTTCCTCTTCTGTGTAGTGCCTGAGCGAGGGAGCACTTTCTCCAGATGGAACTGTGTTGGCCACAGCAAGCCATGATGGTTTTGTAAAATTTTGGCAGATCTATATTGAGGGACAGGATGAGCCAAGGTAACTGGAGATTTAGAAAATGAAAGATCTCGGAACAGAGAGCAGCATTTTGTCTGGGAGAATTTCCTTGACACAGAATTGTCTGTGATGGTCACTCTATGTATATTAAAGATACAGCATAAGTGTTTGTAATTTGTTACTGAAAATTGCATCACTGAATATCATAGGCCTATGGAAAAAGCAGAGAGCTGTGTCTGGAAACAGGAATTCTGTGCTTTGCACAAGCTGTAGTCAAACTCTTTTGCACTGTCCATGTAAATGCAGGAAGCTGCACTAAGCTGTTGTTCTCCATGTTGACTTCTTTTTGCATTGTATTTTTGTTAAGACACCAGACCAAATGGCAACATGGGATTTTATTTATTTATTGGTAACAGTATTTGTCTGTGTGATCTCCTTATTTTATATAAGACTTGTAAAGAGCTACAAGTCAGTCATGCTTTGTGGCTTCTGGACAATGAGTTCTGTGTTCAGTGTCAGCATCCTCCTCATTTACCACTCCCTTCACACTTAGATGTTTTCTCTGATTTATTCCCAGGTGTCTTCATGAGTGGAAACCCCACGATGGTAGACCTCTTTCCTGCCTGCTCTTTTGTGACAACCATAAAAAACAAGACCCAGAGTAAGTCCCAAATCCAGTGCTTGAAGTATTAAAGTTCAGCATTGTTTTCTAACTTTGGCTTGCCTTGAAAGTTCCTTGTAACTGAATCATACTTAAAATTTTAGCTTTGTAGCAGGAACAAGTCCTGTTATCTTTTGCAGTCAGTTTTGTAGTGATGGAGAAATAAATAGTACTCTGAAACAGAACCTAAAGTGACCTTAATCATAGTGCCAATTCCATGAAAGTAATGAGAATTCTCATTGAGGAGTCCTCTCAGGTCTGTGGTATGGTCAGTCTTAAGTGGCCTGTTAGTCCTCCAAATTTCAACTGCCATTGCTGAAAATACAGCTTTTATTGTTACTGTTTCTTCAGTCAGTTGTGGCCTTAAGGTTTCTGAGAGGTGTAGTGGTTTCTAGTCTGCCTCAGAACAGAAATTTTCTGGGAACTTTAAGCCACAGTTGGGCAAAGTCAGCCATGGGTACCTTGTGAAAAGCTTTTCTGGAAGGACCAGATCTTTAAAAGAATTTGGATCTATTGTGCCTACAGAGTTCCCTTCTGGAGGTTTCTCATCACAGGAGCTGATCAGAACAGAGAACTGAAGATGTGGTGCACGGTGTCTTGGACCTGTTTGCAGACTGTTCGGTATGTGTTGGTGGATGCCCTGAAGGGTGGGATTTGGGGATACTGAATTTGCAAAGGTGATCCCTGATGACCAATGGATTCTACTCCAGCCCATATTTGAGCCTGCTCCTTTGCCATTCTGTTGCCTTGACCTGTTGTTGGAAGCTGTCAGCTGTGGCAGACTGTCAGGTCAAGCTTTGGCAAGGCCAGGGAAGTTCGTACTTTTATTATTTGTGTTATCAAGATCTGTTATCTTTAGGTATAGTACCTGTAGCATGAGGGGAGGTTGCACAACAAAACTCCACATCTTGAGTGTTTTCTTCTGTAGTAATTTTAGATATTTAATAACTAATCTAGGATCTTTTCCTATTAGTGCATTTTCTGTTTAAATTATGAGAAGCTGCTAGGTTGATAGAGCTTAAAAAATTATCCAAAGCTTAAATATTGAGCCGTGTAGGTCCAAAAATTCAAACTGTGCTTTAGTCCATCCCTTGACTCAGCTTAGGTTCCTTGATTTTATTTTTCTGATGGTGGATCATGGCCTCTCCCACCACACACATGCTTAAGGTCACTTTGCATTTTCCCTCTCTAAGTGAGAAGAATATGACATAGACCTGAGTGCTGCTTTTTTCACCTCATGCTACAGAAGGTCCAAACTTGTGGAAGGGTTATTTTGATTTAGTGGGTTTTTGGTTTTAAATCTGTAGCATTGACTCTTGTACTCCTATGGATGTGGAACATGCTGAGTAATGACAAAGTGTCACCTTTCATTTCACTGTTCAGAATCCATCACTTGATCCTATTGTGCCATCTCCCAGCTGCTTTCTTAGCTGATGTCAGCACTGATTTCAGCAAAGGTGTTTGTGTTCTAGTGGGTGGTTGCACTGTAACAGGGCTGTGAACTCCTTAAGGTTCTGTGAGAGTTTTGGTAATTAGTGCAGTTTTATAGCAATCATGCTGGTTGGGCTAATCTATCTTGCTGTCTGCACCCCCTCCCTCTTATTTGTACATGTAGCTTTTCTCCTGACATCTTCAGCTCCATGAGTATTCTTCCCAGCCTGAAAGTCTGCCTGGACCTCTCTGCTGAATATCTGATACTGAGTGATGTGCAGAGAAAAGTAAGTGGTTCATTTTATTGCTGCCTGTGGGAAATGGTGGCTGAAGCAGAATTGACCTTGTGTGTGACTGGTTCTGCTGCCTAGGTCTGGGATTTGCATGTTAGTAGATAAAAATGCTGAAGTTGATGCAGCAATTTCACTATTAGATGAATAGGAGTAGCAATTCATCTGAGTAATCCTGAGGAGCCTTAAGGATTATTTCTCACCCTTTGTAAAGCTCTTATTTGGAGATACTTGTGTCTGGCTCGGTAGGATTGAGTTCTTGATCGACAGTGACTCGCTTAAGAGTGTGGTGCTTGTTCCCTTGAATGTTCCATTTCAAATTTCAAGATCCAGGCTTTATTCCTCACATTATTTCCCTTGTTCCAAATCTGTTTTGGATACTCAGCTCTGTAGTCCACACTCATGTGCATGGTCTACTCTGAAAGCTCTGATTTACCCTTTCTGATTTGTCCAGGTCTTGTATGTGATGGAGTTGATGCAGAACCAAGAGGAGGGCAAGGCTTACTTCAGCTCCATCTCAGAGTTCCTCCTTACCCACCCAGTGCTGAGCTTTGGCATCCAGGCCGTGAGCCGCTGCCGGCTGAGGCACACAGAGGTGCTGCCAGCAGAAGAGGAAAATGACAACTTGAGTGTAGGTAGGTGACAAAATTTAGCTGCTGTGTGATCAGGATTTCTTTCCTGGCTGGTTCTGACTTTCTTGGGAAAGGCTGGTCACTCTCCCCAAATAACAAGACAAGAGGAAACAGCCTCAGGTTGTGCCCAATGAGGTTTAGATTGGGTGTTAGGAAAAATTTCTTCACCAGGCTGAAACTGGGTTTGTCAGGCATTGGAACACAGGATTCAAGGTTTGGCCTGGTCACTGCCCTGGTCCTGCTGGTCACACTGTTGCTGAAACAGGCCAGGATGCCAAGCTACTCTCTACCAGCACCCACAGGCCCTTTCCCCCATGGTAGCTTTGCAGCCACTCTGCTCAGCCCGTGGTGCTGCAGAAGTTTGTTGTGACCCAAGCACAGGACCTGGCACTTGGCCTTGTTGAACTTCACACAGTAGGCCTCAGCCCATCAGTCCAACTTGTCCATACCCCTCTGTGGGCCCTTCCTCCCTTCCAGCAGATCAACACTCCTGCCTAACATGGTACACAGCATCCTCATCCAGTCAAGGGAGGGGATTGTCTTGCTTTGCTCTGTAGTGGTGCAGCCTTGAGTCCCACATGCAGTTTTGGGCACCATAAAGAAAACTTGGTGTCTAAAAAAGACACTAAGTTGTTAGAGAATGTGCTAAGGAGGGCCATGAGGATGGTGAAGGGGAAGCTGGAGAGTGGCTGAGGTCACTTGGTCTGTTCATCCTGGAGAAGACTGAGGGAAGACCTCATTGCAGTCCTCTGGCATCCTCATGAGGGGCAGACACTGATCTTTTCAATCTCATTACCAATGACAGGACTCAAGGAAATGGCATGAGGCCGAGTCAGTGGAGGTTTTATGTTGGATATCAGGAAAAAGTTTTGCATCCAGGGGGTGGTTGGGCACAGGAACAGGTGCCCTGGAGCAGTTGTCATAGCATTGAGCCTGTCTGAGCTCAAGAAGCATTTGGACAATTCTTCCAGGCACATGCAGTGATTCTTGGCATGTTCTGTGCAGGGACTGGGGTTGGACTCAATGATCGTCATAGGTCTCTTCCAGCTCAGGATAATCTGTGATTCTGTGGAGTTGTCTGCACACTTAGTGAGAGTGCTCTTGATCCCGTCATCCAGATCATTGATAAAGAGGATCTGTATCATGCTGGTTCTCTGCTGTCAGTTCATCCTGCTGTGCTGTTGTTGTCGTACTTTGTGTGTAGTTTTTATGCAACTTCATATTTTACCTTTGTCTCCCTTCCAGAAGGTGCTCAGGGCTCTGGGGCTGTTGAATCAGCAGCAGGTGTGCTGATAAAACTCTTCTGTGTTCACACCAAGTGAGTATGTGTGTGCAGCTGTCTGTGGTTGTCCTAACCCTGCACTGACCTGTAGAAATTTAAGTAAAATTCTTTTGCTCATAACAAAAGCTGCTTGTCCCCATAGAAATTTCTGGCTGTGGTGTGTGTGGCCTTACCAGGAGGTAGCTCTGAGTGGTGTGACAAGCTTGTATTTCCATGGCCATGAGTGATTTAAGAATTGTGCTCACACACAAGTGCTGGGTGTCAGAATACCCTGGGTGTCAGAACTGGGTGACATGGCTCAGTGAGGATCAGCTTCTGTGACAGGCAGAAAACACTGAAGCATTTTCGAAGGGAATTAGTTCAGTGAAGAGAAATCTTCTGAGCCTTAAGACTTCTCTTGGTGTTTCTTAAGCTGATCAGTGATGCTTGTTTCTTTCTAGGGCCCTACAGGATGTGCAGATTAGATTCCAGCCTCTTCATAGCCCTGACACAAGTGCTTCCATGCCTTCCCATAGCTCTCATGAAGAATTTGGTGAGCACATGTGTTAAATTGGTCTTCAGTGTTGCTGAGCCTTTAAAGGTTACTGGTGGGGAGAGCAGGATGGTGGTTTGGGGTCTCTCTTTGTACTGCAGTGGTGTCATTGCTTAAAGAATTCTGAATATGGAGTAGCAGTGGAGCTGGAAGCCAGTTAGACCCTGGTTGAGTATGGAGTTTGGGATGTGTTAGACCAGGAGTGCTAATGCTTTGTGCATGCTTGAGTTCACCTTCCTGGGTGATTTGGCACTTGCAAAGGAAACTTGAAGTTTGTCTCTTGTCAGGTGGAAGAGATCAAAATGACAGCAGAGCTGTGGGAGTAGAGGGGGCTGGCCTGTCTGTGATGAGATCTTTCAGCTCATTCACCATTCTGGGATGTGGCAGTTCATCTGGCCTTGCTTCTAGGAAAGAAAGGAAGCTTGGACATTTTATTAACAAAGCCTGATAAAATCCAGTCTGGCATACCAAAAGAAAGCATAATACAGGATTTGCTTTGCTCTAAGCTTGGACTGGAATAGTTGCAGGGTTTTTGCTTGTTCTTTTTTGAATCAAACATGGCATGCAATGGCATAAGTTCATACTCCGTGGAATTAGAGCTGCAGTTTTGGAGGGAAGTTTCAAACTGATTTGTATCTGTCTCTTGAAGCCTTTCCAGACCACATGGCTGATCTGAGCACAGAAGGGCTGGGATCTGAAAAGGAGTCTGTGCACGGCTCCCAGCCAGACCTGCGGCGTATCGCTGATCTGCCGGTGCCAGCAGATTTCCTTTCGCTCTCCAATGATGCCAAACCCAAACTGATGACTCCAGATGCATTCATGACACCAAGTACTTCTCTTCAACAGGTAATCAGAGATTAATGCTGTTATGGTGATGCAAGGGATGGCGGTGGATTTGAGTACTTTTGGAAATGTTTTCCAGCTGTAATGACTGTGATAAACTGCTAGCTGAATGCAGAGCACACAGGAAACTCAGCATGTAACTAGACTGAGCAGAGACCTGTTGGCACATCTAAAATGTTAAACTGGCCTCAGCTTGTGTTGTAAGTGCTGTGTTTAACTGCAAAACCACTGATGCAGGTGTGCTTTGTAGAAATAAGATTTACTAAATAACTGTATCTAAGCTGGGAGACTGCTCTTACTGGTTTACACATGTTGTTTTGGGTTATGATATAATTGTAATGGAAGAAAATATGCCACCTCTGCACATGCTGTCTGATGGAGTCCTGTGGGAATGCAGATCTGAAATGATCAGGCAGGTAGATGGGACTGTTCAGACTTGTGAGACCCCACTGGAGTACCCCACTCTGCCATAAGCCCTCTGCCTTTGCACTGGTGGGGTCACTTTGGGTTCACCAGTTCCTCAGTAAGAGCAGACATATGATGAGGATGTTTTGGGACTTGCCTTTGACCAGCACCTGAGCACCTTAGGAGAACAACCCAACCTATGGGAGTGTTTTCTATTCCCTCTTCACCAAAGACTGTCTAGGAGTCTTTCTTTCTCAGGTTGAGTTGTATTGTTGCCCTCTGTCCCATCCTGACTGCTGTGTGTTTCCTTACAGATCACTGTCTCTCCAGGCAGCAGTGTCAGTTCCCTGACTGCAGTCACAGCCATGAGCAGCACTTCTGTCACGGATGCCTCTCTGCCCAGGTAAATAGCACATGAGTTAAATAATACATCTGCAGCTGAACTGACACAGGCCTTTGGGACAGTACAGAGCTGTAGCATGTCTTGTAGGAGAGGAGATTGTAACCACAGTTAGAAACTGGCCTGAGTCCCAACATCCCTGTATAGGCAGCTGTTTGCATCCCTAATGCAGCTTGGAACATGTCTGTTGTCATCTAGGGGCCAACAAGAGTGTTTGATGTGTGCCTCATAGGGATTCTGTTATTGCAACTCAGTTTTGCGGCTCTACATGCTTTTCCCAAAGGGTTGTTGTTTACAGGTAAGAGAACGCTGCAGCCACCGAGGACAGGGAGAGAATTAGGACTGGTAGGAAAATCTTAGAGTGTGACAGTGGGTTGGGCTGCATAACAAGTGAGAACTTCATTTCTGGGGGTTGGGGAAGCACCTATCTCATAGTGTCCTGTTTCTCCTGTGCAGTGTGCATTGGAGATACAATTGGTCTCTTCTCTCACTGACTCCTCGAATTCTAAAAGATTACGATGCCCCTTTTTTTTTCTTTTTTGTTGTTTCCACCTGGTATCTCTCTGGGCTGTATGGGGGCTAGGAGATGCAGATGCTCATTGACAAGGAGTAGCTGATCATGGTGGAAAGAGCAAGGGCTCCTCCACTGACCTTTGTACCCCATCTCCTCCCCCTGAGTGTTTGATGCAGATCAATCATTTCTTTAGGCTGCTTGATTTGCTGGTGTCTGTTTCTGCAGAGCATCAGAAGACTTGACTGTGAGCCCCAAGATGCAGCTGGACACCAGCCTCACACTGAGCAGCAGCAGCAGCAGTCTCCAGACCAGTCCTAGGAGTCACTCTGTTCTTATCCCAGGCCTCCCTGACAAGCTAACACCAAAGGCACCTGTTCCAGTAAGATTCCAAATGCTGCTCCTTTCCTTCTCTTGGACCAAGGATCCTCTCTGTGGGCCTCTACACGCTGAAATTGTTCAGCCTGGAGAACAAAAGCTCTGAGGAGTCCAGTGGCCTTTTGGTGTTTGAAAGAGAGAAAAAGTGACTTTTTACATGGGCAAACAGGGATAGGGCATGGCAGATGATTTTAAACCAGAAAAGGGGAGGTTTAGGTTAGATGTTAGGAAGAAACTCTTTGTTCAGGGTGTGGTAAGGGATTGGCATAGACTTCCCAGGAAAGTTGTGGATGCCCCATCCCTGGAAATGTTCAAGGCCAGGCTGGATGGGGCTTTGAGGAACCTGGTCTACTGGAAGGTGTCCCTGCCCATGGCAGGGGGTTTGGAACGATAAGCTTTAAGGTCCTTTCTAACCCAAACCTTCCTAGGATTCTATGAAATTACACTTTATTTGGATGTTAACAAGGGACAGCGTATGCCCTTTGGAAAACACAGCTGCTGGCACAGATGTGCAGCCCAGTTTACTCAGCCACATTGATGGAACTTGTCTGAAAACCAGAGACAATTCTAGCTTGTGCTGTCACTATCCCAGTGGCTGGACGTGGTCAGCCTTGGTGTTAAGAGACAGTGCTACCTGAAGAGGTTTATTCCTGCTTGTTGGTCTGATGAGACTGAAATTGGTATTTCCTATCCCTTCATTTTAGTTTCCAGGTGTTGTGTAAAACAGATCATGACCAAAGCTGGAAGTTGAAACAAGTTTTCAGTCCAGGAGATGTTCAGTGTTAAAACTAACATTCTCTCTCAAAGAGGAGGGAGTCTGGAGCAGAGCAGAGATGTAGAAGTAGTGTTACATTTTCTTTTGAAAGTGAGTTCGAGCTAGCATTGGCTTAAGTGTGTTGCTAGCCCAGCTGAGAGTCCACTACAAGTCCTGGGACTGTTTTCCATCTGATGAAGGAGTGGGAGGTTGGGATCACATGAGGAAAGGATACAGCAGGCTGTTTCCAGAGGAAGTTAGTGTAAGGCACCAGGGGTTCTTGGGATGTGTCCACATTCTCCTAAAGGCTGTTGTTTGAATTTTGTTTTCAGGTCACACCAGGAAACTCCTCTCTAGCACTGGAACTGCAGGAAGTGGAGCCCTTGGTGGTGCCTCAGGCTTCTCCCACCCGTGAGCGCTCCCCAGATGTCATTTCCTCAGCTTCCACAGCCATGTCCCAGGATATCCCAGAGATTGCATCCGAGACCCTGCAGCGCAGCTTTGCGGCGGCTGCGCCCGGGCTCCCTGGGGAGGTGCTGGAGCCTGGACACCACGCAGACAGTATGGCCTCAGCTGCCTCAGCCCTGCACTTGCTGTCTCCCAGGAACCGCCACAACTCTGAGCACAGCCACCACTCTTTGGACATGCCTCCAGTGGAGGTGGACAGACTGAATGCTCCATCATTACTGGAGACTGCTTTAACTCAGGAAAATGCATCTTCTGACAGT
The DNA here is from genome assembly GCA_018697195.1 of Certhia americana. Classification (NCBI taxonomy): domain Eukaryota; kingdom Metazoa; phylum Chordata; class Aves; order Passeriformes; family Certhiidae; genus Certhia; species Certhia americana. Next base: position 14,260,916 of record CM031867.1, on the reverse strand, counting down.
GTTGTGAGTCAGCCGTGGCCAGCAGCTCCTGACATAACCCGGGAAACCAGGAACAGCATGGCAGACAGGTAATCACTTGGGTTTGTCTGGTGCAGGGCAGTTTGTTTGCACTTGCCAAATTTGCAGCTTGGTGAAAAGCTCTTATGTTGTGAATACTCCAGAGCAGTTCTCCATCCCTCTTTCCCTTAAAGGATCTGATGAGTCAACCTTCCTGTGTGCTTGGTCTGTGTGCTGTGTCCTGAACTTCCTAGACCATCTTTAACCATTTTTGCTCTCTGATACCCTTTGCAGCGTAAATGATCTCTGTTAAGAAGGTGAAAAGTCTACTTTGTTGGCCTTCATGTTCACATGGAGACTTGAGAGGGTTTTTTTGTGCTCTGGAAATCAAACTAGTACAAACTACGTTCTGCCCCAGGTGAAGCATTCCTGCAGGCTTTTGTTGAATCAATTGACAACATAACTGACAGGTTTTCTTATAGGTTAATTATATCTCTCTTCTAGGATGGGCTCTATGCAGCTAGTGTTACAAATAAAGTACTTCATCAGTCAGAAAACAAATGGCAGTGCAGCAGAAATGAAGGATGGTGAAGCATCACTTAGACTGCTTAGAAGGAGCAATCTGTTATGCTGGACCAGTGCTGGGTTTCATCACAGAATTAGTGTTCCTGTCTTGCAGTGGGATGAAAACAGAGATGTATGTGGCATCTGCAGAGACCACTTAGGCTAGGGCTACATGCACCATGTGAATCTGCAAACGCCTTCCTTTGGAGCTAGAAGGACTAGAAGGCTGAGAGGGTCAGTGTTGTCCCTCAGGTAAACCTGGACTGTTCCCTCATCAGAATTGCAAAGAAAGGCCTCACCTTGTTTCTCCACAGCTGAGGATGCTGTTCCAGGAAACAGTCCCATCTGATGGCTCTGGGGAGGGCATTGTTTCTACACAATATTTTTTCTTTTACTCATAATATGAACTTGAGAAAATACTTCTGTAGGAGTTTGCAACTCCCCTCAATCCTAGTCTGTCTTTGAATTCTTAGGGATGTCTTATATCAGAATATCAGATCAGCTATCCCTGACTGTGAGAGATTTCACAAGTGCTCACTTCTGTTTAAACTCCTTCCTGCAAGCTGCATTCAGGCAGATTTAATTGACAGCATGTGCAGTTAGCTTTCAAAATCATTATGATACTCAGACTAGATCCACTGTTACAATTCTGTCTGTTGGAGCTGACCCATCAAATTCACAGACTTCCTTGGACACTTTAAGGAACTAAGAAGCACTGATGATTTTTGCTTCAGTAATCAGTATTAAATGAGGAAAAACAATCCCAAGATGATGCTATTCATGGAAGTATGGTGTGCTGCCAGGTTTGAGTAGTGGCTTACCTCTTTTGTATGAATGTCTGTTGGGAAATAGTTCTTGGTTAGTACTTTAAGCATAGCTGAGCTGCTTCTCCCTTTTTGAGGCTCCAGAAAAGCACATGCACAAGTTCAAGTGTTCAGTGCCTCTACACAACACCTGCCTCTTCCTGGATCTGTGGGATCAGTGTGAGCTTGGTTTTTGTTACAGACTTTCTATCAGGATCTCTCATGAGACATTCGGAGAGTGAATATCCAAGCTGAAAGAGACTTTCATGATGGTGTTTTCTTTTTTCGCCTCTCTAGCCCAAGGGATGAGGTTGAAGAAAAGCACAAGAGCTCTTCCTATCATCGACACAGCTACCACCTTCTGCAGCATGACAGCCAGGATGCCAGTGCAGAACAAAGGTACCAGAGTACTCAGCCCCCTCTCTCGTCCTTCATGGACCCAGCTCAGGCTTCATTTGTGCCTCTGTCCCCAGCCAGCCTTCACATGTGGGGTGAATGTCTCTGCTTTGTCTCCTGGCTTAATGTGTGTTTACAGCCCAGCTTCCTTAATGTTCTGATGACTTCAGCTTATCTCAAGATTGGCCTCTGGGCACTCTGCAGTTTATTCTCTGTGGGGAAAAGGCTTAATTGTGCTGCTTCTAAAGCATGGACCAGTCTTGGTTTAATTACCAGTAAAAACCTATTAAGGGCTCAGTTTCCAAGTATTGTGCCTTATATAAGGTAGCAAGGGTACCTCAGGAGTAAGTTTCTTGCTTCTGATATCTTTCCTCAGAAGTCTCCTGAAGTTCTGTGGGCACATTCTGTGTGCCTGACAGGCTCAGCTCTGTCTGACACTTAAGGGTTGTCCACAATCCACATGTAAATTCAGACTGAAATGTGCAGCCTCTATTGGAAGCTGGTCAGCAGGTGAAACTCTCCAAGGTACTGAGGATCACAGATGTCTGAGGCTCACCTGCTCCTCCTCTGTTCTTGTGATGTGTTCTGTGTCCTGTGCTCGCTGTCTGTGAAGCTGTAAGGATGTGCTGTGCTTGGGGTCCCTGCTAGGCCATCCTGGGGCTCCTGTGCCTGTATTTGAGCTAAACAGACATCATTCAGCCACACTGCTGTCCCTAATGTCACTTGCTGACCCTCCAAGCCTTGCTGCACGTGAGCAGACCTGCATCAAAGCTGAGCAGCCTGTTCTGAGCTCAGTAGAGGTGACTGTGAAAGGTTAAGGTGGGGGTGTCTGAAGCTGACTCTGGCCAAGTGTGGATGAAGAGCTGTGTGAATCCATTCCTGCAGTGAGGGCTGATACAGTCCAATGTTGTGAGTGATGTCCTCTCTCCTGCTGTTCCCTCACAGTGACCATGATGATGAAGTTGCAAGCTTGGCTTCTACGTCAGGTGGATTTGGTGCCAAAACATCTGCGCAGAGGCTGCCTGTGAAGGACTGGAAAGTGAAGGCATCCCCCCGGGCTTCCCCAAAACTAAAGCGGAAGGGCAAGAAAGATGATGGGTATGCTGGGCTTGCCAGGGCACAGGAGGCTCTGGGACCAGCTGGGCAGGGCCACAGCCTCTCGTAGCCATTGGGGTCTGAGACAGCAGCTGAGTGCTCCCAAGCCTCGCCCCGTTTACAAAGGGCAGGAGCCCCACAGAAAGCATTGCTGGTTCCTCAAACACTGACTGGCACTCGGGTGTGGGAATAGTTCTGCACTATCTCCAGCTGGGACTCAAAATTCAAAATACAGCCTGGGCTTGAGAAGAATGTATGGGAAGTAAATTGCGTGTTGTGATGGGACACTGGGCCCTTCCACTGGTCTCAGTGAAGGCTTTATTGCAACTGTGATGCTATGAGTGTCACAATGGCCTCCATTTTTAATTGGCTTCTGAACAGTGGCACCGTGCCCTTGTTCAGCAATATCTGTCATTTGTTACCTGCTTGCTGCTTCTGTGTGTTTCTAAACATTCCTATATCAATATCCTGCAAGTGAAAATCAGTGACTGGAAAGGTCTGCCCATGGCACATGAGAACAATCTGCCTGCATCAGTGAGAGGAGAGCAGCACAGCTTCTGCATGGGGCTCCCTCCTCTGGTGTTCCCATAGCTCCATGATTTGGATCTCTGGCTGTGCAGATCACAATAAAGATGGGCTATGGTGTTTCATTCTGGCTATGGTCCTGCACAGGGACACCCACAAGCTCTTAGCCTCTGAAATGACTTTCACTTTTTCTGCCTCAGTCCTTTTGAAGTTGCTGAGTGGGTACTGTCTGGGAACTAAAAATGTTTACTTTTCTTCATAGACCTATTACTTTGATGGAGATGTGCAATATTAGTGGATCGGTTCAATGTTTTTCTTTATTCTCCTGTATGAACTGGAGTTCAAACAGTTTCTTCACCTGGAGAGCTGGAATCACACTAAGTGATTTGTGTTCATTCCTTCTAAATTTTAGCAAACTAATACTTGGTTTTGCTTTGGTAAAATATTGGGAGACCTTCAAAAGGTGTTTGGGAAAGTCTTCCCTTGCTTTGTATTTGGACAGAATTGAAAAATCAGTGTGCAGTGCACTTTGTAGCAGTTTTCATTAACACTTCATTCAGGTCTCTTCCCTGCAAAGGGACCAGTCTGTAAGGAATTTCAGGGTGAGTGAACAGTGCAAATGGTAGTGTCACAGTGCTGTAAGGACTGGGATTTCATCACCTTCCCATCATTCTCCATGTTACACAAGGCAAAATGGAGTTACGAGCTGGAGTGTAAAATCTAAAGCAACCGTAAAGTGTGTGATCTGTTTTGGCAGAAGACTTGGATAATAAGAGGAGTTAACTGACATAATTGGGTTACTACTCTTTCTCTGTTTATTTCCAGGGATATGAACCAGTCACCAAGATCATCTAACAACCAGGTGAGTCAGAGCTGCTCTTCATGATGCTTCATATCCTTCTAGGAAAGACCTAAGAAAAAGTTCATCCCAGTTCCTTGAAGTATCATGGGTCATGCCCTAGCAGGTTGAGATGGGGCTGCACTTGGGCTTGGAATTGCTCTGTGCTGACGTGCAGCAGAGAAGGAGCTCTGTGCTCTCCAGAGTGATGATTTCCTTCTCACACTTGCCTCTGCCTGCAGCAAGATAAGCTGTTCCCAGCAAAGAAAGGGTCACAGGGGAATTGGCCTTGATGTGTGTGTCTCCTTGTTCCTTCCCCTTAAGGGTGGGTCTTTACACTCCTTGAACTATTTTGAGCAGGTAAAGAGAAAACATAGATAAATTTACACTTGTTCAGTTGTTAGGTTTTCATAAATAAGTGAAAGATCTGAAAAAATGCTCCAAGAGGCCTCCTTACTGTACTGATTGCACAGCTCTTTTATGAGTGTTTGATTTAATTGTTTACATTTGTAGATATGAACACTCTCAGTACATGGCCAAGAGTGAATAAAATCTGGTTTGAATGGCATCTTGGATCTAAACAGTTGATATTCTAATGAATATTCTAGTCATTTATTAATTTTATGCAGGAACCTTGCTTTATCAGTTTATTCCTTGGCACAAAGGTTCCTGGGAACAGGCATTAGACTGGTCCTGTTTGCTGCATTGTGTGTTACACTTCACTTCCAGACACAAGGGTTGACTCAGTACTGAGCAGAAAGGTCAGCTGACTTCCAGTCCTGTTAGAAATGAGTGCTTGTCCTCTCCACATGTAGGTGACACCAGAGTTCCAGGATGAGCTGATGTGCATCCTGAGGAGCCAACAGCGGGAACTCTCCGAGCTGCGGCAGAACCAGATGGAGCTGCTGCAGAGACTCACAGATCACCTCGATGCCATCCAGAGCTCCCTCATGGGCCACATGGAGAGGGTGATCGACTCCCAGCAGGAGCAGGAGCGTATCCTTGTTTGCAAGTGTTGAGTGGAAGGCTGCAAGGCAGACTAGAGGAGTGAGGAAGGCTCAGAAAGGTCAAGGATCTTGGCAGCACGGGGCTGCAGGTGCAGTACAATTACCTGGCTACATTATAACTATTTCCATTCTTCTCAGGCCTTCCTCAGGGCAAGAAACTCAGAAATAGAACAGAAAAAAACTGTCTCTTTGTGCCACTAAATCTTAGTTGTCCATTAAGCCATATGTGCTGCAGTGCTGATTGTTTCCAAGAGGTGCACCTGGTACATTATCCCACCTCAGGCAGTGACCAGTTGCACAAGAGTAAATATGGGCTGATCCTTTCCTTCCTTTCCTCCTTAAGGCAAGTCAGTACTTGCACCAGAATAGCATATGGCTGCCATAGTGCATAGCTGGATATAGAATTATCTTGTTTGTTCACATTTATTCATATGGTGGTCTGCAGGTCCCTTATGTGTTGCCTGAGAAGTATTTTCTTTTGGAGCTTTCAAACCTGGTATCCAATTATTTTTATTGTGAGTCATTGGTTCCTGTGTTCATTTGCTGCACTGAATTTGGTTGTGTTCCCCAAACTGAGCAACTCCAGCCTAGTTCATGTCTGAAACCACTCTTAACTTCTGTGACAATAGCTTTCTCTATTACTTTGTCTTGGATTTTCCTTTTTTGACCATCAGTCTGATATTCACAGATAATTTAGGTACCTTTCTACTGAATTTCAGTGTCTAGAGCTATATTGTAATGCTAGAATAATTTTTCCTTTCTCCACAGCTTTGGATGGACTGAATTTTGTCAGCAGCTGAATTGTCATTTCGTTGTTTGTTCTGCGGGAGTTTAGTGTTAGTTGGTTTAAGATGTGTTTGTGTGTTGGCTCCTTCAGAGAGGTTGTTTGTTTCATGAGGTATGAATGCACTGTATCACTTACATCCACTAATTCCATCCTATAGAAACATTTTTAGCAACTTGCTTTTTATGGATATTGGACTTGCTGGTTTCTGGTGTCCTGGTTTTGACTTAGATGGAGTTAATTTGCTTCAGAGCAGCTCATGTGTGTTATGTTTTGGATTTGTGACCACAACAATGCTGATAACACACTGATGTTTTTGCTGGTTTTGCTTTTTCTAAGCCATGTCAAGGCCTTCTCTGTTTCTCACACTGTTCCACCAGGAAGAATCTGGAGGTGGTCAAAAGTTGGGAGGAGGCAGAGCCAGGACAGCTGGCTCCCAGTGACCAAAGGGATGCCCCACACTGTATGATGCTGTGCTCAGCAGTAAAGGCTGGGGGAAAGGAAGAGGAAAAGGGGACACTTGGATTGATGATGTTTGTCTTCCCCAGCCACCATTAGGTGTGAGGGAGCCCTGCTTTCCTGGGAATGGCTGAACATCTGCTCACCCATGGGAAGTAGTAAATTAATTCCTTATTTTGTTTGGTGGGCATGTGCAGCCTTTGCTTTAGCTCCTAAACTGTTTATCTTCAGCTGTGTTCTTAAACTGTCCTCAACCTATAAGATTTTTTACTTTTACCCTGCCAGTTCTCTCCCCCATCCTGCTGCAGAGGAGTGAGTGAGTGGCTGGCTGGGCCTGAGCTGCTAATGGGGCAGCCAAGTTAATCACAGTATGTAGGAAACAGTACTGTCCAGCTTATTTTAACTGTTTGATTTTCCTATCTTGCCTTCCAAAGCTCTTTTCTCACCCTGAATTGTTTAAGAGCACCCTGTTTCAGGGTCACAGCAGTAATGTTGAGACCACTCTTTCACCAGAGCTGTACGTCTGCTCTCCCTGAGCCTCTGGAGGTGAGGCTGCTGTCCATCTTTGTGGACAGGAGCGTTGTGGGTAGACAGGAAATCTGCTGTTGTGCTCCTTAACACAGATTCTCATTAGAGAGAAGACTGGACCGGGTGCTGATGGAAGGGCAGCAGCGCAATGGGCAGCTCCAGGAGCACCTGTCCCAGCAGCTGTCCCAGTCCCTGTCCACAGCTGTGTGTAACCGTCTGGAGAGGACCATTCGGGAGGAGATGAAGAAGACAGTGCCCCAGTGTGAGTGTGGCTGCCTGAGTCTGGGAGGTGGATCCCTACAGGTAGCTCCATCGGGATGGGAAGCACACTGGGAAAGTGCTGGCACTGTATGAAGCAGGAGTTAGGTTGTGTGAACACCAGGCTCTGCACAGCACACTGCTGTGTGCACCCACTGTAACCTGAGAAGGGGGGCTGTGGTTTAGAAACAGTATGAGGCTCCCAGGGGGAATGTTTTTCCAGAGAGTTTGGTCTGACCTTCCATTATAATCTCTAAAGTCTTTGGAGTCTGTTTAGTGGAGGAAGGTGAAAGAGGCTGATGAGTTTGGAAATGCTGAGACTTAGCTGGAGCAAGCTTGAAGTTGTCTTTGGTTCTTTCTCCATGCACTGGCACCCTGCATGTAAGGAAATGTTCCAAAAGTGCTGGTGGGAAAGCCTGCAGCCAGTAGCTGCCAAAAGCAGGGCTACCTGCTCTTCTGGATCAGGTCAGCTGTGACTTCGTCACACCAACTCTTAAAAACCTTCAAAACTGGAGGTTCCACAACTTCTGGTGACTTCCAGAACTGTCCACCTTCCTAGCAAAAACTTTCTTCAAACATCCAGCCTTAGTTCCCCAAGCAAAGTGTCTGATCATTATCCCTTGCTGTGTCATATCCAGGAATCATTTGATTCCATTTTCTTTTTTGGGCTTTGAAATGTGACTTTAGGCTTACAGCTGTAATTTTGTCCTGTTTTTGTTATGCCTAGGCATTTCCAAGAGCATGGACCCCACCGTCAGCCAGCTCAGTAATACCATTGCTGCCAAGCTCACTGCTGTTGAGGGGACACTGAAAGAGAATATTACCAAGCTAGTGAAATCAAAGGTAAGGAGCACCTGAGTAGCTTTTCCAGGGCACCTGAGTTGCAAGTTCTTACACCTTTTCCCCTCACCTCTGTCTCTAGGTAATCCCAGTTTAGCTGTTGGTAGTCAAAGCTTTTTCATGGTCTCATTAGGAGGACAAGCTCTTTGTGTGCTCCCCTGCCCACTTTGCCTCATTAACACTTTTTTCATTTGCCAAGTTTTTCATTTTCTACTAGAGCAGAAATTCTCATCACAGCAATGACTTTTAGGGCCAGCCCAGTCAGTCAAGTGGCAAACGTTTGACTGGCTCCATTCTGCTCTCCATATCTACATTATTTAGGGGGCATGAGCTGCTTACTTACCTTGGCAGGGAATGATGTTTTTTTGGGAAGGAAGGAGAAGGGGAAAAGGAGCTGTGCCTGACTGTACCACCTTCCCTTGCTCTACAGCAAAAATACAGAGAAGTGGTGCTGGTTTTGGGCAGACCCTGAGCAAGCAGAGGTTCTGCCTGCTGGAGTTACAGTGCAGCCTGGCCTGGGAAGATCCCAGGGAGCACCCTTGCACACTGGGCTGTTCCTTATCTGGTGTGGGTGTGTTGCAGGGACCTGGTTTTTGCTCACACCCTTAGTCCTGAAGCAGACTGTAGTTAATTTTCTGGAATCTTCTGTGTGTGCTTGTAAGAACCTTACAGACAGTGTTGTGAGGGCCACAGCTGACACTCTGCAGGGACCCATCCAGTCAGCCTACAGGGAGGCCTTCCAGAGCGTCGTGCTGCCAGCCTTCGAGAAGAGCTGCCAGTCCATGTTCCAGCAAATCAATGATACCTTCAAGCAGGGCACACAGGAATGTGAGTAGGTTTTCTTCTTCTGCACTATTTGCTTTAGTGGCTGGCAACACATTGGCCTTATGTTTTTGCCTTTCAGAGTTTTCACTGGTGAGTGTTTAACCTCTTAGCACATCATGTGTTCTGTTTCATACTTGGGAAGCAGAAGTGGGGAAGTTTTTGTGGTGCTATCAGACTTCTGGTCTTTGTAGCCCACAAAGCAAAACATTCAGCTGTCTGGGAATCTGTGACTTCATCTATTGAGTAGGAAAGCCCAGCTGCAGGATTATCCCATCCTGGTGTCAGGAACATGAAGAATGGAGAGGATAGCAGTCCTGCAGCTAGGCTCTCCTCTCAGAGGGGTAGTGGATTGGAGAAGGTTTAGAGAAGGGTACTGGGATGACCAGAGGTTAAGTAATGGCTGAACAGTGTGGACATAGGCTGAAATAGAGTGTAACCTTAAGTAAGAAGTATACACTGATGCACTGCAGAAGATCGTTCCTGTTCTCAGGCTTGGGATGCAGATCCTTGGCCTTAGGGGAAGCTGGACAGGTATTACTCTGCAGAGCTGGTTTCTGAGAGGGCCAGTGCTAGCACAGTGACTTCTGTTGGCCATAGATCTGCAATCTGTCTCCAGCTGATGTTTTATTTTGCACCCTTCCTCTTGCTCACAAGTCTCCCACAAATACAAGACTTTACATTCTTCTCCCTTTTGATCAGGCCAGTTCCTAAGATATTTTAAAATACAGGCTTTAAATCTCTGGAGGCATGATTTGGTTTTTGTCAGAAAAGTTCCACCTCTTTCTTCATGAGCATGGAACTAATGCAGATCCCAGTTCACTCTACGTATGAAATAAAACATCCTCACTCCTGCCTTTATCTCCCCTGAACAAAGAGTGCCTGTAGAAGTCTGTTGAAGGAGAACTGGTATGTTTGTTCCTGTGTTGTGTGATCCTGCGTGATGGGGAGACTGGAAGATGGGTTTCTAGTTTAATATAATGCAGCCCAAAATAAGGCTTGTGCTTCTCCTCTGTCCTGTTCTTATACAATTGTTCTCAGCAATTGCTTCTGCTGGAGAACTTGTAGAGCCTGGCAGATGGATTTCTGCCCTGATCATCTCCACAGGTACAGATGGCACAAACATCTCCCTCTCTGCTTGTTGCAGATATCCAGCAGCTGGAGGCTCACTTGAAGAACAAGAAGGTACGAGAGCAGGAGGTGCGGGACCCTCTGCTGAACCAGCTTCGGCAGCTCATCAGCACCTTCCAGAGCACCACGGAGCAGCTGGCGTCCACCATCGCAGCCAGTGTCCATGCTGAGGTGCAGCACCAGCTCCACATCATCGTGGGCAAGTAAGTTGGCAGCTGGGCTTGTGGAAAGAGATGTCACTGAGACGTACATGCGTGTATCACAAGCACTTCTCCCTGCTTAGTTGTGGAAGCAAGCCAGCAATGCTGTAGGGCTGCTTGTTGGCCCTGCACATATGGCAAAGCACGTGAGCTGGTGCCTGTTGCCCACAGAAGGTTTCCCAGCTGTATTGGGAAGCTCAGGGCCTGCTTTTCCTCAGGTCCCCTGTGCACAATGGAGAACAGAAGGATCTAAGGCAGTCCTAAGCACACTCAAATCTGAATACCTCCTGAAGATCATTTCAGAGGAGTTTTTTGAAGTGTTTTCTTTACTTTGTGTCCTCAGGCATGCAGTTTCTACAGGCTACTCTCTCTCCCCATAACTGCTCTGCAGCAGTTTGTGCCTTGCCCTCCTGGTTTCAGGATGGGATCCCAGCAGTGCCTCCAGCACATTCACACTGTGAGGCAGTGGCATATTGCCAGGCATTGGGATTGGCTGGTGGTCACCTGTGGGGTAGAACAACCCTGTCTATTTTAAGCCACTAGAACATATGTCAGAACACACTGGGGGCTTCAGTGCAGGCCAGAGTTGCCAGGAAGGCCACCAGACTAAATCCTGGTCTTGTTGCATGGGCTGTGCTTGTTCCCAGGAAAGTCCTGCTTTTCTGCCTAGGGGAGAGCAAGTTTGATGCTTTGTACCCTTTGTGAGAGGGGGGAATCCAGCCCTTGAGGGAAAAGGTGTCACACAGAGCAGCAGAGCCTGCACTGTGAAATCCTCTTCTGTGGAGAAGTCACAGTCACAGTTAAAGTGTTTTCTCATTCTAAAGGTGTCATCTGCACACTAGGAACTTCATCTGACAGATCTGTAGGAAGCTGGCCCCATTTGGGGAGGATAACCCCATAGCTCAGTCGCCTTGCTTGTAAGTCAGAGATATGAAAGATTTAAAACATTGTTTAATGAGAGACTTCGTTCCCTGAAATGTCACTTTGCTGCACAGGATCCCAGCATCTTCCAAGTGCAGCCTGGGACATTGTGGTGTTGGCCACAGAGTTGCCTGTGCCTCAGATCTATTTGTATGAACCCTTAGGGAGCCACACAGCAATAAGCAAGCCAGCCTGTGCTTTCTCTCTGGTATAAGCTTTGTGCAGTGTTATCCCTTGGCTCTTTGTTCTCAGAGGTGCCCATGGGTTCTGTTTTGTTTTTTCCAGCATGCAGGAGTCTATTTTGGCCCAGGTGCAGAGAGTCATTAAAGGAGAAGTGAGCCTGGCTATGAAGGAGCAGCAAGCAGCTGTCACCTCGAGCATCGTCCAGGCCATGCGCTCGGCAGCTGGGACACCCATCCCCTCTACTCACATGGATTTCCAGTCCCAGCAGACTCACATCCTTCAGCTGCTCCAGCAGGGACACCTCAACCAAGCTTTCCAGCAGGTACCTAGTTTTCCTGGGAGTCATCTGCTGCTTGTTAGGGACTGAGACAGAAAAAAGGGCTCCTTGGGGTGGGCATGTAATCTCACAACAGCTTATACAGGAGTTGACTGAAAAGACCTGTTGCAGTGGTGAGGGGTGCTTGAGGGGTGCAGGTGGAGCCAGAGCCATGCAGGTTCCATGATTTGGTAGCATTTGAGTTCCTTCATGGCTGCCCGTGTCCTGTGAGGATAGAGTCAGTGCTCCAGCAAACCAGCATGTTCTGCATTCAGCGCTGACACGTGGCACACCTCTGAAGAGCAGCTGCTTCATAAACCTCTCCAGGCAGATCCAGCAGCTGGGGCCTGACCTTGCCTTTGACTTTGAACATGCAGGCAGATCCGTTTGAGCTGCTGCAGGCAAACTCTTCTGGGCATGATAGCACTGCTGGCCCTGCTCCGTGCTGCTGACATTAACCTGCTCCCCTCTGGTTGTGCTCTGTTCAGCTTGGAACAGACACAGGTGTCCTCAGAGCATAGAGCAAGGGCCTAAAGATGGCCCTGCTGACCTCTACAGCAGAGGTGCAGGGATTTTTGCTCCCAGAGGAGGCTGGCGAGCCACTGAGTGTCCCAGAGCTGTCACTATCCTGTGTCTCTCACCTGCTGTTGGTTTCTGTGCATTTCTAGCTGTGTCTTCCTTGCAGGCTCTAACAGCAGCTGATCTCAACCTGGTTCTATATGTCTGTGAGACTGTGGATACTCAGCAAGTATTTGGACAGCATCCATGCCCACTGTCCCAGCCTGTGCTGCTCTCCCTCATTCAGCAGCTCTCCTCAGATCTGGGCACTCGTACAGAACTGAAGTTGAAGTGAGTATGACTAGAGAACTGGGTCCTGTTCTTAGTCCTGGCTTTAAATTCACTGCCTGGAAGTGGAAGGTGGAACTTCAGCAAAAAGTTGGAGTTTCTGTAGCCTGTTAATTGCATGTTTACAGGCAGTGGTAACTCAGAAAAACATGTCAGCATTGCCACAGAAAGCTTTGCTGCCCTGAGGTAGCAGTGGAAGCAGCAGGTGCTGGTACTGCTGGAATTGTAGCCTGTAAATATTTGCAGCCTGTGCAGCAATCCCCATTCCCCGAGGAACAATTTCCTTGTGGAGACAAAGGGAGGGATACTGCCACATTCCCTGGATGGTATAATATCCAGAGCAAGTTTGCTGTGTCCTCAACTCGTAACCCATCACTGGACTTTGTGTCAACAGTTTCTTGTCGTGACTGTCAGAAAGGCTCAGTGGGAGGCTGCAGCAGGAGCTACTGGTAAAATTTCTGGTGGATGTTCCAAGCAAAGCTTGTGTGACAAAATAGTGACTGTACTGATACTTGCCATGAACATTTTTAGTGTCTGAGTCAAAACCCTGCTATCTGCCCTTAAAAGCTAAATTGTTAAGGTACCTACAGGTTTTTACTATGGCAATAAGGAATAAAGCAAGCTAGAAAAACTGGGAAGAGCTTCAAGTTACAGTCAAGTTGCAGGTTGGTAATTGGGGTTAAAGCTGCTGCAGTAAAGTTTAAACTGGATTGTTATTGAAAACCTGCAGTGACCGCATTGCCTTACTCTGGCTGTTTAAAAGTTGATTGCTCATCTGAACTTCAGAGTGTCTTGTTGGTAAAAGTCTTGATCTTCTCCCACACCTTCCTGGATGGATTTTATTTTAACCCTACATAAACTGAGCCTCACTGCTGAGGGGTTTTACTGTCTAATGAGTGACTAATTCTGCTTAAAGGTATTTAAGAAAATATCTACTGAGCATCACCTCCAGCACCCTGGGGAGTTCTCACTGGCTGTTGCCTCTGCCTTGGTTCCAGCAGCCAGGTTGTGGGGCCAGGTGGGCAGGCTGGGAGCTGTAGGCTAACCTCACATGTTTAGGAAGGGATAGGTGGACTCAGCTGTGAGTCAGGAATATTGATTTCATGGCAGCTGAACACACTGCAGAGTTTGGGTGGAGTGGGGAACAAAACTGCATCTTCAGTGCTAACATGAACTGAAGCGGATTTGGATCATATTCCAGGTTTGGTCCTAACCTTGCTCTCTCTCCTTCAGCTACTTGGAGGATGCAGTGATGCACCTGGACCAAAGTGACCCCATCACCCGAGACCACATGGGGTCAGTCATGAACCAGGTGCGGCAAAAGCTCTTCCAGTTCCTCCAGGTGGAACCCCACAACCCTCTGAGCAAGCCTGCACGTCGCCTCATGATCATGCTCCAGGGCCTGGTCACCCCTGGCATGACCTAGGGGAGGATGTGGCTCCACCAAAGCCCACCCAGCAGAGCCATAGCTACTAACAACGGCTGGCTGGTGTTAAGGAGCTCTTGCCAGAAAATCTGTCAGCACGTGTGTGATGTCTCTAAAGGCGAACGCCATCTGTGTATAGTTCCAAATAGTCACTGAACATTCACTTGGCTTATTTTTCCTAAATAGCCTCTTTTTTGAGAGTTAAATCTCTTCTTCACCTGCCCATCCGTCCCCAAGGCTAGCTGGCAGTCCATGTCTCATGCAGCAGAAGCCGATGGATTCCTTACCCCTTTGTAAGTTTGGATCTGCTGCCGTCAGCAAGGGAGCAGCAGCAAGGTGCTGAACCCGAGCACAGGAGCTGCCGGCATTCCCTGCTGACCAGAAACCTGTACCCACACCTTAGTGAAGGGCTCAAACTCCTCCTCCCTGACAGGCTGTAGGCACAGGGAGGAGCTCAGCTGAGCGAGAGGGGTTAGTTAAAATCTATTAATTAGTTAGTTACTCTGAGGTTCGTTAATTCCAGATCCCCAGAGGAGTACCTGACCCAGCAAGGCAGGTTTGGGCACAGGGTGATAACCTCTGGGGTGCCCCAGGGAGGGGCTCTGGGTCAGGGTGCTGAGGCAGCAGCAAACTGCAAGAGCCCCAGGGGGCCACCGGTTCTGTTGTGCATCGAAGCATGTCCATGTTTCAGACATTAGTTTTGATTTTACACCAAGGTTTTTCTTTTTATCTAAATTTTGAAGTTTCTGGGGGGTTTTGTTCGTTTTTTTGTTTTTTGGGTTTTTTTGGAAATAACATTAAGAACAATTCAATAAAAAACTTTTTGAGAAAAAAAAAAAAAGCGGACACCTTCTTTTGTTGTGCAATGGAGGGAAAACTGAGGGGTCTTTGAGGACATCAAACCATCTCCAGGCTGGAGCCTGATGTGAAAGGCCAGGATGCCCTCTCTTCCCAGATTTTTCCCAAGTTCAAGCTTTCTTGTGTGTATCTAGCAGGGCTTAGTGGTCTCTGCTTCCTGGGAGAGGCAGGAGGTGATGGTGGGCTGCTGGCTGTGGGAAAGGGACATTAATTCCCCTTTTCACAGCAAAGACATGTCTGGCTACTCTTCCTTCCTGGAGAGGAGAAGGCTCTAGGAAGACCTTACAGCAATACATAAAGGAGCTCAAATAGAGCTGGAGAGGCACTTTGGACAAGGAGATGGAGTGACAGGACAAAAGGGCAAATTGCTTCACATTGACAGAGGGCAGGATCAGATTGGATATTAGGAAAAATTTCTTCCCTGTGAGGACAGTGGGTCACAAGTTGCCCAGAGAAGCTGTGGATGCCCCATCCCTGGAAGTGTTACCAGGGACCAGGTTGCATAGGGTCAGAGGTTGGAACGAGATGGTTTTTACGGTACGTCGAACACCAAACCATTCTCATTCTATGAACAAGCAAGGGCCGGGGGTCCAGCCCCGGGGGCTATCCGCCAACCGGAAGGGGCCGGCCGGGTCGTGCAGGTGGCGCCGGTCCGCGGGCGGGGACGGGGGGGCGGCGGGTGGCGGGGCTGCCGGCGGCGTCCCGGGAACGCGGCACCACGGCGGGTCGGAGGGCGAGGGGTCGCACAATGGGCGGAGGATGCTGGACAGGCTCTGATGGGCGTCGTGTGCCCGCGCTCTGCACCTCGGTGATGACCGGGGCAGCTAAGGCGTCGGTCTGAGGGGCCGACACCCGGGCTCTCCCGCCGGGGCTGGGGGCGCTGGCGGTGGGAGCGGGACCAATGGCCGCGTCCCTCTGTAGCTGCGGGAGGGGGGGTGACCGGCTGCCCATGAGCAGCGATCCATCCACCAGTGTTGTCATGATCGATGCCGGGCAAGGGAAGAACGCGGCTTCTATGCGCTGTCCGGCTCTCTCTGCTCAGGCGGGGACAGTTCCAAAGTCTGGCCTCTACCGCCCTTTGTGCACACCCCACCACCTGATGGCTTTCCCTGCTGCCCTCGTTCACCGCCGGGGCCAGGAGGGCCTCCTGGTTGCGTTATTCCAGCATAAATTCCGCAGCTATCTGGCCCAGCGTGTCCCTTCCCTCACTCTCAACAGAGCCTGATGAGGGATGCGGACACAGCGGTACCCAGTGACATTCTATGCTACGAAGAGAGATGGGGAAGCCTGGTATTAACCTGGTCCTGCTGCGCGGGACGAGGGAGGATAGGGAACTACCAAACCCTGAGGATTTTAGGCTCACAGGGTGGGTGACTCGACTTACCACTGAGCAGGACGGTCGGCCTCGATGCGGGCGCTAGGGATGACTCTGGCAGCGCCCTGGGAAACTTCCTCCTTGCTTTTCCCTTGGGTTTTCCCCGA
>CM031867.1:14146380-14244023 GCA_018697195.1 Certhia americana | reverse complement strand
GGGCAGGAGTGGCTCCCCAAAGCCTCAACCAGCAGAGCCAATGCTACTAACAACGGCTGGCTGGTGTAAGGCAGCTCTTGCCAGAAAAATTGTCAGCACGGGTGTGAGGTCTTAAAGGCGAAAGCCATCTGTGGTATGTTCCAATAGTCACTGAACAGTCACTTGGCTTATTTTTCTAATAGCCTCTTTTTTGGATGTTTTAAATCTCTCTTCACCTGCCCATCCGTCCCAAGGCTAGTGGCAGTACCAGGTTCTCTGCAGCAGAAGCCGATGGGATTCCTTCCCCATTTGTAAGTTGGATCTGCTGCTGTCAGCAAGGAAGCAGCAGCAAGGTGCTGAACCCGAGAACAGGAGCTGCAGCATTCCTTGATGACAAGGAAACCTGTACCCCAAACCTTAGTGAAGGGCTCAAACTCCTCTCCCTGACAGGCTGTAGCACAGGTGGAGGAGCTCAGGTCTGAGCGGAGGGTTAGTTAAATCTAGAATTAGTAGTTACTCTGAGGTTCGTTAATGCCAGACCCCAGAGGAGAATGACCCAGCGAGGGCAGGTTTGGCACAGGGTGATAACCTCTGGGGGTGCCACAGGGGGGGGAGGGGCTCTGGGTCAGGGTGCTGAGCAGAAGCAAACTGCAAGAGCCCCAGGGGGCCACAGGTCTGTTGTGCATCGAAAGCATGTCCAGTTTTCAGACATAGTTGTGATTACACCCAGGTTTTCTTTTTATCTAAATTTGAAGTTGCTGGGGGGGTTTGGGTTTGTTTTTGTTTTTTGGGTTTTTTGGAACATAACATTAAGAACAATTGCAATAAAAAACTTTTGAGAAAAAAAAAAAAAGCGGACACCTTCTTTTGTTGTGGCACTGGAGGGAAAAACTGAGGGGGGGTCTTGAGGACATTCAAACCTATCTCCAGGCTGGAGCATGATGTGAAAGGGACAGGATGCCCTTCTTCCAGAGTTTTTCGACGTTCAAGCTTTCCTGTGTGTATCTAGCAGGCTTAGTGGTTCTCTGCTTCCATGGGGAGAGCAGGCGGTGATGGTGAGCGGCTCGTGTGTTTTGGAAGGGACAGTAATTCCCCTTTTCACAGCAAAAGGACCATGTTCGGCTAGTATTCTTCTGGAGAGGAGAAGGCTCTAGGAGCATTACAGTTTCAATACATAAAGGAGCTCAAAGGAGCTGGAGAGGCACTTGGGACAAGGAGATGGGTGACAGGACAAAAGGGCAAATTGTTACAGTTGACAGGGGCAGGATCAGATTGGATATAGGAAAAAATCTTCCCTTGAGGACAATGGGTCACAAGTTGCCAGAGGGAAGTTGTGGATGCCCCATCCCTGGACGTTTCGTTCAAGGACCAGGTTGCATAGGGTCAGAACTGGTTCGTCGGTGGAACGAGATGGTTTTTACGGTCCGTCGAACCCAAAAACATATCATCTATGAACAGCAAGGGCTGGGGCAAGCACCGGGGGCTCATCCGCGCCAAGCGGCGGGCGGCCGGCCGGGCGTGCCGGGGGCCGGTCCCGGGGGCGGCCGGGGGCGGGCGGCGGGGGCCGGGGCTGGCCGGCTGCGGCGGGCGGAGCACACGGCGGCGGCGGGCGCGGGGTCCGCACCATGGGCGGCGGCTGCTGGCGGCTGCTGGGCGTCGTGTGCCCGCTGCTCCTGCACCTCGGTGAGTGCCGCGGGGCCGCTCCGGGTCGGGCTGAGGGGCCGACACCCCCGGGCTCTCCCCGCCGGGGCTGGGGGGCTGGCGGGTGGGAGCGGGACCCCCGGCCGCGTCCCTCTGTAGCTGCGGGGAGGGGGGTGCCCGGCTGCCCCATGGCTCAGCGATCCATCCACCCGTGTCCTGAGATGCCGGGCAAGGAAGAACGCGGCTTCTCTGCGCTGTCCGGGCTCTCTCTGCTCAGGCGGGGACAGTTCCAAGCTCTGGCTCTCCCGCCCTGTGTGCCCACCCCACGCACCTGCTGGCTTTCCCTGCTGCCCTCGTTCACCGCCGGGGCCGGAGGGCATCCTGGTTGCTGTTATCCAGCAAATCCTGCAGCTCTCTGGCACCAGCGTGTCCCTTCCACTCCCTCTCCTCCGAGAGCCGAGGGAGGATGCGGAGCACAGCGGTACCCAGTGACATCTCTGCTCTGAAGAGAGATGGGGAGCCTGGGATTAACCTGGTCCTGCTGCGCGGACGAGGGAGGATAGGGACTACCAAACCTCTGGAGGATTTTAGGCTCAGAGGGTGGGTGACTCCGACCCTTCCCCATGAGCAGGACGCGTCGGCACTCGCTGGGGCGCTAGGGATGCTCTGCAGCGCCCTGGGAAACTTCCTCCGTGCTTTTCCCTTGGGTTTTCTCCCTGACGGAGCCGGGGACAGGTTTTTCCCCAAGGTTTTGCAGTGGAGCAGCGGAGGTGATTTGCCCTCCTGCTTTCTCCTTCTTTGCTTGCTCTGCCCAGCCTTGTGCCGAGAGAGCTGAGCGGAGGGGAGGGTTTGTGCCGGACCCTAGAGCAGCCCGGGAGGTGAAACCTCAGCCTGCAGCAGGGACCAGCCGGCTGAGGGGAGGCATCATCTGGACCTGCCAGCTGCTGGGTCCTTGGGCAGGTGGGAAGCACGCTTGTTGCTTGGCTGGGTCAAAAGAGGAGCAATGGATCCCACTTTATTGACACCTGCGATGTTTGTGACCCACGTGTCTGGCATCAGTCTGAGAGTTTCCTCGGTGCTGTCTCAGGGGGTTCTCATCACAAACACCTGAAGCACCCTCTGATCATGTCAGGCTCGCCCTGGTGTTAGTCTCGACTACAACCACTTTGCTTAGGACCCTGTTCCAGGGGTACAGGCATAGGATGCCAGCAGCAAGGCACACAGCTCCCTGGAGATATCCTGGCTGCCTCAGCAGTCACCAGGAAACTTTCAGCTGTTCCTGGGGTCACCTTTCCACAGGGGTCCCCTGCAGGGCTCTCCTCAATTAGAAACCTCCCTGGTATACAGCCATGCCACTTCCAAAACTCTTGTAACCTCTGTGAATTGTCACAGGGACCCCACATCTTCTGGCCTGTAGGACCTCTGGGGCAGAGCTGAGGACCAGGCAGGTTTTCTCTGTGACCCAGTCACACACCAGCTCCTTTTGGGCTTCCCACCTGTCGTGGATGCACTCACAGTCCTCATGAACACACCCTGTCACCCATTGTCCCATGTCCCACATCAGGATTTGGCCAGTGCCAGTGATGAATCCTTTGTGGAGCAAAGCAGGGAATCGGGGCTTCTCAGAATGAAGCAGCCAGACTTGCACTTGTGTCTTTTCCTTTTGTACTTTTTCTTCCCCTTTCCCTCCCTCCCCCACTTCTCCTTTCCCTCCCCCACTTTCCTTTTCCCTTTTCTCTTTATCCTTTCCCCTACCCTGTTCACCTTTCATCCTCCCTCTTTCTCTTCCCCCTTCCTCTTCCCGCTTTTTCTCTCCCCCTCCCTTTACACTTTCCTTTTTCCTTTCCCCTTCCTCCTTCCCCTTCCACTTCCTTTTTCTCTGTCCCACTTTCCCCTTCTCTTTCCCCCTTCCCCTTTCCTTTCCCCTTTCCCCTTCTTTCCCACTGCAGTCAGAGCAGAGAATCCAGCTTGCTGAGCCTTTGCTTTGTTTTTTCTGTTGTAGTCACAAATTAATCTTTGCTGTCAGGGGATAAAGGCCGGGACAGATGGCTCTGGGGAGAGCCCGGGAGGCTCGAGGTGACGCGGCTGGCAGGAGCCCTGCGGCGAATGGCAGCATCGCTGCGGGGTCGTCACATCGCTCGGACTCCCGGTCCAGGAGCGAAGGGGCACTACGAGTGCCTAGGGAGGGGATGCCGGCGGTCCGGGGGGATGTGGAAACTCCTCGCCACATTTCAGAGCCCAGTGTCACCCCCACCCGGTGACACCCTCACGCCCTGCCCTGAGCCGGGCAGGTGGGGGCTGTCGGGGGTCGGCGGGGGCTCAGCTCGGCCTCTCCTCTCTGTGCCCCGCAGCTGCGAGCCAGGAGCCCGTCAGCATGGCGGGACAGTGCGACACCATCTACAAGGGCTTCGCGGGCTGCCTCATCAGCCTGGGGGACAGCATGGCCCAGAGCGTCCGGCAGCAGCAGCAGGAGGAGGAGGAGGGCGGCGAGGAGGCGCAGGAGCTGGACACCATCTGCAAGTGAGTGTCCCTGTGGGAGCCGCTGGGACGGTGGGGTCACCTGCCACCAGCACCGCCCCCACTCCCGCACTCCCCCCCAGGTCCTGGGATGACTTCCACACCTGCGCCAGCGAGGTGCTGTCGAGATGCCCCGTGGAAGCGGCCGCCATCTGGGAGTCACTGCGCCAGGAATCCCGCAAGATCCAGTTCCAGGGGAATCTGCAGGAGCTGTGCAGCGCCCGGGGCCGCCTGGCCAGCGCCGAGGGCTCGCCGGCTGCTGAGACCAACCAGGCCACGCTGCGGGGCTCGGCCACCGCCCTGCATCCCCATCTGCTGGCCCTGCTGGCCCTGCCGCTGCTGCTGGCCCGGCTCTAGCCCTACTCGCCCGCGGGGTGCCCAGGTGATGCCGGGTCGGTTCCCCTGGCTGCCGGCCGGTCCCCGCCACGCCCACATCCCTCGCGGGGCACGGTCCTCTCCTGCAGCATTTCAGATGGATTTATATTTATATTAAAAGACGCTTTTACATTTCTCCTGTGTCTCTGCCGTGGGATGGCCCTCGAGCCCCGTGTTTGCTCTGGGGACTGGAGAGGAGATGCTCCCTGCACCAGTCCCCAAGAAGGGTCAATGGGAGGGTCTGTGACTCCACTCCCCCAGTGTATTGCCCATGGCCATGCCAGGTAGTCCATGGGACCATGGACAGCACCAGGAGGGAGCGGTTCCACTGCCCTGGTGCTCCCTGACCTCTACTTTTCAGGGCTGGGCATAGCAGATACTCCCTTTAGAGGTGGATCAAATGTTTTATTGGCTTTAAAGGGCACCTTAGGAAAACACAGGCTACAGATTTCTTTGTCTTTTTGGCAGCCAATAGTTTGTCCTCTGATGGGCAACTCCAGCGACATTTTCTGGTTTCCACCCCTTTTATTCATGGTCATGAAGAAAACTGTGGTTTGCAGGGAAGAGAGGATTTTTGGCTTTTTTTAACCAACAAGATGAAGGTAAAAAAGCTAGGGAACTGAAAATCTCATCCAGGTTCACACGGAACTTGTTGAAGTTAAACCAAGATGATTTGTGGGCGTTTAACTTGGCTAAACTTGTATCTATCAGTGGAAGATGCTCTAATTCCCATCCCTGTTGCTGTTATGCTGAAAACTTAAGATATTTTTCCCAGCTACTAAAACCCAGTGTGCAAACCAGCTCCCCTAGGCCTGGGCTGGGGAGGCATCCTCCCCACTCTCCTGGGCACAGCCATCACTCCCCTCCTAAAGGGCCACTGGAATTGCAAATGGGCCACCCCAGCTGTGGCACAGATCAGGGGCTCCTTGCTGGTGTGGTCCCCAGGCCCCAGCAGCAGTGGTGGGTAAATCTGGCTGGCATGTGGGAAACCATCCCACTTGGGAAAGGCAACAAAATCCTCTGGCCAACAACACAAGTGCCACCGCTCTGAGGATTGCTCCAGACTCAGCTGAGAGCAGGAGCCATGAGCTCTTATGTGAGGTAGGATGTAGGCTGTTTCTGTGATTTTCTGACTTCAAGGCTGTCCGAAAAACATTCCAGCAGTTGGGCATATGGTTTTGGCCCAGGGAAGCCTTTGCACACTGTCCTGTGGCTGAAAACCTTCAGCATGTGAGCAAGAAGCTCAGTAATCACCGTCCTCATTGAGCCAGGAAAAAAATACTTCTTGTTTCACCATAAAACCTCTTCCCACAAGGTCTAGTAACTTAAACATGTGATTGGTAACCTCTGGGATGTCACCCTGGCTGTCCCAGTCCTCTGCCAGGCTCTGGGTCCGGGAAACACTAACAGGATTGCTGGTTCATCCCATGGAGCTGACTGGTTGCTGCTGGTCCCTCAGCTCTGTGGGGGGCACTGTGTTTATTTCCCGTTATTTATCTCACTAACCAGCCTGGAGCTGGCTGGGGGGACACGAAACCAGATGGGCTCTCGGCAGCCCTTGTTGGGGGAAGATGCTGATCCCGGGGCCGGTGCCCCTTGGGACACGGGGCAGGACATCACCACAGCGCTCCTCACCCGGCAGCTGCCGCTCCCCGTGTTTAACGCCAGCGCCGAGGGGGATAATCCTCCGGTTCTTTCCTTCCCAGTTCCTGACAATCCTGTGTTTAAGGGTGAATTAGTGCCGGATCCCGGCAGGGTGGCTAAGAGGATAAACGCCAGCCGGGCGCCGGCCCCGCACCGCGCAGCGCCCGCCGGCACCTCCGTGCGATGGGAGCGGTGGGATGGCAGCGGGGCAGGGGGAGGTGGCCGGGGAGATGGAGCATCACCAACGTGGTGCTGTGACAGGCTGCCACCACGATGGTGACACTTGCAGGCAACAAACCGTGCTGCTTCAATGCAGTGGGAATCAAAGCCTGGGAAGATCCACCCACACCCACCAAACACTCCGAGTGTTTCACTCTGTGTGCAGATACTCCACAGGAGGTCCCATGTCCTGGAAAATGTCACCATACATGTCACAGACCCTTGGCTATGTCACGGTGTGTCCTGAGCACCAGCATTTGTCACCACACATGGCTCACACCTTTGGCTGTGCTTCCACGTGTGTCTTGCAGCTGAAAGGTGTCACCGTGTCACCACACAGCCTGCAGGCACTGATGGCTCTGGGAAGCCAGGGCTGGGTCTTGGGGGTGCTGGAAAAGGGTGGACCTGTGGGTCACCACTGCTTGGTGACACCACATATGCAAGAGTCCACAGCAAAGCTCTGCCCAACCCCCAGTGTCACCTGTCACCCCAATCCCCCTTCAAGGAGGTGCCTGCAGGGGCGAGGGCAGCAGTGTGTCAGCAAGGGTGGGTATGCTGACCCCAGGAAAGCTCTCTGGTGCTCCAAAACTGGGACATTGAGCCAGTGTCTGTCTTTCCACTGGGTCTAAAGGTTTGGGACAGTCCTGCAGCTGTGTCCCTCTGTAGGAAGGGACAACATGCTTGTTCCTGTCCCCAGAACAAACAGCTAGCTCTCTGCACACTGAAGCAACTGTGCAGGCTGAAAGGAGCAGCTGGTGGGGAATGAGACTGGTGGATCCCAGCACCAGGAGCCTTTGGAGCACCCATCGTGCTGTGAAAACCCCTCATTCTGGTTACGAAACTCCAGTGACCTACTTTGCACTCCCTGCTTTTGTTCTTAATTCCCAGATATGGCCGCTCTCCAGATTTTGCCCATCAAGGCAAATTAATTGGAGTAGATCCTAATTTGCTCTCTGCTATTCTTTGGGCAGAAGATTAAATGATCTGCAGACATTATCTCCCTCTCCCTTCTCTAAGAGACAAACCTGAATTATTAAAAAAAGGAAAAAGAGGGATAAAGACCAGCTGAGTCCAGCTGAGTTGATGTTTGAATCCACTTTTTTGTAATCGTAGAAGGGGCCAGGGAAGCCCTCATGTTCCTGTCAGCTGAACCAGAAGGTGACACTATTCTAGGTGGCTGTGTGAGTGAAACAGCACACGTGGCACAGTGACGTGAGGGACCTCCCACCATGCCTCCCAACACCTCTGCCACACAATGGCTGAATCTTCCATTTATCCAGGGAAATTCCTGCTGATGAAGCTGCAGCTGGGGAATGACTCCTCTTCTGTGGGGATGCACTTGGGTTTCTCTAACTGGATAGGCTGATTTGGAGGCCACCATCAGAGGGGGGATGGCTCCTTGCTCTTCCATGGCCCCAGTGCCACTGTCCCAGTCTGGCATCCCCAACCAGGCACCTCCAACTTTGCTGGAACCCCAGGGGGAGTGGGAGCACTGAAAGACAAGCATAGCTTGGAGGACACTATGTCACAGGGCTGGCCACTGTCCGAGTTTGAATGGGGATTTCTGCTGAGCCAAATGTCCAACTTTCCATAAGGAAACACCAAAAGACAACCTCAATCCCGGCGGATTGGAAGCAGTGGGAACAGCTGAGCTGGAGTCACCTCTGCCGTGGGGGCTGTGTTCAGCCCCCCGCCTGGCACCCCATCTGCACTCAGCTTTGGGGCTGTTTTATTCTCCAGAGAGGCATATGGAAAGTTGGATTTCTTTTTTAAGCAGCTTTAATTGAACATCCTCCCGTTACGACCTCTGCTCAGCCTTGCTGGGACAACCTTGAGCTCTGGCCTGGTATGGCTGCTGAGGCTTGGGCTCACTGCCACACAGGGCAGGGATGCAGCTCAGAGGAAATCCAGGTTTTCTGCTTCACCCCATCCATATTTTAGCAGATGAGGGGCCCCGTTCTCCTGGCCTGGCACAGCAGGAAGCCCTGAGATCCCCAAATTGCCCCATGCTTAGGATGTGCAGGAAGGTCCCAGGCAGCTTTTTGGTGCTGGGGGATACTGGAGGTGCTTCCAGCCATTCCCATCATTCCATAGGGAATTACAGCTTGTTGCACCCCAGTGAGACTCTGGAGTCAGCAGGAAACATGACAGGCAGGTGTGGGATGCAAAGGCAGCTCTGAAGTTCCTGCTGCAAGCAGGGTTTTTGCTGGTTCTGGAACCAGCTCTGGAGCATCTCTGCATCTCCAGGGATAGAGGATCCTCCACCTGTGGGTACCCAGCATTGTCCTGCTGGTCCCAGCCTGCCTTTAGCAGCTCCCAAAGAAGCCGTGAGGAAGCCACTAACAGGAGATACAAAACTCTAAGGGAACTCAGCCTTGCAGAAGGATGAGGGCTCTCAGGAGGAAGCAGCCAGGTTGCAGGACCAAGAGAGTGCTGGTTGCCCCGCCCCTGGAAGTGTTTAAGGATGGGGGTCTGAGCAACCTGGTTTGGTGGAAGGTGTCCTTGCCCATGGTAGGAGGTTTGGAACTGGATGACTTTTAAAGGTCCCTTCCAACACAAACCATGCCAGAATTCTGTCATTCTTCACAGATATTCCTTCCTCAAGGGCTGAATCCTTCCTATGGGGCTGGAGGCAGGCTGTAGGTCTTGGGCATCAGACGTGGCAGGGAATTTTTGAAGGGATCAGCATGGAAGAGCAGGGGGAGGCTCCTCTCCAGGGAGAGCAGCATCTTGGAAGGGAGAAGGCAAAAAAAGAAACTACAAGGAGACAACAGCCTGTTTGTCAGGAAAAACGCTGTTAGACCCTGCCCAAGCACAGCACTGCTTTGTGAGTGTGTCAGAAACCAGTTACCGGTCCCCTCTTGGAGGAGGAAGAAAAAAAACCAATGGTTTTTGGCTGGAGCAGTGCTGGTGGGAGCCCAGGCACCCAGAGCCTGGCAGGATGAGCAGCTACAGAGCGTCTCAGCACTCAGAATTTCACAGCCGGTGCCCCAGCAGCAAGGTGCTTACCCCGGTCAGAAAACTTCCTGCTGTAGCTGCAGGAAAGGCTCTATGTGGAATAACAGGCATCAGAAATCAAAGTCAAATCGGGTGCCTGACCTGGCAGGCAGTGGATCACATGGATGGGCAGACAGTTCCCTGCCTCATCCCTGGGTGTTTTGCCAGGCGGATGTCGGCTTTGTGCGGATGTTTGGTGTGAAGTTCTCTTGGCTCCAGTGGGTCTCAGAGCACCCCCACAGCATAAATAATACAAGAGCTGCTCTGATTGAGGTTCTCAGAAGTCCGCAGCTCTGGCCCAAGGGTTCGATGCCTGTTGGCTCTTTGATATTTTTCAGACGGACCCGGAACCACCTCGTTCAGTGTCCCCATGAGGCTAGTCAGGAAACAAAGCTGTGAGGAAGTGGCTAATGGAAGATGCATCCCCTGAGGGAAATGCATCCTTGCAGAGCACTTACCCCTGGTGAGCATCCCTGGCCAAGGTGAGGCAGCCCACTGCTCTACACCCATCAGCCAGGATAACAAAGGGGGACACTCTGGTGGTACCAAGCTGGGATGACCTTGAGAAACAGCCTAGAATAACAGGATCAATTTAAACAGGGACATGTGCAAGGTTTCACATGTGAGACACAGGTTAAGCCACCTCTCAGGGACAGTGTGGGGGATGTGTGGCTGTGGAAACATCTCCAGAAAGAAAGCATGGGGATTAGAGGGCTGAAAACCTACCAGCACCACCATTACTGTGTGTGACAACACGAACTGGGGAGTTTCCCTTGCAGAGAACTGCACAACTCACCAGATCTCTTGATTCCAACCCAGGCAGCCTCTTCTCAACCCTCGCACATTTCTGTGCTTTGTCGGGAATTACGCGAAGAAGAAGCTGATGACAATAATGTGCATCAGCAGGTACAACTTTTACTACATTATGACTTACTAATCATTTTAAAACAGCCGAAGATCCCAGGAGCATTAAAATAAACCCGTCTATTTTTAAAAGCATGGTAGGAGTGTGAAAATAGCCCCGTTCCACCTGAACCGCCTCGGGAATGACGTGACAGCCAGGCTAGAAAATAAGCCCGACAGCATTGCGTTTGTACGTCCCCAAGGGAAAGGAGTGCTGTCAGCATCCCTGCAAGGTGTCATCCCTCATCTCCCTGCTTTCAGGTCATCCAGGGCCAGGACATGGAGGGTTTTGTTTGAGGATGGGGAAAGGATATGAGGAGGAAAGTCCACAGGCAGTTACCAAGCAAACTTTGCGGGTTGTGTGGCACTTAGTAGCTGGGGCAAAGAAAGGAGAAAGGAATGTGCCTCGTTATTCTGCTGTGCACAAGAGCTATTCCACAGGGAGCGGGTTTTCCCTGCCAAGGAAAAGGACCAATGCTTCCGGGCAATTCTCTTGCAAAGGGAATGTTTTTCCAGAGTCCCGCAGCCCAGCAGGGAGCCCTCAGAGCTGCTCCATGGGCTGCGGGCTCCAAGGCGCTGCTGGGGAGCTGTCAGATCTGGATTTGGCTCCAAAGAGGAGGCACTGTGGCTGCTCTTCCAAGGCAGGAGCATGGGGAGCGGGAACAGCACCCCTGCCAGGGGCCACTGGCTCAGCCCACGTGGGTGAAGAGGGTCCCAGTGTTGCAAAATGCAGAATATGTCAATATTTTCTTAAGGCAGGCCGTTCTTTGATGTAAGACCTTTGTATACTTTCAAGCCTAATCAGCTAAAAAGGAAACCTAATCAGTGGAACAGGCAGCAGCCAGCTCCCTCATTCAAGTATACCCTGGAACTAATAAGCTTTAGGGATGTAATAAACTAAGATGTTGATGTTTGCCTATGTAAACATTGCTAACTTGGCAAAATACTCCATGTCCGTGTATCCTAGAGCTGAGCTATCTTCATTGTAACACTAAAAATCATGTCATGGGTCAAAAAGACCCTGTCAAGGTGAAGACCTTTCCCCTGAGCACAAGTTACCAGGAGTTATGTGATTTCTATGGAAATTACTAACCAATTTAATAGAGGGGCTGTCCTTGGGAAGTTACTAACCCTGAACTTCTATGGGTAAATAATGGCACAGAAAGTCTGGTGGGGTGTGCTGGATTTGTGGAATAACACTGAACACCCAGGCAGGGGCAGCTCCGAAATAAACAACTGATATCTCTCTGGAGTGTGTCATTGTCAGCTCGGTGCACTCTCACGGGAGAGCAGCATCGTGGAAGAGGAGAAGCAAAAAAAGAAATACAAAAGATACAACAGCCTGTGTTTGTACAGACAAATGCTGTTAGACCCCTGCCAGCAACAGCACTGCTTTGTGATGTGTCAAACCATTACCGTCCCCTCGTGGCGTAGGAAGGAAAAAAACAATGGTTATTTGGCTGGAGCAGATGCGGTGGGAGCCCAGGC
The DNA here is from genome assembly GCA_018697195.1 of Certhia americana. NCBI lineage: Eukaryota > Metazoa > Chordata > Aves > Passeriformes > Certhiidae > Certhia > Certhia americana. The sequence continues at coordinate 14,232,260 of CM031867.1, read as the reverse complement.
AACCCAGACCTGAGCATTATGATTCAGCCTACAAGAGCCTCTGCAAGCACTCAGATTTCACAAGCCGCGTGCCCCAGCAGCAAGGTAGCTTACACCCCGGTCAGAAAACGTCCTGCTACTAGCTGCAGGAAAGGCTCTACATGTGGAATAACAGGCATCGATAAATCAAATGCAAATCGGGTGGCCTGAACCTGGCAGGCAGTGGATCACATGGTGGGCAGACAGTTCCTGCACATCATCCTGGTGTTATTGCAGGATGGGGATGTTCGGCTCTTTTGCGGATGTTATGGACTTGGAGTCTCTTGGCTCCAGATGGGTCTCAGAGCACACCCCACAGCCATAATACATACAAGAGCTGCCGCTGTTAGGTTCTCAGAAGTCCCTCAGCTCTGGCCCAAGGGTTCGATGGCCTGTTGCTCTTTGATATTTTTTTCAGCGGTGAACGGCCCGGACCACGCTCGTTCAGTGTCCCCCATGAGGCTGTGTCAAGACAAGAACAGCGGGTGAGGAAGTGGCTACTGGAAGATATCCCCATGAGGCAATGCATCCTTGCAGAGCCCTTACCCCTGGTGAGGCAAAAACGTCCCTGGCAAGTGAGGCACCACTGCTCTACACCCATCAGCCAAATGATAACAAAGGGGGACACCTCTGGTGGTACCAGCTGGCTAACCTTGAGAAAGGCCTGATAACAGTTCACTTAACAGGGACAGTCAAGGTTTTCACATTGAACACGGTTAAGCCACCATCTCCTGGTACGTGTGGGGGGATGAGTTGGCTGTGGAAAATTCTCCAGAAAGAAAGCAGGGGATTAGAGGGCTGAAAACCTCAGCACCACCATCTTTGGGTGAAAACACGAACCATGGGAGTTTCCCTTTCAGCAGACCATGTGCACAAACCCAGCCAGAACTCTTGATTCAACCCAGGCAGCGCCTCTTCCACCCACATCGCACTTTCTGTGCTTTGTCGGGCATTACGCGAAGAAGAGCTATTAACAATAATGTGGCATCAAGCGGTTACACTTTCTACAGATTATGACTTACTAAATCTTTTAAAACAGCCGAGTATCCCATGAGCATATAACCATAAAACCCCGTCTATTTTTAAAACAGCATGGTAGATTTGTGAAAATTCGCCCCGTTCCAACCTGAACCGCCTCGGGAATGACGTGACAGCCAGCTAGAAAATAAGCCCGACAGCATTGCGTTCTTGTACGATCCCAATGGAAAGGAGTGCTTTCGCATCCCCTGCAATGTGTCATCCCTCATCTCACCGTTTCGGTACACCAGGGCCAGGACAGGATGTTTTGTTTGAGGATAGGGGAAAGGAAGAAGACGGAAACTCCACAGGCATTTACCAAAGCAAACTTTGCGGTTGTGATGTCACTTATCAGCTGGGCACAGAAAGAAGAAAGGAATGTGCCTCGTTATTCTGTGCTGTAGCAACAAGAGCTATTCCACAGGAGCCGGGTTTCCCGGCCCAGGAAAAAAGGACCAATGCTTCCGGGCAAAATTCTCCAAACCTTTGCAAAGGGAATGTTTTTCCAGAGTCCCAGCAGCCCAGGCAAGGGCACGACACCACACAAGCTTCTCTTCTGTTTCTCCATGGGCTGCGGCTCCAAGGACGCTGCTGGGAGCATGTCAGAGCTGGATTTGGCATCAAGAGGAGGCCTGTGAAGTGCATGCTCACTTATCCAAAGCAGGAGCATGGGATCGGGAACAGCACACCTGCCACGGGCCACTGGCTTACAGCCCACGTGGGTGAGAGGGTCCCAGTGGTTTGATTGCAAATGCAGAATATGTCATATTTTCTTAAGGCACGGCCGTTCTTTGTGTCAGAACCCTTTGTATACTTTCAACCTAATCAGCTAAAAAGGCACACGAAACAATCAGTGAACGTCAGCAATCCAGGCCCCCCCCCCCCCCCCCCCTCCCCCTCATGTCAAGTATACCCTGGAACTAATAAGCTTAGGGATGTAATAAACTAAAGATGTTGATGTTTGCCTATGTGAAACATTTCTAACAATTGGCAAAATACTATACTCCCATGTCCGTGTATCCTACGAGCTGAGCTATCTTCATTGTAACACTAAAAATGCATGTCATGGGTCAAAAAGACCTGTCACAGTTGCGAAGACCCTTTCCCCTGAGCAAAGTTACCAGGAGTTATGTTGATTTCTATTGGAAATTACTAACCAATTTAATAGAGGGGCGTGTCCAATTAGGGAGTTACTACCCTGAACTTCTGTGGGGAATATGGCACAGAAAGTCTGGCCGGGGTTGTGCTGGATTGTGGACTAACACTGAACACCCCGTCAGGGGCAGCTCCGAAATAAACAACTGATATCTCTCTGGAGGTGTCATTGCAGCTCGGTGCATACCAATGAACAACCCGATTTGTCGGGCCAACGATCAGCCAGAGCGTGAAGGGGACCCGAGATCCATTGTGTGATTAGCTCCATGTTACCCGTGGGCTGAGTGCTCCGGATGGGGCTGACAGGGTCCCAGAGCCCTGATGGGGGTCACAGACATGGCTTGAGGGTCCCAGGACTGGGCTGGGGTCCCATGCGTGGGCTGAGGGGTCCCAGGCGGGGCTGAGGTTTCCCCCATGCGAGGGCTGAGGGGTCCCCAGACATGGCTGAGGTCCCCAGAGCGGGGCAGAGGGGTCCCAGGCGGGTCTGTAGGGTCACAGAGCGGGGCTGAGGGTCCCTCAGGCTTGGCGAGACGAGCCCCCAGCGGGCAATCGAGCCCCCAGACGTGGCTCAGGCCCCCTAGGAGGCTGAGGGTCCCCAGGCGGGGCTCGGCCCCCGGGGCAGGCTGCGAGGCCCCGCAGCCCCTCAGGCTCCCGGAGCCGCGGGCGGTCCCGGGCCGGCTCCGGGCTCTGGGCGGGTCCCGGGCGGGCGCTCCCGGCGGCTCCGGCAGGGGGCGGTAAAGCGCCCCCGCCCTCCCTGCGCCTCGGCCCCGCCCCTCTCCCCCCTCCACCAATCGCCGCTCTCGGTGTCCCCGCCCCCTCGGGCGTCCCCGGCGCGCGGTGATGACGTCAGGAGGCGGTGCCGCGCCGCGGCCGGAGCGGGCCGAGGTGAGTCCGGGATCGGCGGCCCGGGACCGCCCGGCACCGGCACCGGCTCCGCATCCCCTCCCTTTCCCTCCCTCCGCCGGCGGCGGTGGTGCGGCCCGGGAGGCGTGAGCGCGGCAGGCCCCGGGCCTCATCCCTGCCGCTGCCCGGGGCGCTGGGCCGCGGGGCCGGGCGGGCCAGGGAGGGAGCGCTGCCCGCTCCCGGAGTGTCCCCTCAGTGCGGCGGGCCTGGTGCTCCCCAGGTTCGGGGAGAGCCGAACCTACTGCCGGACGAGCTCCCGGCACCGGCCCGGCCCTGCGTCCGCTTTCCAGTGTAGCGACAAACGGCCTGGGTTGGGATGAGTTCCGAAAACAAACACTTCTGGGAATCCCGGTTGGTTTGGCCGATTCTGGCCGGCCCCTGGCTCCGGCACAGCTGCCTGCGGTGCTGCAGCAGCCCCAGCCGCGGGTTTCCTCTCAGAAATCCGCCAGAAGCTCGCCCTGGGAGCGCCAGGTTGTGTCAGGTTTATGTCTGGCAGTGAGAGGCACATTTGAGCTGTGTCAGTGAGACGGCAGGCGAGCAGCTGGATCTCCAGGGGGAGAAGCATCAGTCCCATGTTCCTTCCCACCACTCCCAGCGGTAGCTCAGGTAGTTTGCCACCTGCCAAGTATGTGATTTCCCCCTCGGAGAGCTTGTAATGCTTGTAATTTATCTTAATTCCTTTACCCACGTTCTTGGTGATTACTACACAGGAGCGTGTCCTGCACTAATGTGGAGTTAAGGATTTTGTTGCTGACTCTGGTGTGCAACTCTGGGGTTCTGTAGCCTTCACTGGAACACTTGAGTGTACAAGGAGGAGCCACTGACATGCTGGAGTTGCTGCCAGATCTTAGTTAATGCCATTAGTGGATTTATAGATGATATTTTCAAGTGTTTGATCTTTCTGTTTGGTTTTATTTATGGGTGGGATGTTTTACACAAGTCCTTCTCTTCATAGTGAATTGCTCTGCAATAATTTTGTTTATGGATGCTCTCATTCCATTTCTCTGTTAACTTAATATCCTTTAAGGTTCAATAATGCTGGGAAAACTGTCCACGGGAGGCATTATTCAGAAGTAGCCAGAGCTCTGAGTTTTTTATTATGGTGCTTTAAACTGAATGAAGCCCCACCTCCAGGGCAGTGCTTGGTGAAAATCAGCTAATCTTTCTGTGAAGTTGTTTTTTATTTCTACTGCCTGCACCCTACTACAGGCATGTCTGTGTTGTTTGAGTTCAGGGTGCTGCCAGGAGGGAACTGAGAAGTAACCCTTGAGAAGTTACTTTGATGTTGTTTGATTATAAAACTGAATCTTAACTAAAGCCTGGTTTTCTTTCCAGGTTGGCTGAAGAGTCTGAACTCCTTCCAGGTGTCCCTTTAAAGCATTTCTTGTTTCTCCACTTGCTTCTCCCGATGGAAGACAGGGATTCTGTCTGGGGTTTCTTTTCTGCTGTTCATGCTGAGCAGTAGCTTGGAGAGGTGGTGTGTGAGTGGAGATACACCTGGTGATGGTAAGACCTAAAATCACATTTTCAAGGCTGATGGTTTTCTGTAGCCTCCTGTGAAGGCTGGAGTGCTGATGAGCTCCGAGTCAAAAAGGGCAAATGTGAAACTTCCAGAGCCACAGGTGGCTTCCCCATCTCCTGACCAGTCATATTGTTTTAATCAGCACATAAAGACTTGCCCAAGCCTTGGTTTGGTTTTTTTTTGGGATACAGTGTAATGACCAAGAGCTGGAACAGCTAGTAGGAGTTCCACTTCTTACAGGCAGCTCCATGTGGAAAGCCAGGAGTGCCACTTGGTGCCTAAAGATGTGAAATAAAGCAAAACTGAGATTGTTGAAAGATGTGAAAGCCCACCTTGATTTCTCAGGGTTTGAAGGATGAGGGAATTGCTGACTAAAAGCTGCTCTGGGCAAGTGAACATCTCCCTTTCAGCAGGGGCTGCAGCAAGTTCTGTTCTAAAATGCACCTTAAAACCAGTGTGCTTCTGGCTCTGTATTCCCTGCCACTTCTGCTATTTCACTGATCCCCAGCAGCAAAGTAGGGAGAGGTTTAAGAACATGTACAAATTCAATATAAAGAAAATCTTGGGAAAATGTGTTAAGTGAACAAATGGCTGAGGTACTCTATGGACCTTCTGGTGAGCAAACTCAGAACTACAGAGTATGGATTGACTGCTGACTGGGAAGTTGAGCAGATCTAACAAAACTAAACAAGATTACCTGACTATTTCATTTATTTGTTTTTTATTAAGCAATTGTGTCTGGACAAAAAGACCTCCAGAAGGCTTATGCAGCCTCAACTGCTCTGTGACTGATTCAGTACTCAGCAGGGAGCAGAAAACAAACGATTCCTAATAGAGATACTGTGTGATTTCCATGGCCACGTCTGTTCTGACCACGATTGGGTGTTTGTAGGCACTGCCTTCACTCATGATGAAAGCAGCAGAGCGCTGTGCATGTTCTGTAGTAGAAAGAAATGAAAATCCCATAATCTCAGTTTGTGATAGCATGGCCCTATTGTTTCGATTTTTCCCTCCATTTGATTCTTTACTACCTTGATTCCTTTTTATTTCTTCTCATTCTTTTTTTTTTTAAGATTCAAATGTGGGAATCGCCCCGGATGTGGTTGCTGCTGATGCCCCCCTGGGAACATGCCTTGATAGGGAATTAACACCAGTCAGTGATGGGCTGTGGGACAAGCAAAGTGCTTCCCGAGCCCCCCAAAGATGTGCAGCTAGACCTGGTTAAAAAAGTCGAACCTTACACGGGCCACAGTGACATATACAAGCATTTCATCAAAGATGACTGCGGGGCTGTCATCAAAGCTGGCTCTCCCTCCCCTCCTCATCACACCAACCCTTACCCCGGGAACCCCCTGCCCGCCCAGCAGCCCGAACCCCGCAAGAACAAAGTGGCCAAATACCGCGCCAAGTTCGACCCCCGAGTGACGGCCAAGTACGACATCAAGGCGCTGATCGGGCGGGGCAGCTTCAGCCGCGTGGTGCGTGTGGAGCACAAAGCCACCAAGCAGCCCTACGCCATCAAGATGATCGAGACCAAGTACCGGGAGGGCCGGGAGGTGTGCGAGTCGGAGCTGAGCGTCCTGCGGCGCGTCCGCCACACCAACATCATCCAGCTCATCGAGGTGTTCGAGACGCAGGACCGCGTGTACATGGTCATGGAGCTGGCCACCGGCGGGGAGCTCTTCGACCGCATCATCGCCAAGGGTTCCTTCACAGAGAGGGACGCCACGAGGGTGCTGCAGATGGTGCTGGATGGGGTGAGGTACCTGCACACGCTGGGCATCACCCACCGGGACCTGAAGCCGGAGAACCTGCTGTACTACCACCCGGGAACAGATTCCAAGATCATGATCACCGACTTCGGGCTGGCGAGCGCGCGGAAGAAGGGAGATGACTGCCTGATGAAAACCACGTGTGGCACCCCGGAGTACATCGCTCCCGAGATCCTGGTCAGGAAGCCCTACACGAACTCCGTGGACATGTGGGCGCTGGGGGTGATCTCCTACATTCTCCTCAGCGGCACGATGCCCTTTGAGGATGACAACCGCACCCGCCTGTACCGGCAGATCCTGAAGGGAAAGTACAGTTACTCAGGAGAGGTGAGTGTGCTGAGGGGAAGTCAGGCAAGAAGCTCTCCCTAGGTGTAATCCCTTTGTGATGACCAAAAGCTGTCTGTTACGTGGGTGGTAATGTTACCAGGGGTAAAAAAATCTGTGATTCTGGCTTTTAAAATCCTTTCCTATTTTCTACCTGCTCCTTTTAAAAAACGTGTGCACAGAAACAGGATATTCACTGGAGAACAGAACTGGGATGCTTGTGGGTTTCTAGCTGGGGGGACCTTGGCTGTGGTAAGATGCTGTTAGAGGCTTTGCAGGTGAAACTTGTGCCAGGGTGTTTGAAATGTGGTACATGTATCATTAGTCTGATTTCTGACACAAATCCAAGGGTAGTATGGAGAGTAGCTTTGCTGAAAGACAGGGTTATGGCAGGCAAGGGGCACTTGCTTCTTCAATCTGGAGATAGGATTTTTTCAGAAATTGATCTGCATTGTTTCCTGAGCTTGGTATGTTAGAAAATGGAGGATTGAAGGATAGTGTTCATAGATAAGTACAGGAAGAAGAGTCTTGGGGGATAATTTTTAGGCATTCTGTAAATGATAGTGGGGCCTGAAGCTGCTTCTTGCTCTTCAGAAGAAACAATTTGAAGTTAAGCACTTCTAAATAACATCTTTACACTTCTGATCAAAACCCTTACACTTCTGATCAAAACATCAAACTGAGTGTTGTTATTGTCATGTCCTTGCCATACCCTTGACTATTGAGTGCAGGTCTGTGTTCTCTGGATAAAAATACAGAGCTTAAAAGCATGTGTAGAAAGGCAGTGTGAAAAACCAAAGGCATGGCCTGGCTTCTGTTTGAAGAATGAGTGAAGAGACTAGGGCCCTTCCTCCAAAAGATTAACATTTGAAGGGGGTCTGATCAAACTCAGAGCAGCCATAGGCAATCTGGAGAGAGTGAATTGAGTGTTTTGAAGGTTCCCTGGGGTAACTGACTTTGATGTTGGCTGGTCATTGTGCCAGAATGGACTGTTTTTAAGAAATATTGTGAATTGCAGCTAGGCCACTGGAGACTTGTTGGTTGTACATGCAGATGTAGCACATGTGCCAGAGAAAGCATTGAACTCTCTATTTTGTAAGTGTCAGTGCACAAGCCTGAGGCATTTTACTTGTTATGCCACCTCAAATTACACACTTTAGGAGGCTGTTATGGATACTGTGTGTGACATGAGTGGTTGTTTTGGAAAGCTGTTGATGCTTTACTGCTTGGAAAGCAAATATGTGTCAGCCAGCAGCCTGTATCTGTTGCCTGGATGCTTTCTGTTCCTCTAGAGCCAGGGAAAATGGATGCTTTAATTATCAGTGTAATTAAGCCTATGCCCCTAAATTGCACATTGCTTGACTGTAGACAGGTATTGGCAGGAGATGCAGTGTAGGGGCTGCACATTTTGTGAGTAAATTCTAGGAGAAAACAAAATGAGCCTGAGGTTTAAAGGTGTCTGCTGTGTTTCCCACAATCTTGCCAGCACTCTTAAAGCCAACTTCTGTGTTTTTAAATGCTTCTGAGTTTTTGATGTTCACAGCCAACAGCTCTTCTTTTTTTGTGTTACACTGGAAGATGTGGGAAGATGTCAGAAAAGAGGCTATTGATGAGTTTGTCAGACTAATGGGAATGGCAGGGGCTCAAAGTCCTGGTTTCTTTGGAGCAGGAGTGGGCAGAATACTCGAGTGAATTGCTGAAGGCATCTGTCTTGGATGGATGCAGGAGCAGAGGTTTCATGGGAACAACTGCTTTTCTTCTCTCTAATCTTAAAGTTGAGGATCTGAAACAGAAGAGGAAATCTTGAAAGAAGCCTGTGAACTACAGTGCCCAGAGCTGACAGCTTGAGCTGTGTGGTTCAGACAAGTTCCAGTGGGGAAGGAGGGAGCTGTCTTCAAGCTGTACCATGGCAGGCAGCAGCAGTGCCCCGAGTCTCATCGCAGACTCCTGCTCTCTGAAAAGTCTGACCCCAAAACCTGGTCACAGAGGACAAAGCTGTATTGAAAGAGGAACAAAAGCCAAGATGCACGCTGACCTGAGAAGCAGCTCCATTTTCTTGGAAAAACAAGTGATCTCGAGTCCAGCTAATGTAATTGCTTTCTGACTGGGACCCTCTTACCCTGGCTCCTGTTCCTGGAGTGTGAGGTCTGTTTGAAGAGGCCATTAGCAGATCAATAGGAGAGGTCTCCCACAATAGGTTATTCAGGTACTGCTGACATCACTGCTCTGATTATCTCTTATATCTCCTTTTGTACTTTTGGAGCTGCTTCGAGTAATGGCTAGGATGAGGAAGGAAGGACACCTGTCTTTGTAACTTGGTGTGCTTTTTTTCCTGAGCATCCCGAGTAAGGGTTAGGTGAGCTATTGACACTGCTTTGAATGTAGCCTGCTGCAAAATCATTCTTTTTCACTTGTTTTGTTAGAACTTACTAAAAAGAATGTTTGGACATAATTATTTAGCTTAATTTTTAATTGAAATCTTGGAGTTACAACTGATTTCTGAGATCTCTTTGTAGCTTAAAAAGTGAACTGAGGCATAAAGCTGGAATTCCATTCTTAGTTTCCTTTGAATTTGAAAGTGCAGAATTGAAGATCGGGCCATCATTATCCTGCTAGGACAGGCTTGCTCTGGTTCTGTTTCAAAGCCTCTCCTTCTGCTGAATACCAGTACTTTTATGTTGCTTTACACACCTGGGAAAATTGATGGAATAACTGGAAGATAATGTATGCTATGGTTAAATTGGGAAGCTTAGCTAAGGTGTATGGATTGTTCTGATTTTGATATCTGATCTGGGCAAATAATTTCTCTCATGGGCTGTTCTCTTATTCATAGAACAGAATCAGCTTTTTGTGGTATGCTCACAGTGGGTGAGGTTGGTATGTGCTGCTGTGGGAACATGTCTAAATCAAATAACCAAAAAAGCTTGTTCTAAATAATGATGCTAGTGGATGCATTGATAGGAGAGACATACTTGATATATGAAGGAAACTGGGCATTGTAAGCCTGTAGGAGCTCTGCAAGGGACTTAGCAGCCTGTGGAGAGATGATCTGGTTTTCTGTGACTTAGATTTTCCAATGGTTTTTGATAAAAATCCTCACCAAAATCTCTTGAAGGATTTTGCAGCTGTACTGTGATAGTGGCCTTCACATGGATCAGCAGTTTGCTGAAAAGCACAGATGTGAAATACGTGGTCAATTCCATAGGGAAGGACAAAACCAGTAAAGATTGAAGGATCTGTTCCTTTCTGCCTAAAAGCCAGCAGGAGACTGTGCAGGGTTGTTAGGGAACTATCTCTGATGATACAGATTATTCAGAGGGTGAAAACGAGGGCTGTGGACCTTAGAAATTTACCTGAGTTTGAAGTGCAACTGGATGAATTCATGGAAGACACATTGATGGAGAGAATGACCTAAGGTCAGTGGAGACCCCTGACTTGCAAATTATATATGCATTGCCTTTCTGCTTCTCCCTCCTTGAACACTCAGAATCTTGATCTTCTGCCCTAACTTGGAGTTTAAAGCACCAAGTTAAATGCAGTTGTTGAGTAAACTCTGCAGATCCTATGTGGATAGATTCAAGCTGGAAGAATGCCCTTAGTTACAGGAAAACCAAGTTATTCTGGATGAGTAGCATGAATGGTGTTCCCATAACAACGAACTCCGTCTGTGTGAGTAAAAAGATAAAACTGCTTTCTCCCCGAGCAGCTTTTCCTGCCTGCAGCTGATAGCAGAAGCAGGAAGCACAGAGAGTGCAGGCAGTGCATTAGCAAACAAACTACCTGTGCTACCTGGCAGAAAGCAGGATAAAAATAAAGCCATTCCAAGGCAGCTGATGCGTGCTTACAGGATGAGTCTTTACCCAAACACGTCTGCAGAGCGTTTCCGAAGTATCCTTGTAATTGTCCTCGTTGTGGGGGCTGGTTAAAAGACTGTGGAGGACTTGTAATCCCTCAAGTCCCTTGTGACACATAGTGGAGGAGACAGGTGACAGGCTTGTCAAATTTTAGTATTAATTTCCTGCATTTATTCAACGTTTTGAGAGAGAATATGGTAGAGCTTGAACCCAGACTGCTTCTGACTCAGCTGGGAGCTGGTTGCTGAATCGCCCATCCCGCCCGCCCCAGAGGGACTGATCAGTCATTGCATTATGAATTATGATGACTGGGGTTGGATTTCTTATCAAATGACAAACTTAATCTAAAAAAGGCACAAGCAACAAAAAAACCCTGTAATTATTCTTGGTAACCTCCTTTCCCTAAAAGTTGCAGATGGAAATGTATAGTGGCAACTCAACTTTCTATTCTGTGTACTTGTATTTTACTGTGGGAACTGGTCTCCTATAAGAGGAAAAAAAATTATACTTGTACATCAGAGAAAATCTCTCCATAATCCTTATCACTTTCAGGAGAATTCAGTCAGTACAGGATGAGCATTCTGAAACTTTGGATGAGGCTTTGTACATAAGTTTTGCAATGAATAAGTTTTGCATTGATGCTGTGACAGGTCTGTTTGGCTGCCAGTCCTGGAGTGTTTCTTGCATGTTTGTACTTTTGGTCACTTAAAATGAATTACATATGCCTATGTAATGAAAAAAAAAAAAAAATCAGTCTTCTGTTGTTTTGATGATAAAAGTACAATCAGTTTGTCAGAGCATACCAGTTAAGAAAAAGATCAATTATTTCATACTGTAGTAGCTTTATTTTCTATTTTATACTTAGTTTGCCCCAGAAATCTGCCCAGGATTTTTCCTGCAGTTCATACCTTTAATGTTACGTGTCATTAAGTTTTGTGTAACGTTATATGCTAATTAAATCGGTTAAAGAGTAGCAACTTCCCTGAAAGAGGAAAAAACTCTGATGATCTTGTAGTACATCTTCTGTTTAAGATGGGCAGTAAGACAAACTGGCTTCCCTGAATTTGGACTGGAGTATGTCTTTGGGAAAACATTCAAAGCTAGTTTAAAATATAGCCAGGAACAGAGAAGAAGACTGCCCTCTAATGCTCCCTTGTTCCTGGATATTTTTTTAATACAGGAGATAAAGTCCTGTGTGTACAAGAGGCCAGAAAAGCCGATAGGTGCCCCCCTTTATTGAAGATTTACCTTTGCAAAATGTAGGGCTGTTCTTTGCTCTAAGAGGAGCTCAGTGCAAAGCCAGCTGATTCTTCTGGAAGTTCTCCATTGGCTCAGTGCCTGGGAGGGTCTGGATGCAGCAGGATCTCTCCCGTGTGGGGTTCCCAGAAGGCCACACTGACACGTGGGGTTGCCCTCCATGGCTGAGCCAAGATGGTCTTTAGACCCATTAGATGCTTTTGCAGGGCAGTCATCACCTTGGCCTCTGATGTCTGTGCCAGAAGAGAGGAGAGATTTCAAAGCAGCAGGGTGGCCAATTTTCCATCCTTTTCCCTGGAGTTTGAGTGGCCCAGGCTTTTGAATATAGTGTAACAAAGAAAACCGGGACAGGGCAGCTGAAGGCAAGATTTTAAAACACATTTGCAGTACTTATTGGCATAAGCATACGAGTCTCTGGGACCACGTTTTAGCCTTCTTGGGGGAAGAAAGAGCTTTTTACTTAGAGCAGCTGCTGTTTTTTCCTGCGAGCCACATTAGATGGTAGAAGTGTTTTACAATAGTCCTGTTCTTAGAGTAATGCAGGCATTTTTTTTCCCCTAAAATCTAGAGCTGGCTTTTCTTCTCGTGTAGGGAAGAATTGTTTTTTATATAAATCGTTGAGCCCTTTGCCTGGAAGAAGTAAAAAACCCATCAATTTATAGAGGAATGTGCTTTTGCATTTCACGTGGCTGTGTGAAAGCGGTGATTTTGAAGTAGAACAACGAGAGTGTTGGCGAGCTGCAGTCGCAGGGCTCTGCTGAAAAGGGCACTCTGCTCTCCTTTGAAGAGCTGGAGCACTTGAACAGGATGAAAGCTCCTCTCCAAGCCAGGCACAGAACACTGAGGCCAGCCCAGTAAATGGACTTCTCTTGGCTTCTGCTCTTTCTTTTCTTTTAATGCACCAGCTCAGTGGGTGTGAGGGTAGGTGTGTTTGTGTTGCTCCTTCTCCAAGAGCTGAAGTGTTTGTCCAGATCTCTCCCTCTGCAGGAAGGGACATCTTTGGAAACATGATAGCCTCAATTAAAACCTGGAAAATCCTCCATCCTCCTACATGTATCCGTGACCATGCTTCTGCAGTAACTCAGCATGCTGCGTTGGTAAACACTTTATTTACTGGTAAAGAAACACCTTTTGCAGTGAAAGGGCTTTGAAACCAATGCATGCATTTGAAAATCAAGTCTTAAGATTCTTTTTGAAGGTTGTTTTCTCTGACAGAATTGGTGTCACAAGGATCTTTTTCAAAATCACTCCTTTTGCCTTTTTCCTATGTACTTCAGCTTATGTTGCAACACAAGAGTGAAGAGAGCCCCCAGTGCTAGGGCAGGGTAAGCAAGGAGAGGAGTGATCTTTCTCTGCCTACATCTGTCATTTCCATACTGCTGCTGTCTGCAACACTCAGTGTTTGCAGTTTATATTTCACAGAATTGTGCATGTCATCAGCACAGGGTGGAAACTCTAAGCCTCAAAGCCCCTAGAAACCAAGCAAGCAGGGAAGGAATCTCCATGGGGAAGAGGGATGTGGGTTTTTCCCCAATGATTTCATTCACACCCCTTTTTCCTTAGGGCTGCTGTCCATGCCTGTAGTAGCTGCAGGTTCAAGGCAGAGTGTGGGACAGCAGCTGAGCATTTTGGTTAAGATTTTTGGGGTGAAAGACTGGGTTTGGGGAAGTGATGCACAATGTATGGCGTGTAATATAAGGATGGAGGAAGGTAAGAGCCACATCTGGGGGGAAAGGATTTACAATACTCCTGTGGTTTAACATATATTTTCATTCCTTCATCTGGAGGCCCTACAAAATCCTGTTAATGGTGGAATAGTATTTCTGCAGAATTAGGGCTGTAGGGATAAAGGGACATTGGTAGGGTGGAAAAAGAATATTAAGCTGCCTCTGTACAGAATTCACATTATTAACAGAAAGGATTTGAACTATCAGCTACCACTGGTGTCTTTGACTCCTTTACATTTGCCTAAAAATAACCTAGGCCATTTCCTCTTTTACCTTTGGCTGATTGAGTCCTTGGTTTCCCAGCTGTGGCTCAGATGTGTTGTTTTCTCTGATACCTTAGTGGAGGTGTTTTTTGAGGCAAGGCATGCTATTCCACACTCATTGACTTAGGACCAAGGTTCAGAGAGTGAGAATATGTGTTAATTCTGCAATGGGAAGAGCTGTGACCTGCAGGAAACCTGTCCCTAAATACAGCAGCTGTCCCCTCCTCCTCTCCCTTGGAAATGGTTACCTTGGGGTTGGAGTCTGTGTTGGAAGTCCAGCTGCTCCTGGCAGTGGGCTTGAGCCCTTGAGCAGGGTATGAGCACTCGTCTGGTTCTCTCATTGCTGTGGCACACATGGGGGTTTATCACAGGTTGTGGGGTGAGTGGATTGGGATAACATCTTGCACTGCTTCAGCTGGATTCCCTGGACCTGCTCTGCTGAAGCCCTGAGGCCCCAGATGATTGTATAGAAGTACAACACCAGGACAGCATTGCAACTCTAGGAGCACAAAGAGGACTGGCTGACACCTGTAAAAATTTTGAAAGTGAGCTTTCAGGGTGGAGCTGTAAAAGTGTTGCACTCTGGAGAAGATTACAGCATCTTCCTAAACTCTGTTTTGAGCCCCAGGCTGGCCTTGAGGTTTTGGAGAGCTGGCACCTGGCTGGAGTTCCAGCTGCTGCCCCTGCTGCAGATTAAAAGACACTTTTGTTTAATCAAAACTGAGCTCTGTGGTGAAGGGCTATGAACATGTACCTTGCTGCAAATCACTTTGTGGCCTGTAATTGACCCTGCCTTAGAGAGAAGCAATTGAACCTGATGTATTTGGAAGAATCTGGCATTGAAAGGTGTTTCAGATTTCCTCTGACTGGAATTTGGGACTTCCCTAGCATTTGCAGTGTGCTTCTGCCCTGGGATGTGATGAAGGAGGAGTTAAGCAGTGTGCTTGGCATACGTAGGAAGTCAAGGTTTTAATATCACAGAGTTGACATCTCTTTTCAACTGCAAAAACTGTTTTGGGGAATTTCTGTTCATGTTGAGCTGGAGGGCTGAAAAGGTGCTTCCTAAACCCAGAGGTTTTCTTGGCAGTGTCTTTAACTAATCCCTGAAATCCCTAAATCTGACAAGATTGCAATTGCAGAGTTGAGGCTGTAGATAAAGGGAACTGGATTAGTTGTTTGAAGCTGGAAGGGGTCGTTGAAGCTGGCAGTGGTGCATCTGAATTCCCTGGTTTGGAGCATGAGCTGCTCCTCCTCTCTCCTGTCTCACCACCCCCCTGCTTTGCCCCCTGCTGCCCCAAGAGAGTGACAAGGTAGAAAAACCAGGCATGTTTTCCAATACCATTGTAATTTCAAATGGATGTTTTTATAGATTTTCCTGAATACTGAGCTTTTACTAATGCACCAGATTAGTGTTGATTGGTGACATGAGAGCTGTTCACACAAGTCAAGGAGAGGCAGAACATTCTGGAGGTGGCTGTTAAGAGATACCTGCTGTTCCTGCAGGGTTCCCCAAAGTGCTGGTGTGTGTCTACAGCTCGTGAACTTCCATAATCATGGTACTCCCTACACATCCAGTGCACCTGTACTTCAGGCACTTCAAGTGATTAACCAAAGAGTCTGGTTTTATATCTCACAAAAGGTACAATTGAGCTTTCTGATAAAAGTATTTGTGTGCTTTCTACCTTTGTCTTTGTCTGAAGAGTAATTTCTTAAAAACTTTTTAATAGTCTGATCAATTTGAGAATGGTTATGTGGCTCACATGTGAGAAAGATTTCTTGCTACAGCTGGGATGACTCAGAAATATTTATATACTGTTTTATCAGTGCTGGAAGGAGTGCCTGAGTTACAGTTTCTTACCTCTCTACAGTTAGTCCTTTGTATATTTTTTTTTCATTTGCTTTTAGCTTTACAAGCTTCAGAATTCTTGGTGGCATTCTTCAGCTACTGTTTTGCTTGAGAGGCTGTTATTGCAAAACTAAGGAAAACTTGACACTTGGCTGAGAATGTAAAATTATTTCATGGCAAAGTCCTCTTCCAAAGTTATAGGAGTTCCCACACTTCCAGTGTTTGGCACTGGAGCTTGGCAAGGATGGATCTGACATTGGAGAGATCTTCAGATACTCATGGTCTCTGAAAACTTCCTTTTTGGAAATGAACTGTGAAGCAGGGAGAGCCTGGGGACCAAAACTTGTATTTCCTGTTGTGTTAAAAGTGACTTTTACTTACTGGTGGCTCATCAACAAAGTGGAACATGGTAGTGATGGTGCTTCTCTAGAAATGTCTAAAAGTCCAGAGGTGTCTGGGGGTTTATTGACCAACCCAGGAGAGGGAGGTGCAGGTATGGTCATTATATTTGCAGATGACATTGAATTGGAAGGGCTGCAAAGGGCATTGAGTTCCAGATAGCCCTGTCAAATTTGAGCAGTTCAGTAGCAGGTGTAGTTTTTTTGTGGTTTGTTTGTTGTTTTTTCTTAAGTAAGAATATGTTAGTGCACAAAAATAGGTGAAGAACAGAAAACTAGGAGGTGTTGACTTCTCAGATAATTATCTGTCTATGACCCACAAACTAGCATGTCTGAGCAGTATCATCCTTGTGGGAAAAGGTGAATGTACTGTGGGTATGAACAGGAAGGTGTGGTGTGATCCTGCTGTGTTTAGTGGCTGCTGCAGATGCCAAGCTGAAGCTCTGACTCTTCTGAGCAGCAGACTTCAAAAACACCACAGGCCAAGTGGAGAGACTTGACAGAAGATCAACAAAAACAATTGTAAATCAAAAACCCACAGACTCCGGAAAACTAAAGCATTTTTGTCTGTTTGGCCTAGGGAACATGTTGTCATAGCAGTTTGCAAATATGTAAAAGGCTGCTTCAAAGAGGAAAAAGAATAATCTCTTTTCCAGATTATGTCAAACAAGAGCTTTAAATGGCACTTTAAAAGATTCACACTGAACTTTTTACAACACTGGTGTCTCCCACTCCAAAAAATGTTTACCCAGAGGATTTCTGAAGCTGTCTTGCAGAACAAGTGAGGCAGTCATCTGTCAGGAGTGATGCATCTGTGGTGGATCCTTGGGGGATGATGGGATAGATTGGATGATCCTTGGGTGTCCATTGCAGCCCTGCTTTTGCCCTGATTTCCTAAAGAAGCAAAGTTTATGGAACTGTGATGTCTTTCAGTCTTCTGGAATTAACTATTTAAATTCTAAGGTCGGTGTCAACCCAGTTTGAGCAATGTGAAGGACTCAAAGTTGCTATGAATTTTATAAAGTCAGTAGTTCAGCAGGAGAGAGAACTAAAGCACATCCTTCCTGCAGGAAAGGTAATTGAATATCAGTCCAAATTTACCTGAAGCTGATCAGCACATGTTTGTTTCTGAAGCATTCATGACACACTTGACCCTGTGGTCATGTGGGATGCAGCCTGGGCAGGGATATGTGTTGGAAGGAGGGATGTGCTGCTGCTCTGGAGGGGATAGGACAGTGCTGGCTGGGGGCAGGGAGGAGAGAAACACTTGATTAATAGAAACCTTGGTTACAAGAGACCTTTGGAGAGCTCTAATCCCATTCAGCTTGACACAGGAGTGTTGCCAGCACTAGGTCATGTTGGCTGTGACTTTGTCTTCCTGAGTCTTGAAGGGCTTTAGGGTTGAAGATCCTCCACCTCCCTGGTGACCTTTTCCAGGGCTGCACCACCCTTCCCCTGGTATTTCCTGATACAGATCTTCCAAGGCACAGCTTCTTCCTGCTGTCCCTTGTTTGGACCTGTTGTGTGTGGCTCTGTAATCCTTGTAACTACTTTTAAATAAATGCAGTTTGCTATTAGATTGCCCTTAGACTTTTTTTTTGTCAGGCTGAACAAGTCCAGCTCCTTTCACCCCTTCTTGAAGGCCATGTGTCAAGGACCCCTGGCTATCTTGGCAGCTCTCACCTGGATCTTCTCCACAGTCTTTCTGAACCTGGGAATGGCCAGGCTCAACAGTGGGTAATACGATTCTACATAGCAAACTGAAGTGTTTTAACCTTTTTTTGGAAAGAGAAATACCCCAACAATGTAGGATTTTAACATGGAAAAAGATCACCTTGGTATAAGATTATAGCTGCAGAATTAGGAATGTTTTACATTAGGGATTTTTGGTTTGTCCTTTTTTCCTTCTTGTGTATGTGCAGTTAGGTGCAGTGTCAATGACATACTTTGCTTTCCAGCAGGATCTCTGTCTCCATTACTGAATAGCTGGGATGCTGAAAGAAATTTGAGAAGAAATTATGGAGAAGTGTATTGGAATGGGCTCTAGAACAGTTACCCTGCTCTGAATTCTAAGAAAAATGTCCCAGATAGTGCCCCAGGAAAGACAATTATAAACCAGTGACCCAGGATTGAATTGTTGCATACCTAGCAAGCCTACTTAGAGTGTCTCCTGATGTTTTGCTTGCTTTAAAATGGGTTATCTCCACCTTACCTACCCAAAACAGTGCTTTCTGAGAGAAAACCAGGAATGGCATTGGGCCACACTGGCCTAACTTGGGAAGCACTAACACCTGGGCTTTCAGGAAATGCTCAGATCAAAGAGGCATCAGTCCACCTTCTCTGAAACTGTGAAAGGGTTGGATTCTGATTGAAACTGAAAGGGTGACTATAAGGAAGAAAGGAGAGTCAAGCCAGACAGTGGGGCAGCTGGGGCTTGTGTTTGCAGCACACTCCTCATCTTAGTCCCTGTGTGTCCCTTCCAGCTCAGGCATTTTATGATTCTGTGATTCATCTGTGTGCTCCAGGAGGTTAAAGGAGCTGTCCAGAGCAGCAGAGGAGAACTGGTGCCAGCTGGGGAGCAGGGCAGGGTTGGACTGGCAGCTAAGACTGTCTTAGGATTTACTCCCCCTTGTTCATTCCCTCGTAAGCGCCCAGGGCTTGTTCACCGACAGCTTGGAGCTTGCAGGAGGGGGAGGTTGTGTGTACGTGGGAGGTTATAAGCTTATCTGTTCATCCCCCACCACTGCACTAATCAGTGTGATGAAAGATACTCTTCCTCCCTGGGGAAGATCTTTCCTCCCTGTCAGGAACCACCATTTCTTAATTAAACTCTTACTCTGAATTTGTACGTAGAAACACGTATTGACTTCAGTTCGCAGCCAATACTCTCTTAGGGTAGGAGTTCAGAGTAAGAGAACATCATTCAGCTCAAATTTGAGTTTTTTGAGAATAAGAGCACTGAAGATGTGAGGATACCCAGATGTTAGGAACAATCTAGGGAAGGTATTTTCCAGATTAGTTACTGCAAATACTGCTGTGAGCTGCTGCTATAGCAATATCTTTGGAAATTTCTGACTCATTCCGTATTCATGGCGATCTCCAGCACTGTATACTTGGTGATCTCACCTTTTCACCTGCATCCTTCCAAGTCCAGGTCTCTTAACCATGAGCTTCCTTAATAGTTGGTTTTTCAGTCAAGGTAGTGGTTAAAGTCCCCTGTGTGCAGCTGTAACTTGCTGACACATTTTTAAGAGACGTAAAGTGATCCAAGCTGAAAAGTGGTATTACCCCATTTTAACAGCTATTCCCTAAGCATTACACTTAGAAGAGCTGCCCCTGGATGGAGAGAAAAGCTTAGTGTTTATTGTTTTTGTAGCTGCTGTAATTTTAGTGCATGATTCCAGCTGAATACTCAGTGCCTGTCCAGGGAGAATGGGCTGGGTATTTCCATTCGAAAAGCTGGGTTATAGAAGTTCACCACACCAGATGGCTGTGCATACTTATAATGCTCTGGATTATTAAAGGGCTGTTGTATTTTCCTCTTTCATCCTTCCTTTATTCCTCCTCCCCACATCAACAAATTAATGCTGAATGCTTGGGAATCTGCCCTGCGCAGACTTTAGCACATTTTGTCTTTTCACTGGAAACTTTTTGTTCCAGCTCTTTTGAACTGGTTGGTTTTGATCACCTCGTTGCAATTGTCTGAGGACTGAACAGTGCCTGGGACCATGCAAACCTGGTGTTCTTGGAGCCCCTAGGCTGGTTTGCCATGTCATGTGTCACAGTTGCTATCCCCAACCTGCTCTTGTGGAGTTGACACTTTCTGCTTTCTGATGTCATGTGGGAATCTCCTAAATTAGACAAAACTGCTGCATCATGCATAAATAGGTAATGCAATGAAGAGAGCACTTGGGGACCTTATTAGAATCATTAAAGTTGGAAAACACCTCTTAGAGCATCAAGTCAAATTAATTTCCTTCTAAAAATTAACAGCATGTCACTTGTCTGCCACCAGAAACATCAGAATTTTAAGGTGCAGCTATTCTGAAAAATGGCAGAAGCTGGCAGATCTCAGAAGCTGGAGAGATGTGTCCTGCCTTCAGCACCACGCATATATGTTAGATTGAGTCATTTTTGTGAAAAGAAAATAAATTTAAGTCATTAACTTGTTTGCAGTGCAGGCTTTGGTGACCGCTTTATAGCAGCTCCCGTGGCAGGCTGAGTAAAATGCAGGGCCACGGCTCTGGTGTCCAAAATCTGCTCATTTTGATCAGCAGATCAAAGGAAAGCTGCTCTGGCTCCGGAGCATTGGCTCCCACCCCTGCTTAGGTCTGTCCAGTTGAGTGAGGAGATTCACAGCAGTCACACAGGTCAGAGCTTTGTTTCCAACACGTGTTGGGAGCTCTCTGCAGCACTCACCGGGTCTGTGCTCACATCAGCTGCAGGG
Source organism: Certhia americana (assembly GCA_018697195.1). Classification (NCBI taxonomy): domain Eukaryota; kingdom Metazoa; phylum Chordata; class Aves; order Passeriformes; family Certhiidae; genus Certhia; species Certhia americana. The sequence goes on along the minus strand of CM031867.1, from coordinate 14,211,757 downwards.
GAGAGAGGTGGGTTGGTTGTTCAAACCAGAGAACAACGTGTTGTTTGTCCCAACATACCGGCGTGGCCGGTGCCTCAATAGCTTTTATGCTGATGTGAATAACAAGCAGGGGTGGTGAAGGGATTTAATCACACAGAGCAGAGCTGCACGCAATCGCCCAGCCTAAGTGACACTCAGAGGAGGATCTCTTTCTTCTTCTCCTCCTCCAGCCTCGGAGCCTGAGTCTGAATAAAACATAACACACTTGAGAGCTCTTTAAGGCTTTGTAAAGGAGGCTGCTTTCCCCTGAGTTTGTTATGTAGCAGGGCTGGAGTTGCAGATGGGTGAAGCACCCTGTGTTTTATGCAGCTTAGAAGTCCAGGAGATGCTTTTGTAGGGAATGCTAGTGTACCCTCAGAAGCAGCAGCTGGCATTCCTGAGGGACCAGAGCAAAGTGTTTCTCCCATGGGAGTCTCTCCCATTGTCATTGAGGCTGTAAGACAGGCTGTGGGATGGGTTTCATACTTGGTTGAAATGCTGCTAATTCTGGACTCAGTTCCAGTCGCTCTCTTGGGTTGATATAGCTGCTTCTGCAGCCATCTGGTGAGTCGTGCCAAGGAATGGCTAGGCTGAAAACCCCAGCTGAAAAATTTACAGAAACTCCCTAATTTGGCTCACTTTGTTTGCACAAACCAAACTATCGGTGCCACTCCAATGGGGAGTGCAGCATCAAATGGGAATGACAATAGAAATGTGTTCATCTCCTGTGATGTGAAGCATTGCTGCTCATGGTGGTAAGGGCACGATGTGAAGGCAGTTCCCTCTGACCAAGTGGATGCATTAAACCCAGTCCATTTGTTGGGGCAAGCTTATTCTAAATAGATCTAATTTATCTTGTGAAACTTCAAAGTAGATATCTGAAGGTGTTCCGTAGGAGAACCTTGCAGTAACCTGTGTGCTGCTGCAGGTCTCCTCAATCTCTTTGGTGCTTTGAGGCTTCTGCAGCTGAAAACCCATTCAGCTGGTTCAGACTCATCCTAGGAATCAGTGGGACTTGGATACAGCATTTTTGGCCCCAGAGTGATCTTTTGCAGCTGTGATAACATGCTTTGTGCTTCATGTTTTTGTAAAGGCTGACTGGCAAGGGAGAGCCAGGCCTTTCCCTCACCTTCCTTATAAACATTGTTTCTTCTCCTGAAAACAGCATGTAACTTAGGTAGGAATTAGGAAATTAGTTTGTATCCTTCCTTTACTGGGTGCTGTTGAGACTGAAAGCTGAGCTTGAACTCCGATGATTGTTCTTTTTTTTATTTGCACACAACTGACCAGAGGATCCCTCTTCTGCTCCCCACACTTTTTTTTTTTTTTCCTTTTAAATTGTTCTGAATCATGCTTTTAGTCACTCTGCTAAATTCTAGAGTTACAGACATTATTTTCCAGAGGATGTTTAGTCCTCCCTTCAGCATGAGACCACTTGTCTCCAGTGTTAAATGAGTCTTCATCGAGGGATTGTCTCATGAGAAATGAGGTTTTTGAAATAGTCACTGGACCAGGTATTCCAGACAGAGGACATGACTGCAGCTGTTAGAAAAACTGATCACATGTAGGAGGTCTCTGTTGTCATTGAGCTGGTTCAGCTCAAAATATGGCTATTCCACCTTTTTTTAAAGGTGTGTGCGGGTGCTGAGACCTTGGCAGAGGTTGCCCAGAGAAGCTGTGGCTGCCCCATCCCTAGAAGTGTTCAGGCCAGGTTGGAGCAACCTGGGCTAGTGAAGGGTGTCCCTGTCCATGGCAGGGGATTTGGACTAGATGAACTTTAAGATCCCTGTCAACCCAAACCATTCTGTGCTTCTCTGCAGAAAGACACCAGAACTTTCTCTTTCTGAAGGAACACAGTCTAACAAAGGGAGCAGAAGTTGTACTCAAACTGCATCATATTTGAAATTACTTTCTAGGGAAACAGAAGTGCAAGTATTGGTGACTTCTCTTCATTTTTGTGGCGTTGTTGTGGCATTTTTGTGCCACAAAAGAGCAGGATTTGTCATTGCAGCACTGAGATTTAAAGGCAAGGCTATCTGATGGAGTTTAGCTGATCCAATGTTTTGTGGCCACTGGATGGGAGCATTTTCCTTCCAAGCCATTCTCTGTCACTCCTCAGGGAAGCAGATGGGCAGAATCTCCTCTGGATTGCTTCAGTCCTATCATGTGAGTATACACCTCATGTCCTGCACTCATGTCCTCCCCAAACACACCAGTGTCAACCTTCCTCAGCTCCTACACTACCCTCTGCTGCTGCCTGGCAGTATTAATTAGGAGTGTTAATGGAATTTTGCTAAGTTAAAACTGGTGTTTTGTCAACTGATGCAAGTTTTCTGGAGAGTGGATGCATTTCTCCAGGGACTGGGGTTGCAAATTGTGTCGGTAGAAGGATAGCCTTACGTATTACTAAAGAAAAAGCTTCAGTGAAATAAGAAAGGTGTGTGGTGCAGCAAATCAAGCTCCAGCTGTGTAAACAGATCAATAAACTGATTTGCGTTTGCTGACCAGAAGAAAAATCTAATTGCAGGTACTCCATATTCAACATTTGTGGCAAAGCTAGAGTAATTGGGATAATGAAAAATCCAATGTGCTCTTGTTTAGAGTTTATTCTTCTTTAGGATCCATTAAACTGGATGGGCCTCTCAAGGTTTAGGCTGGTTATGTATCACAGCTCCTGGGCCCTCAGACTTCATAGATTTCTTCAAATTCCAAATCATCACATTTGCCATCTTTTAATAAGACTTGAAAAGATTGAAGTAATATTGTTCCTGGTGTTTAGAGGCTCATTTCACTCACCAGAATCTCATTTGACTGAAGTTTGAATGCATCTGGACAGCAAAATAGCTCCTGGATTGCCTCAAATTACAGGTTTCTGCAATTACTTACACCTGGAAGAGAAAATAATGCTCTTCTGCATGTCCTGAAGATGTATTTCCAAGTACTGTTGTGCCAGTTCTCAAATATTTTTCCTTCAAGCATCTCTTGCATTTCTTTGGGCTTAATAAAAAAGAGGATGGAGGTGCTGGCATGATTGTATTTCTGTGAGCGGCCATATTCAGAAGGGTAAAAGGTTTTAGGGTGAGAGGGGAGGAAATACAGATGTTTTCTACATCTGAGGGGGACAAAAGCTCTTTCAGGGTCAGTATCTTAAGTAATTTCAATTGCCAGTAATAGAAATGAAGATGGTAGTGAAGAGTTCTTAAAAATTTACTGCACAGAGAGCAAATTGTCACCTGCATTTACCTTTACCTTGAGTTAAAGCTGGCAGATTTAATAGATGTATCACTAGCTTGGATGTCCCTTTAGGATTGTTTGGAAATGGAAAATGAGTCTTCTGTGAAGGAAACAGAATGGGATGAGCTGTGACTCCTGGGAGAAGGAGAAGGAAAGAAGGAATTGGGGGTTGATGGAGTGTATCCAGGTAATGATGAGTTTGTGATTTAAGCTGAATGAATTGCTGAAAGAGAGTCATAAAAAAAGCTACAGAAAATGGGTCTCTAAAAGTTATTGAAGGCAAGCTTGGAAGAGTGGAGGGAAAACCTCTTGTTGCCTGGGTTTCATTTGGATCTGTCCATCAGTGGAAGAGAGAACCCAGAGGTCTGTAGCTGGAGATCCCAAGTGTGAAGGGAAGGTGATGTGCTGCCAATTGACATATGGTACCACCTGGGATTAGCCAGGATTATGCCAATGAAGATTAAATCCTGCAGGTTGGTTCCCCTTGCTGTTATTTAACAAATAAAGTACTTTATCCAAAGTCTGTTGGGAACCTCTAGGCTTGCAGTGTGATTTATATTCCCCCATGGCAGGGCAGATTCAGCTTTTTGGCTCTGTTGTTGTGAATACTGTAAAGGCTGAGCTCCTCAGTGGTCCATCATTCTGCAGAACAGACCAGTATGGTCAATTACATTTGAACATTTATTGTGGTTTGCCTGATTAATTTGAAAAGGATTTTTGCTATTTTATTTACCTTCTTTATAACCAAACACTCATGAGTCTGTGATCAAAATTTGTCCCTGTTCTGTTTTTTTCTTACCATTCATTCCCAAGGTACATTTCATCAGCTAAGAAAAAGTCATCTAAGGCAGGCTGTGGCAAACTAATTTTATTTATATATTATAATCATGTTCTTTATAAACTAGGAGACGCAGGAAGAGGAAATGGCATCAAGTTATGCCAGGAGAGGTTTAGATTGAATATTAGGAAAAAGTTCTTCACTGGAGGTGTGGTCAGACACTGGACAGGGTGCCCTGGGCAGTGGTGGAATCACCATCCCTGGAAGTGTTCAAAAGGCCTGTGGATGTGACACGTGGAAAATGGTTTAGTGGTGAACACAGCAGTGCTGGGTTAGTGGTTGGACTCGATGATCTTCAAGGTGTTTTCCAACCTTAATGATTCTATGAGAGATAAGCTTGAATGTTTAGAATTTTTTTTTTTTTTTTTTGTTAATGGATTTAATTCTTAAAAATGTAGAGTGGAGCAGACTTTGACTTTGTTTCAAGCACTGAAGTTGTATCTAATCTGCAGGAGAAGGCTGTGTTTCCTCCCTGAGCACCGAGTATTTCCATTTCTGTTCTGAATGTGTTCAGGAACATTTATAGGTTTTAATTCATGTAGCAGTGTTTTCTTCATATCAAGTAGTTAATACCATTTTCAGTCTCTTCTCTTGCATAGTTACTGGCAGTGATCATGTATCCCACTTTAGCTGAGTAAGCCAGACTGTTTTAGTCGTTGTAAAATAAGACTGTGGTACTCTGGTCCCCCTCACAGCCAGTTCCTCAGCTAAAGCTCAAGTTCACCTTTCCTGGCCATGCACTGACAGGCTGTGGGCTGGGAGCAGTGCTGTAACTTTTACACCATCCTCCTTTTCATTAAAAAAACCTCCCAGGGATCTGTTCTCTTGCTGGTGCCTTGAGTCTTTTGAAAAGAAAATTGCTTTCTGTAGCAATGAATTACAAACCTCCAAAAAATCAGGACATACCTTTTTTAGACCTTCTGCACAAGAAAAGGACATTATTTCTGGTTGTACCGCCAGTGAACCCTGAATTTTAAAATAGCTGGGTGCTTTTCTTCCTCACCCAATGAGGAGAAGAATGAGAGACACAGAATAGCAGACTTTTGCTTTTTTAACTAAACATGAGTGGGTCCACTCAGTTACATGTATGTCACCATTATTATATGGAAATCTTCACTGCAGGAATCTGCTCAGGTTTTTTCTTAATGCAGCTTAAGATATGATCTCCACAGACTTGAAAAATTCAGTATTGGTGGTTTCAGGACAGGTGAGACCCCCAAAATACCCAGTGATTGCAGAAAACTTCGTTTGCCTGGCTGCATTCACTACTTAGGGGTTTCTGCTGGCCATGCTGCCTCCTCCTCTCTACCCTTACAGTGGATTTTGTCACGTTTTTCTTCCCAGCTTTGTCCACATTCACAGCCCACCCTTCACCTCATGCTGAAGGAAACATTCTCACTTCCCACCTTAGTGCAAATACAGTATTTTGTCAGAAATGAAACAATTCAACATTTGTGGCTGTAGATGTTTGACTCAGAAGGTGTTATGGCCATTCTTAGGTGTGCTGGGAGGATGTTTATTGTAGGACTAATTAATTATTTTGGGCGTGTTTCTTTAAAACTAGCATATCGTAAAACAAATTCCTTCCTCTTTCCATGGTAAACATTATTAAAAATTTCTTATATCTAACATTTCTATACATTTAGAACGTTTTATGGTGTTGTTTCCAGCTGGGCTGAGGTGCTGTTCCAGTGTTAATCAGTAGGAAAATCTGAAGTTCCATGTGGAAGTGAGATCAAGTTCCACAGCAGAAAATTCTGCCTAATTTTGGTACCAGGATCAGTGCAGAGGTCGGGGCTTCCTCCCTAGATGTGTGCCTTAAGATGAAGAGTCAGAAGAGTCCTGTGGGTCTGGTGTCAGAATCCATCCTCTGTGAGTGATAGATAGGGCTGCTGTTCCTGCAGTAATGGCTTTGTTGGATAGAAAGCACTTGGACAGGGGAGGGTCCAGTGAGATACACTTACTGTGCTTCTGGTTATAGTTGTAGGATTTTGGAAAGTGATGTGAGGAAGGACCAGCACGTGGAGCAAGCAGAGGTGTGTGGGTGGGGTGTGACTGAGTGTGGGGCTGCTGGTGAGCATGGAGCTGGACAAGGGGGAAAGGGCCTGGAAGTTGGGGGTGTCCACGTGTGTCCATGTGTCTTTAAGGACAAGGACAAAACTCCAAGAGGATCTAGGGACCAGATGGACCTGGGAAGTCCCAGCCACTGCTGGAGAGATATTTGGATCTGGGGGTTGAGACCCTTGAGTGTGTGTCCATGGGTGTGTAAGTGTCTGCAGGCTTATGGTCAGCTACTGAGTGCCTGAGCCCAGCTGCTGGAGGGTGCTACTCTGCACCTATGGACCTGCAGGTATTTTCCACTAATTCAGCCTCTTCCTCTAACATGAAGTAGTCGTGTCTCGTTCTCGTTGGGCAGATACTGCCAGTTACAGCTTGGAAGATTTGAGGATGAAAGAGAGAAGGGAAGCAGCAGAATGCCCCAAAGCGCCTTGCAGACATGGGAGGAATTCATTAATCAGCAAAGCCGTGCCAGGATATTTTATTCCAACCATCTCTTTGTGTTTCAGCCCTGGCCCAGTGTGTCCAACCTGGCCAAGGATTTCATCGACCGTCTGCTCACAGTGGACCCCAGTGACAGGATGACGGCCCTTCAGGCTCTGAAGCACCCGTGGGTGGTCAGCATGGCAGCTTCCTCCTCCATGAAGAACCTGCACCGTTCCATCTCACAAAACCTTCTCAAGAGGGCTTCCTCCCGCTGCCAGAGCACCAAGTCAGCACAGTCCACCCGCTCCAGCCGCTCCACCAAATCCAACAAGTCGCGGCGCGTGCGGGAGCGGGAGCTGCGGGAGCTCAACCTGCGCTACCAGCAGCAGTACACGGGCTGAGCACCCCTCCAGGCGCCCTGCCAGAGGGCTCCTCTGTGCTGCAGGTGTGCACACACTCAGTGAGGAACAGCCAGGTTCCTCCTTCCCTCCCTCCAGGCGTTCCCCCCATCCATGAGGAGGTGTCCCCCTCACCCCGTGCGGAGGAAAGGGAACCCTGTGGTGGCCGTCCCACCCTGCGAGCTGTGCCACGGGGTCTCGTGCCAGAGACGGGGGAGTCCTTGTGGGCTTGGAGCCTCAAGGAATGCACAAATTAAGGAGCCACGTGGGGAGAAGAGCTCTTTCTATAGCCCAGGAGCTTGGTTGTTCATAGTTATTTATTAATTCCAGAGCGTTTAGTTTCTCTCACTTGTGTATGGAAAAAAGAAGAAATCGCTTGGTGTGTCTGTGCAGGCAGGTCCGTGTGTGCACATACACGTGTGGGGGTGTATATGTATTTAAAAGTTATGTATACACAGATTTTGAGCTGGTTTAGTCAGACTCCGTGGTGCCTTTGCAGCGAAGCTGGAATGAGTCATGTGCAGTTAGAAGTGGGATAGCTCTGACTCACTGTTGTGCTGCCCACCAGCTCCTCACCAAAGAGATGCCAGACAGCAGTTTTCCATGAGGGCTGGGAAGCTGTGAGGTTTCCCCCAAGGGCTGCCATCCTCCTGATGACGTCAAGGGCTCACTTGCCTGATGACTTCAAGGGTTTACCCCTGGAATTGTCCTTTCCCTGTTTGCAGTGAGCCCAGTGCCTGTCATGCAGAGTTTGTTGTTCTTGTGGCTCCATTGTGTGTCTGACATGTTACACACCTTGCACCCTTCAGAAGAAAATTGAGAAGGTCCAGGTTTTTTGTGCTAAGGGGAAAAAAAAAGAGGGGAAGTTTTAGGGATGTGCTTCCCACCACAAAGCTGGGATGGGCTATAACCACTGTAAGCACAGTGTTACCAACCATGTCACTGCACCAGAACTTTGGTTCCAGGCTGCTCCCTGCCTGCAGATTTGACAGGGCTCCCCTGCTTTGTGTGCCTGTGCTGCCCCAGCACTGCCATCCCTGCTCTGGGACAGTGGTGGTGGGAGCTGTTGGGGGGGCCACAAATGGCTCCATAGCATCAGGGCAGGGCCCTGAGTAGTGGAAGCCCAGTCTGAGAGTGTCAGCAGTGACAGTACCCTGCAGACATTGTACAAATGCCCAGGAGCTGTGAGGGGTGGCTTAAATTCACCAGGAAAAAGCTGTCTTTCAGGGCTCCTTGTGCTGTGTAGGTGATGAGGTGGCCTCTTATGAAGGACTCTCAGGGGAGGTGGAGACTACAGAGCTGAGCTTTGTGCAAGACTGCTGAGATATCTTCCCAACTAGTTAGAACAGCAAAATGGGGCTGATGACACAGGCACAGGATGGATTTGGCTTCTCATGGTAGCAGAGACAAGATCAGCGGTGAGGGAAAACGCTGGGGCTTGAAAGTTTTCTTATGAAGCCGCACGATTTGCTTTGTGCTGTGCACTTGGGAAGGGCTTGCTTGGCTCTGGGCTGGAGGTGCAGGCAGTCCAAGCTCAAGGGGCTGGTGAGCTTGGCCTTTTCCTAAGATTGATGCCTGTGCCACTGTGTTTCGGTGTCAGCAGGGCTGAAGTGGTCAGTCACATCTCCAGAGATCTCTCACAGTCATTCCTAGTCAGCAAACAGCAAAGCAGCTTTAGTGGGAGAAGATTTGAGTTTTATGTGCTAAGGCAAGAAAAAAGGGGGATTTCTGGGGGTGTGCTTCCCACCCCAGAGGTAGGGTGATGTGTAACCAGCTTGCTTGGTGTGTCCAAGCATGTGGTGGGGAATACAGAAGAAGAAACTTGAGGACAGCCACTGTGTGTAGCAGGAGTGAATTTGAAATCCTTTGTGAGGTTTTGCATGTTATTTTGAAAACCTCACGTCCTTTGCAGGCTTTCTCTGAGCAACCCATCCTACCATGTCACATGCAAGTCTTTCTTCCATCAGCCTTAACAGATACTGCAGAATTCCCCAAATTTGTTTTTTTCTTCAACTCTGGGGACTGCAAACAAAAATGTTTTTGGCATCTTTTACCTCCTCGCGTTGTTTTTCCCATAGTTTGTTACCATGACCTATAAACTACATGTGATTTCTGACAAAGCAGGCAGCTTGCTACATTTTGCTTCATAAACAGTTCAGTGTCCCTCGTGGTACTGCAAACAGCTCTCCAAAAGCAGGAGCCTCTCTAAGGCCAGTATCTCCTGGGCCGTGGGAGCCCTGCAGGTCCAGTGGTGGCAGGAGGCTCCCTCAGAGCACTTCTGGTTCTGAGCCATTACTTGAAGAGGTTTTGGTGTGTTTGGAGCATCACTCCAGGCACTGATTGCTTTTACCTCCTGGCTGCTCCCATAGCCCTCCCCTGCAGATTATCCTGCACGTTTATCCATAAAACAGGGATTTTGCCTGTGTGAGGGGTCAAACTAATGAACTGAGCCAAGACCTCTAGAACTGAGACCCTTCACCTTAACCACTAGACCATCAAAATGCAGAGGCATCATGCAGATGTCTGCCCATGCTGTTCCTTTATCTTTCTCTTATGGGATGAAGAACACATAAAGTTCTGGGCTAACCAGGTTTGTTTCTCCACCTTCATGAGAACAAGAATTTTCTCATCTGTGACAATTTTTGCTTCACTGATCTTTTCCACATCTGTTTTTTCACCAGGAAAGCTTTGGAGCCATCGTTGGTGGTTACTTTGGGCTGGAATATGTTTTGGAAAGCGGGAAGTTGCTGTGTGGGTTCCTGACAGTGTCAGGTTTTGGTGGTGATACTCTGTGACGAGGGGTGAATTGGCAGAAGGGAGGATCCATCACATACATGAGAATACTGGATAGCTGCAACTGCCCCTCTGTGGTGTCCAGGTGTCTGTGGTCCTCGGGCACTCCAGTGCTTGGGAATTGAGGGAGAAGGACCAAGGCCATCCCATAAAGAGCTTTGGCTTTTCTAAAAAAAGAACTGTAGTTCTTCTCACAAATGCAACATTTTCTTGTTTGCTTGGAAAAATCAGTGTAAACTTGGTGAAATCTTTACAGGCTTTCCTTTCACTGTTCCTTTAAACACTCTTGGTTCACTCCCTCTTTTTTTGCTAAATCCAGTATTCATAGGAACTTTGCAGCCAGGCAATAATGTGTGGGCAGAGGGGAGATGAGTAGAGCTCTGTCCAAGTGACCTTGGAGTCCTCAGTGTTCTCTCACTCAGTCTGAAAAACTGTGATGGTCCAAATGCCACGCTGAAAGGTCCAGCTTAAGAACAATTCCTCAGGTGCTTTTATTCTTGCAAGTGGGACACGTTTTCAGTTGGGTCTGGTTCGGAGGGGGACAGGCAAAGTGCTGTAATTCTGAGCCATAGTCCAGGTGCCTTCAATCTGTCCTCTAATAAGCTCTTCACTGTGAATTATCTTGATCATCTGTCTTCATTCCACAGGAGCTGATCAGTGCTCTGTTGGTCTTAAGTCTCAGGAGTTTACACTTTTCAGGAGTGCCTTTTTTGGGGATTTTAGAAACTAAAATCTCTCTGAAATGGTTTTTTTTTCTGCTCTTTCACTTAATTTTTTTAATGTCCTTCTTAGACTCTTAATGGTGGTTCTTAATTTGGCTCGTGGAGTGTTTTTTTGAAATCTTCCTCTGGTCCTGAATGTGCAGGGAGGACAGAGGTAACAACACGTGTCTGTTCCAGACCACCACTGAATGCAGTCTCTGCATTAGCTGGGGTGCCAGAGTGCTTTTTGGCTCACGCAGGGAAAGTGGAGTTGGAATGACACCTAGTGGCAAATTGTGGTGTGTCCTAGCTCTGTTTCTGGGTGAGATGTTCTTTGAGGAGTAATGGAAATTAGGGTGTTTTATCTTTTGGAACTTAGCAGTACTGTGTAAAACAAACCCATCCTTTTGTCCTGGGAGTTCCACTCTCTCTTGGAGGAGAGAATTACATCTTCAAAGACTGTGGCCTGTTGGTTCCTTGATTTTTATTATTTTTGTTGAAGGTTATTGGAAGAGAATGTGAAAAAGTCTTCCGGAAATTGGGTTAGGGGGTCTAAAAATTCACATCCAGTTTTTTGAGTGCGTAGTGTATTTTCCGAAGACAGCAGTTACCAGTCCACGTTTGATTTACTTCTCACTCAGGCTTCTAAAAACCTTAACACATCAATCCAGAGGGGGTAGAAACCTCCCTTCCTTTGATCCTGAAGAAGTCTGTGCTATTTAACACTGCAGTTGTGATAGCATCCAGATGCTCCTGCTCTATATTGTTCTTGGAAGCACACAGCTGTACGTGAAGGAAAGCTTGAGAGCCTGTGAGGAGCTTGAGCCCAGACAAGAGGGCTCAGACCTGCTGGCTTTGGTAGTGATGTGGAAACCAGCTGCAGTGTAGGGCCTGCTTCACGTGTTTGTTCTGGACGTGATAAACCCTCACACTCTTCTTTGGAATCTGGGCACTTTCCTCTTTTAGGCCAGTGTTCTGGTAATTTACACACTTCTGAGGCCCTGCTCCATTTCTCAGTCCTGTTCTCTACCCAGGTGTTTGGCTGCAGTACTAAGAGCTTTTATCTGGTGCACAAACTGGAATAGGAATGATGATTCACTTGGCTGCTGGGCAGCAGCTCTGGGTTTGGCTCTGCAGGAGCTGTGGTGAGTCCAGGGGCAAGGTAAAAGCTTCTTTATGGTGCCTCTGAGGACCTGCAGTGCAGGCTCAGCTCAGTCTTGTACCACACAGGGCAACTACTGTGTGGCTGTTGCAGGCTTCTAGTTAGGCTGTCTGGGGCCATATTATTTTAAGTAATGATACGAAAGATTTGGGGGGGTTGGAATAGTATGCATTAAAAATCTCAGTTGTTTGACTTAATTTAGTTTTCTAAATGATGCAAAGCAACAGTCATTGGCTTCTTTGGCACTAGTGTGAGCCCTAGAATTTGCAGGGAGGGTGGTTGTGTCCAGGGGGTCTCACCCACTCAGCTTTCTCCTGGAAAGTGTCACAAAGTGCCTGTACCACTCAGTGCGTGTACCCAGCCCCAAGTTACCTTCACCACTCCTAGGAGGGTTTTGGTGCTTTTTTTGACCACTCAGTCTCCTCTTTCACCCCGGATTAAGAGTGCAGCACTCCAAGGCAGGTGCCTGCACATCTGCTGTGCCTTACTGTGCAGGAAACTTCCCAAAGAAATAAATGTGAAAGCCAGGGATATGCGGTGGCAAGCGGCATCACAGAGCTCAGTGCCTTCTGCCCTCGGTGTGCCGAGGGCAGCAGGAGCTCTGCCTGGTGACAATTGGCCCTTCTCCCACTGTCCCCCCTGCCTGGTGGCACTGTAGATCCCTCGTGTGTGAGGGGCGAGCTCTGGCTGCTGTTGCAGAGGTTGTTGCACTGTTTGTCTGCTGAATGTGGAATTGATGCATGGAACAATCCATGGCCCCAGTGAGGTGTGTTACAAGCCAGCAGCTCCTGTGCAGATGCTCAGATGCCGTGAGCTTTCCTGTAGCCTTTCACTGTGGACAGGCACTTCCTGGGAAGCCCTTGGGATCCGAGATCTTCCGGCACTTGATGTTATTTTTGGTTGCCCAGTTTCCGGTGCTGGATTGGAACGGTTTGGAAGCAATTCCGGTCTCATCCAGTCGGTCTCCTCACAGGACTGTCTTGAGAAGTGTCCCATTCCATGCCTTGCCGTCCGAGTCCTGGCTTTACTTCTAAGGACTGTCCTGTCAGATGAGGTGGGATCCATTTGTAATTAGTTTGTAATGTTCAAGTTAGAGTGTACAGAATTATTTATTTGGTGTACTCGGTCTGCTAAAACATGTCCATGTATTCTGTGTACCCCATGGCTCTGCTGTCCTTTCTTCTGCCTGGTGGATCACCCATGGGTTGGCTGCTGGAAGGCGACGATTTCAGGCTGGGAATGATGGTCAGTAAGTACAGGGAGAGCCAGGAGATGCTCACCCCTCTGCTACATTCTTACATCACAGCAAGAGGTACCAAAACACCCATCAAAGGGTTTGCTGGTTTCTTTAACACAGCTGCCAGGCCAGGAGCTGCCCAAAGGAGACCTTGTGCGGGGCTGGGATGTCCGTGGGATGCCCTGGATGAGGCAGGCACTCAGCCTGTTGCTGGAAGGTGTTGTTGGGAGGCTGAACAGGCACTTTGGGACATTCTGTTTATTTTTCTTTGGCTGCAAGGTGGTAGACTGGGCCAGAGGAATGCTCTGGTTTGTCCACAGTCACTCATTACCTCTCCAGTTTCACTCTGAGCAGCTTGTGTGGACCAACAGGAAAACTTGTAATATCAAGTGAACAATGCACACCCCTCTTGAGCCAACTCCTCTCCAGGATTTTCCAGGGGCAGGGAACCCCATCACAGTGGTGGCAGGGCTGACAGAGAGCTCAGCACACAGACCAGGTGACCCATAGTGCTGCAGTTGGTCATTGCTGTTTGAAGTTCCCTATAGCCACCAGTTCTCTGCCTGCATGGTCTATCCCCACATCTCTGCTGTTCACTTACTTTTAAGGTCAGTTAGATGCTCCCTGCAGAGAAGACCACTAAATAAAACTAACTCTTACCCAGCCAAACTAAAATTTGGTAGCCCTAGGCTTTACTTGAGCAGATTTTTTATGTTTTTTAACTCAGTCAAATGGGCCAGACTATTTGTGTTTGCCTTCCATTGATGTTCCATATGCCTTCCCTTCAGCGTGTCCCTGTGTAGTGTCACGCTCTCTGCTTAATAGAGTGATTATATTTTGGGGGCTGTGATTCACACAGCAAAGGTGTGTGAAGGTGTGTATCACCTTCACATCACTGGTAAGGAAAACTAAACCTCACACCTCATGCTGGGACAGTCTGATCCTGCTTCTCTCCATGGTGCCTTATCTCCAGCTCTATTTTGAGCTGCTGGGAACCAGATTATAATTCACTGAGCATGTGTCTTTTTACTCCCATGTCACACAAGACTTTTTTGTTTTTCCACCAGCCATTGTCTCAAGAACCCATTTGAGTGAAAGCCTGTCACCTGGCCTTGAAATTTCTTTTCAGCTTCAAATTTTCCTTTACAATGCCTTTCAGTTTCCTGCTGTTACCTGGCAGATCTGCAGGTGTGAAGCAGCATGCTGTTCTCCAGTCCATCCCCTTCCACCTTCCCCAAGAGCTGGAGCTGCCTGTGGCACTTCTCCCTTTCAGCTCGGTGTTCCCAGCTGCTACACGAGTCATGGCTTTAAACTGCAGGCAGGGATCCTTTAGGGTCCTGTGCACCTACCAACACCCACCTTCCACTGCAAGCTGAGCAGTGCCTTCTGGTGCTGAGCTGCAGCTCCACAGTCCCTTCCCTGGTGGCACCTCACACCTGGGCCAGTGGGAGGACTATCTCCCAACCTTCAGCACTGCCTGCCTTGGTGCCAGGGTATGCTTGAAGACCCCCTGAGCAGCCCTTGAGCCACAGCCAGCCCTGCTCCCCCTCTGCCTGAGCATCCTGTCCTAGTTTGACAGTTCCCCTGGGTCCCAGCTGGGCACCAAACTCCAGCTCTGGGGAGTGCTGGGGTTCAGGAGAGAAGCACAGGGTGCCCCAGGCTGTCTTCCACCCCACTCTGCATCTTGAGAAGAAAGGAGCCAGAGGCAGTGCTTGGCACAAACAGGTGCTGATACTTTATTAATCCCAGTGAAGGGATCACACTGGCAGCAGCTTTTTATCCCTGAGCAACAACGGTGTCGATCCAGTTACGGAACTGGCTGACACGAGTGTACATGGCCGGTGTGTTGATGTTGCAGTTGGAGGTTCCCCAGGAGACAATGCCAATCAAGGTCCAGCCATTCCCAGTCTGGTACACCAGAGGTCCACCGGAGTCACCCTGCAGAGAAGATTCCTGCTTAGTGCTCCTGCCACCCCAGCCACCTGATCCCCTGCACACAGCCAGGTGCTGTAGTTTAAATATCTGGCTCCATAAGTACAAGATCTCATGTATCCTGCTCATCCACCCTCCCTGTGATGCAATGGGAGCTCAGCAAGACCCCACGTAATCCTCCTCCTCCTCCACCCACCCTGTGTAGCAGGAGCTTGGTTCCTTACCTGGCACGAGGTGGCACCAGCCCCACCAGCACAGATCATGGCACTGGTGATGCGGTTGCCCCAGTACTGCATGCACTGGCTCTGGGAGATCAGGGGCACGGTCACCTGCTGCAGGACTGTTGCCAAGGCTTGGGCTAGGCGAAAGAAGCACCATTAGATCACCTCAGTGTCTGTGGGTCTCCTGGAGAGCACACAGGTGCCCTGGGCAAGCTTCCACTGGTCCATGGGTGCTGCCATACAAAGCACCTTGCTCCTCTGTGCCAATAAATCCCTTCCCCAGGGTCACCTTGTGCAGGCAGCCCTGAGAAAGGGCAGGCTTGTGCCTGTGCACAGTCATCCCTGTGTTACACACACCCCCAGCCCCTGAGCACACACCTACACCCATGTGCACGCTGGTACATGCTCAGACAGGGTTATACCACTGCCCAGCTCCCCCCTTCCCACACATACAGGAGATGTAACCCCCAAAGGCAGCCCTGAACCCTCAGAGCCCTGAGGAAGACCAGCAGCTACACACAGCCCTCTGTGAAGCTGCAGCTTACGTACAGTTGGGGTTGGTGCGTCCCCAGCCGGTGGTGACAGCACGGGCGTTGTTGGGCAGATACAGATTGGCAGGGGCCAGGCAGATGGTGGACACACGGGATCCCAGCTGGGCAGGAGTGGACAGCCTCAGCAGGGTGATGTCATTGTTCATGGTGTTGGGGTTCCAGCCGGGGTTGGTGATGGCCTGCAGAGAGAGAAACACCACAGTGCTTGATTCCTGCCCTGTGGGAGCAGCCACAGCATGGAGCTGCAGCCCCATCCCAGGACTGGGTCTGCCTGGCTCACCCTGGACACGGTCTTCACTTGAACAGCCTCAGCACTGGAAGCAAGGTTATATTCCCCAAGGACAACAACGTGGGCACGTGGGCTGCAAGAGGTAAGAGGGAGTCAGGGGAATGTGTCCAGCCAGAAACCCCGCTGGGAGCAGCACTGGGAGCAGCCATGGGCATGAGGAGCCCAAGGGAAGCCACCCCAGGGACAACTAGGGAGGGAGCCCTGGGCTGCTCAGGCCCTTGGGGCTGACCCGAGTGCCCCTCAGAGATGCCCAGCATGCTCCGAGCCCCTGGCCCAGCCAGTGGCACTGGCATGGGCTGGTCAGGCATCAACTCCTTACTTGAAGTTACAGTGGGCAGCTGTGACGACCCAGTACTGGTTGATCAAGGAGCCGCCGCAGAAGTGGGATCCTGTGCGGGTCTGGGGAGGGAAGAGGAGCAGGGGCTGGGTGGGCTGAACACCCCCAAGCTGAGGACAGGTAGAGATCTGTCCCCTTGGTGCCCAACCATGGCACCTGGTTGGCCATGCCAGTGCTTAGGGCAATGCCCAGAGAGTGGGACAGTGCTGTACCTGCAGGGACACCTGCCAGGGCCATGAGCCGGGCACAGCGTTCTGCCCATTGACAATCTTCTCGCTGTAGGCCACCGAGGGACTGATGGCAGGCACTCCACAGCCTGCAGGAGAGGCACAGAGGCACAAGGGTGACCCAAAAGCTCAGCACTCATATCGGGGGGCTGTCTGTGCTGGTGTGGGTGGCTCTGTGTCACCCTCTCTGCCTTCACCCCAAAGACCTTCCCACAGCCATGGGCAGCTCTTACCTGAGACGGTGCTGGCAAGGGCCAGGCAGGCAACTACCCACAGGAACGCCATCCTGAAAGGAGATAGGCTGAACCCCTAGAGACCACGAGCTTTATAGCAGCCTGGGAGCCACGTGGCTCAGAGCTGGCCAGGTTAAGGTCCCCCTGTGGCCTTGAACACATACCATGCCACACACGAAGAAGGATGTGGGAAGGTACTGTCGAAAGACACCTGGAGGGCTTGGGCTTTTGATGTCATGAGTTGTGTTAGTTCTGACTGCAGCCTGTGGAGCTGGAGCAGGAGAGCGCCACAGGGCTGGGATGGAGGATACAGGGGGCTGATTGTGGGCACACAGCTGGCGTAGCAATGGGGCTGGACATGCTGGGATGGGCACCAGTGCCTGGGGTGGGAAGTCATCCCATGCTCAGACTTATTTCAGATCTGTTGGGACTAGGCTGTTTTTCCACATGGCCATGAATCCTGGCCTGGGTGAGAGCTGGTCCCAGCTGGATGTTCCCAGGGCTCAGGGCCACCCTTTGAACCATGTCCATGGTGCAGGTGAAGAAGTCCCAGAGCCAGTGGGGGCAGTGAAGAGGGCAGACACCTTCCCAGGCAGGTGGGAGATGTGGCCAAGCACACCATGAGCCCCAGGGAGGACAGTGGGCACCTCCCCAAGCTGAGGTTGAGCCCTTCACTCACTGAGCATCCCCCTAGCACTGCAGCTCCCTGACCCAGGGCTGGGGAGCACTTGGCCCCCTCTGTCCTGGACAATGGGTAATGTAGTGCCTGCATCATCCCCTCTGTCCTGGTGATCTGGGCTGGCACAGGGTGCAGGGAGCCAGGTCTGGGGTGATGCTGGACACGGGGATGGATCCCTCCCTCTGTGTGCCACCCACATACCCTGATCCCTGTCCCAACCCTCCACGGAGCAGAGCCTGGACACTGGGGAGTGAGTGCAGAGCTTAGGCCTTTATTTCCAGCAATGGTACCATGCAAGGACAGCGGGATGTGGCCCATCACAGGGTGGGAAGCATGGCAGAGCATGGAGGTCTCTCAGGGTGCTGCAGGTGCTGGGCACAAGGGTGTAGGCAGAGACACAGACTGCTCCTGATGTTCATATGGCACATGGGAGGAGATGCCAAGGGCTGGGCAGCAGCAGAGGATGGAGGGAGAGCCAGTGCTCAGGGTGATGCTGCCCATCACGCAGGAACCTTGGAGCAGGACAACACAACAGGCACAAGCACACTCTTCATGCAGCTTGAAATCCTCCAACTCCAGTCCTGCCTCGGATGCTGGCAAATGAGCCAGAGCCAGGAGTCTGGCAGGCCAGCAGGAACTCAGAGCTGTCCCTTTGTGCCAGCAGGGATAGAGCTGATGGCACTGTCCAGGGTGGGGACACCACCTTGTGCTCTTCTCCTCCGCATCTGTGAGCCATGATGAGCTGGCTCAGCTGCTCCCCACCAGCCGTGCAGGGCCCAGCTGGGTGGAGCAGCAGCACCCAACTCCCATGGCTGAAACCCTCCTGCCAGCCTGGTCCCAGCAAGGCTCCAGCCTGCCTCAGAATTGGAATGGTAACAGCTTCCATGTCTGGGACACACTGGCTATGGGGGATGTCTGGAAGTTTGGGCAAACCCAAACATTCCTACAGCCCCATGGAGATGTGAATTGGCCCTAGCTGCAGATTCCTGTCCATTCTGCAACTCTTCTTTCTCCTGCAAGCAATAGGCCAGGCCTGAGCAGCCCTCAGTCACTGTCCCAACAGGCCAGCAAAATAGCTACAGGTTGGATTTCCCCCCAGTCCAGGTATCCCAGGACTGGTTCTTGCAGGGGACAGTCTTCTCATGGGGCAAGACCAGAGGAGGATGGCCTTTATCCAGACTGTCCCCAACACAGGACAAGGTGTTGTGTGTAGGGGATGCCACATGTCACCTCCATTCTCACCACGCACAGCTGCAGAGCTGCCCCACACGACCCCTACCTGGGAGCAGTGGGGCACCAGTGCCAGGCAGGGTCAGGCACATTTGCCCTTGCGAAGGCAGAAGGGCAGCTCTGGCACAGGGACCAGGATGGTGCTGAAGATGGGCCGGTAGCCCTCGGGCAGGTCCTGGGGGTGCTGAGCCATCATTTCCAGCACCACGTGCCGCACTTCCTTGGAGACATCACCGCGGATATCCAGCAAGGTGGAGATGTGCTCGTCGCTGGGCAGAGAGCAAGGGGTGAGCCCAGGCACTGCTCGTGTCCTGCAAACCTCCCCCGATCCAGAGAAGCCAGGCCAAGGCCAGGGGAAATCTGGTACTTTGCACCAGGACAAGCAGCATTTTCTTGAAAACAATCCCCCCAAACCTTTTGAATTTGGTTTTGACATTTCCAGTTTGGTGTTTTGTCACTTTTCACAGTTTGGCCAGATGTGCAAATACCACAGCAGAACTGCTGTTTTCTTTATACCTTTGCACTTGGGACTTTTCAAGAACCCCTCAAATCTGGAGCATGGGAAAAGGAAACCTCAGGGAGAAGGGAGTAAAGGCTCAGGTTTCTGCCTGCTCTGCTGTGTCACCTCACAGGGTGCAGCCCAAGACTGGCTCTCCCGGGCAGGCTCACACCTATCCTCTCCTGCAGGGAGTACCTTACCTGACATCGGGGTACTTGGTGATGAAGCCCAGCACCTCCAGGCTGAGTAGTGCTGGGTCTTTGAGGCAGATCAGCTCTCGCAGGGCAAAAACAGCCTCCAGGCTCTGCTGGCTCTGGTCCAGGCCCTGGGAGGGAAAGCAGCCAGGTGTGAGATCCAGAGAAGGTCACTGCAGCTGTGTCCTCAGTGCCCATGTGAGGACCTGAGTTCCTGCAGCTGGTGTCTTCCCACTCAGCATGTCCCACCCATCAGGGGCTGCTGGGTGATGGTCCCCAGAGTCCCTAATACAACCAGTTCCTCCCATATT
This sequence comes from Certhia americana, assembly GCA_018697195.1. Lineage (NCBI taxonomy): Eukaryota > Metazoa > Chordata > Aves > Passeriformes > Certhiidae > Certhia > Certhia americana. Next base: position 14,192,189 of record CM031867.1, on the reverse strand, counting down.
AGCTTCACAACCACCCAAGTGAAACAGCCCCATTTGCTCGTTGGCTGTGGGCTGCAGGGGAGCAGGAGGGTGAGGTGATGCTCCCTTTCCGTGGCACAGCCCCGGCTCCCCAGCGCACCCAGACCCCTCTCACCAGGCCACAGAAGAGCTCCCGGAGCTGTGTGGCGTCCTGCAGCAGGCGGTGGCACAGCTGGCCCCGCTCCTCCCGGCTCTTGCACACCATCTTTCTCTGCAGCAGTGCCCGCAGGTACTGGTTCGCCACCAGGAGCTCGCTCTCCGCCAGCAGGAGCTGGGCAGGGGACAGCTGTTAGTGCTGCCATTGCCTGGGTGTCCCCAGCTCCCCAGGGAAAGGCAGAGGCAAAAAGGGCTGATAGCACGCCAAGCCATGGGAACAATCTCCTGGGAAGTCCCCTGACCGAAGGGACAGAGAAAACAGCTGGATTTGGGGAAAGCCCTGAACATCTCCGTGTGGCAGTGTTCTCTGGACTGCTCCGGAGACTCTCCAGAATTCCCAGCATCTGCACCCCCAGCACGGCCCCCGCTGCCCAGCCTCCCTATCCCACAGACAAGCAACCATTCCAAGGAGGTACCGTGAACACGGGTTTCCTGACGCGGGAGAAGTCCTTTGCATACTTGTCAATCACTTCACACATGCTGCCGACGAGCTGGGACCCGGAGAGCCACTTGCGGGAAGGCAGCTGCAGGCAGAGGGGCTGAAGGGAGCAGAAGAGCAGTGTCTGTGCCCTGCAGCATCGCAGAGCTGCCAGCTCAGGGCAGCACAACACCCACAGCTGCTGCCTGGCACCACGGCCACTTTGCCTTGCAAAGTCCCCAAGCCCCTGCTGCCAGCCAAATCTCAATGTAAAAACATCAGAGTCGTTAAAGGTTAGGAAATTATGGAAACACTGGGGCTGTCCCTCCCTGACACTCTGAGAGCCTCATTTTGGGGCTTTATCTGGGTCACAATGCAGACCTGAGGTGTGGGCAGCGAGCTGCTCCTCACACACTTGCTTTTGGCCTGTCCTGCTGTGGTTTTATTTTTTATTTTCCACTTTTCCCCACTTCCCTTGTGTAGACATAACATGTTTTTTGTTTTCCTACTCCCACCCTGCTGTCCTTGCTTGTCTTCCTGCTTGCAGGCACACACTCCTGTCTCTGCTGGGGTCACTGCTGCCTGCAAGCTCTTCACCCTTTGGCTCTTCCTTTGTTTTCATGGCATTCAAGCCCTAAATAGTAATGTCGTTAATTATTCCAGGTTTTTGGTCCAGACTCCAGTAAAGCTAAATTTGACTACACTAGCAGGAAACAACTCGGGCAGTCGCACATGGATTCACATCCTCCACACAGACTTTGCTGCTCTCAGCTGGTGTTCTGCAATGGAACAGCCAGAAGAAGGAGTGTGAGGCAGCTCGGGGGGGGGCTATGGCTCCTGGTCTCTGTGTGTTAGTGATTTAGGGGCCATGAGCCATCTGCCCCAGCGATACGGGGTGGTGCTGCTGGCGACAGACATCGGGTGGTTTATCAAGGTCTGGGGGACAGGCTGGCAGAGATGTCTGCAGAGTGATAGCAGGGTACAGAGTACATGGCAGGGACCCTGGGCAGGAATAAACTCAAGCCTGGGGTGTTGCAGTAGCGCTGTTCTTGCTGGGTTCAGCTTTGTTGCAGCCCTGTCAGCCTCAGGTGCTGGACCAACATACCTGCAGGTCCAGGAGCAGTTCCTCCAGCAGCAGCTGGGTGGCTTTCTTCTGTATCCTGTCTAGAGCAGCCTGGAGAGATGCAGGGACTTCTCTGCAGGCAGTGTCAGGGTGCAGGGAGGAGACAGAATTGCTAGGAGAGAAAAGAGAGAGTACAGGTAGCCTTGGAAGCATAGTGGGAACACTGGCCTTAGGAAGGACGGGGGTGCGTGTTGCTACAAGAGCTACCAGGTGCTGGTGCAGGTTACCTGAGAGCCAGGTTGTTGTTGAGCACGGCCAGCAGGTGGGAGATGTAGAACTTTGGAACGGCCCGGTCCTGCTGGTGCTCCTTCCCACACTGCACCAGAGCTTCCCGAAGGCTGCAACACAGCGAGCAGCTGTGATGGACAGGCAGAACCCCGGGTGTCCCACCACAGGCACCTGGCCCTGGGATGTTCCTGGGGACACATGGACCTCCCACAAACCTCCCAGCTCACTTCGCTTCTTTCAGATCCTGCCACCAGGTTGGAGAGTGACAGGTTGTTGGGCAGGGTGGGACAGTAGGACATTCTGGATCCCCTTGGGAGGGCTTAGCAGTTTGGGGCAGCAAGCCCCGAGAACTGATGCCCACAAAGGCTAAGACAGCAGCCCCATGGGTAGACAGGCTGCTGAGCCTTCTGTGACCTGGATGAGCATTGGGTGCCCCACAGCAGATCTCCACTACCAGCCTGTGAGGCTTGGCCATGGCCCCAGGGTCTGTGAGGGTGGACAGGGGTGTGAGTGGCCCCGCTGACCGGCTCAGGAATGCCTCAAGCTCCTCCAAGGCCATGTTGTAGATCTTCTGCTGCAGAGAGTCGGTGATCAACGAAGCCACCTGGATGTTCTCATTCAGCATCTGCAGCAGAAGAGGAAAGTGGAGGTGATTCAGGGAGAGCCTGCAGGCCACAGACTCCTTTTTGGGAGGTCTTAGCATGGCCATGCCCCATCTGTACCCATGTTCTTCGGGTCTCACCTGCATGACAATGGCAGGCAAGGCTGACTGGAAGAAGCCCTGATGGTCTGTCTCAGGTTCCTCTTCTGTGAACCATTCCTTGAACTCTACCTCCAGGGTCCTCTGCATCCACTCGAACACGCTGGCCTGCAGGATGGACACCCACCACAGGCAGCCCAAGAAACCAAGTACAGACTCCTTTGAGACCCAACGTGGCACAGCAGCGAGTCCTGGGCCTCATTCCAGGCTCATGGTCTGCAGCTGCTGTCAGAGCAGACTCTTGGTTCAGTGGGAATCACTGGGTCACTGTCCTCCTCACTCACCTTGACTTTCATCACATATCTCCTCTCTGTCTGATCTACAAGCTCAGAGGACATCAAGGGATCCAGAGCAGAAACATCCACTTCTGGGAGGAGGTCAGGGTGACCCATCATCTCTGGGCTGGAGGGCAGAGGTGGGGCAGAGCTGGGAAGGCCTGTTTTCCAGGATTTCCTACCTGTCCCTCTGCTCTCCTGGCTGGCATCCCCTGGCAGCCAGAGATGCTCTCCCAACACACCATGAGCTGGTGAACAACCCAGCTCTCCACAACATCCCCTGCTTGGTTGGTGCTGGGGTTGGTGCTGACCTGTGGTACACATGGAGCGCCCACTCAAGGAGGAGGAAGATTCCCTGTTTGTCCAGGTCCTCCCGTAGGATCTCCTGGAGGTGGCTGGTGAGGGCCTGGTGGTAGGTGGCAGTGCAGACACTGAGGATGTTGTAGTGAGCTGGGACACACTGGACCATTAGGTCTTTCACCACACGCAGCTCAGACACGATGCCCTTCTGCAGCGCTGCCAGGTGTTTGGCCAGCCCTGGCCCCTCAGCATCCATGCAGGGAGCATGGAAATGGGCTCCTGTGATGGTATCCTGGAGGACCTGGTAAAACTTCTGCCTCCAGCCCTTTGGGCGGCCAGGGGGCAGGAAGGTGGCCTCCAAGAGCAGAGTATCATCTATTTTCTCCTCACGCTCGATGATCCTCACAGCAGTGACAAAGAGAACGGGGTCCTCGCGCACCAGCCGCAGGCTGCTGCCCACAATGTCCCACAGCTGCCTGGCCAGGCTCTCGTTGAGGTCCTGCAGGCCACTGAAGTAGGACAGCACAGTTGCCTGGGCACTGGAGAGCCCACGGAGGTGCAGCTGGGAGAGGATGTCATCCCGGAGTTGCTCCACCATCATGAGCTCCACGTGGGCCTCCAGGAGATGCTGCCCATGGAGCAGCTGCAGGATATGGGAAAAAACCTCGTGGACTGTGGGAGAGGGAGGAGAGATGCCAGCACTGAGTGTGGAGATGAAGGGGTTTGCACCAGGGACATAGATGCAGGTTATCAAGGAGATGGTGAGGGGAAAATCTGGGGCTCTGGGGACACCACTGGATCAGGACCTGGGGAAGCAGGGATATCTCCATTCACCCAACTGGTAAAGCCTGAATGACCTGCTCAGGCTTTACCACCACCCCTGCACAGTGCCCGTGGCTGGACTGAGGCTTCCCCCAGTGCTTTCCAGCCCAAATTGACTAGGACTGGGCCAGTGCCTTACCCGAGAAGATCTGGGGCAGCACCTGGACCACTGAGGCCAGCTGTACATGCTCCTCCATCAGCTCCCTCATCTGCTGGAGGCCCTGGAAGTGGTCTGCACTGTCGAGCAGGGCCCACCGTGCAGCCCCCAGGTCCTGGCACACACTCTGCACCTCCTGGGCCGCCGACCGCAGCTGCTCCAGCCCTGCATTTACCCCCTCCAGGTAGGACTGGACAGTTGACTGGGGAGCAGAAAAGGATGGAGGGACAGTGGAGCAGCTCCAGAAGGCAGGAGGACTCCACACTGTTTGCCCCAGCCCTGCATGATCTGTGTTGCAAACCCTCTCCCAGCCCCAAATGGTCCTAGGTAAACAGTAGTAAGATGTCTCTTCCAGTTTTAAAAGATTACTTTGTTTCTGCAAAAGAGCAGTAGGGCACAGGGCCCCCATGTGCCCCCAAGGCATGAAGGACCTCAGAGGCCATATAAACCCTCCTCCCAAATGGAGTGCCATCGTTTTCAGCCCTGCAGTGGCACTGGCACATCTCCATGCCCTATCCACCCATTTAACTCCCTGCTCCTGGTGCCAAGAATCACCAGAAGCAAGTTGATTTCACTGAGGCTTCCCAGACAATTCATTCAGAGTCAGGATAGGAGAAACCATCCCTAAAATTATCAGGAGAAAGTTGTGGTGCTCAGACTGATTCACAGTCCTGAGGTTAATAATTCTTTGGGTCATGCAAAAGGGGAGGTGGGTGAGGAGGGAGGTGTGCAGGGGGACTGGGACAGCCCCTACAAATGTGTAGAGATGGAGTTTTCCCTGTGGAGACTCACAGGCAGGGGCAGGTTGGAGCTCTGTGACTCCTCCCAGCCATGGGGCAGGGCAGCCTTTGGGGATGGGATGGGGCAATGATGAGATGCTTTGAGTGCTGCACATGGAATGTGCTGAACACCTTTGGTGTTTTATTTTGAAGGATGATTGGAGACACAGAAGACTCCTTTTAACATTTCAGACACTGCCTGAGGGTAAGGCAGAGGGTGAAGGGGTCTTCTACCCCCAGTAACTGCAGTTCACCCACCAAGCGCCAGCTAAAGGAAAAGATTTTGTCAAAAGAGGACATACAAAGGATTCATCGCACAAGAGGGGACCTTAGCTGGGATCCCTGGCTGAGGAGAGGGAGTGGCTGCAAATGTCGATGGGACGGATAAACACACACCTTCAGCCGGGACTGGATGGAGCTGTTCCTTTGAGTCTCTCGTCTCCGGTAATGCCCGAGCCCCTCCAGTTTCTCGGGGCGGTAAAATACCCCTGAAGCCCATTTCAGAGCGGCTCCTCTCGCCAGCTTCTCAGCCTTCTCTGCTTCCGGCCACTCCTCGTCTGGGGATGAAGCCAGGGGTCAGTGAGCACAACCAAGTGAGGCAGGAAAGGCCCCTGAGGCCAGAGGCAGGAAGCTCGCCGCCAGTGGACTTCCAAGCACGCATGGACGTGGGGAGCTGGGCAGCATGGCACCAGGAAAGTCCTTCCACAAGGGCCCCCCCAAGATGCCACCACCACACCCGGGGTTGTCACAATGGCTGTGGCAGCAAGAAGGCTGCCCTGGGGTGCTGCGTCTCAGCCCTGCCAGCTCAGATTGTCCCCAGGCCGAGTGCACATCCCGGCTGCTCCCCCAGACACAATGCTGGGTTGTCTGAGGGGGGGTCTGATCCCACTTGGGAAGCTGTCAGCAGGGTTGAGACTCCAGCAGTGAGTCAGCAGGAGGGATGGGGAGACGGCAGCTCTCACAGGAAGGAGAGCCAGGCTAAGGTGAGGATTGGAGACTCCTGGTCTCTACAAAGCACCCACGCAGGTGTGTCCCCCTTGACACAGGGTCCGAAGCCATGCCAAAGAGCTCCTGGCCACAGTGGAACCGGCACAGTTGTCACACACCATTCCCAGTCTCCAGTGCCTGGTTTCATCATTCCCCCACCCCATCCCATCCCCAGCCACTCCCTGCGGCCCCGCGGGGGTGTCACCCAGTGCCAAGCCAGGCTCCCGCTCTGCTGGGGAGCCACTGGCAGCCTTAGGGACCAGGGGACTAGGGAGGAGGGCAGCAGCTTTGAGGATAAGATGTGCGGTGAGCAGTACTGCCCCGGCGCAGGTATCACCATCAGGAAGCACAGCAGGCTGCCACCCCGCAAGGACACAAGGCACCAGCCCCGGCACAGGGAAAAGGTCCAGGAGGGTGGAGGGGGTGGTGAGGCAAAGGGCAGGGGAATCCCCAAAATGTGCTGCAAGCAGCAGCACCCCTTCCCTGCCCGGCTCCCCGGGGCGCATCATCCCCGTTACCTCTGGGGCTGGCGGCGCGCTCGTCCTCCGCAGACATGCCCATGGTGTCCAGGCTGTGCGGAGCTGCGGGGCCAGGGCAGGGCTGCGGAGGAAGCCGGCTGCCGTTTCCTCAGCCGGAGCAGCCACTCTCCTCAGGGCCTCATTGTGTTCCCGCAGCCGCGCTCAGGACGTCAGGAACGGGGGGCGGAGGGGAGGGGGGACACGGGAAGGCACCGCGACAGCCGGAGGTCTGGGGAGTAGAAATCACGGAATCAAAGGATCATTTAGGTCGGAAAAGCCCTCTAAAATCATCGAGTACTAACCGTTAACTGCCAAGCCCACCACTAAACCATGTTCCTAAGTGACACATCCACACGCCTTTTTAATACATCCAGGGATGGTGACTTCACCACTGCCCCGGGCAACGTTTTCCAGTGCCTGACCATCCTCTTAATGAAGAAATTTCCCCTAATATCCAATCCAGCCCTCTCCTGACTCAGTTTGAGGCAATTTCCTCTCGTCCTGCAGATCACACCCTATCTACCCTCACCGGCACTCGCTGTTCTCCGGACATTCAGCCTGGTCTGTGCCCGCAGGTCTGTGCCCCTCGCACCCACCCTGGCCCGGGAAGGACAGCGGGGTGTCAGACCCCAGCCCATCCACGGTGTAAGCCCACACGGTGCGAGGCTGGATCCACCCTAAAGGGGTGCGCTGTGCCAGCCTGACCCGAAGGCGAGAACGTGGGGATGGACCCTCCATGGCTGCAAATGGACCTGGAGATGAGTCCCTGCCATAAACTGCCTTCCCCGGGCACAGGCTGCAGGATTCCCCCGGCACTGGGTGTGCTGGAGCACCAAACCAACCCTATCACCCGGGTGGTGAGAGCTGGACACTTGGCTGAGGTTCGGCTTCGGTACCACAGGGCGGGAGTTTGACTTTGGCACCGCAGAACAGCGAGGGGATAGACGCACCCCCGCCTTTACCCGGGGGACCCCCAAACCGACGGAGCTGACGGAACACCGGCAGCAAAGCGGAACAGCTCCGTACCCCCGGGGGGGCGGTGGGGGGGAGTCCCCCGTCCCCGCCCCGTCGCCGTCCCCGCCCCGGAGGTTCCCGGGGAGCCCCGCGGCCCGGAAGCGGATGCGCGGCCCCGGAGCCGGCGGCGGCGGCGGGCAGATGGCGGAGTGCGGGGCGCAGCCCCCCGGGGGTGGCAGCGGGGCAGCGGGTGCGCCCAGCCGGCACGAGAAGAGCCTGGGGCTGCTGACCACCAAGTTCGTGTCGCTGCTGCAGGAGGCCAAGGACGGCGTGCTCGACCTCAAACTGGTGCGGGGGCAGCCGGCGGGGGGCGAGGGCTCCGCCGCCCCGGGGGTGGGCTCGGAGGGGGCGGCCGCCGGGAGAGAGGGGTTCCGGCGAGGGAAGAGGTCCTCCGGCGGCTGGAGCAGGTTTGGACGGGGAGAACGGGGACATGGCAGCGTCCGGTGCAGCAGGTGGTTTAGATTGGATTCCAGGAAAAATTTCTTCACGGCAGGAGTGGTCAGGCGCTGGTGGAATGGGCTGCCCAGGGCAGCGGTGGAGTCACTGTCCCTGGTCAAAAGGCTTGTGGATGTGGTGCTTAGGGACATGGTTTAGTGGTGGGGATCGATGATCCTGGAGGGCTGTTCCAGCTGTACTGATCCTTTGTTTCTAGGTGCACGGAAAGCGGGGTCCTTGGGGGTGCGGCAGAGCTGCCGTGTACAGAGAGCTCTGCAGCTCTGCATCGGCCGCCCTCACACCCCCTCCTGCTCCTCCTTCCCAACCCTACTCCCCACCTCATCGCGTTGTCCCAGGCACTCTTCTTTCCCCAGAACCTTGCCAGACATTGCACGTGTTTATGTGCTTCAGTTGCAGAACCGCTTGACCACCTTGTTCTCTTCTGTGTTTCCCTGCACTTAATCACTGGCACCATAATGATCCAGCCCTGCAAAGCTTCAGATATCTACAGAAACACATACCTATAGAAACTGTCGATATAGCACTTAACCCTCCCGGCACACACCAGGAGGGGGAGTGTGGTCAGTCACCTGCCAGAGGTTGTCCCCGATGCCTTTAGGCAGTGGAGAAGTGCTCTGTGAATGCATCTTGCTTCTGTATTTAAAGATGTTCACCTAGAGGAAGTAACACTGTGCCATATACAGCACTTAATCTGTGGCCTTTCCTGTAGGGGAAGTTCCTTTGCTGTGGTTTATATAAGCACCTCTTATGTGGGCACGTGTGTGAGACAGACAAGTGCCAGAAAGCCCCAGTAATGCAGGGCTGGAGGAGTTTCCTGGCTCTGTGCCTATGCCAAATTGTTTTCTCTTTGGACTTGACAATATCTTTCTGCTTCAGATGTCCATTAAGTGGATTCATGTTGGTCAGTGTGATTTGTGTAGTTGTGTTGTAGTTGTAGGGTCTTCAAAATCCCAGCCTGTCACTGGTGGGTGACAGGGACATGGTTCCTCTGCTGACCACTGACATTGTTGGTCCTGGCTGTGCACACATTAACTCTTGCTGGTGCTAGGTTGTTGTGTGGTAGTGGAAACAGTGCCATTCCTTGAGTCCTGAAACCTGAGGGGAAATGGGTCATGTGAGCAAGGCAGCAAAGCCCCAGGGTTGCTCATGTTTACTCTCCTCCTGGAATCATGTCTGTCAAATAGAGGAATCTCTTGAAAAGATATTGATTCTTTGTCAAGTGGCTTCCAATCAGCTTTAGAAAGGACCTTGTGAATGTTGATTTCACTGAAGTGTTGTGCAGACAGCTCTCAGCATTCCCCTTCCCATCTGCATCTCTACCCCAAGGGAGCACTGAAATTTTAGGCTGCTGAACTACTGTTTTCTAGCACTGCTTTGCTATTGGAGAATGGTGATTTTTGGATCCACTGTGAGCAGGATTGCTGAAATTTTGTTTGTGTTTGGTGGGGAGACTGTGGGGTAAGAAAAAAAGAATGAGTGACTTCTTCTCATGGTCATATGAGATCAAGAACATGGCTGTAACCTGAAGCACTGGAACAGGAGAGGTATGAAGTGGGGAGCAAAATACTTGGCCAGGAGTTAATCTGATGGACAGGAAGGAGCTAAACGTGACTGAGAGTTTGGAGTTAAGTATCTTAACCTTTTTCAGGCTGCAGATACCTTGGCTGTGCGACAGAAGCGACGGATCTATGATATCACGAATGTCCTGGAAGGCATTGGGTTGATTGAGAAGAAGTCCAAGAACAGTATCCAGTGGAAGTGAGTGGCAGAGATGGTCTAAATTGTTCACAGGTCCCTTCTAGTGCAGGTTTAAGTGACAGTGGGATTAAAATGCCCTGTGCAGAGGGAGGTTCCTCAGTGGTCCATGATCTTGCCTCCCCCAGCTGGGCTGTGCTGATGGTTGTCTCTCTTACAGAAAAGGTATTATTTTGGTGCAGACTAAATATTTGCACTGCCTTGGGCTAGAAAAGATGCTTGTTGGGGCACTGGAGGTGGGGAAGAGTCCTGCTAGACTGTGGGAAGTAGAAAGATGTATCAAACATTGCTATGCTGGAAGGTGGGGGTCTAGGGCCAGTACAGACATGGCTTTCCAGGCAATCTGGCATTGATGTTTGCCACAGGTGGGAATAAGAGGCAGGCAGAGAGGTTGGGTTTGGTCTGGGTGCCTCCAGAGGTTGATACATCTCACCCATTTTTGCTTTACCCAGGGGGGTGGGTCCTGGCTGCAACACACGTGAAATAGCTCACAAACTGATCGAGCTGAAGGCAGACATTGAGGATCTGGAGCAGCGGGAACAGGAGCTGGAGCAGCAGAAGATGTGGGTTCAGCAGAGCATCAAAAATGTTACAGAAGATATGCAGAACAGTCGATATCCTTTGTGTGAACTGGGAAGCAGAGATCTGAGGCTTGGTGGGTGCGGACCTCTTGCTGCTGGAGAAGCTGCGCTGAAAGGGTCAAAAGGCAGCACCTTGGTTTGAAATTAGGGTAACTGTCCAGCCTGGAGACCTGCTTTTCTCTGCATCCAGCTTCTCCTCCAGCTTTTGGAAGTAAAAAACACAGAATGTTTACCACAGTGAGAAAAGTACTTCTTTCTGAGTCACAGGTGCCACTTTCTTGAGTGCAGAGCAGTTCTTGTGGCTTAACTCTCTCAGGATGTCAGCTCTGACAGGCAAGGAGCTCACAGACCTCACCTGCAGACCACATCAAAGTGTGGTGTGTAGATTCTTCTGGGAATGGTGTTCCTTATGCTCAGGAAGGAAACACCAGGTGCCCTTTGAGCCTGTCTGTGCAGGAAGCTGTAGCCTTTCTCCTTAACCTTGGGAACATTAGCATATGTGACGCATGAAGATATCTGCAAGTGCTTCACAGGTGAGGAAATGGTGTTGCATTGTAAAGATGTGGTGCTGCAGGCCTGTCAGTCTGTCCCAGCTGCTCCCTTTTCTCCAAGAAAGAGTGGGCAGCAGACCACAGGCTGCCCAACAGCATCAAGTGAAATGTAATGTCAGCTCTGATGCTGTCCTGGGTTTGTGTACTACTGAGTTGTAGTGAATGCATACTGTCCCTCCAGTAGAGGGGACAGGCTATATCTTTTACCTCTTCTCAAAGGAATAGAGGTGCTGCTTCTAAGGAAGTCTTCTTGCTGATTTTCACTGTGTGAGTGTATGTGTGTTATGTTAGAAACCCATCATTTTAAGGGCTTGGGTGGGAAATGTTCTAACGACAGGAAACAAATTTCATTGCACAGTAGAATGGTGTAAGCAGGGAAATAGTATTAAAGATGGTCCCTCAGCTACATCATTTCCCCTGCCAACAAGAATGAAGGAGTGGAGGACAGAAGGGAATGCACCACTTGCTCTGCCCTCACTTTCTTCATTCCTAAAGTTGGGAGGGAGCCTGTATCAAAAGTCCTATCTTCTGTCTCTGGGCAAAAGTGAAGAAAACCCTCAGGAGTCTTTGTTTCTTCTATTGCCAGTTCTAATGATAGATGTAAGACCAGATTGATGGCTGGTGGCCAGCATGCAGTGGGGCAGCCTCAGTACATGAACTGCTCTTCCCAGCTGTAGTGCTGTGGAGTCACAGTTCCTTTCTGCTTCAGTGGGTGCCTGACCTCTCCTGACCTGGCAACCTGCATCTGCTTGGTTGCTGCAGAGATTGAAGCTGTTTATCCTGGCTGCCTCCAGCCATGCATAGTCTCACCTGTGTCTGGCTCTCATCTCCTCCAAGCACTTTTCTCACCCTGCACTTCATCAGCTTCTCTGTTTGCTATCACTGCCTTGGTGTTTTCCTTGTTCACCAAGTTCCTGCTGGTGTAATGGCTGCATCACCACCCTCTTGGCTTTACTGTTTCTTCTGGTTGAAGCTGCACTTTTAGGGGCAGGGATTGTGTTTTCAGTTTGACAGTGCTGGGGGCCAGATCACTTGTAACAGTCTGGAAGAGTTTACTGGAGACCAGCAGACAGCTCATTGCTTGGCTGGTTGAGTGTTTTGCATTTCATTGCACCTGGTTTTTCTAAACCGGTTGTGTCTGAGGTCAGACCTCACCAAAACATGCAGAGATTAGATCTTACTGAGGGTAGGTGTCACTTCCCTCTAGAATGGAGGCTTCATCCATAGTTTTCCTTTGCTTGTCCAGTTTTCCTGTATGAATGTCCCTTACATGACTCTTTTTCCTCTCCTGAACACCTTACAGAGGTTCTTTGGTGGATCTCCTGTGTTCTCAAACTGCAGTGCAGGCTGAATTTCAGCTCCTGGTTTTTCTAACTGACCGCTATTGAACTTGCTTGCTCCAAGATTTCTACTCTTGGACTCCTGTCAAATAGGGATTAATTAAAAAAGAAAGAAGTAAGAATATGTTCGTTTTTAGTGACTGGGAAACAAAATTTCCCCATCTGTTGCTGTGATGCATTTTGCACTTGCAGATTCAAAAAGGAAGTAAGAAACTTACTGGGTGCTGTTTTGTACAAGTATTTGGGACATACGTATCAAAGGAGATAAAAACCCAGCACCTGTCTTTGAAACTAACAGGTCTTACAGCCTGAGCTGGTTTCTTTGAGCTTTATTATGCGTTTTTAATGTCTTTTACATTTTTCTTAAGTGTAGATTTGTTAAACAAGTCCCATCCAATTGACAAATCCCATGTTATTTTTAATCCCTTTTGCTGATCTGACTTTTGATTGCCTGCTTGAAATTAAGGGATGTGCTTTTTAGCTGTCCACTCTCCCTCATCACTGGGGATCTTCTGTGTTAATTACCAAGTGAAGCTTAGTCAGAATACTGGGGAATTGTGGATATTAACCACACTAAAGCTTAAACATTCAAAGTGAAAGCTGCAAGCTGCTTGATCTGAATGTGTCAGATATTCACAGCTCTGATATTTCTCTGTTCTTGTTTTTCTAAACCCAGATACAGGCTGGGAGCTCCTTGCCTGTGACTGTTGAGTTATTAGGGTGCAGGTCTTAAGGAGCTGCAGGACTTGGAAAGGAAGGATGCAGTCAGCCTGAGTTCCAGCCCCACATGTACTGGGCTTTGTGGAGGGTCCAGTATTACTAAGGCAGCTCTGGCCAGTAGAGACTGGGGAGTGTTGGTTTCAGGTGTTGGGACCAGCCTGAGGTTGGCAGCCTAGCTTTGAGCCTGGTTCAACCCCATCTCTCTGCTGGCAGTGCAGCTCTTTTGTTTCTGATTCACATCTAAAAGCTTGTGACAGCTGAATGAAAGATACTTCCCCTTAGGATTCAGATGTTCCTAAGAGTGAATTTAAGCCAGTTCTTCCGAGGAAAAGAGAGATTAGTCTTCATAAGGACACTACTGAAAAACTTCAGGGTTGCATTGGGAGAAGCTTTGCAGGTTAGTTGTGCCCTGAGCCGTTGGCACATTAGGAAATGACTGATGTGTTTGGGGTGTAGATTCCTTCCTTCCAGGGAGGATTGCCAGGAGGGGGGGGGTTTAAGGAGGGGGTCTTCATCAGTACTTAATTAACATCACAAGAGCTTGTGCCCAGAAGCCCTGACTGGTTGTGTTTTCACAGGAGACACCCTCCTTGTGATTCGAGCCCCATCTGGCACACGTTTGGAGGTTCCTGTCCCTGAGGTGAGTGAAAAATTCATGGGCAGAGTGCAGGGGCTCTGTGTATGTGTGTACATGTATGTTTTGCCTGTGGAAAATTGATGTGCTATTTGAAAACGGTTTTTAATGTATGTCTGTGTTTTGCTTTTGTTTTTTTTCAGGGCCTAAATGGACAGAAGAAATACCAGATCCATCTGAAGAGCACCAGTGGTCCCATTGATGTTCTCCTAGTAAACAAAGATACTTGGAGCTCTCCTCCTGTCGTACTCCCTGTCCCTCCTCCTGAAGACCTCATTCAGTGCCAGGCAGCTGCACCCTCAAAACCACAAGTCCCACCACTCGCCCACTTCCAGGAGGCCTCCGTTCCCAGCAGCACCCAGCCCTCCACACCAACACCCACCAGCACTCAGGACCATGGCCCTCCCACACAGAAAAATGCAGCCACAGGTGAGAGGGAGCTACAGGAGGCAGAAATGGGCTGGTGGCTGGTGGAGGAGGGTGCATTGTCGGATGCGCAGGATTGAGAGCTCCTGGCAAATAGGCATCAGTGCCTTTGCTGCTGCCCTTTCTTTGGCCTTGGTTAGTCACTGGTTGGACTGGCTGTGCTCAGGGAGATCAGGCACTTGGCTTCAGCAGGTAGTGCCAGCCTATAGGAGCACTTGTAGGGGAGAAGCTGGTCATGCAGGTTCATTCATCAGCAGGAAATATGTCCAAATAGAGACCTGGAGGAAAGCAGTTTCTCCCTGTGCAGCTGCCAGTGAGGGCTGAGTCTGTGCCACAGCAGCCTTGGGGCTGGTGGGGGATGACATTCCTGGGTGTGTCTGTGGCTGTTCCCAGAGTGCGATGTCCCTGCGGCAGAGTCCAAGGGCAGTGCTGACTTCGAGGGCCAGCCGGCAGCGTTGGACACGCAGCTGCTGCAGTCCTCAGCTTCCCTGGACAGCAGCTCTGTCCTGCCCAGCACCTCTACCTCCTTTGAGCCCATCAAGCCCGACCCCACAGGAGGTGAGTATGCTGCTTGTTTCATGTGTTGCTCCAAAATCCTGCTGCTGGGAGTGAAGGAAAGGCTGCTGGGCCTGGAGGAAGGAGCTGAACTCCATTCTGCCTTTGCTGTCAGCCAGGGTCTGCAAAGGATGAGTAGGCATTTCCCTGTGAGGCTGCCAGGAAACACGGTGACAAGGTGACTGTGTCTTGTCTAGTGTCCTGCTGCTTTCTGGGACATCAATACTAGAAAATCTGCAAGGGACACTCGTGTGACACATGTCTCTGCTGTTACATGTAGGGTTATTTTCTTTCAATCCTTTCTGTATGGTAAGGTCCTGTTTTTGAGACTGCATGAAGCTATAGAATTTTCAGCCACCACTGAGAGCACCTTTGTGACTCAGGGAGTTTCCTGTATTAGGAAAGCTCTTGTCTCCCTTTTCCTCCTTTGCCCAGGAATACTTCATCTGTCTTTAGTGATCTTGTGTTCTTAGTGACCTTGCAGTATATATTTGGGGAGCTCCTTGATGTGCTTTATCAAAGGAATCCTGGAGCTTTATGCCAGGAAATGGCAGGCTGGCCCAAGGAGAGAAAAGCATCCTCTAGGTAAGCCACATTGCTGAAATGTTTTGAAGTCCAACTTCGCTGCAGAAACCTGTTATGGTGAGAAAAAGAAATCTTACTCAAATGCAGTTAACACAGTGCTTTTTTCATTTCTGCTGCTGGCGTGTCTCAGAGAAGCATGAGGTGTCTGGAGTCATCTTGGTTAGGGAATTAGGCCTTGGATGTGCATATATCTTATCATTGTGCCTCTCCAAAGGCATGTCCTCATCCAGCACAAGGTAATCAAGACATTGTACTGGGTGAGGTTTACAGACACAGCTGCTGACTGTGATAACATGTTCATGTCCCAGGGCTCCTACAAATTTATTTTAAAGTCATGGAGCTCAAATGTTTTTTTGCTTGTCATTGTAGCAGAAATATCTGACATGCAGTGTGGGATCAGAATTTCTGAATGATTTGGGTGTGTAAGGAGCACAGTAGGTTTGCGGGTGATTCTGCTGTAAAGCACTTCAGACTCTTCATGTAATGATCCAAACCATCTGGTTTGTTGTATTTGCAGTACTGGAACTTCCCAAAGAGCTGTCAGAGATGTTTGATCCAATGAGAGGTATGTTCATTCCCTGACCACAGCTTTTTTTCTGTGCCCATCTATCCACAGAAAAGGGACAATTTGTTTGATTCACTCCCTTTTGGATTGTTTTGTGGATGTGGTTTTGTAAGGTGTTTGTGGTCATTGGTGGCTCTTGGCCCTCTACTAAAGAGTAGTTAGGCACTCTTAAAAATACTGGTTTGTGGGTGTATTTTTCTGTCTCCATGTTTCCAGCAACCTCTGTTAGATCTTGCCTGCAGTGCACCAGCAAGGACTTTCCTGTCCCCATGCCGACACTAATCCATGTTCAGCCTTCCCATGCTCCTCCTTCAGCTCGTCAGCAGTATGGAAAAGAAAAATCCCTGCTAAATCTTGTTTCAGCTTTAGCTGCCCAAGGCTAATCCAACAAAATAATCTGGGGAGACAGTGTTCTCTCTTCAAAATACTTTTCAGTGGTGGTGGTGGAGGAGCTGGTATTGGAACAGTAAGGGAAGGAGATGCTGTTACTTGTGTTTGGAGTTCTGACTCTACCCAAGGAGTGTCTGTAGGTTGCTGCCTAATGGTGGGACAGACTCTGGGTTAAGGGCAGAAGAAGTGAAGGAATTTGGTCTGACATAAACCTAAATTGGGAAACTTTTTATCAGTGCATTTATTTCTCCTCACTGCTGGCAGAATATTTTGTAGCCCCACAGCCAGGCAGGGCCAAGTACACCTAAGCACTTCAGTGGTGGTCACAGGATATGCACAACAGCTGTCCCTAGTTCTGTGCTCTAGTAGGTGCTTTGTAAAGGTGCTGCCTTTGGGTCAAATCCCCAGAGACCCAAACACAGACATGTGTGAGTCTGCAATCTGTGTGCTCTTAACCCTGGGCTCCACAGCCAGCCTGGAGAACATCCTTCCTCCTTGCCCAGCACCTCTGCTGCAGATAGTGAATGAAGTCTTGATGATGTCTAAGTACATCTGAAGAGTTCACAGTGTGAGGTATAAACTGCTGCAAAGCCCCAGTCGTGTAGAAGATCTAACTTACTCAAAGTAACTGTACTGTGTCACTATGTGGACATTACTGTAAAGGAGACATTTGCTGTCTACGGTGAAGTATGTGGTTTTGTGGAGTATTCTTCACAGTTTGGAGAGGGAAGATAAAAAATCCAGGAGCAAAGGACGAAACAGAGTCAACAGCTACAGAGGCAAAATGCAGGACTGGAAGAGAGCAGAACTGCAGAGCTCAGAGGAATGGTCCTTGCAGCACACTCCATGCAGCCTGTCTCATCCCTGTGTGATCCCAGTAATGTTGCCCTGGCACTGGCAGCTGCTTTAAGGCTGTGCAGTTTGAGCCACAGGAGCTGGAGTTCTCCCATAGTGTTTTGTGATGGAATTACTTTTACTACATGGTTTTATCTCTTTTAAGCACAAGCTTCCTTTCACTGCCTGCTGCACATGCTGTGCCTTAGCCAGAGAAGGGATAACAAGGGTGGGGAAAGTGAGGAACTACTTAGGAGCAGACCAGGAGAGCAGAGTGTTTTGCTACCATGCTTGTCTCTTCCCCAGAATGTGTGAACTCTGAGCTGCTGGAAGAGCTGATGTCATCTGAAGGTGAGTCTCAGAGTCTCCTATCGTGGTGTGGCCTTCCCAGGAGGAAGGCCATGCTGTGTGACTGCAGACTCGCCCTCATCTTTTCTGGGCTCTGGACACAGACTCAGTTCTTGCTGTCCTGCCAGTCCCTGAGAGGGGTGTGAGAGCCAGGAGTTTCTTCAGTTCTGTGAGGCTGACTGAAGCAACAACCTCAAAGACTGTTCTTGTGAGGTGGCTGTGCTGCTCAGTGCCATTGGCAGTTCTCAGCTGGGGTGGGAGTGCTGAGTTTTGTGACCAACCCTGAGCTTCTCTTTCCCCAGTGTTTGCTCCTTTGCTCCGCCTCTCCCCTCCACCTGGAGATCACGACTACATCTATAACCTGGATGAGAGTGAAGGTGTCTGTGACCTCTTTGATGTGCCTGTCCTCAACCTCTGACTTCTCAGTGTGGCTGTGAGCCCTGCAAACACAGACTGTTTTGTTACTCTTTGGAAAGTGTCTATTTTTGGATTCTTTTTGTGCTAGAGCTCGATGGCAGAGTAATTCAGAGATGCTCTCAAATGGACTCAGAACCAAGAGATGTGGACTTGCAGGCTGGGAGCCTCCCCATAGTTTGCTTCTTCTTCTGGTGCACGTGCAAGATGCATGTGCAGCTTTCCCCCTGCATCTCTCCACTGGATCCTGGGCCTCACTTCAAAGGATCTGTGTTTTGAGTTTTCCCAGTTCACCTGCAGTTTGCCCACGTGCCTCTCTGGGCTTCCTCCAATCTGCATGCCTTGGTTTTTCCTGCACTCCCAGAGGCACTTTGCACCCCCTAGGTACCAGCTGCTACAAGGAGCCCCAATACTATGGTCAGTTCACAAGCCCAGAGGTTGTTAGTTAGATTTCTTTTTGCTAGTGGTTCAGATTGGGGTAGTTTTATTTTCCGAAAGGCATTGAGAGGAAAAAAAAGGCACCAAAGTGTCTATTTGTTTCTGTGACTTCAGACCAAGCTAGTATGTTTTACAAAAAGCACTTTTTTTTTAGCCAGCTGTGCCTCCTAGTGGGATTTGGGAGCTGAGTGCTCTTTGTAGGACCCAGGAGCACTGAGCCTTTCCTTGCTGGTGCACCAGCAGGGATGTTGGATCTGCTTTCACCAGTCTGCTGATGCACAACCCCAGGGGCTCCAGCTCCTACTCCAGCAGCTGTGCTGTTTCTCTACAGGGCTAAAGCAGAGGTGCCAGTATGGTTTTGTTTTTAATTTTTGGTTTTGCCTGACTGAAAGATATTTGAAAGAATCAGACTGCTCCAGCTGGTGCCTGTAAGGTACTCCAGGGACATCAGAGCCTGCTCATATTTGCAAATAGCTGGGTTTTTCCAACCATTGCACTTGAACCTGCAACTGGCTGAAAGGTGACCAAGCAGTTACAATTCAGTAGTCTTTTGTTGTGACAGGTTATGTAGTTGTTGTCAAAATAGTGAGCTTTTTTTACCCCTTTTTCTCTCAGGATCAGGTTTTCTGTATATTTGAATTTGCTCCCTTAATGCCCATACCCACACTCCCAGTTCCTGATCCTGTGGCAGGTCTTTACCTACTGCGATGCTTTCTCTGCATCATTTTTCCACAAGATTTTCTTCATTGCTTTGTAACGGAAGGTCTGCTATTGGGTTCTTCAGGATCATCAGCTGGTACCAGGCTGGGACCTTGTGCAGTTTAGTTGGATTAAAAATGTCCTGATGGATGTGTGTTTCATTTTGCAAGCCCCAGGTTTTGGTCAGATCCTGTGAGCGTTTTTAGTTTTGCACATCTTCCTGCCACCACAGTGCAAGCAGTGTCCTGCTTTTCCTGCTCCACAAACTGCTGAACAGACAGCCAGGCCAGGCCATGGCTGGCTGCTGCAGACAGGGAGCTTCCAGCCATCCACCTGAAAGCTGATGTTTAATTTCTCTGCGTAGCTGCTCACTGCCTGTGACTCACATAACCAGCTGCAGCACCAGCACTAAGGGATGTAAAGTATGAAGAGCCTGCAGAGGTGAGAAGAGTGAGCTTGGGACTTGTGTCCCTGGAGTGGCTTCTCAGGCCCTCTCGTTCTGCATGGGACTCCTCCACAAGGACTGTTTGTTTCTGCAGTAACAAAGCACTGGCAGCCTCTTTGGGAAAAGCCTGAAGAACTCTGGAGGAGCAATGGGACGCTAGTTTGGCAGCTGCTGCTGGCAAGGCAGCTGAGGTGTGAGACCCCTCTGGGGGCTGAACTTTCAGCTTGCATGCAGCCAGCCCCTGAACCTTCCCCCCTCCACACGAAAGCTGACCAGAATCCCTCAGTTCCTGCGTGTTCACAAGGCTCCGTGGCTTTGGTGTAGCTCGAGCTCTTCATGTACTGCCTGGCCCTTACCCTCCTTCCCAGTGTTCATGTCCACCACCAGTTAGACGACCTCCCGAAAAGGATACCTAGAGAAAAAATTTACAGTTGCAAATGAACTTTTGATTCATATATAAAGATTATTTTTATACTTTTTTTTTTTTTTTTTTTTTTCTTTTTTGCAAGGAAAGACAATTGCCTGTCATATTTGTACAGAGTGTTCTCTGACGTGAATAAACAAAAACTTTCCAGAGCTTCTCACCTTGCCGCAGCCTGTGCCTCCTGTCTGCCCTTGCCCAGGGGCTGGGGTTCCCTTGGAAAGCGGAGGGCTGGGCTCTTTCCCAGCAGGAGGCCCTGTCCTGCTGCCGGCGGTGGTTCCTGCCACACCCGCCTCAGCTCAGGTGAGGGGGCCGGGCCTGCCCGGGGCTGGGGTGGTGGCACCCGGCCTGGGTGCGGCGGCCGGGCCCTTCGTGAGGGGAGGCGGCGGCGAGCCGGAACTGCCGGCGGTGCGGAGCTGCGGCGGGAGCCATGCCGCCGCCCAAGGACGTGGTGAAGATCGCCATCCAGATGGTGGGAGCCATCCCGCAGCTCATCGAGCTCCAGCAGGTACTGCCCGGCACCCCCCGCACCCCTCCCCGAGCCCCCCACCCCAGCTCACGGCCGGCTTCCCTCTCGCAGACCAAGCCGCTCGCCTCAGTGCTCAAGGACGTCTGTGATGCGTGAGTACCGCGCTCGCTGCCTGCCACCGCGCCCTGACAGGTCGTGACAGCCCGTCACCGGGCTGCGGTGACCCGGTGGCTGCCGGCACCAGCCGAATGGGGCTGTGACCGGCCGCCCGTGGCCGCAGGTGGAGCCTGCCCAACGCCGAGCGCTATGCCCTGCAGTACGCGGACGGGCGGCAGATCTACATCACCGAGTCGGTGAGACACCCCCCTGCCCCTGGCCCCGCCGCTGCAGCGCCCACCGGCTCACCGGCTCCTTTTCTCCTTACAGAACCGCAGGGACATTAAGAACGGGAGCATTTTACGGCTGACCACCTCCCCGGTACATCCCTCTGCCCCCCTGGCTCCTCCTCCGCTGGGTGCTCTGGTGCTCCGTGCCCCTGCAGTGGGGTTCTCCGAGCCCTCTGCCTCCGTGACTTGATGGCTCTTCTCTGTGCCTCAGACCCAGCAGAAATAACATAGGCAGATGTGTCTCAGGCTTCATTTTCCCTCGGCAGAACTTGGGGAAGTTTTAAGAGAAACTAAATCATCCTGAAATGCTTTGGATGCGGGGACTAACTCAATCAAATGTTCTTGGTGTCATGCCAGTCTGACCTTCATCCTCAGCTCCACCTGGTCTCTGGTCTGGTGGCTCTGTTTCTTGGTCCAGCTCCTTACTGGTGCTGCTCTAGCCTGAGACTCCTTCCAGACTTGCACTCCAGCTCTTACAGCTACTTTCAAGCTCCTCTCTGTCTTTCAATGAACCCCTTTGGCTTGATTCTTTCCTTCCTGGTAGGACCAAGAAGCAGAGCAGCTGTATATCGGGATCCAGAGCAAGAATGTGGATGTGAAGACTGACTCACTGAAGAAGCTTGCAAGCCTCTCCCAGGATGTTACCTTTGCTCAAGAGTTCATCAGTAGGAATGGCTTGAAGCAAATCTACTCTATTGTGGAAGAAGGGAAGGAGTGAGTATCAGGACAGGACTTTCCTTGCAGTCCTTGATTTTTCTTCTCCCTTGCTAATGCTGCATGAGCTCCAAGCTGGGCGTTGGAATGGACTCTTCGTGTTTCTGACTTGTTGATGCCTGTACTGTGGCTGTGTCCCTGCATGTTGGCAGCCAGGGGAAGGTCCCCACAGATATGCAGTCCTGACTCCTTGTGAATGTGCCCAGACTTGAACCTTCCATCCCTTCTCTGGCTGGGTTATCTGGAGCCACATGAGGTTTGCTACCAGGAAACCTCCTGTGATCATCTTGGCCTCCAGTGCTGCTCCTCATTCCTGCCACCCTGAATGATCCCTCTGCCCTGAGGTTTTAGCTGCAAGAGATCTGCACAGAACTTGAGAAAACCCTGTTTGCCGAATACTGCTGTCAGTATGGCTCTTTCAGGATGTGATGGTGCTGCTCCTCTGAGCTTCTGTCACACAGAAAATGTGGAACCAGGCAATGCAGCACGTTTCTTGGAAGTAGAGGGAGGAATATGGGGTGGTTCAGCTTTTCTGAGGGCTTGTCTGCAGTGATCTTTGTACCGTGGTGATGCAGCTCTCCAGCTACTTAACTTCCCTTACCTTTACTTCCTGAGGAAGTCAAGTTCCTGGAATGACTAAGTGAGAGTCTGTTTTCTTACCCAACAGTCTCTTTACTTTCCCCTGCTCACTGCTCTCTTCTCTAGCAGTTTGTAACGTGCCCACCAATGTTCAACTGCAGAGATCCCCAGTGTAGGATGGGAGTGGGGTATCTGGAGCCGTCCTCACTGTATTTTTTCATCTGTTCCTCCAGTACAGGGGAGATGCTGGCTCACACCCTCAAAGCCTTCACAGAGTTGATGGAGCATGATTTTGTTTCCTGGGACAATCTTAGTACAGTCTTCATTAAGAAGGTAAGAATTTTCTACAATGTCCTCAGTTTGTGCCTCTGGGATTCTTTGTTATCCTTGTGCTTCAGGCTCAGCGGGCCATTGACAGATGTTTTTGTGTCTCATAGATAGTGAGTTATGTCAACATGAATACAGTGGATGCATCTATCCAGCAGCTCTCCTTGTCTATCTTGGAGAATATGGTGCCTACCAGTCGCCTCCTCTTTGAGGTGGTCAAAAAAGAAGTGACGTTGGACCGTCTGCTCACCCACCTGCAGGCGTAAGTGGAGAGGCCAGAGCACCATTCGCCCCCAACCTCCAAGCTGGTGACTCTCACATCCTCCTGCTCTTTCTCCCACAGGACAAATGCCCAGCTGCAGCTGAAGGCCATGGCTCTGCTCATTGCGCTGCTGCTGAGCGCGACCGACGTCGAGCGGCGGGTGAGTGGCACTGTGGCAGGGTGGTGGAATTGCAGAGTCAGGCACCACAGTGCCTCTGTCGCCAGGGTGCTCTGCTGAGAGCCCTCTGCTGTCAGGACGTTTTGTCTCAAATGACAGAAGTAGCACAGTTGGTGGTGGCACTGTGATTGTGGTGACCCAGTCTCTAGCGCATCTGAGCTCTCAGGGTGGGCCCCCCTCTGTGATGGGACCTTGGGCAGCTGGGTCCTCTGCTGTGGGGTTTGTGCTCTTTGGATGGCAGGGCTGCAAGAAGTGCCCAGAGATGTTTAAAGACTGTGTCCTCACTTTTCTGGGGGGAAATGGTGGTGTGCTGAGCTGGGGAATATCTCACAGGCTCTTTTTTTTCCTAGGACATGCTGGACTACCTGAGGGAGAAGAACATAAGGCAATTTATCCACAAGGTGAGGAGCTGGGGTTGTGCAAGGGCCTGCTCTGTGCTTCATTCTCTGTCTTTTCTCCCCAGGCCCTATCCCCTGAGCCCTAACCTTTGGTGACCGTGCTTGACTGGGTTGCCCGTGTGCCCCTTAGCCCTTCCTTGAGAACACCTATGGGTGCTGATCTGCTGGCACCCACATGCCCAGGGTTGCACCCCCATCTGCCTGCAGTTCAGTACACACAGATCTTGCCCAACCCCAAGGGGAGTTTCCTGCTTTCCAACACCCCTTTGAGCAGCATGACCTGCTGGTTGGTCCTGTGCTTGGAAGTAGCAGCATGGGGGAACCTTTTGTTTCATGATCTCCTGTAGAACATTATCCACAGCTCCAAGCCACTGGGGGATGAGATGGCCCATTATCTTTACGTGCTGCAGTCTGTCAGCCTCAACCTGTGCGAGCATCGCATGAAAATGTCCATGGATCCCTACTCACAGGTCTGGGAGTACTCTCCTTCCAAGTCACGATCTCTTCCACCTGTGGAAGTAGTTCACCCCACACGTTTGGGTTTCCCCTGGGAGAACCTGCTTCTGTGGGGCTCACTGGCACCCCCTCCTCTTTGCTCTCCCTCCAGGAACAGCGGGATCTCCTCCAGTCCCTGCGCCAAACTGCTTTTGAGTTGGAGAGTGAGGTCCCTGCTGGCACCTTCAGCACCGAGCGCCGGCGATCCCTGTGTGCCAAGGAATTCCGCAAGCTGGGCTTCATGGTGTGTTCCCCCTGCATCCCCTCCTGAGCCCCACTCTGGCTCCACCACATGGCCTTGGTGGCACCTTCTGATGGCTCCCCTAAGCCTGGTGTCCCTGTTGATGCTGTTGATGCAGTACCTCCTTTCTGCTCCCTCAGCACTCCTTAACAGAGTGCTGTGGAGCTGCAGGGACCCAAAGGCAAACCCCATGGCTGTGTTGGGAAGATACTGCTGCTTGAAGAACAAAGCAGCAGCTGCTAAATTGCATCTTTTGTGTCCTCCTAGAACAACAGCAATCCAGCAGAGGATCTCCGCCGTGCCCCACCAGGACTCCTTGCCCTGGACAACATGGTGTATTTCTCCAGGAATACCCCTAATGCCTACAGCAGGGTAAGTACTGTGCTCTCTCAGGGAATTCCCTGGTGGAGAAGTGCTGGTGGATCTTCACCTTCTTTTCCTTTCCTTGTGATCTGTCCTTGGACACACCCAGGCAAGTGTCCTACTGTTGCTCTGTTTCAGATTGAGAGGGGTCTTTCCTGTGGGTAGAAGAAGCCATTTGAGGCCAGTGCCTCTGAAGGCTCCCCATAATTTTTAGGGGTTTGCTCACAGCTTGGTTTCCAGGCGTTGAGCAAACTGGGGCAGTTTGGGCAAAACCAGCAGGGCGTGAGCCATGCTCCAACCTGGAATGACTGTGACCAGCTCCCACACTGCCACAAGGGAACGAGGAGGCTGGGGCTGGATTTGGGGAAGAATAGGTCACTTGTGTTAGGGTTGGCTTCACCTGTCGGGGGGACAGCTTGACTAGAAATGCAGGAGGAGCGTGTCATGTCTGACACCCACTGTTGGGGCAGCCCTCCAAGTCTATGTAACATGAGGTCATGGCCCTTTTCTCCAGTTTATCCTCGAGAACAGCAGCCGGGAAGACAAACACGAATGTCCCTTTGCTCGAAGCAGCATCCAGCTCACCCTGATCCTCTGTGAGATCCTGCACATTGGAGAGCCATGTACGTGAGCCCAAGCTTGTCCTTCTCCCTGCCTTGCTGCTTGTGGGACAAGCTGCCAGGGCAGGGGACTGCATCCATGTGGCCATCAGGCTCTGGCAGGGCTGGCAGCATGGGAAAGGGATGTAGGGCTGGGAAATATCCAGGTTTCCTTGGACACTGAAATCCCCTGGAAAAACTAGGAAGTCTGGCTTCATCTGTCCTTCTCACCACAGGCTCGGAGACGGCTCAGGCCTTTTACCCTATGTTCTTCGGGCAGGATCATTTCTTTCAAGAGCTGTTCTGCATCTGCATCCAGCTGGTGAACAAGACCTGGAAGGAGATGAGAGCTACCCAGGAGGACTTTGACAAGGTGAGGGGGGATGCTTCTTTCCTGGATAGGAGTACAAATTCAGGGATTTGGAGAGTGTTGCCAGACTGGAGTTGACATCCTGGGCCTGGCAGGTGATGCAGGTGGTGCGGGAGCAGATCACCAGGACCCTGTCCCTGAAGCCCACATCCCTGGAGCTGTTCAAGACCAGAGTGAACACACTGAACTACAGTGAGATCTTAAAGCTGCGGCAGACGGAGCGGCTGCACCAGGAGGAGACGCTGGCTGTGCCTGTGCTGTGAGTGGGCTGTGGGCAGGGAGTGGGGCTGTCATGGGGTCCTGAGGCAGAGACAATGCTAATCCTCATAGGCTGGGAAGTCAGTGAGCGCCTGTTGAAATGGCTGTGCTCCTCTTCTGCTGGTTTTCACTCCAGGAAACTGCGGGAGAAGCTGAAGCCAGAGCTGCTGGAGCTGATCCGACAGCAGCGCCTGCTGCACCTCTGTGAGGGAACGCTCTTCCGCAAGATCAGCAGCCGCCGCAGGCAGGGTGGGTGTCAGAACCCTGCTCCAGCATGGGGGGCCTGGCAGGGGCGTAGAGGCTTATTCCCATGTCCCCTGCTACCCCATTAATTGTGAAGTCCCAATTAATCCGTGGGAATAGAATGCCCAACTCCCTGGGCAGTTGGTATGGGCTAAACCCATGGGCTGGGAGAAATGGGGAGTGGTGATAAGGGGGCAGCTCCATCCCCCTCGGGAAGGTCATCTCTGCAAGGGAAGGCTGAGAATTTATCATGGCTCTTCTGCTGCAGACAAGCTGTGGTACTGCCGCCTGTCTCCCAACCACAAGGTGCTGCACTACGGGGACGTGGAGGAGGGGGTGCAGTCTCCCCCCATTGAGAGCCTGACAGAGAAAAGTAGGTGATGGAGAGAAAGAGAGGGTGGGAAGGAGGGAGGGGAGCCCTCTGATAACCTCCAGGTTAAGACTGCCTTTAAGTGGGAACTGCCTCTGTGCTTGGCTGCTGCATGGCTGTCCCAGTGTCTGCTGGTATTGTGGGACTGGGAGCTGTGGGAGTTCAGACTGGCTTCCAAAAGGGTTCTGTAGAGTGTCTTGAGCCCCCCACCCCAAGCTTTGGGTGGCTGTGAGTCCCCACATTTCGGTTGTACTGGGCTCTGCACATGGGGAACCTGAAGGAGGGGGAGAGGGATGGGAAGAAAGGGAGTGAGCTCATAGCTCTTC
The DNA here is from genome assembly GCA_018697195.1 of Certhia americana. Taxonomy (NCBI): domain Eukaryota; kingdom Metazoa; phylum Chordata; class Aves; order Passeriformes; family Certhiidae; genus Certhia; species Certhia americana. Next base: position 14,165,899 of record CM031867.1, on the reverse strand, counting down.
CACTTTCTCCAGTTCCTGTAGCGGACATGAAGATGCTGCTGGTGGGGAAGGAATGTCCACATACAAAGGAGAAGAGCTCTGGGAAGCAAAACAAGGTCAGCACCTCACACCCTATCCTGTCCAGCTGGGGATGGGTTTTGGGAGTAGGTGGATGGTGGCAGGTTGTGTGGTTTCATGGACAGAGACCTCTTGGGTCTCCCAGAGTGCAGAGGAGAAGGCTGGGTGCAGCTCCTGCTCTGAACCCCACCAGGGCTGGGAGGAGTCCAGCTGAGAAGCCAGCTAGCCTCTGTGCTGTCCCTGCAGGATGTCCTGGAGTTGGCCTTCTCCATTGTGCATGATGTGGAGGAATACTGCCTCAACTTCATTGCCCCCACCCGGTACGAGGTGAGCTCCAGGGTGGCACACAGTGCCCAAGATGTCTCTGCCAGGGGACAGCAGTCAGGGGGGTGAGCTGTGTGTGTCCCTGAGGTGGTGGAAGCCACAGCAGGGGAGAGATGAGCTCTCTGGCTGCTCAAGGCTGGTGCCAGAGATGCCCATGCTCTGCTTCCCCAGTTCTGCCTCTGGACGGATGGGCTGAATGTGCTTCTGGGCAAGGAGATGACAAGTGAGCGAACACAAACAGACCTTGATGTCCTACTGTCCATGGAACTCAAGCTGCGGCTCCTGGATCTGGAGAACATCAGCATTCCTGACGACCCCCCTCCCATCCCAAAGCCCCCCAGCAACTTAAACTTCTGCTATGACTTTAGCCATGCAGAGCAGTGAGTTCCTCCCTGTGCCCTGTCCCCACCCTCTATGCTCCTCCAAATCAAGCCCCTCCCTCCAGGCTCTGTCCCTCATCTCTGGCCCAAAGGGACAGGACAGGTGCTGGCTGGGGGCTTGGGTGTCCCACCCTTCCCTGCCTGTGTCCTGCCCTCCTGCAAGAGCATGGGAATGAGACACCAAGTATTAACCTCCTGTTCAATGGGGGTGACCTGGCGACTCTGGCCCCTGCCATGGGGAGTTGAGATGAAATACAGGCAGTTAAACCCCTCTGTGGTGGCACTGATTCCCCCACACTGCAGCCAGGCTTTGGGCAGAGAGGGCAAGGATGTGGCATAGTTGGAGGGGGAGTAACACTACAAAGGTACGAATCTGCACTGCCTCCCTTTCACCATCAGTGTAGGTGATCCTTTCTGGACAAAAAAGTGGTAAGGCAAAGGATCAAACACACCTTTCCGTTGTCAAGCAGATGGCATCTCGAGGGCACCATGTACCTGCCCTGCCAGGTCCCTCCTGCGCTGAAAGGTGTTTTTACTGAGCCCTCTGCATGGTGAATGGGTGAAATGTCCTGGAATGGGGGTGTTTAGGGTACAAGCCCCCTTTTCCCAGCACCATTCAGCTGGGCCTGGTGTGAGGAGGAGACCCTGGTCTGCCCATCGTGCCAATTCCAGTGCCTTCCCCACCCGGGGCGGATACTTGCACACTTCAGCCATGCTGCTGCACTACTGCACCACGACAAGCTACCTCCTCCCCGGCCCCACAGCCCCCACCCCAGTGCCCTGCACCTCCTCGTGCCTGCAGCTTCTCCCAAGGGTGTTGTGCTAACAGCCACAGGTCGGTAGGGATCCAACCTCTGTCTCCTGTGTATTGGGACAATAAATACTTGTGGAGAACTCGGAGCCGTGTCCTTTCCAAAGGCTTGGGGAAGGGCTCAGACTGACTCAGGGCAAAAAGGGGCCGGAGTAGGTAAGGCTGGGATGGCAGCACTGTGGGAGCTGTGCATGAAGAAGCTGGGAGGATGGCTGCCGAGATCTTGTTCCTGGTGTTGAGGTGCAGGCTCAGAGTCAAGTTCCCTACAGCTAAGATTACAGCTAAGGCCATTTCCAGCCTAGGAAGGCTGGCAGCACTGTGGATGGTCCCAGTCACATGCTGGGCAACCTTTCTGTTTCTTCGCGTTGTTACCCTCGCAGTGAAGTTCTTCCCAGTTCGCTTGTCCAGAAAGGGTGTGGAGTCTCCCTAACTGGAGATACTCAAAAACTACTTCTGGCTTGAGCAGGGAGGTTGGACCGACTGACCCTTTCCGACCTCGCTATTCTGCGATTCTGTGGGAGGACCCCGGGGCCCGGCCTGCCCGGGGGTCTGTTTCCCCCGTCTCAGTTGTGTCCCGCCCGCCCCGGGCTCTGTCCTGCTCCGGGCTCTGTCCCATCCCGGGTTCTGACCCGTTCCGGGCTCTGTCCCATCCCGGGTTCTGACCCGTTCCGGGCTCTGTCCCATCCCCGGGCTCTGTCCCGCTCCGGGCTCTGTCCCGTTCCAAGCTCTGTCCCATCCCGTGTTCTGTCCCGCCCTCCCCGGGCTCTGTCCCATCCCGGGCTCTGTCCCATCCCGGGCTTTGTCCCGCCCTCCCCGGCTCTGTCCCATCCCCGGCTCTGTCCCGCCCTCCCCGGGTCCGTCCCACCCTCCCCGGGCTCTGTCTCGCCCTCCCTGGACTCTGTCCCACCCTCCCCGGGCTCTGTCTCGCCCTCCCCGGCTCTGTCCCACCCTCCCCGGCTCTGTCCCACCCTCCCCGGGTTCTGTCCCACCCTCCCCGGGTTCTGTCCCACCCTCCCCGGCTCTGTCCCACCCTCCCCGGCTCTGTCCCATCCCGGGCTCTGTCCCACCCTCCCCGGCTCTGTCCCACCCTCCCTGGACTCTGTCCCACCCTCCCTGGCTCTGTCCCGCCCTCCCTGGCTCTGTCCCGCCCTCCCTGGACTCTGTCCAGCCCTCCTCGCCCGGGTTCTGTCCCACCCTTCCCCGCTCTGTTCCCAACCCTCCCCCGGGTTCCTGTCCCACCCTCCCCTGGTTCTGTCCCACCCTCACCGGTTCTGTCCCACCCTCCCCGGCTCTGTCCCGCCGCTTCCGTCGCGTCACGTCCGCGGGAAGCGGAGCGCGGAGCCGGCGCGGCCATGGCGGTGAGTGCGGGGCCGGGGTTGCGGGGCCCGGGACTCCGGGGAGACGCTGACCGCCTCTCTTGGCTCCGCAGCCCAAGGGGAAGGCGGGCACCAAGGGCAAGAAGCAGATCTTCGAGGAGAACCGGGAGACGCTGCGCTTCTACCTCCGCATCATCCTGGGAGCTTCCGTGAGTGCGGCCGGGAGGGCCCGGCGGGGCGCGGGGCCGGGGCGGGAGCGGGCAGACAAGGAAAGCCGTGCCGTGTTCTTTCCGCAGGCCATATACGCCGTAGTGAACCTGGTCATCTTCTACTCCGCCGCCTCTGCCTGGACGTGGGTGAGCGCCGAACACCGTCTTCTGCCCCGGTGGGGGCACCTGGGCTGGGGTTCGTCCATGGCCCCCGAGCCCCGGGGTCGTGGCCATCGCAGCTGACAGCGGCTTCCCTGTTGCAGGTCGCGTTCATCTTCAGCTTGGTGGTCTACGGGACCAGCTACCGGTCCATGAACTCCATGGCAAAGCCGTCTTTCACAGACGATGGCAGCCTTGCCGACGGGGGAATTGACCTGAATATGGAGCAGGGGATGGCAGAGTGAGTGTCCACACCCGCACGAGTCCAGGTGAGCAGGACCTGCTGCCTGAGCGTGCACGCAGAGCCGGGAGAGGCTCCCGAGAAGGCTGGGCCTCATTGCCCTCCTCAGCTTGCCCACTGGCATGGGCATGAGGGGAGCTGGAAGTTTGTAGCCATTTTTTCTCAGAGTGTACCTTAGCTGTCTGTATTACCTGAACACTTGGCTTGGTGTGCCCAGTCAGGAGCCACCACGTAGGTGCATCAGCCTGGCACAGTCACTGTTCATAGAGCTGAGCTGTAGAGGTCAGAGATCACAAAGAGTTCAGCAGGAGTAGTTTACAATCATCTTTCAGTTAACAAACACTTCTGCAGCACACAGTGATAGGTATTTCCTTTTAAAACCAGCACAGCAGGTAATGCTTGACAGAGCAGAAGGGCACATGCTGCCAGTTTTGCCATCCTGGCTGCAAACTGGCCATGTCTTGAAATGCTCTAGGCACTAAAAATCCTTGCCTCTGTCTCAGCCAGTTCCTGCCACCTCCTCAGCCATTTCTGTCCCCCATGCTTGTGCATTCTTCATGTCCCTCTGCTGACAGCACTGAGTCTCTACCTGTCCAATGTCCATGGCACAACTGTAACTGTCAGTTACAGCCTCTGCTGGGGATTTTCACTGTGTCCTCAGCAAAGTGCTGGGGTCCTTGGCTCCTTCCTCCCATGTCTTTGGCCTACAGTTCCAGGTTTACCTATGTTCTTCCCTTGCTGCCAGGCTTTTGAAGAAGCACAGTGGGGCCCTGTTTCCAGCTGAGCCTTCTGCGTGGCATCAGGTGTCCTCAGGTTGTCAGGGTCATATATTGATGTATGTAGTTTTATTAACATAAATTTTGATTTTTGCCTAGGGATGCTATCAGCAGGCAGTGGGGAACAGAAGCTGCTGTCTCTGCACAGGATGAACTCTCATCCTGTGTTTGGGTTGGTGGAATGGTACCTTTTCTGCCTGCAGCAGGAGTGACTCATGTATCTGGTATAAGAGACTCAGACAAGGGATGAGGTTGCCAGAGGAGGGGGGGTGTGTGACCTCTGAGCTGGGTGCTTTACCCCCTCTTCATGCTATAGTGAGTTCATTTCCTTGCTGGTCAGCCAAGTGTTTTAGTCCCATTTTACTCTGGTTTGGTTCTCTAGTGTGGAATTGCAAAATATTTTGAATACCTTTTCGGTGAAACAATGTGGGACAGTCAAAGAGAGGAAATACAGAACTTTGATGTTTGGAGTGTGCTCCTGATTGTGAGATGCCTCTTGGAGTTGTGCAAGGCTCTGAGACAGAGTGCCTGATAACTGCCCTCTGTGTGTGTGATGGTGCTGTCAGGGGAAATGACTGACAGGAGGTAGCACAGGGATCCCAACAGCCACAGCACTGCTCTGCAACAGTCCTGGATGCAGATGTACTTTCCTTGCTACTGAGGCACAGAGGTTTTTCTGCCTGAGCACTTGGGGTGGGGTTTATGACACGTTAAAATTAATTAATGCTTATCTGAGTCATGGGCTATGCAAAACACAGGGAAGGCAGAGCTCTGAAAACAAAACCTTCAGAGCTGAAGTTCCCATCTTTACTCTAAACCTCTAAATTACCTCTCTGGGGATCAGGGAACCACCCTAGGCTAACAGGTCCTTCAGAAAGGAGTGGATGTTTCCAGCCTCTTAGCTGAGCATGCTGCAGCTGATTAATGCTGCTCCTTTGGAGCTGCTTCTGGAACACTGTGGATTTCATGGCATTTCTCTCGTGCTGTTTGTTGCTGAAATGGATGCTTTGTGTTGCTCTGGGGTTGAGGAAGGCCCATCTTCGTGGTGTCTGGGAGAGCTGGGTTTGGTGGGAACTCTGCCTTCACCCCTCTGTGTCCTCTGGTAATGCTAGAGGTCACTGAACCCTCAGTGTCTTGTGCTAGAGCTGTTGATAGTGGATTCTGCAGTGCTTTGAGTCGATGTTTATGCCACAGCCTTTGTTTTTTTTCCTCTGTTCTTGGATGTGACTCAAAGGTTTTTTACTCCAGCAGATGATGATTTAACCAGAGTGAGAGCTGGCCTTTTTTATAAACCTTCATGGCACTCCCTGAGGCTTGTGTTGAAAAACTACTTGTTTACCTCTCCTGAGTGTCAGATCCCCCGAGGGTGGTGGTTGAGGCACGGGCAGCTTATTCCTCTCAGCTCTGCCTCAGGCTGGCATGGAAGAGCTGGAGTCAGATAAGCAGGAGGGGGAGGAGGAGCGTCTGTTGCTGTAGCTCAGCTTGTGGTGTGCTTGTCCTTCAGTGACCCCGAGTGTGTCTGTCAGCCTGTGAAATGGCATGAGGAAGATTCATGGCTCAGTTCAGCACAGCCAGTCCTGAGGAGTTACACTTTATATCACTATAGGTGTCAAATCAGCAGGTGCTGGCGGCTGTTTCAGCTGTGGGGTTGGGGGATGGTTTTGTTGCTGATTTCTGACCCCCAGCAACTCCTCAGCTTTTTCAGTGTTTTTTTCAGAGGGAGATCATCTCTTTAATTCATCAGAGTATTTTGCTGTTGTTGTTTGTTTACTGCTTTGATTCTTCTAGATAACTGTGTGTGACAAAGCAGGGCTGCAGGGACAGTCCCTGGGTTGGGCAGGGTCACTCCCCTGAGGCAGTGCAGACTGCTGGCAGAGGAGCTGCGTGTTTGGCAGGGGTTGGAATGAAAGCTGAATGCTTTGCTTTTCTTCCCTCAGGCACCTCAAGGATGTGATCCTGCTGACAGCTATAGTCCAAGTGCTGAGCTGCTTCTCACTCTACGTCTGGTATTTCTGGCTCTTGGTAAGCCCCAGCCCCTGCTGTTTTCTATCTTGCTCTGCATTGTTGCTGTCTTTTCCCCATCTTCAGGATGGAGGATGTTTTTTATCCATTTCATTTTAGTGTCCTGTTTCAGGCCCAAACTATTTTCTGATACGTTTTTTAATCTCCTTGTCAAATCTTGTTTAAAAATGAGGCTGCACAAGGCAAAGAAGTCCTGACCCCTCTGGTCAACCACCCAAAAACTAGGCTGGCCTTTTTCTTTCCCTCTGGTCCTATGAAAGGGCAACAAGCAGCATGAGGCAGATCCAAGCTGTCTTGGTGCACAGAGTCTTTCTGTGTCTGTAACAAATGGCTTTTTCAGCCATTCAGCATGGATCAAGTGATCTGCTGGACACTGTGCCTTTGGGTAGATAAAATGATACAGGCTTTCATTCCCTTCAACACACCAAACACTTTCTGCTCCTGAAACGATTGTTATGTGTCTCCAGCTAAAATTGCTTGTGCAGAAGGAGAAAAAAAATCTCCATTTAGTTTAAAAATCCCACATTTGCTTTGAGGATATCCCACAAAGGTACAGAAGGCAGTTATGGGAGCATGCAAAGTTAACCCAGTTTAGTCCTTGATCTCATTTCAGTCCTCACCCACAAATTCCTCTCTAGCTGGCTTGGCAGAGGGCAGCCTAGACTTGGCTTGTCCCCTGAAGACCATCTGGATTGCTTTTTTCATAAATTCAAAGAAACATGGCTGTGTTTTCCGAAGGAAGGAGGGGTGGAATGTCTGGACAGTTGGATCCCTCTGGGTAATTCAGACCTGGTGCTGGGATTTCCGTGTATGAAGTCTGAGCATTGTATACGTTCCTCAGCCATGAAATGAAATCAGGCCATTTATTTTGGATGCCTGTCACTGCCTTTGATTTCCGTGCACCCTGAGATGCCTCCCATCCAGCTGCTTTGTCTCCCTCAGCCAGGGGAGACAAACCAGCCCTCCTGCCCACAGCACCCCCTGCCAGCACCGTGCCCAGAGTGAATGAGTTTGTGCCACGTGTGTTTTGCAGGCTCCAGGGCGTGCTCTCTACCTGCTGTGGGTGAACATCCTGGGGCCCTGGTTTACAGCAGAGTCCTCGCCCCCTGCTCAGGAGCCAAACGAGAAGAAGCAGCGCCGACAGGAACGCCGACAGATGAAGCGTTTCTAGCCCTGCCTGGGGATAGATCTACATCCTCTCCCATCTCCATGCTGTTATTTCATCAGGGATGCGACCAAAACCAATCCAAAACCACCACAGTAGCTCTGTTACCCTCTGTCACTGCTGCCATTCTGCCAGAAAGGCCGCAAGAGACTTCCCCTGGCCGGGTCTTAGCACGGGCTGAGGCCTTGCTCCTTGGGCTGACAAGGGGGTGATGCTGGGATGTGTGTAAATACCTTTTTAAAGCAGCGCTGTATCATGTTCAGCGTTGGGGAGTGCAATGTTGGAGGAAATAGTACATTAAAAAGCAGAGTCTTAAATTGACTGTGCTGGCAGTGGGTTTGTGCAGGGGAGCTGTGAAAAGTGCCAGCAGGTTCTTGAAGAGCAGAATCCCCAGAGATAAGCACTCTCCTCCTTTCCCAAGCTGGGTTTGTGCTGCCCTGTCTGCTATAGCCTCTGCACCCTGTGGAGAAAGTGCAGCTGCCCTGCAGGATCAGGAGTGCAGGGCAGCTGTGAACACGGCTTGCAGCCAAACTTGGAGCTTTTGGGATTGAGCCGGAGCTCTCTGGAGCCACAAATTGGCCTGTGCTACAGGAGCTCAGTGGGATGTAAGACAAGCTGTGGGGTTTGTTTGGTTTGGGTTTTTTTTGTTTTGGTTTTTCTTAAGAGGGTACTCCCCGGGGTGCCATGACTGCTCCAGATCTCATGTGTCAGAGACCAGGAACAGCTATGGGCAGTTTTTACTTTTTTCTGCTTTGATTTACTGATGTTCCTGTCCAGTATGTTTTGTCACAGTCCATCACCCCTTCCAGCCCCTGACGCACCAGCTCAGACCATGCAGCTTTGCCTGTGCCAGCAAGAGGCACAGTGGGTATTCACAGTGGTGCTAGCCTGTTTTTTGATGCTATCCACAATCTTTTGCCCACATGTCTTTTCCACTACATCACCTTTATTACAAGCTTTTTCCTAACATCAAGCCCAATCCCCACCCTGAGTCCTCAAAGCTGGGCAGGGTGGCTGTATTTGGGGTGCAGAGCTGGGCAGAGATTGGTTATGGGGGAATAAAGTCCTTCCTGCTGCAGGTGAGGGGCATGGGGAAGGGGTAGGGAGTGTAAAAGGCATCCATGGGGTGACCTGTGTGTGCAGTCCAGCCTTTCCTCCCTGCCAGGCACAGCCCAGAGCCCCCAGCCCTGTCTGGCCCCAGGTAGATGCCCCCACAGTGCTGGCAGCACTCCTGGTACCCTACAGAAATCCCCCCCATTGCAACTCCCCCAGCACAGCCTTCTGCACTCAGGGACCAGCACATTGCCCCAGCTCTGCCCCTGCTCTCCCTGAACCCTCTTTGGCTCCCCAAGCCATGTGCAGTGGCACAGCCATCCCCAAAATACAGAGGGACGATGTAGGGGACACATCAACACAACCACACGGGCCCTTGGCCGCGCTACCCTACACAGCAGTACATGCACAGTGCCCGCCTCGGGCTCTGCCCTCTGCTCCAGCCCCAATAAATACCAAATAAACAGCACCAGTTACACCCTTGGGGTGCTGGTTCAGAGGGTGCCCCTCAGTCAGGCAGCAGCTGCTCCAGCTCCTCCTCGTTCAGGCCATTGGTGGTGACGATGTGATCCAGCTGCTTCATGTACCGCTCCAGATCCTGCATGAAATGGGGGATGCGGGCCTTCTCCAGGACCCCAAACTTCTTCAGCCGATTCACATCTTCATAGGAGACCTGGCAGGAAGCACAGAGATGGGGGTCAGTCCCCTCCATCCCAAACCTTGCTACGTACCATGGGGGGCATCTGATCCCCTTGCAGTCCTCCCTAGGTCAGTCAAAACATCCCAGCTGCTTGTGGGGAGGCAGCAGGAGAGCTGCTGAGGGGGTGGGATTTGCAAGGATTTGTGGGTTTGGTAATTTTCGGTCATTGCAAGGACAGGTGACAGCAGGATTGCTGTGGCCAACGGCCAGAAAGGCTTAACCTGCTGGGTTAAGCCTCTTCCTGAAGGTCTCCCACAGAGGATTATGGATTGTCCCGTCCTTCCTTGCATCCTACCCAGCACAGCCTTTCCCTGGTACAGAGACCCATAAGCACAGGGAAAGACAAAGAGCTGAAGGGCTGCCAGGCAAGGGCTGGTTTTTGGGAAGCCATGAGATTGAGGGAGCCTGTGTGAGCTTTGAGACTGGATTGTGTGATCAGCCACTCCCTGCCCCACTCTCACCCTGGCTGTTACCTTTCCAAGTGCAGCTAGCAGTGGGAAGTCAATGGTCTGCCGATGGCGCAGGATGCGGAGAATCCCATCCAGGTACACCTGGTCCTTACTGAAACAGCCTGGAACAGCAGAAAAGGCCTGGGAGAGGGGTCCTGGCTTCCCACCACCATTTGCTTGCCTGAACATTTGCTGACCACTATAACCACAATGAGGGCACTGCCCACGAGTGTGCCAGGGCTCAGGACTGCTGGGTCCCAAGGGATGAGCACTGGGGAGGCAGCCGGGTGCAGTGAGAGCCACAAACCCCACTGGGATACTTTCACACTTCTTCCCAAGTAATTTTATAAAGGGTAAACCACTGCAAGCATCCAAATGTATCCACAGTAATGCTCATTTTTCCTCTCCTTTGCCTGCTGCTTCCCCAAGAGCTTCTGCAAGTCACTCCCAGACAGGGAGTGTGAGAGTGGTGCTGGGCATGGGGAGGGATGCAGGGACTGGGTGCTGTGGCTGTGTTGGGAGGAAAGGGTTAAAAGCAAAAACTCCGATCTGGAGGATTGTAAATTGCTCAAGTGACCTTGCACCTGGGTGTAACTCTTGATAAGCTTGTGAACAGCAGGCTGGTGACCCTCTGATCTTGTGTTCCTCTGCCCAGGTACTGGGTGTTGCTCTGGGGAACCCCCAGTTAGCCAGGTAATGCAAATAAATTTACTTTTTGTGTTCTAGCCACGAGTCTGTGCCTGTTCCGGCTGCCTATGCCAGCTCTCAGTACAGCACTGGTGATGCTCAACCTACACAGCAGCAGAACATACCACACTCTGCTTTTTCTTTAAAAAAAAAAAAGGAAAAAGGAATATATAAAATAAGTAAATAGAATTCTTCCCCAAACTCAATTCACACCCCCAGGTGGTACCTGGCTGTGAGGTGTCCGTCTGGCCCCGCTTTGCCCGCACACAGTACTCCCACCGGACACCAGCATCCTGGACATACTGCTCCAGGTCCTGGAAGAGGGCAGAGAAGGAGAGGCGGCTGGCCCTCTCGATGGTGTAGTAGAGCAGGGCTGCCCGCCACAGGAAGGGCTGCTTGCGGAACAGGACGCTGTGCAGGCTGGCCAAGCCTTCCTCCGTGGGGTTGGCGGGTTTCAGGCTGTACTGCTTGCGGCCCTCGGAGCTGTGCCAGGGCTGGCGGGTGTTGTTGACCCCCCGGATGTAGTGGGTGCCTGGGGAGAGGGGACAGGAGTGAATGCTCACAGCATTCCCCCCACTCTGCCCACCCCACAGCCACCCCAGCTGACCTATCTCGTGGCGCAGCATCCCCTCCAGCCAGTGCTGCCGGGCTCCGGCCAGGTTGATGGCCAGCGTGGGCCTGCTGTCCTCCACCATCATCACTGCTTGGGACAGGAGGTCATCGGTGAGCTGCACCACCACCTGTGGGAGAAGGAGGAGGAAACAGCCATGAGCGGGGGGCTTGGCTCTCAGCAGAGGCTGAGATGGTGGCAGATGGTCAGAAAAATCCACTGACACCACGGATGGCACCCTTTGGCACTGCTGTACCAGCACTGGGTTGTGCTGCAGCACCCCAAAGGAATGACAGACAGCAAGAGCCACTGGTGGTGGGGGGGGGGGTGGGATAATGAGAGGAGGGAGATGATCTCATGCAGGGATGAAGTAGCTCCTTTAATCTCTTTACAGCCAACAAAGCTGAGCAGGCACTGTGAGGGGAGAAGGCAGCTCCTGGGCAGCCTCCTCCAGCACCCCTCTGGCTCCAGCATCACCCTCCCCGGCTTGTTCCCATGGGCTCCCAACACTTTTGTGGCCATACAGGATGGACATCCTCTGGAGACCTGCCTGGTCCCCCTTCTGCATCCCCACTGGCATTGGGATGGGGCAGTAACTTTGGCCATCAAAACAACCTCACTCTGAACATCACACAGCACCAGCTTTGTAACAGCTCTGCACCCCGCAAGAAACATCTCCTGAGGGAACCAAGGCTCTGGATCCATTTTCATGGACTCCTCCAAAGATTCTCCAATTTGAGGGTTCAAGACATGAGCAGTGAGGATGGCTCCACGCCAGTCCACCCTCACAGGAGGAGCTGTGTGCTGGCCACGATTCACAGCAGGGATAGGCATTGCATGTGTAGGACTATTCAGTATCTTTATACAAGAAAAAATGGTATTTTGAGAAACCTGGCTATCACAGGTGCTGTAGTCAAGAGAGCTGCTCACCAGAAGTTAACATGCCAGCCAGCAGCACTTTCTGACCACCTGACTTCAGATCTGCAGCAACTCGCAGCTGCAGCATCACCAGAGGTCCCTAGGAGCTCTTGCATCTGAGGCTTGGAAGTGGCAAACCTCAGGATAGCAATCAAAATCCCCTACATATCCATTAACTCTATAAACCATCTGTTATTTCATAACTGACACTTTTCAGGATGAAAACATGTGCCTGTGTTACTACATGACAGTTCTTCTCTTATTAAAAAAAAGAGAGGAGACTGAATCTGTTTGTTTAAAGTCAAATTTATTATTATTTATTATGAAAGCCAAAAGTGCAGCCTAACAGAGTCCACTGCTGGGCAAACAAACAGCATAAAATACTTACAGTGCAACTGCTTACCTGGGTTAAAATATACCAGTGTGAAAAGGAATCCCTTCAACGCTGAGACTTGTCAGTTCACCTCTGACTCCTCGTGCAGAATCAGCCATCCAGGGGCAATGGAAAGGGACTCTGGGCAGTGCCAGAGACCACAGCTTCTTATGCTGCCCACTGCAGCCTTTCTCCAGCTACAAAACCCCATCCTGCTGAGCAGCACCACTTGCCTTATTTTGGGACCCTCCAGCTTTGCAGATACAACCAGGGCTGCAACTCCAGCCAAAGAGCAGCAACACCAGCTCTCCAGGTCTGTGACCTCCCTCATTCTGAGCAGCATCCCCTGTGCATCCTTCTGGTCCATGGTTTTGCTCAGTTTTTCTGAATGCACTGATGGAGAAAGAGCTCATCCCAAGGAACCAAGAGAAGGCTTCTGGTGGTCCCCATGGCAGCAGGATATGGATTCCTGTCTCTCCCCAGGAACCTGGCACTGCTCAGGGTATCCAACATTGAGCAAACAGCTCAGAGGTAGAGGGACACCATTGATGGGATCCCAAGAGACACCAGCTAACACTGTTGAGGCTGACAACCCTCCACAACCCCAAGGCTTGCCATGCAGCACTTACCAGTGGGACCAGGTGTTTCTCTGCTGCAAGCTGTGAGCCCACTGAAATCCACCTGGAAACCTCTGGCAACATCATGGCTGTCCTAAGTCAGAAGAAAAGCAGGAAAGCTTCAGGATCTGCAGCTTGGACCCCAACAAAACAGCTTTTGAGGGCACAAATTTAATTACAGCATGAACACTTACCCAGGAGCGCGCTGCCTGCGGTGCTGGAAAGCGGGATCCTGCCTTTGCTGACCGGTGCTGGGGACAAAGGGCAGCTGCAGAGGCTGTCACCAGCCTGGCCACGCTGCCTGCCAGGACTGCCCATGGGCAGGGATGCACCAGCAACTCGTGCTCTGGGCTAACACTACCCCCACAGGAGTTTCTTCTCTTTTAAGCAAGCCATCATGATTAGTAGGTATCAGGGAAGCAAAGGGCATGGCAGAACAGACAAGGCACAGATGGTGAAAGTCAGGAATCAAGAGATACAGGTGCAGGGAGGGAGATACACGCCTGAAACCACCCAGTTCCCCAGCAGGGTGTGAGATTATCAGTGATGCAGAAGTTTCAACAAGTTTTGGTCTTGTAGAGGGAGCAAGCTCTGCCAACATTGCTGTATCAAGAGCAGATGAAACCCTCCTCTCTTCCCTACCCCAGACACATCCAGCAAAATTTCCATTGGATAGAAAGGAACAAACCAATGCTTTCATTGTTTTAAAAGCACTTATCAAAAGTTCCAGATAAAACGGCCACGCCGATGTGCAAACAGTGACTGAACTCTGCATTGCCTTGAATCACAGAATGTCCTGAGCTGGAAGGGACCCACAAGGTTCATTGAGTCCAACACCTAATAGCTCTGAGTACAGGGACAATTACACAAGCTTGGAAGGAAGCCAGTTGTACACAAATACATAAGAAAATCAATGGCTTTCTGCCCAGCCAGGGCTCAATTAATGGAGAAGAGAGTAGCTGAATTTAATCAATTAATAAACCCAAGAGATAGAGCTCAACTAGCATATTACAGGTGAAAGTCTATAAGACTGGCATCTGCTTAGCAGGGTATTGGGACTGGGCACTCAAAGGCAGATGAATTATAGGGAAACACCTGCAGAAATTTGTTTTGTCCCAAGCACAGGCTTAGGAGGACCAAGGTGCCAAGTCCACATCCCAGGAACACCCTCAGAAGGCATCAGGGCAAACCACGGGTATTTGAGGAAGAAAGGAATGTCCTTGGGCAGGAGGGACCTCACTCACTCCTGCTTTTGCCTGCATGGAATGCACTGGGCGAGGTGATGCTTTGGAGAAATGTTCATCAATAACCCTCTTTGGAGACAGAGGTGAAAAATCAGAGGTAGGAAATAGAGTCTAGCCAAGAAGCAGTGGTGAGGGAGCTGCCACACCAGCCAGCACTGCACAGTCCCTGCCCTGCAGCCAACAGCCCCAGAGAACCCTGCAAGCAAACCCACGCAAAGCCAGGTCCAGAAATCCTTCTCAGACCTTGAATCCAGGACAGTGGAAGTGTTTTGCCCACACCTTGCTGGCAGAAGGTGAAAAAAAAGCTCCTTAATGGCAGCTGTGAAATGCCACATGCTGGATGCTGCAGGGGGTGCAGAGAAACCAGATTAGGAGATGTTGAACTTCTCCCCTGGCTCCATCCCACGTGGCTACTGTTGTATCTTAACCACATATTTCCCAGTCTTAAAACCCAAGCCTGGGGTTTCAAAGCACCATAAACTGCACGTCCTGCAGGATGGCAGGAAATCTCTTCCCCTGGCTTTGCTTTTGGACATGTGGGTTAAGGCAGCTGTCGGAGAAGTCTGCCCTCCCACTGCCAACAGCAAAAGACAAGTAATTGATGCCTCATGCACACAGCAAAAGGCTCCTGGCATGGCCATGCAGACAAGCAGCAGCTACTCCCTCTCTGTCAAGCACAAGAAGGGAGATACACATGGAAAACATCACAGGAAGTTTGTGGGGAACCAGCACCCATGTCCTAAAGCCGGGGTATGGTGAAGCTGGAGATGAAAGGAGACCACTGCTCAGAGCAGAAAAGTTTACTCTTTGTAACCAAAACATTTCTTAATCTGAGTCCTTTTTATCAGAAAATCAATATTTTTTCTGTGTTTTACAAGCAATAAAGCAGGGACACGGATTACCTCTCCCACACAGCCTTCCTTCTGCATGTACTTTCGGATCACGGACCAGATCTGGCACTTGCTCAGCAGCCTCCCACCCGTGGCCACCTCGAAGCTCTCATAGGTCCCGTACTTCTCCAGGACAGTACGAATGATCCTGATGGCCTGTGGCACGCAGAAAGTACAAACATGAGCACAAACACCTCCCCCCCTTACAAATAGAGCCTAAAATCTCACAAGCAACAAACCCAGTGAAGGTAACCCCTGATTAATGCCTCTAAAACACAACGTGGTTTTGCACGATCTAAAAAACTGAGGAGACTGAGGTGGCTGGAGAAGGCCACCAGGACAGAGGACACTTCACACAATCAGCATGACCCACAGCATATTCCTTCTGCTTTCTGTCGCCCTTGCAAGCATCTCTTGCAGAAATGGGGCAAAGCAGAAGTGAAACCACATCGTCGCAGCGTGGTTAAATCCGTGATTATTTTCAATCTTTTCTGTTTTCAGTTCTTGCAAGCCCCAGTGCTTGCACAAAGATTCCCAGCTTCTGAGCTTGCTTTTTACTTCCCAGAGTTTCTTACTCCAGGGCTGAATTCCCAGCTCAGCAGTGCATCACTCTCTGCAGTGATGCTGCTTCAAACAGGGTCTCAGCATCACAGCCTGCTGTACACCCAGCAGCCTTCTAATGAAAGCATCACGTGCTCCATTATTCACATTAACATTAATGGAGCATCTATAAAACACGAACATTTATTAGCCCATTTCCTCCCCAAAAAGTATGCTTCCATTGCAGACATTTTCAAGCAATTACTTTCTCCAGACACTGGAATATATATTAATATATTAATATTATATATTATATTAATATTATATTAGCACATACTCCAAAGCAGATGACTTTCAACCAGTCCTGGAGTTTTTCCAGCAGTTTTATTACATCTGCAAATCTGGCTGGGCTGCTGCCAAGCTTCCCAGCCCAGGACCAATCGCTGCCCCTCCTTAGTCCCTAAGGTTACCCAGGATCAGGAGATGGGTGCTCACCACCAGTACTGGTGCTCAAATCATCCAACACCCCATAAGACAAGAGGAAATGGCTCAAGTTGTGACAGGGGAGGTTTAGGTCAGATATTAGAAAAAATTTCTTCATGGAAAGGGTTGTCAAGCATTGGAACAGGCTGCCCAGGGCAGTGGTGGAGTCACCATCCCTGGAGGGATTTAAAAGATGTAGATGTGGCACTTGGGGATGTGGTTTAATGGTGGGATTGGCAGTGCTTGATCTTAAGGGTCTTATCCCACCTAAACAATTCTCTGATCCTAAGAGGGGCTCTAGTTCTGTATCTGGTGAGCAACCTCCTTTATCCCTGCAGAAGGTCCTGATTTTCCTTCCCTGGGCAGTTTTCACAGCTGGTTTTTATTCTCAAGTCACTTACTGTGTCTTTCCAAAAGAAGCTGTGCCCAGTTTTTCTGATGTCAGTTTTGTTTTCTGGGGGGTTGGTGTTTGGGTTTTTTTGCTTTGTTTACTGAACAATCAGGCTCACTCTTACACTACAAGGTACCTTCAGCTGAGCACAGCAGAAAAAGGACCTTTCATCCTCCCACCTCTGCTCAGCCACTTGCTCTCTCTCCTCCCAGGGGACCCGAACCATTGAGCCAAGAGAAACCCAGCACAGCTGGTGCCCAGGAGCAAGACAACCAGAGGGCTCCTCCCCAACCTTCAGAACACATCCTGGTAAGCAAAATTCCTGAGATTCCAAGTTTAATGTTCTGAGCATCCCCAGATCATGCACCCACCATATGCAGTGGGATAACAAAACATCCAGCTGTGTGCTGGTGCCACTCAAATTCATGTGGCAAACCAGGGATGTGATCTCCAGGGTGATGAGCCTCCACAGGGCTGGAAGAATCCTCCTGGCATATTTAAATTTTCTATTAAGAAAATAAAATAACCCCCCAAGCACATGCAGAGCAGCTGGAAGCAGGGAGCTGGTGTTGGTTTGTCTGCACATGTCCAAGGATGCTGACTTAGCAAAATGCCTGATTTATTTAATCTCCGTGATTAATGAAGGTCTTTGAAAATAAAAGCAGTTTATAGTTAGCTGCCAATGAAAAATGCTTCCCAAAAATAAAAGAGACTGGAAGGAGGTTACTGCAGGGTAAGAGCAGAGGAACAGTGCCATGAACGCTGTCCCATCGGAGCACCACCAGAAAACCTGGAGAAACATTGGCAGAAACCCTCAACACTTAATATCCCTTGCAAAAGCTTCCAGGATCCTCAGTGGTTACAGACCTGAATTCCATTCATTCAAAGCACTGCTCAGAGAAAAATAATCTCAATTATTCATCTTTACTCTGCTGCAAGCCAAACTGCACCAAAATAAAAAGCATGGGGTGAAAGAGCTCTGAGCAACTGATTTCACTGTACGACCCAGGGAATAAAATACAGGAGGGAAATGCTGAAAGCTGGTGAGGTCTTTGCAGGCGTCAGAGTGTCTCCCCTGCTGGCACATTTATCTGGGGCAGAGGTACAGCACACACTGGGAATGGCAAACTGCTTAGAAAGCTGTTTACAGAAAGGGCCTGAATCATCTGGATAATTATTCAGGCAGAAACATGGGCAGTGATGCGGGAATAAGTAAACATTCAAAATACAAGAAATAAATCAGTGAAGAAGCTGTTATTTGAACAAGTAACTCCAGACTGAGAGGTGCAAAGAAACACCTCTGGTGTGTCAGTCTGAATTTGGGGTAAGAAGGGGTTTTCATCTGCTCACTTGTTTGTGTGGCAGAAAGGATGCTCTTCCTAAAGGCAGGATGCTCACTCCCAGGTGCAAACTGGCTTTGGGACATGGCCAGGCTCCCAGCTCCAAGCACAGGGCAAAGGGACAGAGCAGCTCTACTCCTGATCCACAAAAGGCTTGTCTGTGGACAGAGCACCCTGAAAGCACACTCCTGTCTCTTTTCTCCTGTTGAATGACCAGGAGTTGTTTTCTCAGTGCCATCTCATCCAACAATTCAGAAACGTTTCAGTAGTGTATAATCCATGGAAACAGTTAACCAAAATCATACAGACTCCTTAAGTGGAGTCTACACCAATTAATATCATTACTGACCATGTTTGCTGATGCCTGAAGGATGCTGCCACACTGCACAAACTTTATGCCTTCCAGAAAACAAGCCAGACTTAACCACCAGGTAATTCAGGCTAAGGACCACTTCCCATGCTGTCACCCATGTGCTCCAGCTCCTTTGCTGTTATTTCTACAGCAACAAGTGCAAAAACATACCAGCAAGGTGTCCCTGATGGAGCACAGCTCCCAGCATAAGCAGGAGCCACTTTGATCATAGCAACACAGACTGGTTTGGCTGGAAAGGGATATTTAAAACCAGTTAGTTCCAATTCTTCTCCATAGGCTGGGACACCTTCCACTAGACCAGGCTGCTCAAAGCCCCATCCAACCTGGCATCACCCAGCACCAGCATGACCCCTATCACCATGGAACACGTACCATTCCTACAGGTAGGTCAGGCTACTAAAACCTGAGGTTTAAGACATCACAGGGTGAGTGCACTGAAGGCAGGATTAAAGGAAGAGGGATCAGGCAGCAGCTGGGAAGAAAAGAAGGCAAGGTTTCACATGGACAAGGGGGAATGGCGTTAAGTTGACTGAGGATGGTTTCAAGCTAGACATTAGGTATAAATTCTTCCCCGTGAAGGTGATGAGGCATTGGAACAGGTTGCCCTGAGAAGATGTGGCTGCCCCATCCCTGGAAATCTTCAAGGCCGGGTTGGATGGGACTTGGAGCAACCGATCTACTGGAAGACGTCACTGTCTATGGCAGGGTGTGTGTGGAAACTGACCGTCTCTAAAATCCCTTCTAACCCAAACCATTCCAGAATTCTATGCCCATGACCCAGCTCCTGGCCAGCAGTCCCACCAGGATACATCCCACACCCTCGCACCACCCCACGGGTCAGCTAGGGTCCCTCCTTTTTCCTCCTCCTCTTTCCAGGCCGAGCATCCCTGCCCGGCGCCGCCTCACCTGAGCCACGAAGCGGTCGGAGGCGGCCCCGTACTTGTCCAGGACGGCGGCGGGCACCGGCTCCGCGTACTCGAACTGCGGGTCGTAGGCGAAGCTGGCTCGGAAGAACCGCTCCCGTTCCGCCTCCACGTTCTGCGGCCGCAGCGCCACGAGCAGGCAGGGGCTGCGCCGCCCGCCGCCCTCCTCCCCGCGGCCCCGCGGGATGTGCGGCAGCGAGGCGGCGGCCCGCAGCCCCCCGCGCCCCGCCGCGCCCTCGCTCCGCCGCGTCCCGGCCCCGGTTTCAGAGAGGCGGCGAGTTCCCCGCGAGCAGCGCGGCGCGGGAGGGTGGCGGCGGCGGGGACGGGCAAGGGCACGAGCGGCGCGCCATGGCCCGGCCGCCGGCCGCCCCCGGCGCCCATTGGCCACCGCGAGACCGCGGTCCCCGAGAACACCGCGGCCTACCAGCGCGGCGGCAACGGGGCTGGCGCCGGCTCCGCGACCCGCCC
>CM031867.1:14123939-14137584 GCA_018697195.1 Certhia americana | reverse complement strand
GGCCCGGCGGCGGCCGGCCGCGCCTAGCCCCGCCCACCTGCGCTCCGCAACGCGGGGTTCCGGACGGGCACGGGCATCGCTGCCGGCCTCAAGCACAGCCCCGACGCTCCAGCAACAGCCCCGGCCGTCAGCAACAGCCCCTGCCTCAGCAACAGCCCCGACTCAAGCAACAGCCCCCGCCTCAGCAACATCCCCGGCCCCGGCCCCGGACCTCAGCACCAGCCCCCGCCTCAGCAACAGCCCCGCCTCAGCAACAGCCCGACCTCAGCAAACAGCCCCCACCGGCCCCCGGCCCAGCCTCAGCAACCAGCCCCGGCCTCAGCAACAGCCCCGCCTCAGCCACAGCCCTTCCCCACAACAGCCCCGACCTCAGCAACAGCCCCGGCCTCACAACAGCCCCGTCCCCAGCAAACAGCCCCGCCCCGGCACTCAGCAACAGCCCCGCCTCAGGCAACAGCCCCCCCCCCCCCCCCCCCCCCCCCCGTCCCCGGCCCCCAGCCCCGGCCTCAACAACATGCCCTGACCTCAGCAACAGCCCCGGCTCAGCAACGCCCTGACCTCAGCAACAGCCCCGGCCTCAAGCAACGCCCCGGCCTCACAACAGCCCCGGCCGCAGCAACAGCCCCGACCCCGGCTCTCAGAGCAACAGCCCTGACCTCAGCAACAGCCCCTGCCTCAGCACACCCCGGCCTCAGCAACAGCCTCGGCCTCCGTCACAGCCCCGACCCCGGCCTCAGCAACAGCCCGCCTCAGCACAGCCCCGCCCCAGCAACAGCCCCGGCCCCGGCCCCGCGGCCCTGACCTCAGAACAGCCCGGCCATCTGACCTCATTCACTTCAGCAACAGCCCCGACCTCCAGCAACACCCCCGGCCTCAGCAACAGCCCCGACCTCAGCCACAGCCACGAGCCTCAGCAGACAGCCCCGGCCTCGAGGAAACAGCCCCTGGCCTCATCAACAGCCCCCGGCCTCAGAACAGCCCCGCCTCAGCCAACGCCCCGACCTCAGCAAACAGCCCCCGACCTCAGCAACGAAGCCCCTACCTCAAGCCTCAAGCACCCATCGCCCGCCCTCCCGGCCCCGGTAGTATCGCAATCGCCCGAGGCACGGCCGGTCCTGGTGCCAGCTTGTCCCGCTGCGTTGCTGCCTCGGTTGCTGTGTTCAACCCCAGCTGTGTCATCCCATTTGTATTGCCACCCCTGACTGCATCGCCAGTCTCAAGCTGCATCGCCACCCTGTTTGCATCTCCAGCCTTGGCTGCATCACCACCCCTAGTTGTGTCACCAACTCCAGCTGCGTCGCCATCCTCCAGTTGCGTCACTAGTCCCAGTTGCATTTCCGAGGCCAGTTATATTTCCATCCCAGTTGCTCTGTCAGCACCAGTTGCATCATGCTCCAGTAGTACCACCAACTCTGGTTATGTCACCAACCCCAGGCACATTGTCACCCACATCACGTTGCCAGCCCCGGTCGTATCACCAACCCCAGCTGCATCGTTGGCTTTGTGGTTTTTCCCAAAGCCCTGACTCCTGGAGTGCCTGCAGGCAGCAAGCACCTCACTTTCTGGTTATGGCTGGCTTCACCACCCAGCTCCGAAGGACAAGACAGGCCCAGCATACAGAAGCAAAGTGTGTTTATTATTTTGTAAGTCTGCTGATTTTGAGTTGGTCTTGCCCAAGGAGCCTAGCTCACTGCTCTGTAAGCCATACCTACTGTGCTACCCCATGCTACCTCTGTGACCACCTGGTAAGTCAGAGCCTGCTCTTGTTATGTGAGTTGCTCTGTCCCAAGTGAGCAGAAGCTACGGCACCACAGGTCCACAGCCTCTAAAGTGCCTAAAAATGGCTTGCTAGCGACAAGGGCTTGTGCGTACACTGGAATTCACAAGTGTGATGTTAATGAGCTGGCAGCATAGTTAATTACCCACCCCCGCTGGTGGAAAGTGACAAGCCTCTGAAGTAAAATTAATCGCCATTCCCAAAAGAAGAACCAATCAGTGTGGAAATGGGTGCCAGCCCATCCACCTGAGCTGTTGTTCTTGCTCACTTTCCTTCCAAACTGAGCTCCAAGTCCTTTGCTCCCCTGCACGGCAGTTTGTGGTGCCTACTATCATGAAGGGAAGCTGACCCTCCCTCCTTTCAGTTCTTTTTAGGCTCCTTAAGAACTTTGTATTCACGTAGGATCTTCCCCAACTTTCCAAACTCTGGGCTGGATCTCTCCTGCCCTGGCTCCCCCTGCTCCTCTTTGCTCCCCAGCAGGATTTCGTTGATATAACTGAGTGTCAGGTTGCTGAAGACCATGTTGAAGTGGTGGGCACCTCGCAGCTCCTGGACATACACCTTCTGCTTCTGCTGGCCACGCCACCTCTTGCACAGCTCCAAGCTGCGCGTGTTGACGCTGTCGTCCCCGTCACCATAAATTATGTTCACAGGGTCCTCATAAGGGAAACGCTCATCATAAATGTAAGTCTCTGCAGTGGGGAAGCCTGTGCCATAGAGGCAATACGTGTCCACCCCAGGAGGGGGTAAATCCTTCAACAAGTCCTTCATGTCCTCCCACATGTACCAGCCATCCTCTAGGTTGACATCAGTGAAGAAGCGCTGGTAGTCACGGTAGGTGTAGTTGTAGGAGGGTGTGGAGATGAAAACGTGGTTCTCCGGCCAGGCCAGGGTTGTGGGGAACATCCAGGGGCTGGTGGTGGTCATGCGCTGCTCTTCACGGAGCTTGATGTTGGACATGAGTGGGATGCCCTGCTCGTCACCTGCGGGACACACAAGGGCTCATCACAAACAGCACCACAACGTCCCCTCACAGAGGGAGCCTTTGGGCACTGGGATCAGCCCTCTCTGCAGTGACTCACCACTGTCCTCTGGCCTTCTCCAGCTCGGCTCTTCCCCTCCTTAGCCCTACCCTGCCCATAACCTTACGTCCATGTAACATGAGGCTGGGGTGCAGATCACTGGGTAGCAACTTGGACCTCTCCTTACCACCCTGTCTGCAGATATCAAGAACAGCCTTCCAAACCTTTCTCTCCACATTTCCAGCTGCTCAGAGGGCCTGAGTGGAGACAAACCTGGAAGTGTGATGGCACAGACCAACCCAGCACTGAAGATTCCCTGCAACCCTGGCACCTCTACATCTGCCTGCAGGGACAGGAGTGAGCAGTAGTAGGTGGCCAACTTGCATGTTTCCTTCAAGCCTTGGCATTTTTTGGTATGTCTGGAGTCCTAAGACCATGGAACGCCATCAGATGGCCTTAAAAGTATCTCTGGCTTTTGTGGAAATGGAGAAAAATATTAGCAGGTGACTTAAGGGTGATGCAAGGGGCCAGATGTTAAAACCTGCAAGCACATGGTTTTTAATCTCACGCATTTTTGGACTTTTGACTTGTAGATATTCTGGCCTGCCAGCATTAGGCAAGTGATTGTGGCTTTCTAGGCTCCAAGGAGGCTAAATAGGAACTGGGTCCCCCATCTCTTTCACCACTGCGCTCTTTCCCTGCCCACCACCATCCCTCCATTTCTGCAGGAGGGAAAGAAAACGAAGAGGTGGCTGCACACAAAGAGTCACCCACCGGATGCCAGGATACGCAGGGGCTTGACGGAGCCTCCCCAGGGGGCACCCAGGGAAATGAACCCCCCAATGTACTGATCTTTCCAGGCTTGGGTTTGCCGCAGCAGGAAATAGAGGACGTGAAGGTTGCCCATGCTGTGTGCAATGAGGAAAACAGGTCTCTGGTATTCATCGTGCATCTCCTCGATCAGAGCCTTCAGGTTCTGGAAGTATTCGGGCTGCTCCTCTGTGGACAAGAGGAGAGCATCATGGCATGAGGGCCATCCTGCTTCCCTCTATGCATGGGGGGCCTGGCCACAACCCCCAGACTTACGAGGTCCAACTCTCCAGTCATAAGGGGCTGCCCGAACCGTCTGGTCCCTCACGTAGCCATTGTTCACCAGGTTCTGCACCATGGTGTGCAGGTAGCCTGTGGGCAGAGGGAACAAGTGGGAATTAGGTCTGTGGTCTTCTCTTGTCAGGATTTTTCCATTTTGGTCCTGGTCATGGCCAAAATGTTCCCTGGTAAGCCCTGTAGCTCAGTGGCTCCAGCCAGTCAAAGTGACTCTGTGCATCCCATTGAGTACTGGGATGGGGTGCTCCCTGCCAGCACTCAACTGGATTGCATCCCCCAGGGTAATGACCCTCAGTCCCAGGGTCCTGGGCTCCCTGCAGAGCCAGTCCCTGCTGGAGTCATGGCGACACTTCCCCATTTGCAAGGAGCATGTGGGATCCCCACACACCCTGCCTGGCCTCTCCTCCTCTCACCTGCCAGTTTGCTCTGATCCAGGTATTCCACAGAATAGGTCTTGCCAAAGCCAGGAACACGGATGTGCACCCCTGGGGCATTGGACATTTTCCGAGAGGTTCGGTTGTACACCACCCTGTGGGGACAGGACAGGAGGTGGCAGAAGAGCCATGTCCCCATGGGGAACATGAGGCTGGGGTGCAGATCACTGGGTAGCAACTTGGACCTGGCTGTTTCCAAGCCTTGTGTGGATGTGAGGTGCACTGGAGCCCAGCCAGTGTCCTTTCTGCTCTCCTGGCATCCTGGGACAGGAGGCTCTGGTGGAACCAGCTGCCACAGCCCTCTCACCCTACAGCCCCGGGCAGGGTGGCAGCATCTCCAGTGGGTGCTCAGGGTGGTCTGACTGGGATTGAGCCCATACAGGGAGTTGGGAAAGGGACAGAAACTCAGTAACCAGTCACTTGTGTTCCCATTTTTTTCCATGTGTGCTAGATCATGGCCAGGGTGGGGCGAGGGAAGGGAGATCCTTGGTAGGTCATTTCTCTAGGGAGCTCCTTGGGTAGGGTTGGATGGTACCTGGTGTTATCGATCCAGCAGTCAACTCCCACTGGCAGGAAGGTGTTGAGGTTGAGCCAGATGGTGAAATAATCCTCTGTTTTGCGGTAGCACATCCAGTTCACTACATCTGGCTTGTCCAGCTTTGCTTCCAGCTGGTTCCCAAGACACCCAGGCACTGGAGGCACCACGGAGGGAGAGCAGAACCAGTTACAAACCCCATCCCACTGACCTTGTGGGGCTGCCCAACCTGCCCAACATGACCCCACCCCCAGGCAGTGCTCCCCTGGAGATGGCTGGGCACCTTCTGGAGCAGCATCCCTGGAGAACAACCTGCTCTGCACAAGAGAGAGGGTGCTTGAAGCTGACGTGCTGGGTGAGCATGGAAACAGTGCTAAAATGCATCCTTGGGAACCCCTGGAGCTGCATTTCCATGGGGTGACCCCCAAAGCTGTCACCCTTGGCTCACACATGTGAGTCCCCAGCACAGAGTATCCCAGATTACTGCCCCTCCCTGGATGGGTTCCCACCCTCCTCTCCTTGCTGCAGCCTGGGAGAAGAAATGGGTGCTGCTTGGGGCTCTCAATTCCTAATGCAGTCCTGACAACTTGTCCTAGTGTAGTGATCAGTTCAGGGATGCAGAGCTCCAGGGAGAGTTTCCTGAACTTTAAACTCTCCATACAGGCTGAACAAGGTGTCTGAAATGGTTTGGTGCTGAGTGGAACTGAACTTTGTGGAAATTCAGTGGGAATTTCAGTGGGTGCAGGACACACAGCAAGATCATTTGTGTGCCCTGGCCTCCCTCAATAGAGTGTTGACAGTCACCAGGGTGTTTGGTTTGCCTCTGGGAGCATCAGTGTGGTTCCCAGCAGGGATGGGACACCCATCCTGCTCCTACCCTGAGAAATGTGCCTGTGCTGGGATCAGACACCATGGAGAGCTTTCCCAGCTGTATACAGGAGCCAAGAGCCAGCTCCTGGTGCCAGCACTGTCTGTGAGGGTGAGGACAAGAGGTGAATGACCGCAGGGGACAATGAACCTGGTGGAATGGGAGCACCAGGTGACAAATCCCAAGGCTCCAGCAGGTCCAAGGACTTGCCTGCAATACACAGCTGGGGCTAGTGTGGACCATCAATGCCTCGTGCCATGCAAGAGGGCAAGGAGATGTAGCTGCTGCCTTCCTCAACCTGCCTCACTTCTCCTTCATCCCCAGGGGTACAGGGAGGGTCTAATCCTGTCTTCAAAGCACCTGGATTGGGATCAGACAGGTGTAGGAGAGCCCTGGTAGGGAGTGGGCAGAAGGGACTTCCCTGGTCAGCAAGAGGAGCAGGATCATGAGCTGCTCTGGCAGCTCCTGAAGGTACACAGCCAGCACACCCCTGCCCCTGGCACATAGCCCTGAGCTCTGCCTCCCCTTCCAGAGGACATTAGGTAATTATTAAGGGAGTTCTGTGAGGGCAGAGGGGTTATCAGTGGTCCCAAGGGCACTGGGGGTTTCCGGGACACCCGGCCCAGGGGGATGGGTTACTTGCGGATGCCGAGCAGCACGAGGGGCAGCCAAGTGGCACAAGGGGCATCCGGGTCTGGCTGGGCGTGGGACATAGCCTGAGGCTGGGGATAAAAGGAGATGCTCTGACTGCCACAGGTAATCCTGAAAAGAGGCACCTGGTGACAGTGACACGGGTCTTCTGACCACCCCAGGACATGGAAACCTGCATCCCCTGATGCCCCTGGGAAGGGAATTTACAGGGTCAGTCCTTAGCATTGCAGCAGGAGGGATCTTCTGCTTTTTCTCTTCTCTTTTCTTAAGGGGAAACTCATTATGATTCAAGAAAAAGGAGGAAAACCCCAACTCTGCTCAGCAAAGTTTTCATGGCAAAACCTGAGCTCAAGTGCCTGGTGATGGCAGAGGGGCACCAGCTGGTGGTGGCTGCATCCACCTCCCTGAGATGACGTCTCTGCATCTCCTTTAATCTCCCTGTGCCCCTTTTCCTGCTGGCATGCCCCCATTAGGAGTTGGCATTGGCTGGGATGTAAGATGGATCCTCTTTTGCAGTAGCAGAAGATGACTTAGCCATCTCCAGGGTGTGGGAGAAGACACGAGATGGGGTGGGCTTCAGAAAGTGAGAGGTGTTGGATCCACACACTGCACCAATGGCAGCAAGTGGCAGAAGAAATTGTGCTGCAGCCCCTGTCCTTCTGCCAGCAGAGCTCCCCAGATCCAAACAAGCCCTAACACACTCTGTGGGCCAGGCATGAGATATCAGAGACACGTTTGCTTTCTGGGGTGCCCAGTCTATCCCCTCAGCTCCAAAAAGCTCTTCCTGGGCATGGCTAGCCCTGTGTCCCTATCCCAGTGAATGGGAGGGGACTGAGGAGCTGTATGACACCCTCACTTGGTGGCTCCAATCCAGACAGCCAAGAACCATCGCAGCCAAACCCCACTGAATCACCAGCAGTGCAGGACCCCAGCCTCACCATCTTCTTTGGGGGGCTGCATGGCAGCCAGAGTGCCCACCCACACCCCGCACGGTGCCCGGACTGGCGTGACCTTACCGAGAACCACGGGCGGCGTGCTGTTTGTCGGGGGAGCTTCTGGGGTGGTGGTGGGTGGAAAGAGGACGTTGAAGAGCCAGAACTGGGACGTGGGCTGCAGGAGCAGCGACAACGTCAGCAACACAGCCCCGGCGCCGCTGCTCCCCATGGCAGGCTCGGCCGGGATCTCCGGACGGCTCCAAGCCAAACAGCCTTTTATAATTTTTACGCAGGTCCAGCCAAGAGGCACTCGGGCTGCAGGGGAGGGGAGAGCTGCAAGGGGCTGGCCATGAGGAGGAGGAGGGACGGGGAGGGACGAAGGACTGGCCTTATGGACAAGCCATGGTCTGTCAAAACCAGTCCAGCGGTGCCGTGATGTTCTCAGTGCCCTGAGAGCCCTGCTCGGGGGTGCTGCACGTTGAGCAGCTTCCCGATGCCTCGGTGTTCTTTTGCCATATTCTGGGGAGATGGCTGCCACGTTCTTGCCCCTGTATGGTTCTCTAGGGGTAATGCCCCAGGGCTGTTCACTCCCTGTCTCGGTGAATACAGCCCCTCTCCACCCCTCCTGCCCCTGACAGAGGATGGTGGTGCTGCCAGCGTGGCCAGGTGGACCCCAGATATCTGGGAGAAGATGGAGGAGTTGGAATAGGAAAAGTTACATCTGGTCAGCTCCTTGTGCCACATGGCAGCGCCACATTCCCCAGTGCCATCCTGGGCACTGTCCCTGCCCTGTGCAGCACCCTCCCAGCATCCACTGGAAGGCCTCCCCTGTGACAGTCCCAGCTGGGGGAAGCCCCTGCAGCTTCAGCCTGCACGGGATACTGGGGACCCTCAGGGACTGGGGACCCTCAGGGACAAGGGATGCTCAGGCTGGAAGGGACCTTAAAGTTCAACTCATTTCAAACCCCTGCCATGGGCAGGGACACCTCCCACTAGACCAGGATGCTCCAAGCCTTATCCAACGTGGCCTTGAACACTTCAAGGCTTGGGGAAAAATCATATTCTCCTGCTGAAGGAAAGTTGTCTTCTTCCTCCTGGGAAGTGTGAGGTGGGACAGGGATGGTGTAGGGCACTGGTGGGTGGGCTGGCTGACAGGATGGGTTCTCCGTGGGAAGGAGGGATCCCTTCCTGAAGAATGAGGAGGAAGGGCAATAAAATATGTGGGGTGGCCTTTAGGTGCCCACGGCGGGCTCCGTGTCCCTGTAACCCAACTCCCCGCAGACGCCTCCCTCCTGCTTTAACGCGGCTCCTGCGAAAGCGCCGCCGGGACTCGAATTCGAGCCGAGGCTGCTGCAGCCACAGAGCAGAGCTCGGACCCCTGTGCGGCCACAGCCACCGCTGCTGCTCCTGTCCCCCAGCGGGACCCTCCTGCCTCCCTCTGGCAGCGGCGGGGGTTTTACAGCCGCTCCCGCAGCATCCTGCTCCCCTCCCCTCCTGCGCATCCCTGCGGCACCGGCATCTTCCCAGGGCGCATCCCTGTGCCTGATCAGTGCCCAGGGAGATCCCAGAACCCGGGTGTTCAGTCTGGCCTGCGCTGGCAGCCTCGTTAGCGTGGCGTGGGAGCGGAAAATATCAAAGTGGGTCTCCACATTGTCCCCGCAATGCTGCAGGAAAGCGGGGTCCCCCCCTGCGTGTGACAGACATGCACCCCTAGGCCCCAGTGTGAGCCTGGATAGCTCAGTTGGGAGAGCATCAGACTTTTAATCTGAGGGTCCAGGGTTCAAGCCCCTGTTCAGGCGGTGGCTTTATCCTTTAGGAGCCCATGGGCAGGAGCGGCGCCTCCTCCTGCCGGGACGGTCCCGCTTGGGGCAGCTGATGCAGGAAAGAAGTCGGGAATTGCGGTCTCCACTGCTCCCTCCCTCAGTGAAGGGGCTCGGGTGTCCCACCTGACTTCAGGCAGTGTTCCTAAAGTTTAGGTTCCTGCTGGCAACTGTTTTTTTCTGCGTGACGACCCCCATGATGATACTGAAGGGACTGGAGCATCTCCCCTGGGAGGGAAGCCAGTCTCTGTTCAGTGGTGCCCAGTGCCAGAGGCTCCTGGAACGCAGGAAGCTCCAGCTGAATGTCAGGGGACCCTTTTTCACTGGGAGGGTGACAAGTGGAAGTTTCCCAGCAGAGCCCTGCATCACTTTAAGGGAATATAGTTCATGTGAGAGCAGAGGCTGCAGTGGGGCCACCACACCGCCTCAGTCAAGCCCTGGACTGCCCTGTAGGTGTATAGACACTTTATGATATTTTTGTAAAATAGAAACGCTTTTAACAGGAAATCAAGCAATTTTGGATGAAAAATAACCCCTGTCCTATGTAAAAAAAATTAATGGTTTTCAACCTGAACATACATCAGTTACTCAAGCATAGTAAATTATTTTTCAGCTAAGTTTAGTGGCCTTACACATTACACTGACTTTCTGTGGAAAAAATTAAAAGGAGGAATGAGAAGTTATGTATTTCCTTGTGCTTCTGCTGCTCATCTGGGTAAAAGTGGGGCAGGCACTGCTGCTGCTAATGGGAAACTTCTCCAGATGTTTACCTTCTCTTCCTCCTGTATTATTTTTAGAAGGGAAAAATGCTGTTTGAGCTTCCCCTAAGAAAAGAGATATGTATGTTTTCAGTAAATGAATTCTTCAGTTGGAAGAGTGTGAAGTCATGCAAGTAAGTGCTCTATAAACTGCAAATCCTAAAAGTAAACGTGCATTGATTTTTGTCTTCATTTCTGCTCTGGATAAGTTACAACAGAAAATAAATCTATTTTGTGCTAGGAAAATAAATGCACTCTCTCCTTTTCCCAAGCACCTGCACGTCAGATGCCTGAACCCATGTGCCAGAGTGCTGCAGCCTTCTGCTGCTTTCAGATGCCCCCACAGCAGTGAGCTGAGACCCACTGCTTGGGTGGTGCCTTTTCCACCCCCAGCCTGTGCCACACCTTATGTAACTTCTCTTTTGAGAGCTGCCTACCAGAGTGAGTTCTGTGCAGCTGTCAGGAGAGGGCACCAAGTCCAAGCAAACAGGATGACTCCATTTAGGTTACAGAAGGGTGAAAGCAACAATTTAGGAGGCTTCCCCTGACTTAAGCACCTCCTGGTGCACCCAGAGATCTCCACCTGCTTTTTGGTGCCCGTGAGACCTGGAGTTCCCAGACCTACAGTTTTTCAGGGTCACCCCTCAGCTCTGGGTGTGTTTTGCCTGTGCTGTGAAAGCATCCCTGGAAGTCCTGCAACTAAAATCCTGCTCCCCTGGAGCCAGGAATGCCAGCAGTGGGACTTTCATCTGGTTATCTTCCTTCTGCTGTGGTAGAACCTTCATGCCCTGGGGGCTAGGAGGTGACCAAGCTCCTGCCTCCCACCTCACTCTGCAGAGCAGCCGCAGCATCTTCTCGTCCTCGTTCTGCAAAACTGTGAGGAAGTGGAACGTGGAAGGCTGGGCTAACTCCTCTAAATTCTCAAGTTTGTCTGGAAAATGGAGAAGAGAAGCTGGAGTGCTTTCCCAGAAGTGTCACTGGAGAGACCCTGCACAGTGACTACGGGTCAGGAAATCATTGTTGGTATGAGTCTGGTCACTCTTGGACCATCCAAGCTTGTGGGCCCCCTCCAGGGCATGGCATCTTTCCAAACCAACCCCCTCACAGCTGCCTCCCCCCTGGGCTCTTGACAAAAGTTGCTGTGACTCGGATTCGAACCGAGGTTGCTGCGGCCACAACGCAGAGTACTGACCACTATACGATCACAGCAGAGAAGATCCTGCCACCTGCCGGGACCGCGGGGAGGAAAGTCCCTGCACTGTCCCCTCCCCTGGCACAGACACCCAGCACAGCCTGGTCAAAAAATCCTGTTTAATTAAGGAGGCTACAGGTGGTCTTGGATGCTGCTGCTCTTAGCCTTGTCAATCTGGAACGGGGCCCTAAATTGTGCAAAACACTGGCAGTGCTGGGATGGCACACAGGAAATGAGACTGCTGCAAAGAACAGCACTGTTGAGGGCCTTATGCAGTGGGGTCATCATCCTATAATACAGCAAAGTCAGGCTCATAATAATTTCAGCTAAATCTGAGTGATACAAGAGGTGAGGAATTAATTAACTTTTTAGCATCGTGTGCGATACAACAAATTTGAGGGAATTCAGTTAAAAATACAACAAATGACACAATGGTGTCCATAGGGAGCTAGGTGGTGCTGTGGGAGGGATACAGTCAGGGAGGACTGGGTAGTCCAAAATGACCCTGGCCCCTGTCAACCATCATCTCCAGGGTCCCACTGCCACCTCCCTGCCTGATCATGATCCTTCTCCGTGTTTCCTCCCCAGTTTCATGCCCTCAGAATTGTACTTTGGTGACTCCAGAGCTTCATTTGCTGTTCCTGGCCCTGGTGCAGGTTGGGCTCAGTGGTGGTGGTGGTGAAGAAACGACTCAGTGGGGGTGAGCACTCCCTGCTGCACATCCAAGGCAGCTCACAGCCCCCTGGATACCATCCCACTGCTGCCTCCTCCCCATCCCTCCATGCACCACGGGATATACAGTGGGGGATCCCTGGTGTCTCCATGGACCCCGAGGCCCCATGTGTCCATTTGGTCCCACACCCCATTGCATCAGCTCCATGGTGACTCCCAGAGGACCTGTGGGATGATCTCTGCTCATCATGGAGCCTCCAGTGCCATGTGTGCCCCATGGAAATGTACACAACACCAAGAGCTATGCTGCCTCCACACATCAGCTGAGAACAGGGAGCACAGCTGCCAAGAAGAGAGGTACAGACAGGATTTAATAAGAACACAGAATAGGCTCCCCCCCCTGAGACGACTCAGGATTGCACTTACAGATTTCCCATTTGAGGCCCTGGTCTTCATGGGTTTTTTTTAACTACCTTGATCTCTGCTGGAAGGACACAGCAGGGCATAAGCAAGCCAGGAAGATCACGTCAGGTTTTGTCTTCCTGACCTATGTGGTAGAGGAGCTAAAGACGAAGCAGTGCTCTGCTTGGACTTTGAACTGATAATGAAGAAGGATTAGCTGAGAGGGATGCCTGAGTTGTTGTAAGGTGGTGCCATTCTGAGGGAGAGCTCTGGGACTAGCCCAGGTACACATTACTATCAGCATGGTGTCCAGGTCCCCCGTTAAACAAGAACAAATGTTCAGACCAACATAGCTCAATGATATGCAGAAATAACTGAGAACTCTCAAAGCACCAGTGAGGAATCTCTCAGTGATAGTTAACAGAAGATCATGGGAAGGAGGCTCACACAGTGCTACTTAGTGTTTGTGGACACTCATTTACTAAGGGACAGACACAACATGGTCCTCACAGTCAGAATCCTGAGTCAGCCTCTCACCAGGGCACAACCTTCCCTTCCCAGTCCAGGAAGGCACCAGTCTCCTTCTCAGAGATGGAGGACAGCACCTTCAGCATCGCTTGCACGCTGTCATCCACTGTCAGGGGAGGCTGTGGGGCAGAGGAAGAAACAGTTTTGTGCTCAAGGGTCTGCCCTGAAACTGATCATTGCTCTGGGCAAGAAGCATTCCCAGTCACTCATCTACCCTCCCTGTGCCTCCAGGGTATCTGCCCAGGAGCTCTCACATAGCCAAGCATGAGACCCCAGCAAATTCTGCAGTCCTAAACGATGACATTCCCCCAGACATGGGCAGGAGATCTCTTACCTTAAATGCTTCTGTGCTCCCCATGTCTGTTTGCACCCAGCCAGGGTGGAAAGAGACGCAGAGGATGCCATGCTCCTTGTACGCCAGGGACTGGCACTTGCTCAGCATGTTCAGAGCAGCCTGTGGGGAGACAGGGAGGGGATGGTGGTGGGAGGGGAAAGAGGGACTGCAAGGGAACATGTGCAGACCCCACAGCTGGGACAGGGGTAGGGCAGAGTGGGCCACTTCCTGGAGTACATGATGCTCCCTCACTATCCGTGCGCGGGTACCCAGCCTAGTTGAAGCTCCATCACATCCTGTCCCTCTGAGGTAGGACCCAGGACCAGGCACATAACTGTGCTGTGATGGGTACCCAGGGACTGACAGGAGCTCAGTCACAGCGTAGAAAGGGGCACAGACCGAGGAGAAGGTTGGAAGGCACTGTGATCATTTGGAGGGGAAAATCTCTGGGCTCATCCCCAGCAAAATCTGGCAGTACCTTGCTGCAGCGGTACGAGACAACATGTCCAAAATCCCACACGTACATATCCTTGATGGAGCCTGCATAACTGGACATGTTGACGATGGCAGCCTTGCTGCAGCTCAGCCCTGAGCCTGGGCTCCCCTGGGC
>CM031867.1:14065820-14123929 GCA_018697195.1 Certhia americana | reverse complement strand
TCACACCCTCTGTAATGTCCAGCTTGAGGACATGGGAAGGGATCCTTCTTGAGTTATGCTGTAGTGCTGGGGACTCACCTGGCCCATCAGCAATGGTCCAATTGTGTTGGTGGTGTAAGTCTCAGTCATGTCCTCCAGTGTTTCAGCATCAAGCACCTTAGACTTGACCATTCCAGCATTGTTGATGAGGAGGTTCAGCCCAGAGCCCCCCAGGTGCTCCCCAACCTTGGCTGCAGCTGCCTTGATGCTGGCGGGGTCTGTGACTTCTGCAGGGCCAACACACTAGAACTCAGTGACCCTGTGGTAGTTTGGGCTACCCTGTGTTCCCAAGGAGGTGCCCCTCTCACAGCTGCCTCCAGTGTGGAGCTCCCAGGTCTGTGATGAATGCCCAGGCATTTACCAGAGGAACTGGGGCAAGAGGGAACCCACCGAGAGCAATGATGACCAAGTTGGGATGTTTGGAAGCCAAATTCCGTAGATCCTGCAAGAGGGGTGACAACGTTGGTATGAACATGCTGGAAAAACAGTGCCAAGGCTCACCCAGCAAAGCCAGCCAAAGCCCATGTCCCTCCAGCTCCATCCCTGTACCACCAAGTGCCCAGCACCCTGCTCCAGCTGCCTTCATCCTGATGCAAGAGGAACACTCCACAGGTCCTGCACACACCACATATCCCTGTGTCCTCCACACATCCCATGCACAGCTGTCCCTACATTGTACCGGTCCAGCTGCCCTGGGCCATGGGTGCCCAGCTGAAGCTCCAGCCCCTTGCAAACACCATCCCTGTTCCCATCTCCCCCTGGTACTGAGTGCTCCCATCCCCAGCACAGCCACTGTCTCCCAGCCTAGCCTCACCTGTGCTTGCGGACCCTTGGGGTCCCGACAGGTCGCAAAGATCCACTGTGGTGGGTTTGGCATCTTCAGGAAATGTTGGACAAACCCCAGGCCGATGCCCCGGTTGGCCCCAGTCACCAGAACAGAGCGGACACTGAGCCCTGCCATGCTGCTTCTTCTCTCTCAACTCCAGCTTGCACTCCCAGCTCTCTAATATTTCCTTAAAGCGTGTCCCCACCCCATTCACTCACAGCTTGCACCAATGCTGGCTTGTCTCCAGGAGCAGCGATTGCTCCAGCTCTTTGAGCTCCAGGATATAGGTCCTGGCTGGGGACCAATTCTAGTTACCTAACAGCAAAAAAATCATTTGACTTTTCCAGGAAAAGTATGCATTCCTTTGGTAACTTGATGCCATAAAGCCAGGTGGGGCTGTTGTGGGTGAAGAGGGAGGGAGCAGCATGTGGGTTGATGTGGAAAGCTCCACGGCTCTGGAGGACTTGGCACCTTCTTAAGCATCCTGTGGGCTTGATGGTCTTTGCCATTGTACCAGGCTGTGCCTCAGGTGGCCCTGAGCAAATGTTCTCTGCCTCTTCCAAAACAACCTCTCCCTCATTGGAAAGCAAAAGACCCATGGAGTGGGAGAGCAAACCCAGCGTGGTCTCCTGGCAGAAAGGTGGGGACCTGCATGGCTGGCACAGCACCACGCTGCAGGTCGTGAGCCCCATCTCTTGGGATGCAGTCCTAAGTTGAGCTGTCCCTTTGTTCAGAGCCACAGAGGACACAGACACCTGGGACATTTACCTGCAAAGGAAATGCCCTGCTCAAAGCCTTTTCTCCACCTTGCCTGTTGTCATGAAGCACTGACTGTTCTCTGCTACTGCCAGTGGAGCCCAGTGCTGTCTGGTACCTCAAGTGATGCATTACAGGTTTGCAAGGCTAGATCAGGTGTGTGTGTACATCACGTGTTCCTACCCCACTGTAAGTGAAGACACATCCACAGAAGCCTCTTGCCAACCCCTTGTTTTCCTACATTGAGTCCCAGAGCCATTGCACAGGCTGCTGGGCAGCAATGGAGACACCACTGCTCACGTGTCACCTTCTGCCCCAGGATATCTTGGCAGCAGCATTAACCAGAAGGAGTTTTCTCCCAGTGGCAATGCAAAGTGTGTCTCCATGCTCTGGCAGCAGCTGATTTCCTCCTGCCCACCCCAGCCTGTTTTCTGAGGCTCAGCTGGAAGACACTGAGCAGGTTCTTCCCTACTCTGACCAGGGATCACCTGCACAGGGTACCCTCCCCAAACCCATTTGTGTAGATGCACCTTGGCAGCATCTATGGTGAGCCGATCCCATATCTTCTTTCTGCCAAGTCTGAGTGTCTCGTTAAGTTTCACACAATTAATTTTTTCCCCACTTTGTTTCCTGAGGTTAAACGAACTTCTGCCTACCCTTTGAATTTCCCGCACTGAGTTGAGACACTTCTTTTCCCTTGTGAATTCCCATTACTTACCAGCACTACAAAGCTTTGGGCCTTTCAGCTTCTGTCTCAGACTGATCTCTCACGGAGAATCTCCCTTCAGGCTCCATAGGTCATTTCACTATTTCCTTTCCAATGACCACAGACCTCAACTATACTTGCCAACAGACAAACCAGAGCTCAAATCCTCCTAATAGACTTCCATGGTTTTCTTCCTCTAGGTGGAGGATGAGGCCATCACCTATACAGCCTGTTTGAAACCTCCACAGTGCCTCTGAAGCAGATAGCATCAGAAAACAAATAATTAACATTTCAAGTCTCCTATTTTTGCTGTGTCACCACCTTGTGTAGCCTTCCACTGTTTTGGAGCTGTAACTTTATAAATGTTGACTTTATAATGTTGACTTTTTTTATGTGAGGCTCTGGGGCCTCACACTGCATTATTGATTATTAGAGTTTAAACAAGCACTGCTTCACCAGGAGTCTAAGTCCAGCCTGGCATGAAGAGGCAGAGGAGAAAGAAACCAAGCTCACTGCCTTACAGCACAGCCTCATCTGATATCCCCAGACTTTTGGAAAGGATTTTGGACCAGCTCCTAAGAGGGGATTCAGATGCTTCCTTTGCTCTGAAATGTTATTGCATGGTTTAAATCTTAAGCTGAGCATTAAAGTCCTCAGAATCATAGAATCATTTGGGTTGGAAAAGGCCTCTAAGATCATCAATTTCAACAATTAAGCTAACAATGCCAGTTCCACCACTAAACCACAATCATACATTTTTTAAACACTTCTGGGATAGTGACACCATCATTTTCCTGGGCAGCCTGTGTACCAGTGCTTGACAGTCCTTTCTATGAAGAAACTTTTCCTAACATCC
Source organism: Certhia americana (assembly GCA_018697195.1). Classification (NCBI taxonomy): domain Eukaryota; kingdom Metazoa; phylum Chordata; class Aves; order Passeriformes; family Certhiidae; genus Certhia; species Certhia americana. The sequence goes on along the minus strand of CM031867.1, from coordinate 14,120,746 downwards.
AATCAAACCATCCCTTGGCACAACCTGAGGCTGTTTCCTCTCTCCTTGGGAGCAGAGCCCGAGCTCACCTGGCTACACCCTCCTTGTCAGGGAATTGTAAAGGATGATAATGGTCCCCTGAGTCCGCTTTTGTCCAGGTTGAGCCCTCCCAGGTCCCTCATCAGACTTGTGCTTCACACCTTGCCCAGCTCCATTGCTCTTCCCTGGACTCCAACACCTCAATGTCTTTCTTGCTGTGAGTGGCCCAAAATGGAACACAGGATTCAAGGTGCAGCCTCACAAACACCAAGCTCAGAGGCACTGCACTCCTCTCCCATGACCCCCCAGGCTGCTGCACATTTTACTCATGGATTGTTTTCACATCACCACACTGGGAAGACTCAGAGCCAGTTTTCCAAGAGGCAGTCACACCTTCTCCACCCCCAGTTTGCTGAAGGTTCAAGCATGCTCTCAGTCACTGAAGTGATTGCACAATGACAGTGCTGCTGACAGAAACATGGAAGAACATGTTTTTCTTTGCCTGCCAGGGAAACAGAAGTGTGGCACAATTAGTTTTAGTATATTTAATCTACTGTAAATAAGAAATAAACTCACTGCTATTTATCAGGCCGATTTGCTCCACAATGCATTCAGGTCTGTCATCACCTATTAGTCATTTGCTAAAGAATCAGTAGATAATGGTAAATGAGCCACTCATCAAGAGGTGGGGTGACACCAATTCAGCACTGTAACTGAAGCTGGGCAGTACCCACCCTCCCTGATTCATGTTCTTTTGGGCTGAAGAGGATTAGCGATCTAGTGGAGGCAGGAAAGCCATGGCAGGAGGGTTGGTACTACATAATGTGTAAGGTCTCTTCCAACAGAAACCATTCTGTGATTCTATGATATGATTTTATTAGTAGTGAACCCCATAGTGAAAGGATGCAGGGACTAGGGGCAAGAGCCTGAGCTTACCTGCAGCTCCCAAGTGAAGTTCCCATGGCATCTTTGTCATAGCTTTGCTGTTTTCCAAGCAGATTTATCCAGGTTACACCTGCATAGTATCAGAGCTGGAGAGGGATTTTGGTCAAGGACACAGAGCAACGGAACAAGCAGGTATGGCTTCACACTAACAAGAGGGCAGAGTAAGATTGGGTATTAGGAAGAAATTCTTCCCTTTGAGGGTGGTGAGAATCTGGCAGAGATTACACAGAGAAGCTGTGGCTGCCCCAGCCTTGGAAGCGTTCAAGGCCAGGCTGGGTGGAACTCTGAGCAACCTGGGATAGTGGAATGTGTCCCTGCTCATGGCAGGGGTTGGAACAAGATGGTCTTTAAGGTTCCATGCAACCCAAATCAACCTGTGATTCTATGACTCTGAGGATTTAAAATGTTCACACTGTCCATGCAACCTCCCTTGGGACACAGTGTTTGGACCTTGTGCCAGACTGGGACCTCACACTGGGTTCAGAAACACTTTTTGGGGATATTCCCCTCATGACAGCAGCCAAGATGCCTCAGCTACCTGGGTGCAGCAGGGCTGGCAGCACAGGGACAGAACTGCTTTGCCAGGAGCCACGGGGACAGCACAGATCCTCACTGACCTTCTCTTCTCCCATCCTCTTAAGGATAGGTGGCTGGGTTATCCTTCATGCTTCAGCATAGTGCCATGAAGAGAGACCTCAGAACCACCAAGCAAGACAAATTTGCTTTCCCACTATTAAATTTGCTAACAGGGATGGCTGAGAATGGCAGTCACACATTGCAGGCACACTCCATCTCTGGAATACTAAGGCACAGGCTAAAAGCTCAGCTTGTGACTGCCTTGGTTAGACAACCACGTGCTGAAGTGAGAAAAGGAGGCTCATGTAAGTTTAGGAATAAATACATAATAATGCAGATGATAATTTTGGAATCCAGTTGAAAAGAATCATTAAGTCTTATTAAGGAAAGATATTTAAGCAGGAAATAGTGAACATAATCTTTAAATTAAAAAGCATATAGGGGACTACTGAAAATTTACTCCCTGTCAAGAAGTTAAAAGCTGAGCACCATGCTACTCCAAAAATGCCATGCCAGCCTAGATGATGTGACCCATTGCCCATACAGCTGAGCAGATAAAATGTAGTCTATGAACAGCAAAAGCTCATATTTTTCTGTAAGTAGCTGTGGACACTGCTTGAGTAAAATGAGCTGCATTGGTATTTTATCAGCAAAAATTAAAACTTATCATAGTTGTTCATTCTGGTGTCAAACCATATCTGTATAAAGGAAGAGGGGAAGAAAAAGCTCTTAACTTTTTTTTTTTTTAATTGTTTCCCCCTCTTCCTCTAACTGCCTTTTTTTCTAAATCCATTGACTTAAAGCAGCACTTATGATGGATCCATCAGCTCAGCGCAAAGGACATGTGCCCACATGAATTTTGTTCTTCACAGTGCAGAAACTTTAACCAAATTACAGCATCAATGAGTTGATAACAGGAATTACTAGTTCTGATTTTTAGCTATGTGAACTCAAATACGGCTTTGTATTCTTAGGGAGGTCTAGTGGAAAATGTCCTTGTCAATGGCAGAGGGGATGGAACTAGGTAATCTTTAAGGTTCCATTCAACCCAAAACATTGTAGGATTCTTAGATTTTTACCGTCAAACACTCAAAAATTCACCAATATCAGACTCATGCTTTACCAGGCAGTGCGGAGTTTTCCAATGCTGTTGTAGTAAAACTAGAGCACTTGGATAAGCCTTGGGGCTTTTTTGTTTTATTATTATTCATTGGTGTCCTTTTTCTTTTTGGGTGCATGTCTCATTATTACCTGCTGGAAACCTCACAACACTTAACTAACAAGATTTTTCATTCATGGGAAAGAGAGGCACAAAAGAGTTTCAAGCAATGTCCACACCTTAGGAAAGTACTCAGTCGCTGGTACTTGGAGCTGCCTTTCTTTCAGGGTTCACATTTGCATTCAGAACAGGCTCCTCCTGCCCTCAGCTGTGGCTGCACTTTAACTGTTTCTGCACAGCAGATCACCCGGGATCTCCAAAGCTTTTTCAAAGCTCCCTGTCTCCAAAGCTTTTTCAAACAAGCACTTTTCGGGAAGAATTCGCCAATGTAATTTGCCTGCAGTATGCAGAATCTGTGTGGCACAGGTAGCCAAACCCTGACTTTGGTTCACCCCGAGTGTTTGTACCTGTTGGTCATTATTTGTTAAACTTTGCCATAGACAGAGCAGCATTTCTGGTGAGAAGTCACCAAATTAATGGCCTGAGCGCAGAAGGAGATAAGAAAAGGAGAATGGGACCTTTAATCCAAATACCTGCTAAAAGGAAGGAGGTTTTTTTCTTAGTATTTAGTAGTATAATCAAAGATTTATTTTTATTGATTTACAATTTCTATAAAAGAAAAGAAAGCTCTAAAAGCATTTTAATATCCTGAAGTAAACCAGGGCTCCTATGTACTTGAACCACCATGGATCAGGATAGAGTCAGCACAAGTCACTTGATGCTATCACCAGACTGATATAAATATTTAGTTTCTGGTGTATTTATCAGTATCAGAAATGTTTTGTGTAGTGTTTGTCAAACAAGGATGAAAACAAACAGCATAAATAACAACCCTTATATACATCAGTCATTACTCTACTGTTGAGATCCCAGTTGTGTGCTCATCATAATGGGATTTTAATGGGTATCTGGCTGGCCATATAACAGCTAAAAATAAAACAGTAACACCCACCTCCAGGCTGGCAGCAGGGCTGGTAAATGCAGACCCACTCCAGACACTGTCCTCCAGCTGATGCTGATTCTCTCTTTTCTGTTTTCCCTTTTCCCTCCAGCTGTTTTCCCATCCCTAGAAGCCAGCAAACCTTTTCTTTGGTTTACTCTATACTACCTCTTTGGTGCAGCTCTTTAACTAGGTACCTGATACTCAGCAATAAAAATAAGGAGAAAACATCCCTCAAAACACCTGCAAGCCCAAACTGCTGCCTAAATCACAGAACCATCTGGGTTGTAAGGAACCATAAAGACCATTTTGTCCAACCCCTCTGCCAAGAGCAGGGACACCTTCAGGTTGCTCCAAGCCCTGTCCAACCTGGCCTTGAGCACTCCCAGGGAGGGGGCAGCCACAGCTTTTCTGGGCAACCTGTGGAAGGGCCTCAACACTCTCCCAGGGAACAATTTCTTCCAAATAGGCAATCTAACTCTGCCCTCTGTCAGTTTCAAGCTGTTCCCCCTTGTCCTGTCACTGCAGGCCCCTGTCCAAAGTCCCTCTCCAGCTCTCTTTGAATCCCTTGAGGCACTGGAAGGGGCTCCAAAGGCTCCACGGAACCTCCTCATGCCCAGGCTGAACAACCCCAACTCTCTCAGTCCATCTTTATAGGATGGGTGCTACAGCCTCAGATCCTTTTTACCGGATTTATTGCATCTGCTGGTCAGGGAAAGAGCCAAATCATGTGCATTTTCGGGCGGCCAATAAAATCAGCTTGTAAAGGGGCTGGTACTTCCTCTTGCTAAACGGGTTTAGTTTGGGTTGGGTTTCCTTTTTTTCACTCTTATCTATGGTGAAGATTAGTGTGCTAAAGGTGCTGAGGACACCACCCCGGACCTGCTTTCTCCACCACCCTTGGCAAGAATCCCCTCAGCCCGGTTCGCTCCCAGACCCCTCGCTCCTCCCCTCAGGGACGCCGGCGCTGGGATGCGGTTGTTGTGTTTGCGCTGAACGTTTGGTGGGAAGGCAAACACGCACACACAAGAACACACACACAAGAACACACACACAAATACACACACACCCCCACACAATCCCGCCCCCGCAGGCATTCGTTTCCCCGCGGGTTGGGGCAGCCCGCTGCGGCCCGCGGGGTCGGGAGGCGGCGCCAGGCGGGCCGGGCCGCGGGCGGCGATGGCGCGCACGGTGCTGCTGACCGGCTCCAACCGCGGCATCGGCCTGGAGCTGGTGAAGCAGCTGCTGGGCTCGCCGCGACCCCCCGCCTGGATCTTCGCCACCTGCCGGGACCCCGAGGGGCCGCGGGCACAGGTCAGTGTGCAGGCCGGGGGGCGGCGGTCACACGCTCGGCCCCTGTCACCGGCCCGAACAACTCGCAGCTGGCGCGGGGCTTTGGTGTCCGCACCTCGCTCTGCCCTGTGTGAAAATCACCTGAACCGGCGAAGAATCATCGGCCGTGTCACCCTTCAGGCCACGCTGCTGGGCTATTCTGGGCTGCGCTGGATGTGCCCGAACTCGCCCTCCCTTCTCAAGGCTTTGCCCTTGCTCTGCGGGCACGGGCCGAGCTGGCCTCAGGGGCTGAGCGATTCTGCTCGGGCTGGTTCGGTTGGGTCATGCTGCTCTCTGCAAAATCCGGAGGTTCAGAACGTGGGGTTTTCCAAAAGTGGTGGCCAGTGGAACTGTGGGATCCCCCTGTCTCTGCTTTCCACTTGGCTAAAATGGGAGAGACTCGCACACGTTGCTTCTGTAAGGAATCACAAAGCTTCCCTGTTTTTCCAGCTTTCTTTACATCCAGCTTGCCTTCTTCTTCTTGCTGTGTCCCACTGAAATGCCAATAGGGAGAAATTTGCTCTCTGATAGTTCCTGGTTCCAGATGATTTGTTTGTGGTGTCTTCTTGCAAGTGTGTATTATTCCATGTCAGAAGTAGTCCTGGCACAGAGAACCCACCCTGCTGCCAACCCAGGGGTGCCCAGCTCATGCTGTTGTGGGTGCCCAAGCTGGCTGAGTCAAAGATAGGCCACATCTTTTATTTTTGCCCCATTCTTCCTCCCCACATCTTGAAGGACTTGGGCAGGAATGAGATCAGGGACTGTTTTCAGGGCTGGACTGGAGCCAGTTTTCCTATGAGGTGGTCCTCATGCATCCCTCTTAGCCAGGGAGTATTTTCTTAAGCCTTGTCCAGCTGTGGTAGGGTGAGGGCAGGGTCATGAGGGTGCTGCTGAAATCCATGACCACAGGACATAGAGAGCAGAATATTGTTCCATGCCACATCACTTCTGCTCTTTGTGCCTGGACCAGGTGTTGGGGTGGGGGAAGCTCTTGCTGGGATGGTATGCCTGTTGAGGCAGGCAGTTGGGATAAACAGGAGTGGAGAAATATCTGTTGGCCACCACAAACTAATTAATGGATTTTACATAATTTCCTGTGCCCAGGGCTAACGTAGGAAGGTGGGGGAGTCCAGAGATAACTGACAGTGAAGCACAGACAGTGCCAGCAGCTCTCCTGCTCCATGTTCCTCTCAGAAGAAACCACCAATCTGTGTTTCTCCTGTAGGCATGTTTGGAAGAAGTTATTAGTTCTAAAATCAATCCTTTTGGGCACATTGAACAAGGTGGTTTAGGTTTTGGTGTCTGAAACATGCCATAGTAGGGGACTCAGAGCAAAGAGCTACTAGGAACTGTGAAGTAGGAAGTTTCCTTTTTGAAAAGAGCTTCTGAATCTTCCACTGTGTGAGTTGGCACAGGCAGGCAGGCAGGACAATCAATGGCTAAAACACAAAGAGTAAATTTATTTCTGTTATCTTAATAACCAGCAACACCAGGCAGGTACAGGGAGGTACGGAGGTACAGGGAGGTACAGAGATAAAGGAGACACATAAGATCCATGCTAGTGGATCACTGGCTGCTGTTTACATGGTTTATCAAGTGTTATTCCCAGCTGTAAGGTCACTTGAATGATTTACAATCCTCCTCCTGATTCTGCAGCTTTTAACCCACTTCTCCAACATCCACATGAGGTGAAAACAACCAATAAAAATGTGCAAAGTGATTAAATTCACTAATCATTAATAAAGTCCAGAGTGAGTGGAGCTGGGACTGGCCTATCCAAATGTGATTTCCTCAAAGGTCAAATCTGACATTGGCACTCACAGGTGTTCCCCCTCCACCTCATTTCCAGCAGCCTCTGGGAGACACTTCTGGCTGTATCTCCAGCCAGATCACATAATTGCCCAGGTAAACTGGTCTTTCACAGTTTGCTCCCATCCTTTGCTGTGGCTCTGGTTGGGCTGTGGATGACCCTTTGGGAAAGTGACCACAGCATCTTGCAGTCACAGCCATGTCATGCCCTGAGCACGTTGCTTTGTGGAGCCTGGGAAAAGCCTGAGAACCAAGGCCAGTCCCCAGCCCAGTGTTCACAAGCACTGAGTAACACCTGGAAGATGTTTCCCTCAGGGTAGGCCATTGCTGGCACCCCAGCATGATGCTTGACATTGCCTCTGCCTCGTGCTGATTGTTTCCATGTCTCTTTTTGTAGGAGCTGAGAGATCTGGCATCCAAACACCCGAACCTGGTTCTTGTAAAGCTGGGTACGTGTGCTCTGCCTCTGAGGTAGTAAATTTGTGACTGCCAACCATGCTTCCCCCATTTCTCCTTCCCTGCCTCCCTCCCTTCAGGCTGTACATGGGGATCCAGTTCTTCAGAGCTGCTTCAAGTCCTGCTGCCAAAACCCCAGCTTCTCCACACCTGTGTCAGCCCCAGTACCTCATTCCTTGGAGCCTCCTTGCTCCATGGCCACAGAACCAGAATGTTTTGAGACCTGGGCAGCCCCTGGCTCTCCCAGCTGGGTGACCACATCCTTGCTTTGCCTTGATCCCAAGTCCTAGGCAAGAACAGGAGGGCCCTGGGAGGAAGGTAGCTCCTGTGGAAATGCTGTAAGATCAGCCCAGAGCTTGAGCAGGAACAGAAGGATCTTGCAGAGCCATCCCACAGCAGGTCCCAGCACATTTCCCTTGGGGTCTTGTCTCCCCGGAGACTGGCCTGCGTTCTCCAGAAATTGCTCAGAGGTAGACTTTGGAGGCAGTGGCTGCTGGGAACTGACGCAGCATGGGAGTCACAGCAGCGGTCGGCCCCCACGGTGGGTTTTTCCGGGTGGGAGCCTTCAGCTGCTGGCGGAGGGGCGGAGGAGGTGTTGGGATGAGTTGGAGCTGGTTTCACAGCACCATCTGGTGCCCATGGATGGAAGGGCCGCGCGGGTCCGAACGCTCAGATTCCCTCGGCGTCCTCCCCTCCCTCTTCTCCCCAGCACCCCCGGGGCTCTCAGACTGTTCTCTCCCACTGCAGATGTCGAAAACCCCTCGGCTATCACCGATGCGGCGAAGGTGGTGGAGGGGAAGCTGAACGGAATGGGGCTGAACCTGCTGATAAACAACGCCGGCATCTACACGCCCACAGCCTCCCTGGATACGGTTGATGCTGAGGACATGGTCAGGACATACAAGACCAATGCAGTGGGGCCCATGCTGATGGCCCAGGTACGGGTGAAGCTCTGGGGGTGAAATTTGGCCGAGCTTGAAGGTGTCCCAGGTTGTCCAGATCACAATGGAAATCTTGGAGGGTTTTGCCAAATTTCTCAGGGCTGTGCCAGGGAGGGCTGGGACTTCTCTTCAAGCCTAAGCGTTCTGCAACCCCTCTGAATTGTGCAAATCTAATTGGGAACATGCAGGGTCACTGCAGCAACACCTGGGCTCTCCTGACATTCTTCCTCACCCTCCCTGGGTTGCAGTTGCCATAAGTGGGACTGACTTGAGGCACGAGTGTCCTACTAGGTTGTTTCTTCCCAGGCCTTCCTGCCTCTGCTGAAGAAGGCTGCCCAGGACAGCAAAGAAAAGGGCCTGAGTTGCAGCAAGGCAGCCATCATCAACATCTCCACCATCTTGGGGTCCATCAAGAAAACACCTGATTCCTTCTTCCACCCTGTCATCTCCTACCGCTGCAGCAAGGTATGGAGACCAGTGACGTGCCCCAGCTCCTGAGCTCCACGGGGCTCAGAGCTGCCCTTGTCAGGCTGGTTCTCAGGGAAACACCTGGGATCAAGAGATTCAGGGAGTTCCCAAGATCCCAGGGCATCTCCGTGCCCACCCAGGGGGGAGATGCATACTGTCTCTTGAAGACCTGGCATGGTTTTTTCTCCCTAACCAAGAGGCAGCAATGGGGAGGGAACCTGGTTCATGGAGCTTTTTGCTGCCCATGGATGATGCTTCCTTCCTCACCCAGGCTGCCCTCAACATGCTGACCATGTGCCAGGCTCTGACCTACAAGGAATCTGGGATCCTGTGTGTGGCACTGCACCCTGGCTGGGTGAAAACAGACATGGGCACCCAGGAGGTGAGTTCTGGCCAAGCAGGTCAGCAGGGAACCCATGGGTGGCACCCAAGGCTATAAACAGGAAGTGACCCAGGTGGCCAAGATGGTTCTCTTGGAGGAAGGCGATGTGAAGGTGGAGGAGGAAGGATCCATGTGAAAATGGGCTGCCTTTTGGGCTCCAAGTTGCCCATGTCCGTGTTGGGCCTGGCAGAACATGTGGATAGTGTCTGGGAAGTAGCATCAGCACATATCATGCTGCTTGTTCGGGGGCGAAAAAGGGGCTTTGGGCGGCCTGGAAGATATGCAGAGAACCTGAGTCCAACAGAGCAGGGAGGAGAGGAGCAACACCATCCTATCCTGTGCCCCATTCCTTGAAGAACTGCAGATCCTTGGGGTTTCCATTCATCCTGCAGGATCCATTTTTTGCCGTGGGGGTGGTCCCTGCAGCACTGGAGCTTTGAGAAAGCATCTCATTTGCAGCAGGGATCTCTTCCTGTTTGGTTAAACCTGTGCCTGGCTTCCCAGCCCAAGCCACCTCCATCCAAGCCAGCACTGCAGATAACCAACCATCCTCGCACGCAGTGGACTTGTCCCAGCTCCCATGGCTCTCTACTTACTCTGGGTGAAAGGAGCTTTGCTGTCACTGCACAGGAGCCAAGTGGGTGCTGCTGGATGGCCTGGAATCATGGTGGTGTCTCATTTTGCCCTTTGCAGGCTGACCTGACAGTAGACACAAGTGTGCGGGGTCTGTTGTCTGTGCTGCCAGTCCTTTCCGAGAAACACAGTGGGACTCTGCTCAACTGGGAAGGGAAAGCTGTCCCCTGGTGACTGCTCTCTGTTCCTGCAAGGGACTCCACGGTGCCAGGGGGCTCCCTGAGTGCACGGGTACATCAGGATGCTCAGCCCTCTGTGGTCTGCAAGGGACCTACTTGGGACTCCAGTGTGCAGGGTGTGATCCCTGCCTTCACCTTGCTAATAAATAAAGTAAATTAGTACCTGTGCCTTCTCCCAGCTGCAGTGTCTCCACTTAGACCATCTTGCCTCTGCAAAAAATAGCCTGGCATTAATGGCTGGACTTGATGTTCTTGGAGGTGTTTCTCCAACCTAAATGATCCTGTGATCCAAGCACTCTGCCTGCCTTGTCTTCAGCTGCTCTGAGCTGAAGGGATGTCCCAGGGGACATGTGACTCACCCAAAACTCTGCTGTCTTCTTGCTGTCCTGCCTGGCTGCAGGGTGTGCCCAAGTCTGCCTGGTCTCTGCCATGCTTCCACTAAATCCTGGTGTATTTGCCATAGATTTCTTGGGATGACTTTGTGCTGGACATAGTGTCTTTGGGAGCAGCTTCATGGCTGGAATGGGAAGACTGGGCTCTACAGTCCAGTTCTGCAATTCCAGGCAGACAGCCCTTCCCACAGTGGTGCCCCAACTGGGCTTGATACCCCTGGGTAGGGGAAATCTGGTCCCATGAGGGATCACAGCATGGGATCCCACATTCTGTGGGATGGAGAAGCTGAGAACCTCAATAAGGTGGGCTGGGCAGCCTTGGACTGCATGAATTTGACCAGGAATTGGTAGCAGCCCCAAATAAATGAATTTTGGGGTGGTATTGGGGTTTCTCAGGAGGGTTTTGCCTGTTCTGGAAAGAGTGTCTCTTAAAGAAGCATGGCCAAAAGGATCCAGGACTCCTGCAAAACCAAGTGTGGTCTCAGGTGGGCAGAGCAACCTGGCCTGTAGGACAGGCAACCTCCTGCTCCTTCCCTCAGAGGCCAACACCTTTTCTTTCTCAGCCGAGGACCAGCAGAAACATCCAGGTCCCTCTGGGTCTGGGCTTTGCTGGGGTTGTACCTCTTCCTGGAGTGGGAGCTTGCCTGCACCATGAGCTTTCCTGAGAATTCTGAGGCCATGCCCCCCCCGGCTGTGCCAAAGGAGCTGTGTTCCCCGTGCCCACGCTGATGTGCTCTTTTCCAGGCCTGTGCTGTGCTTTCCAAGGCCCTCAGGAGCCAGCACTGCCAGCAGAGCTGCAGGGAGCCATACCCAGATGAGGCACCCATGGCTGCAGGGGTGCCTCCCCTGCCACTGACCTCAGCCTCATCCTCAGGGGAGCTCTGAACCATCTGGGCTCTTCCACCTGATCCAGCCACCTGATTTCCTATGTAAATGCTTGCTCTTTTCTCTCGCAGCTCATATCTGTTGCCAGAGAGGTCAGTGCCCACTTGGGCACCTCCCTATCAGCACTGCAATGGCAGCAGGAGGAGGGGAATCCCTGGGAAGGAATGACTGAAGGACAGGAGCGTGGGTGAGGGGCTTGATCCTGGGAGTGCATTGCTGTGCTCAGTCCCGTGCTGGCTCAGAGACATGGCCAAGCCTCCCCCGAGTGCCCTCCCTGCCCCTTGGCAGAGGTTCTCCTGCCCCAGTTACTCCACACAAGCCAGCTGGAGCCTGGCCAGTCACCACAGGCTGGCTCCATGCCCTTCTCTCCATGTTTTTCCCTTCCATCCCATGCTATGTGCTGGATCCTGGGAGATGAGCAATGCCAGAAATCCCACCATGGATTGCTGATAGCTTACAGTCATCATCCCCCTCGTGGTCATTGCCAACCCTATGAGATGTGTGTCACTGCTCCCTTGGGAACATGGTGGGAGACAGGAATGCTGACAGCTGGAACAAGCTCCATCAGCCTGGAACATCACCTGGGATGTGGTCAGGTCACCCAGGGTGTGGGCAGCCCCATGTTCTGAACGTGGGAGGAGGAGGAGTGGGAAGCTCTGTCAGTGGAGTGTAGTCTGGCAGTACTGGACACAGCTCCTGGGCAGAAGAACTAACCCCAGGCACTGCTGGGCATTGAAGCACCTGGTGCATCAGCCTGAAGGAATCCCAGTGCAGTGCTCTTCCCTTTGGGTGCTGGGATAGACTAATTGCTGTGCAGAGCCATGCAAAAACAAATCAGTTGATCCCATTTTTCAAGCCAACAGGAGACTGGGGCAGGACGATCCAGCTTGGACTTCTCTGCAACTGGGGTTCACCCCTGCTGAGTGCTTTGCCTTTACCAGTGCAGCCAGGTGCTCTCCAGGAGCCCATCCTTCCACCCTCTGAGACAAGGCTCATCCCAGGGAGCACATCCTGGAGCTAAGCCACCAGGGACTGTGCCACCTATGGCAACTTGGAGACCCAGGACCCCTGAGAATCTTAAGGTGCTCTAGGGCACGTGTTCTTCAGGAAGCCTCAATAAAAGACCAGATGGGCAGGTCTCCCTGTTCCAATGTTTGCCAAGTGGTGTCGGCTTTTCCTTTGCACAAGTTCCGGGTGTTTGTGCTCATGGAGCTGATTATCTCCCTGTTTCCTCTCCTGCCTGATGTTTCCTGCCTCCCTCCCTCCCTTTTGCTGGTTTTGCCCTTTGTGTCAGGCTTATTTCCTGGCTCTGGGAAGTATCAGAACTCAGTGTCCCTCCTGCCCACTGGGATGGAAGCACATAGCCCTGTGTACTTTTCACTGGGTGCACTACAGTACCCCAGGAGACACTTGAAATCCCAGCTCCACCTGACCAGCTAGCTGCTCCCTGGGAGCATAGGCAGGTTTGGACAGAGAAAGTGGGATTTAGGATCCATCTGCTTTTAGCAGCTGATCCATCTCTATTCTGAAGCTGGGGCATAGGTGCCAGCATTGGTTCCTTTTCCCGGGGAAAGCCAGACAACCCCTTGAGGACTCTACTCTTCCTTAGGCTGCACAGGGTCATGGAAACACCTCTAGGGACTTCCAGAGAACATGGGGAGGGAAGCTGCACCCAGAGCAGCTCAGACAGCCTCCCCCAGCCTCTTTGGACCCACAGTAACATCTGGGGGCAAACATCTCTCTACTCCAGGGAGCCCATCAGCTCTCCATGCTCCAGGGATTGACCTCAGTGGTGGGAAAGTCCCACATTTCCCAGGGTCTTCCAGCAGCTGCCTTATTCCAGACCAATAGTGACTGGCAAAGACTTGTTGCACCAGGAGCTGGAGTCAGGCAGGTCTCTGTATTGGGGTAGGAGCAGTGAGGACATCAGGAGTCCTGACCTGACTTGCCAGGATCAGGGCAAGACCCATTTTGAGAGACACCCTCCCACACCCGAGCGGGACAAACAGCAGCAGGCAGAACCTCTGTGAAAGGCAAAAGCTGCTACAGGAGGAGAGGGTCAAAAAAAGGAAATGGAACGGAAAAGGGCTGCTCCTGTGACAGCGATGCAGCTGTGGAGGTGGAGCAGCACGCAGGTCACAAAAGCTGCGCACAAGGAAGTACTGGGACACCAGCCAGCGTGGCCAGGCTGCAGCAGCTCCAGGTGCAGCAGATCTTTGCTGAGAAGGTCCAGGAGGAGAGGCAACCAGAACTGCAGGGACCACTGCCAGAACCTGAAGATCCCCTTTGCAGGAGTCGTCTTCCAGCCAAAACTTCCTTCTGCCAAGGTGTGGGCACTGTCTGTGATGGGGGGAATGGGGCAGCAGGATGGTCACTGTGGGGATCACCTGCTGGGTGGGACTGAGGTCCTGGGGCTCTGAGGCCTGGATGACTATTCTCAGAGCCCCCTGCAGTGGGAACCACTGATGCTGGGAAGGCTGGACTGTCCGGGAGTGCAGGATTTGGGGGGTGCTGGGGTCCAGGGCTGCCATCAAAGCACAGGGACCCAGCTTGAGTCCATGAGAAATGAGGCTCTGGAGGAGGAACGCCCTGGTCCCTGCAGCACCAGGGCTGGTGAGGAAGCCGAGTGAGACCAGCAGATAATGTGCTGAGGCTTCCTCCAGCACAGCTGCAGCTGCAGGGCTGGGGTTGCTCCATCACTATCAGCCCCTGCAGAGCCCCGTGCATCCCTTCTCCCTCCCGTATTATTGTTTGCCTTGCCGGGAGGAAGCAGCTCACCAAGTCCCACCTCAAGCTTTTAACCCTCTGCTGCCTGCCCTGATGCTCTCCACTCCCATCAGCCAGAGCCAGGCAGGCCCTGGGAGGATGGTTTGGTACTGTGAGCTTGCTCCAGGCTTTACCTCCCTGGCAACCAGCAGCACCCCTTGACTCATCTCCTCCAAGCCATGCTGTCTCCCACAAGACTTCCACAACCCCTTTTCCCTTTTTCAGAGGGCAGACACTGGCATTGTCACCTCTAAGGTCCTGAAATCTTTAGATGCCAATTATTGCCTCCTTCCTCTCTCTTCCCCTTTTTAGCTGGTCGGATCCTGTCTCGTCCTTTCTCTGGAAGCCCCCAGGTCTGCTGTGGGGGTACCATGGAGGTAGCAGCTTTACCAGCTTCACACAGACTTAACCTGAACCCCTAATAAGGGGGTTGGAGGAAATCCATCTTGGGAAAGAAAACTGCAGCAGTTCACCAGCTTTGTTTGACAAGCTGGGATTTAATCAAACCCTGGGATCTCCAGAAGTGCTCCTTGGGGAAGTGGAAATCAGACAGAACATCTCAGCAGCCTTCTCCAGATTGTCATCTTCTCACACAACTGAGCTCTGCCAAATTGTCCCCACTTCTGAACTGGCAGAGAGGGGACATCAGTGTCTCATCAGCACAGGCTGGGCTGTGCCCTCCCTGGTGATGACCACCGAGGGACACCTTTCCTGAGCGTCAGTGTCCCTGCAGCAGCAGAGGTAGGTCAGCCACTGCCGAGCCTGATGGGGTGATGCAGAGATGCTCCATGTCCCCTGTGAATACACCACAGATGTTGATGAGCCCATCACATCCCCCAGTGCCCCCTCTGCACCCCAAGAATAAACCAGAGGTTTGCCTGCTCTGTGCCCTGAGGCCCTGACACTGCCACACCCATGGATCTTCAAAAATAAAACCTGTTGGGGAGCACAGGAGGGTGCACCCATGGGTCACAGAGAGGTGCTCGCCCTTCCTCCCACAGCTGGGCTGTGCCCATGCCTTTGCCCCCAGGGATGCCCACAAAAGGGATGATCCCTTGGCCATAGCACCCACTCCTGCTCTGCAGGGCCCTGCCAGGGGTTTGGAGCAGGTCAGCCTCTCCCTGCCCATCCCATGGCACCAGCTGGGCCTGAATTTCCAGCTTTTGCAGAACAAGTTCCCAGCTGGCTGCACTTGGAGCTGGCACTGTGCCAAGATGTCAGTGTGCCCTTCCAGTGCTGCGAGTGTGCAGGGAGGTCTGTGGGGATGGCGATGGGGTTCAGCTGGGCATGCCAGGGGCTGTGGCAGGTTTCCTGCTGCTGTCTGCAGGACAGGAGTTGCTAAAGGGGTCATCTCCTCAGTCCCCACAATGTCAGCACACAAATGTATCTGTTCCAACTCTTGATCTGGACCTGCTGCCCTGAACCATCTTCACCGCCTGGTTCAAGGGAATGGAATTAAGACCCTATGGTGGGAAGAAAAAGGATCCAAGCTCATACTAATGAGTTCTCTCCCCCATGTCCCTCGCCTTGGAGCCAGGGAAGTGACGCTGGGGAGGAACTTGGCTCCTCTTGTTTGTTATTACAGGATAAAGTTACCCTTTAAAGCAGAGCCAGTGCTGTCAGGGTTGCATACCATCCGGGAACATCGCTCCTTCCAGCGGCTCCACACACTTCTGGTTATTGTGCTTGAATGGAGCCAGCCCAGCCCCGGTCACAGCAAGGGGGACACAGGTGGGGGGATCCAAAAAGGAGCCTGCAGGCACTTTTCCCACTCTGGGAAATTTGGGAGCATAGGGAAAAGAACTCTCTCTGGAGAGGAGGCTGTGACTCTGGGATATGTGGAAAAGAGGAGCAGAAAGCAAGGGCTGGGAGCAATGAAAGGGAAGGGGGAGCTGGATGTGGTTGGGGTGTTTTGGGGTTTTTCTTATCTCCTGGGATGCTCACTCTGGTTCAGCTGGAGACCCTCTGGATAGGGCAGCCTGCTGGTTGCCACTGTGAGCAGGCTGGGCAGTGGTGTGCACCTGGCACCCATCTCCTCACCCCACAAGTCCCATGGCACCTCGGCATCCCCAGGCAATGTGCAGATGGGCAGAGGGCTGGCTTCTCCTTTGAGCTCCAGCCTCTGTCCCTGGGGGTCCCAAATTCAGGGGACCCCTCTCTTCTATGAGCTGGCACCCCAGGACACACCCCAGCACCCCAAGGCTTTGCAAGACACAGGGTTTTCTTAGCAGCAGCCTGGCCATCCCACCCACACTAGACCCTCTGGAGGTGGCTGGGGGCTTGCTCAGGGTTTGAGTGCCCCATGCTGAGCCATGACGTGCCTGTGGGGTGGAGGGGAAGGAAGCTGACCCAGTGGAGCCGAGCCAGGGAGAGCTTCCTGGCAGTGAGCTCCAGGCTCCAGTGCCTTCCGTGCTGCTGCAGATGGCTCCAAGTGGGATGGAAAGCAGGCAGAGGGCTGTGTGAGCCCTTTCCAGCCATTCCCCAGCCTGGTATCCACCGGCTGTGTGCCGTTCAGGAGGCAAACGCCAGCTGGGGCCCTGACACCACCACCTCAGCGGGGTGTCGAGGGAAGCCTGACTCATCCACAGCAGGAGAATCTGAGACTTGCACATGTAAACAGAGCTGGCCCTCGCACGCCAGGACATGTGACAGATACAGGAGAGACCGGCTGGAGCCACAGCCTGGGGCTGGTGGCATTCACACATGTGCTAGAGGCATGAACAAGAGCTGGAATGGACCCTGCTCAGGAGCATCACTTGGGTGGGGAGGATGTGGCAGAATCCCTGCCACCAGCAAGTTCCCCCTTTGCTACCACTACCCCACTGGCAGCTTTTAGCAGCTGGTTTTAGTTCTAGTCTTTCTGTTTGACTGCCACTGCTTTCCTCCAGGGACACCTTTCCCAGCACAAACCCATTTGGGCCATCAGCTCAGGAGAGGTAGAATAACTGCAGGATGCCCAGGGCAATGGTGGCCTCGCCACCTCTGGAAGTATTAAAAAAACGTATGGATGTGGCATCTGGGAGATGTGGTTTAATGGTGGGCTTAACAGTGCAGGGTTAATGGACATGATCATCTTGGAGGTTTTTTCCAACCTTAATTATTCTCTGAGAGCAAAACTCCTGAGATGCCACCCCACAGTGCCAGCTTCAGAAGCAGAGTGAAGCTTGTGGTGTCAGGAGGTCTCCCTGCATGTTGTGCTGGGATGGAGAGAGCATGGAAGTGCCAGGCTGGGAGCACAGAGGCTCCCCAAGTGCCTGTTCCATCTCAGAACCCTCCCAATTATTCAATACGTTCTCCAACATGTGATTTCCCTTGAGTTTAGATGTGCCAGGCTGTGGGCTCCGGGCTGGGAGAGCTGTAGACCAGTGGGGAGAGGAGATATCACAGCCACTTCCTATCTTTGCTTACCCTGCATAGCCAGTTTCATTTCCTTAATCCCCATCCCAGCATTTTCTTTGTTGTTTTCATTGGAGGGGAGGGAGTTTTGCTGGAGACTGGTGCTCCCTGCAGTGAAGGAAGCACTTTCACACTCTGGGAGGCCAACATGGGTGCCTACTGGCTGTTCCCAAGTGGACTCACACTGCTCTTGGGTGTAGGAGGTGCTGTTCACAGGGGGACAAGGACCCTACTTCAGCAGTGGAGTGGATCAGGGTGTGTTTGGGATCCCCTGCCCTGCTTGGGAGGACTATCTTCACATGCATTTGCATACAGCTCTGCCAAATTTGCAGACTCAACCCTGCCAAAAACACCTCGTGCTCCTAATGGCCTTTTGCTCTCCCATCCTTACAAAGCACCAGCTTTGGGGCAATGTATTCCTACCTCAGCCAACTTCATTGGCCAAGCTTTGCTTCACCTGGTGCAGTGTTGAATCCTCAATGCTGCTGACACCTCAGCTGTGGTCCAGCTGTGCCAGTTGCCCTGCCACTGGCTATGTCTGCTGGGCTGGGCTGGTTTCTGGGCTTGCCCACAACCTCCTGAGCCTTCCTGCTCAGCATTGGACAACAGCAAGGGACTGTAAGAATCTTGTGAATCATGGATACTTTTGGAGTGATCCTGCGGGTGTGTGTGTGAGCTGGTTCCTGCTATGCTGATGAGGGGATGGCTGCCTGGTTGCAGGAGGTGGAGTGGTCCCAGGGGATGTTCAGCCCCCCAGGCTGGGCTGGGATAGTGGCTGGAGATGCTGCCAGCAGCTTTCCCAGGGTGGAGAAAGAAGTTAGGAGGGAGGACAGCTGGCTGGTGGCAGGAGAGTGCTGTTCTGCAGCTCCTTACTCTCCTGGCCCATGCTGGGGCTGGACCTGATGAAGTCACAGTCTGAATGTCCTGGCTTTGCTGCAAGGCCCTGACCCAGATTCCGGATTGCTGGCCAGAGTCTGGGAGAGCTGACCAGCACACAGTGCTGGCCAACACCAAGTAGTTTTGTGGCCACTCTGGGGGTATCCTGCCATCCCTTTTCCTGGCCCTGTGGGCAGACAAAGTGCTGGGACACACAATTCTGCCCTACGGAAAAGGACAGGTTGGGTCAGGGCTGTGCCCCAGCCTGCTGCCGCTGTGAGCTGGCCCCGAGTGTGTCGGGAAAGGTTTTCCAACAGAGCTCAGAGGACCTGCTGGCACAGCCTTTCTGTGCTGCTGGCCAGTTCCTGAGCATGGCCAGGGCTCTGGTGAGTCAGCTGGAGCAGCAGCTCACATTGCTCATGCTGCATCAGCGCCGCCCTGGCTCCCTTAGCTTTTTCCCAGGTTGTGTTCCCCCAAAATGCGCAGTTGGAGGGATGCGGAGCTCGGTGCTGGGATGCTGGATGCTCATCTCTGAGGCAGTGGCAGGGATGGTGGCAGGCTCTGTGGAGGCACCTCAGCTGCTCATGGGGGTGGTGGCTGGGCTCTGAGTGTGCTCAGCATGCGTGGCTGTCCCACTGCAAGGCTTGGCGCCCTGGCCTCTGTGTGTTGCCTTGCTCCAGCGCTGAGCAGGAATGCTGAGCACGCAGCAGCTCCAGCCTGGAGCCAAGGGCTGGCCTCCAGCCCTCCAGAGAGAGGGGAGAGGAAGACGTGGCTCCTGGCCCAGCCTGCAGTGAGAAGAGCAATTTGGGCAGAGACCTGCGGTGCGGGGCTCCGCCGAAAGCTCAGGCCTTTCTCTGCACCGCGGCAGGAGGCTGCAGGCAGCTGGCACAGCTATTGCTGAAGCTGCCAGGAGGAGGGGAATGTGCTTGGACGGGTCTCGGGTCACCAGGCTCTGGAAAGGTGCAATCCTGGGCTGGAAGGAGCTCACTAAAGCCAGCAGGTTCTCAGACAGAGTGCCCTTGGGCTCAGGGACTCTTTCCTGCACCAATGCCCAGTTTCCCAACCAGACTGCTGGGAAGGCTCCTTCAGTGACAGGAGTCCAGGAGTATCCATATCCATGCTGGGAGGGTTAGCCCAGCAGTATCTGTATCCATAATGAAAGGATTAAACCAGGAGTACCCATCCATATCCATGCTGGCAAGATTAGCCCAGGAGTATCCATATCCATAATGAAAGGGTTAAACCAAGATTATCTGCATCCATGCTGGGAAGGTTAACCCAGGAGTATCCAAATCCATGCTGGGAGGTTTAACTCCTTCCTGCCAGCAGGCACTATACCTCCATAAACCCAGGAAGGAGTTTTGGAGGGTAGGCAGGCCAGGAGTGCTGCTGGAACTCAGGCAGGAGCCTGTCCTTGTTTTTGTTTGCCAAGCTGGTCCGTGCTGAGCAAGCTCCCAGAGCAGCCAGTGCAGTGTGCCAGCCCTGGCCTTGGCACAGGGAGTGCTTGGCTCCACAACCCAGCCTGGCAGGGCAGGCAGGCGTGTGGCTGAGGGAAGGGTGCAGTCCCCTCTCCTGCTGTCTGCAGGGATAGAGCTGCTCTCCAGAAGCAACCAAGACTGGGGTTTTACCTTGGGATGGTCATGCAGTTGAATGTGGCAGTGTGCATCAGTCTACCTCCAGGCACCCCAAGTTTTTACTTGAGAAGGTGGTCAAACTCTGGAACAGACTTCCTGGAGAGGTGGTTGATGTCCCAAGCATGTCAGTGCTTAAGAGGCATTTGAACAGTGCCCTTAACAACATGCTTTAACTTTGTGTCAGACCTAAAGTGCTCAGGCAGTTGGCACCAATAATCCTTGGGTGTCACTTTCAGCTGAAAATTTGCAGTGGTGACACCATGTACAGGGTATGGGTGGGATCCAGCCCTCCACTTGATCCAGGTGGGATGCTAGATCAAGCGATGACAGAGTAGCACACACCAAGCACACAGTGGGTCACCATGGTGGTAACACGGACAGTGTGGCACTGGGACCTGGGTTCAGAATGGATTGAGAGCAACCTTGAGGAGAAGGACTTGGGGGTGTTGGTTGTACAAGAAGCTCAACATGACCTAGCCATGTGTGCTGGCAGCCTGGAAAGCCAAATGTATTCTGGGATCCATCCTCAGCAGAGTGGGCAACTGGCTGAGAGAAGGGATTCTGCCCTCTGCTCTCCTCTGGTGAGATCCTATCTACAGCACTGCATCCAGTCTGAGGACCCCAGAATAAGAAGGGTGTGGACCTGTTTGAGCGTGTTCAGAGGAGGCCACACAGATGTTCAGAGGTCTTGAGCATCTCTGCTGGACACGTGCTGAGGGAGTAGGGGCTGTTCAGCTTGGAGATGAGAAGGCTCCAGAGAGAGCTTGGAGTCCCTTCCAGCACCTAAAGGGGTTCCAAAAGACCTGAACAGTGACTTTAGACAAGAGCACAGAGTGCCAGGACAAGTGGGATGCCTTCCAAGTGACAGAGTGTAGGATTAGATTGGATAGTAGAAAGAAATTCTTCCCTGTGAGGGTGGGAAAGCACAGGTTGTTCTCTGGGCACAGGCTGCCCAGAGAAGCTGCAGCTGCCCTATTCCTGGAAGTCCACAAGGCCATGTTGGATGAGGCTTGGAGTAAGCTGGTCTAGTGAAAGGAGTCCCTGCCCAAGGCAGGGAGTTGAAACCAGGTGGTCTTTAAGGTCCCTTCCAACACAAACCATTCTGGGACTCATCAACCACATGGCTTGGTGGATCCACCCTGGCAACCTCTTCTTGTTGGCCTTTTGGCTTAGCTTTTCCCTGGTAGCCTCAGGACCTGCTGTCCCCTCTCCCATTTTTGCATATCTTCTCCTTCCATGTAACCAGGCCAACCTGGAGAACTGTGTTGGGAGCTGGGACACCCTGGTTCTCACTGAGCGACCTTGGCAGTAAATGCTCTGCTCCTTGGTGTGGCCTCAGGAGAGTGAGAGTGGTGCAATGATTTCCTTGTCACTGATATTGCCCTGCTCCACTGGGCTCCAAGACCTGATGATGGTCTAATTAGTGTTGCTGCCTCACAGGGCTGGTGGGAGCACTGCGCAGCCTTGTCCTTGCATGGAGAATGTCTCACCAGGGCTGCAAAGGCTTGAGTTCCATTTTAAACTGGGTCGACTCAGTAGGATCTAGGACAGCTAGAAAGAAAGATGATCTTGGGAGAAAGGAGAGGAGCAGGGTGCATCCTCCCAACAGCCATGTGGCTTCCTCACCCTTCCAACTTCATGGATGCTCAGAGGTGTCAGGGTTTAGGAAGTGGACTGGCAGTTGTGGAAGCAGCATTATGTGACTATGGCATCCCTCGGGTGACGGCCTGCATTTAAACTGGAGCTGCCTCTCCCTTAGTTAGGGAAGCTGGGAGCGCTCTTCTGCTGCTTCCCATGGATGCTGGCAGCTGGTGGGATTGGGGATGTGGATCAGCGCCAATGCTCTGCTCCCCCAGAGTGGACTTTCTGATTGGCAGAGGTCCGAGAATAGCTCAGTTGGATGCAGGAGCTGTGAGGGGAAGGCAGGGTGGGGTGCTGGGTGTCAGAGCTGGGAGCGAGGATGTTTGGGTGTTCCCTTTGCCACCGACTGAGTGACTGCACAGCCTTGGTCATGTCACTTCACTGCTGGAATGTGAAACATGCCCGGGGTCTGTCAGAGAGCACTGAAGCCTGGGAGGCTGTGGTGGCCCTCGTGGGGGGAGACGGGGGTGGTGAGGGAGGAGGTGTTGCCCCAGCCATTGCTTCCCTGGCACGGGGAGGCTGTGAGCGCTGTGTTCGGCAGGAAGGCAAACAGCTCGGGGCCAAGCAAGCCGGGCTGCCCCCACTCCCCTGGCCTCGGGGGAGGGGGTGATCCTGCTCCAGCTCATGGTGGGGCTTGTGGACCCCCTGGGAATGTTGATGGGTCGGCGGCTCCGGAACCCGCAGCGGCGGTGGCGGTGTCGGTGGTGGCGGTGGTAGGGATGGCGGTGTCGGCAGCGGTGTCGGTCGCCTCGGGGAGGGAGGTGCTCCCGTCCATGCAGCTGCCATTGGCGCTGGCTGGGCCGTGGTTTCCTGCCGAAATCACATGGCTCCCGCGTTTCCATGGAGAGAGCCGGGGTGGGCGCTGCCAAGAGCCTGCACGAACTCCCCGCTTGCTCCCGTCCATGGGAGTGGAACAAAGGGGATGCACCGAGCCAGGCCCGCTTTCGCCCCGCGCCTCGTCCCCCGCCTCTCCTGGGACATGTGAGTGCCACCCGCACCTCCGCACCCCGCGGTCACGGGGGGGGTCGGGGGGAGCGGGCTTGGTGGCCTTAGCAGGGCTACACCCTTTGGGGGGCCACGTCGCCGCAAGCCACCGCCCGCCCGCGTCCCCTCTGCCGCCACCCCCGGTGGGCGCCCCACGCCGCGCTGGGGTGTCCGGGCACGGCGGGAGGGCGGGGACCGGGACACGGACACGGGGACGCGGACACGGGGCTCCGCTCCTCCGCCCCACTGCGGTTCGGAGGGATCCTCCGCACCCCGGTGCCCGGCCGGCACCGTGGCCGGAGACGCCCGGAGAAGGAGCCGCCCGACAGTGGGATATCAGGGCGAGCACCCCCAGTGTCACCCGGTAGCCCCCAGACCCTGTCTGGGATATATCAGCTTCTCCAGCCACTCTTTCGCTCCCGGGTTTGGAATGACGCTGGTGACATGAACCGTGTCCTGCTCCGAATCCCTTGGGACTCCAGGCAAGGGTAGGGGCAGGGGTACGGCGGGCGAAGGAGAAGCTGCCCGTGTCCATATAGGGCCGTGCCCGAGCGCCTGCGGGACGCCAGAACCCTGGATCCCGCGGGAGAGGCTACAGCCATCTCCCCCCCATCCCACCCCTGCGCCCAGGAGGGACCCGGTGGGGTCCTGAGGGACCTGGGTGCACCATGTCAGCTGGGTGCTGCCTCCTCCGCCCCTCCAGGGTGACGGAGGGAGGAATGCTCGGAGGAATTAATGAGACAGATCTCGCTTTGTTGCTGGCCCGATCCTCCTGTCTCCCAGCCCTTCCCAGCCTGCCAAGAAGTGCTCGGGAAGGCCTCGCACCATTAACCCTTCCCCTGCCGCACCTCCGGCCATCCCAGGGCGTGCGAATAGCCTCAGCGGGTTTTACTCTTGCCACATTCCCAGAGGAGACTCCCGAGGGCACTGGAAAGTCCTGACCGTCCTGTAAACCCCATGTCTCCCATCTCCTGGCTGGTGGCCTCACTGCATCCCCCAGGCAGGGCTGGGATGTGAGGCTGTGACGCCGTGCAAAATCCGGCAGTGCAGGGCTTGTCACCAGCGGCATTGCCTCTTCTCGGCTCGTGGAGGTCCCCAGTGCATTACCACAGTCCCCTGGGTGGAGAGGAGCTGTGGTGGCATGGTGGTATCCCCGGCATGGTGGTGGCTGAATCCCCATGGAAGACATGGCATGATGGGGTTGAGCATGGAAATGGGGGCAGCAATGGACATGACAGTGATGTGGGATGACCGGGGTGGGGGGGAAGCTGAGAGGTGTTGGGGTGCAACCAGGGGATAACTGTTGATCTGGAGTGAGGACAGCAGTGAGGACAGGGGTATCTCTTTCCAATCCTTGCTGAAGCTTCCGGTCAGAGCTGCTGCTTTGCCCAAGAATCTGCTGGCTGAGTTGCAGCAGGGTGCCTGCAATGGGCATTGTCCAGTGCTGGCTGGACGGGAGGAGCTGGATGGGCGTAGGGTGTCCCCCAGGAATGCCATCAGGCTGGGCTCCAGATCGTGCTCGTGGCTGAGGCTCAGCGGATGCATTGGAGCTCCTGCCATGACACTGACCTAGAGGACAGGACCCTGGGAAACCCATGGCAGGCAGGGAGCAGCTGGCATTTGGGTTCCCCAGGGCACAGTGAAGGCAGCCCTAGCCCGGGCTTTGCGTGGGCTGAGGCCAGTGCTGGGCTGGGACGAGCTCCCCGCCGCGTGCTTTGGGGTTATTTATAGGGCTGCCATTTATATCGCTTCTATTTCTGCTGCCGTGTGGGGACGATGCGAGGAAGCGAGGGGGGAGGGCTCGAGTCTGCCACCGCCCCGTGCCCGGCCCCTCCAGGAAGGGATGCTGCCGACACCATTAGGGCCAGCCTGGCTGGGGGTAGAGCCTGGCTTGGCACAAGTGCTGGTCCTTCTCCAGCCCTCAGGGCATCCACTTGCGGAGAAAACTCTGCGTTGGGCTCCCAGGAGTTTTTGGAGTTGGCTTTGCCAGTTTTAGCAGAAAGTGAAGTCTGAGAAGTCAGCTGTAGCTGTAGCACTGTGATGTGGGTGACCACCTGCAGCTCTAGGACCAGCTGTCCCAGCCCAAGAAAAGTCACTTGGTCACTTACTGTGCTTCTCCTTCAAGCCATGACTGTGTGTCTTCTTTCCAAAATTGTCATCTCCTGCCTTCTCCCAGGACTCCCCCATAGCCTTTTTGGCTTTTTGGCCCCTCACTACGCTGGTGCTGATTCCATCTCCACAAGCCTTTTTGGCCAGCCATAACTTTTGACACCGACTGAGGATGGCCTATGCCCTTTCCTGTCAGGTTTCCAGCTGTGGTGACATTCCCAGTCACTCAAGGATGTCTGTGGCTGGGGAATACTTGTCCAAAACAGCCTGAAATAGCTTCTTCATCACCTTGCTGGTGATGGTGCCACCAAGGCAGTGTCAGGTTGGTGCTGGTGTCTTCTCTGGGGCTGGGTGGGCTCAGCCTCAATGCTGGTGGTTCCTGGGCCAGCTGGAGAATTTCCCTAGGACTCTGCTGGCAGGATGTGGGATCTATGGGAAGCTGATCTTCTATCCCAGGCAGGGCAGGGAAGTGGGAATAACCTGCTGGATTTTTCTGCCTGTGTGCAAACTGGCCATGGCTGTACCTGTGTGTCCAAGCATGGCTGCCCATGGAGTGTTTTGTCTGCATGTTCAGCTGTTGTGGTTGGGATGGGGATGCCCAGGGCACCGCCAAAAAGGGAGAACCTGGGGCATTACACCCACATCCCTGCTGCAGAGGAGGGATTGAGGCAGCCACTCTGGCAGGTTGAGCTGAGCCAGAGTGGTGAATATGCAGGGAAACCTCCTAAGTTGAAGAGTCACATAGAGATGTTCCCTTCCTTGCACCCAGTCCCTATCCCCGGCCAAGCCAGGAACAGGGATTCATTTAACTTAATTACCACCCTGGCACTTGTGGTGTGACTTGTGCCCTTCCTCTGCCCTCCCTTGGCAAAGTGTCCTGATCTGTCAAGCCCCTCCAAGTGCCGTGCAGGGTGCTGGAGGTGCTCAGAGAGCATGGCTGATGTGATGTGCCCTACTCTGGTGCCCTCTGCCACTTCTGGAATGCCTGACCCTGTGTCCTGCCCGCTCCTGGTGGTCTCCTCAAGGGTGATACCCGGGATGGTGCTGTGCCAGGCACATGCCATCCATGTGTCAGCTGCCATACAGATCCCCCTGGACTGCAGGCTATGGAGAGGCAGAGTCCCCACAAGCAGCACAGCCTGGCTGTCACCCCTCTGCGAGAGAAGCCTGGAAGTCCCCTCACTCTGCGTTCCACTGGGGAACTCCCCTCCCGCGGTTGGGGCAGCTTTAGCGTGGCTTTCTCATTAACCTTTAATGAGAACAAACAAGCTGGCATGGGCCGGCGCTGCGGGCACGCTGCCTGGCCGTGTGCCGGGCGCTGGCTCCGCATGGCTGCCAGCACGGCGCAGGCTTTGCACAAGGATGGTCAGACCCAGGGCGGTGCCGGCAGTGATGCCATTCCCTGGAGAGAAGCAGCATGGGGTGAAAAGCCGGGTGGTGGCCACTGCCCACGGCAGCCGCCAGGATGGGACTCTGCCCATCGGTGGGGAGAGCTGGAGGGATGCATCGTGCCCAGGAGAGGTAGGAGGCATGGTCTTCATGCAGGTTCTGGAAGGCTGGGGTGGAGATGGGCTTTGTGTGCAGGACTGCTGGCTAACCATGGCCCGTGGCACTGGTATGGAGGCTGCAGGCTGGTGGGCACCTGGAATGGTTTTTCTTTGGATGTTTCTCAGAGCCAGCCCAGCCTCACCAGCTCCAGCTGCTTTCCCAATGTGGCTGATGCTGTGCATCCACCTGGGCACAGGGACCTGAGGGTGCCCCAGGTCACAGCACTGTCTAGTGACACTGCTGCAACCCCAGCTCTGCAGGCCTGACTGTGGCAGGCTCCAGAGCCACATGTGGGTGCCCACAGTGGGGCAGCCATGCTACTATGCGTGGGAGCCCCTGATGCTTCTTGTTCCCTATGGGATTTGCAGGGAGGCGACCTGCTCTGGGCTGGGGAAGCAATCCCACAACAGGCTCATTCTCCAGGGGAGGGGTTAACTTTGCAGGAGGATCTCACATCTGCAAAGACCCCCAAGACTCTGTACCAATACTTTTCCTCCTGAACCTGTCCTGACCTTGCTCTAAAATCAGCAGCAAACAGGAAAAGAGCCTGGGAGGGAGGTGTTTCTTCCTGCTCCAGTGACGTGGTGAAGGCAGCTGATCCCAGCCTGGACAGAGCTCGCTGCTCCAGCCTTTGTCCGACCTGGAGGGGGGTACAAGTCTTGAGTATTCTCAGGACCAGTGCTGAAGCATGGTCACATCTATGCCACAGAGTCTCCTGGTTGTTTAGGGCACTAAACAGGCAGCTGTGGGCCTGGGAGGTGCTGCTGCCTGCATGGAGGGCAGGGGGGTCTGCCACGCTGCGCTGTGGGAGCTGGGCCCTCATGGAAAGCAGGACATTCCCACATGAGAATTGCACCCAGCATCTTTGGAGAGCCCTGTGAGGAAGCCCTGGCTGAAGTGAGCTCCGTCAAGGCTTTGAATACTCAGGGTACAAAGTAGGGACTTTTGAGCAAGGAAACCCTTTTCCCGGTGGCTCCTGGTTCTTGGAGTGTGTCCACAGGCATGCCACGGGATTGCATGCTGTGGGAAGCCTACAGCAAAGCCACGGTGGCTTTATATATACATAAATATAACTATATATATTTATTATATTTGTATATACTTATATTTAAACCCAAGCAATGCAGAATCAAGCGGCAGTGGTGTGAACGTCAGCTGCCCACGGCTTTGTGCCTGTCCGCAGTGGAGCCGGCAGGGACGGGGGCGAGGGGCTGTGCATCCCCCACCCAGCCTGGGGTGCAGCTCAGGGCCAGCGGTGTGTTCGGCAGGGCGGTGTGTGCTCTCTGGCGTGTGCTCGGCCCTGGGTACCGGTGGAATCGGGGGTCTCCAAGGGAAGCGATCCAGAGAGGGGCTGCAGGGGGGGGTTGCAGTGTGTTCCCCTCCCGTGCCTCAGTTTCCCTAGGGGAGGGAAGGATAGGGACCGAAGTGTGCTGTGCTGCGGGAGTGGCCGGTGCTGGTGGAGCCCCTTCCCTTCTCCAAGGGGGTCAGGCATCCTCCCGTGTCCTCCCATCCTCCGTCCCCCTTGAGTCACGCCGGGGCTGCGGCGCTGGGCAGTGATGTCAGCCCGCGGGCAGGGGAAGCGGGGGAGGAGACTGCTGCCCGTGGGGAGCCCTCCGGCCACGGCCCCCGCACTCGGGCGGACAGACCGACGGACGGCATGAGAGAGCAACAACCACCCGGGACGCTGAGCCCAGCCCGAGGGGGATGTGCTGCCGCAGCACGCCATGAATGGCAAACCGAAAGGTACGGAGCACCGGCAGCACCGGGGCTCCCCAGCAAACGGCGATAATTTGGGGAGCCCCAGCTGTTTGAGGCTCCCGGGGTGATGTGGCTGGGCTCAGGAGGGATTTTTTGGGGTGAGGAGTTTTCTTGAGAGGAAAGCTCACCCTGACAGGCACACCAAGGACATATGCAGCCGCTGCCTGCCAGGGACACGGTTGTCACCGTGGGTTGTCTTGACGGGGTGTCAGGACAGGGTGTCCGTGCAGGATAGGACCCCCTGGCTGCCTGATCTTGCTGTTGCCTACACTGAGATCCAGGCTGTGTCTCTCAAGGCAGGAGAGGGGCCACAGCTGCCAGCTGCTCTGGGGTGATACGCCCCTGATGCCACCGCAGCCCCTGATGCCATGGCAGCACAGCTTTCCTCGGCAAACTGTTTTTTCCCTGCTCGTGCTCCCATGTCTGATGAGGCCCATCTCCATGTCGAGCATCCCTGGCATGGTGGCCCCAGGGGACCTGGGCAGAATGGGGGGCCTTGGGGTTGCTTTTGTGCTCTTAGATCAAGTTGTCTGGGCAGGATTTGTAGGGGCAGCTACTGGTACCCAACAGAGCATCCTGGAGGTGAGGAGGTCAGGGGGAAGGTGGCATGTGGGACCTCCACAAGGTTATGCCAGTCCCAGGAGGATCCTTCTAAAGGATCCCAGCACTTCTGGGGAATCACAGCCCACTCAGGAGCGGAGTCTGGTGCCCATGGCCAGGATGCAGCCCTGTCTCACAGGGTGCAGAGATGAGCAGTGTCTGTGGGGATCCTGAATGGGTGCTCAGCTTGTGCCTTTGGTGGTGCAGGGCTCACTTCACCAGGACCACAGTAGTCCTGGGCTGGTTCCCAGGAGACATCCTAGAGAACACACTGCGCTTGAGCTTTTCCAGCCCCTAGGAAACCCCCTGCCCCAGTGGTGGCCGCTTCCCTGCGTTACAGTTTGGGTCTGCATCTCCTTCTGGCTGGAGACAGGGAGCCCATGGAATGAGTGGCAGGGTCAGGGGCTGTGAGCCCCCCCGAGGAACTGGCTGTGAGTGTCTGCCTGTGCCGTGCCCTGCCCTTCCGCAGGGATACTCCGCGGGGTAAATAAGCACTTCCTCCAATTCTTCCCATTCGCAGCTCCTTCCCTTTCCTTTCCTGCTGCCCTCCCACTTGGCCCAAGGAGCCAGCGGCCTCCCATGGCCGCAGGGGCGGATGTCAGCGCCATGTCCCTATTGCCATGGGACTGAGAGCACTCAACACCCATCCAACCCAAACTGCCGGGAGCAGCCAGCACCCAAACAACCAAAGCGCCATTCCCTGTTCTGGTGGGGGCTGTGGGGCTGTGACCTTATGGCTGCGACTTTCTCTCCGGGTGAGTCACGGGAGCCGGGATGCCATTCACTGACTCATCTGACTCTCAAAAGCCCCCAGTCCCTCTCCTTGCCCAGCACGAGGAGGAGCCGGGGGTGGAGGAGAGGCAGAGCGTGGAGAGGTCAGGGGAGAGGCGGCTCTCAGGCTCCGTATGACCAAGGCGGCATGGCTTCGGTTCCCCGGATGCTCCCATCCTCTGTGCTGAGGGAGGATGAGAGGGAAGAACTGCTCCAGCCCACGCTGGGAGCCGGCCAAGGGCCGTCCCGGGGCCGGAAGGGGCCGGCGGGGGCCGGGGTACGTGCCTGGGTTGGGGCAGCGGGGCCACAGCTGTGCAAACACGGACACAGCGGCTGCTCCGGGGGAGCCGAGCCAGCGGGCTGAGTTCACAGGCTCCCGAGGTCATCCCCGCCGTGCCCCAAGTTTCACCCAAAGGTGCTGGGGCGGGGCGTGGCAGGACCCCCCATTTGCCGCAGACACCACGGGCAGGATGGATGGTCCTGTGGCCATCGTGGCCTCCCCCACTGAGGGACACTGGTGCCCTGTTGTGCCCCGGGGATGGCCGCAGTGCCATCAGTGCAGGGAACACAGCACACCCCGCTTGGGTGCCATAGGTACTGCTGGTTGGTTCTGGGTGTCTTCCCCGAGGTGAGGGGTGCTGTAGTTTGCTGGGTTGGCCACCCTGGGCAGTGGTGGCCTTCAGTGAGTGATATCCCTGGAAGTGCTGGTCAGAGCTCCCCCAGTTCCCAGGGCTGCAGGGCTGGGGACTCAGGGGGAGCCAGTTTGGGGCGTCTCCGACCAGGGCAGTGTTGATAAACCCGCCGGAGCGACCTGAGGCTGGTGTCTGAGTGTCGGAAACAGAAACCAGCTGGGACCAACCCAGCCGGTCGGACTGCCCCCTCCGCTGCTCAGACCAGCATTCTTGGGATCCCAATCATCTCCAGAGCACCGGGCGTCGAGAGAGGAGCTGGCAGCCGGGCTGGAGAGCCCCGCGGTGGGCACCAGCACTCTGTGCTGTGCTGCCTCTTCAGCTGCTTACTGCCCTTTTGGCCGCTGCCCACGGGCAGGGCTGGCCGAGGACGGACAGAGGGACACACTCCCAGGATTGCATTTTCTACGCTGGGAGATCTGGAAGCAGTCTGTGGCACAGAAAAGGTGAAAAGCTTGGTCGGGAGGTAGGTTTGTTGGCACTGAGCCCTAAGGGCAGGGGGCGGTGGGGCTTGCTGGCACTGAACCTTTGGGGCAGGACCTTTTCTGCTTAGGAGAGAGAAGGGATGTGCTTGGGGCTTTAGCCCATGGCAGGGGCATGAGCGTGCCAGTGCTCTGCTGGTGCCAGCCTCATGATACGGCCTCATGGCACGGGGCTCACCAGCCTGGGTGAGATACGGTGCCCAGTGGTCCCTTCCAGGCGTGCCCCAGGGCACGCTCCCTTTGGGGGCTGGCTGTACTGCTGGTACCAGGTACCTCTTATCTCGGTAATGTCAGGAATGCACTATGCTGGGGATTTTTCCTCCTCTGTGAGCCAAGCCCAAGAGTGCCAGGAACAGAGACCCCACATCCTGCCTGCCCTGCCTCATAGAGGCAGCACTGCCCTTCAGCACTCAGCTGGCTGCCCACTGGTGCGGGGCTGGAGCATCTTTGGGGCTCCTGGAGCATCACTCCTGCAGAGCAGGGGGTATGGTGTCCCCCCTCCTCCAAGGGGGCTTGGGGGCCTGGCACAGGATCATGGTTGCAGGGTGCCAGGCCTGGGGATGCAGGGTGCCATGGTGTGTCGTGGTGCATGTTTCAGGGAGAGCCAGGTCCAGGGCTGGAACTCAGAGATGTGGTCCTGTCAGCAACCACTGCTCCCTGTGCCAGTGAGGGAGCCTCCAGTGCTTTGGAGCAGGACCCAGCACAACACAAATGTCTGCTGGAGTCCCTGAGGACAAGTGGCTGCAGATTGCTCTGACTGCTGGAGAGTTTTGCTGGGGCATCAGTCCCCTCCAGAACACTCAGCATCCTTCTCCTCTCCAGCATCCTCCTTCCCTTGATGCTCTCAGCATCCTTCTCTCCTCTGACAGCCTCAGCATCCTTCCCCAGTGCAGGCTTCTGCCTGGGAACCCTCCTTAGAGGTCCCTCTGTGCTCCAAAATGTCAGTGTGGGCTGGAGAAGGATGGATTGGCAGGACCATCCTCACCCTGAACTGTTACCTGCCCCACACATGAGAGCTGTGTCCTATGGGTGGTGGGTGCTCTCCCTGTGGCTGAGCCACTAGCACCCAGCTAGGGAGCAAGAACGGGTGCCACAGGCCCATTTGCTCAGTGGGGAGCAGATTAAAGAGTCCTGCAGAGGGTAATCTTCCCAGGCCTGCAGGTCAGCCGGGCTGCCAGGGATTACAGCTCTTCGTAATGAGCTTAATTGGGACAGTGTTGTCCTGGAAAATGGAGGGACTGGCACCCAGATAACGCTGTGTCTGTGGGACCCGCCGAGTGGCTCTGTGGTGTGGGCTGGGACACGAGTCCCAAGGGGGAACCAGATGGACCTGCAGCCTCCTGGCTCCACTGGGATAGAGGTGAGTGGTGGTGGTGGTTAGCTTTGACTGCAGAGGGCTCTGGCACATCCTGGGTGCTGCAAATCCCTGGCTCCAGACTGGCATGCGGGGTGGAGAGGGCACAGTGCCAGGGGATGCCCACCGGTGGTTGGGTGGGTGTGAGCCATGTAGGACCAGACTGAGCTGGGGTCCTGGGCATGTAGAAGGAGTGGGGATGGTGGCAGAAGCCCCAGCAGTGCCTGTGTCCCTGTGCTGGTCACTGTTGGCCATGCTGGAGACAGGAGGAAAGGCAAAGTGAGCTACTTAGGATGGAGAGAGGTGGCTCTGGCTCAGTCTGCCAGCCAGGGAAACTGTGCATCCCTAGGGTCCTGCCTGGCTGTCCCTGGTGGGATGTGTGACTGCAGGGCACCGTGTGGGCTCATCCCCAGCAGCTGCCACAGCCCTGCTCCAGGCTGGCTGGGACAGAGGGATTGACCTGCCATCAGTGGTGGCCAGAATGAAGTGGAGCATCCTGCATCCTGCTCCTCCTTGGCTGCCCTGTGGGCTGGGCTCCTCCTTGTGCACGGCTGGCAATGCTGGGGGTGGCAGGGCCAGGAGCCCTCTTCTCCCCCTGCTCTTGCCTTGTCCTTTGGGCTGCCCTCTCCCAGCCCCAACCGTGGCCAGGGCTACAGGGATGGTTCCCATGACACAGAGTGGCAGCCAGGTCCAGGCCCTGAGACTCAGAAGTGTGTTCCATCCCGGGCTGGCATCAACTGCACTGGCTGTGGTGGGCACAGGCAGGTCACAGCAGTGGTTTCAAGGCTCCTGACACTGTCACTGCCAGGAGCAGAGGATGGGTGCAGCAGCCATGGGGCTGGACACGTGTGGCCTGCACAGACTTTCCAGGGTCTGCCAGGGAATGGCTCGGCCTTTTCTTCCCCCACGCATAGCTCCTGGAAAAGCTGGGAACTTTCCAAAGTGCTTTGTTGTCCTTGGGTTTCCCTCCTGGTTGCTTGAGGGAGCGGAAGCAAATGAGGAGACAGTGAAGGGCTGGGCAGCCGGGTCCAGCCCTGTGCCCTTCCTGCCCCTGCAGCAGGGTGGCACGGGTGACAACAGATACAGGACAAGGTGGAGTTCAGGAGGAGGTGTCTGGGCTTGGGCACCATGTAGAGTTTGCCATGGTCATGTCTGGGACAGGCCATGGTAGACACTGGGCATCAGCCCCTTTCTGTGACTCCTGTAGGGCCAAGCTGGGACACGTGTGTCTGGGTGTGCCCACTGGGAGCTCACAGTGCCCAGAGCCCCACTTCACCAAGGGCAATATCCCTGAGGGCAGCATGGGATCTGTGTCCCAGTGCCACCAGGAGAATTCTTGGACTGAGAGACTGGGAAGTCTCCCAGCCCATGGTCTGTGGGTGCCATTCTCAGTCCTGGTGGCAGTCCTGCCTGCATGCATGTCCTCACCCTGCTGCTGGTGACCCTGATGTGTCATTGTCCCCAGGGCGGCCCTCCAGGTCACACTCAACGATGTCACTGTCTGTGCGCCCGCAGCGCCGAGTCCTCGTCACCAAGATCAATAGGAGCCAGTCCTTCGCCGGAGTGAACTCATCGGCTGACCGGCCCTTCAGGTAGGAGATGGCTGCTCATGCTGCCTGCCACGAGCAATGGGGACAAGCTTGGGCTTTGTGGTGGGACCTGCTGTGCTTCCTGAGGCTCCTTCCCATCCAGCTGTCCCAGCATCTCCCTCAGGGACCTTTCTGGTAGCCAGGGGCTGTTGCACAGAGGGCTGCAGGGAACACTGAGGCCATGCAGGAGACAGAGCTCATCATCCATCCCAACCTTCTGCCATGCTGTGCCCCAGGAGGGCTGAGAACCCTGCAGCCCTGTGGCTGCTGTCATGACAGGACAGAGGCGGGAAATGTAACTCACCTCATTCTTCAGCCAGCTCTTAAGACCTTCCCTGTGACCATCTCATAATGTTTAATGGGTGTGGTAGAGCTGGGGTGGCTTTGAAGTGTCTTGATGGCCTTGACATCCTGCGGCCGCTAGTTTTGGGGTTGAGTGCTGGTGTGAATCAGGGTTTCCTCAGGGTCACCTCAAACCTATCATTTGAAAGGTTTTACCAGCTGCCTGCCAGCTGCAGTGTGAGAAGCAGCTGTTCCCTGCTCCATCCTCTCCATCCACTGGTGATGTTGTGGTCCCGTCATACCCTTCCTCCTCCTCTCTGCTGAGCTTCCTCACATGCTGGACTTCCCTACCAACCCTTTCTGCACCACCCCTAGCTCCTGGCTACCGTTGTGCAGGTAGTTCTTGGGTAGCAGACAGAGTCTCCCTGTGCTCTGACCTCCTGCCCTGCTCTACTTTGTCCCCAGGTCCTGCCCAGCCTCTAGGCCAAGTGACATTTTCCAGGTCACTGGCACATTGCTGGATTTGTGGGTGCCAGAGGGGGCCCCTTAGAGACAGAGAAGAGATGCCTGCAGCCGAGTGGTTGCTGGGGAGATGCTTGTGGGAGATGCCTCCAGGGACCTTAGAGGATGGGAAGGAGAAGGAATGGTGGAAATTAGGTACTTACCCATCAGTTGGGAGGAAGCCAAGACATTCATTTCCCTACTGATGATTCGGGGAAGTCTTTTGGTCACTTCTGTGAAGAGCAGCACAGGATGGGAGGTACAGCCTGAGGCTGGGAAATGAGGAGCCCATGGTGTCTCCTGGGCACTGGTGGCGCGACGATGCTTTGGAAGGAGGAAGGGAAGAGCCAGTCTGAGGAAGGGAAGAGCCAGTCTGAGTGAGGCGTTGCTCGCTGGGCTGGGGAGTGACTCCATTGCACAAGGCAGGAAGGGTGGTGTTTGGGTCCCAGCACTGGGTCGGCATCCCATGGGTCGGCTGGGGGAGGCAGCTCCATCCAGCAGGTTTGGTGACATCTGGAGAGGCACAGCATCAGTGAGCATGTCCCTGCCCCATGTCGCTGTGCTGGGTGATGAGGTGACAGGGCTGCTGGTCCCCAGGATGCTCCCGTGCTGGATTGGGATACTTGCCTGACTCTGGAAGCACAAGGTATTGCACCCTGCCACAGTGCCCAGAGAGCACCTCTATGCCCCTGGCAACCTGGGTGCTGGGATGGAGCCAATCATGGCCCCTTTAGAGGGTGACCAGGGCTGGAGATGTCCCCATGTACCCTTCAGGAATTCAGTTTGACTCCAACTGGTGCCATCTTTCTTTGCCTTTTCTCCCTCCAGCTGGCACCAGGGACCTCCCACCTCTGCAGAGGCCACACCAAGGCCAAACACTTGGACCCCACTGGGACCGTGTTGCCTTCCTGCTCTTCTCCATCTTCACTTTTGTGGGTTTCTCCTTGTCTTTCCAATGGCTTTGGGGCAGCTAAATGCATTGCCAGGGGGTTGCAGGCATGTGGTGCAGGCAGCACTGCCCAGTCTTGTGGCTCTGTGTCTTCCAGCCCTGCAGTTTGCTTAGAATGGCTTCCAGAGAGGGGCAGGCAGAGCTGGGAGGGGCAGGCAGGTTCTAGTGGACCTGGCCTCCATGCCAGAGATCGCCCTTGTTTTGAGACTGGGTGCATGGCTGGCTGGGGTACCCAGAAGGATCCCGGTGCTGTGTGCTGATCCCAGCCTCTCTCCCCAGGAATCTCTCACCTTTCACCCCTACTGTCTCCCGCAAGACTGGCTCCAGGGTCAGTAGGATGTTCTCAATGTCCCACAAATCCCCACCACCCAAGGTGCCTCAGCCCAACCGCCTGGACGAGGTGTATGAAGCTCTCAAGAAGGGCCTGACGTAAGTGCTGGGGGGGTGGAGGCAGAGAACTCTTGAGGGGCATGGGGACAGCTTGTGATATGGCTTGGGGTTGCCAGCTCTCTGCTCCCACCAGGCAGGGACATGCCAGATCTCTTGGGCACATTGCCTTGGTGTCCCAGATTGTGTGGGGTCCCACATCCCACCATGTCCATGTAGAGGGCATATATGAATTCCCACACCTGGATGCTGGAACAGGGAGTGGGGACGTGTTGCCACATGTGCGGGGTTGGTGTAGGCTGTGGGGAGCAGGAGCCCTGGACACAGCATTCCAACCTGACCCCCCATGGTGTGGTTGCCTCCAGAGCCTACCTGGAGGTGCACCAGCTGGAACTGGAGAAGCTCAGCACACAGATCCGTGAGTCCAAGAGAAATTCGCGCCTGGTGAGTGCTGCTTGGGAAGAGCCTTATGGGGAGTGGTGCTTCGGGCAGACAGCTGGGGTTGTGGGCACAACTGGGGCAACTTGTGGTCCATCTGTGCCTGGGGCAGAGCCTGTTTCTGTAGCATTGTAGGGGCCAGCCCAGGCTCTGGTGTTGGGGCTCCCATCCCTCTGTCATGCACTCTCCAGCCGTGGCTGGGTGCTGCGTGTCCCACTGCCGTGCTATGGGTGGTGGGTGCCATGTGCTGGGTCTTCTTTGGGTGGGCAGAGCTGGCTTTGTGCTACGTCTTATCGCTCTCATCTTTCCTCCAGGGCTTTCTCTACGATCTGGATAAGGTAAGCGGGATCAGTGTCTCATCCCCCTTGTATTCCCCTTCCTTGTGCCTGGGATGTGCTACTGCCAGCCCTGCTCTGCTAGCACTGCCCTGCTGCCTTGTACCCTGGGAAGGAGAGGGTCTGGGGCTCTGCAGGCAGGGTGGCCCAGGTGGGCAGGGGATGAAGCAGAGATGATTTCGTAACCCCTTTGAGGCAAACAGAAGCTATCGTTAGTGAGTGCAGGGCATGCGTTAGCTCACAGGCTGGGAAAAAAGGCATCCTGGAGCCTGGCTTGGCTCCTGGAGGACCTTCTGGTGCACAGAAGTCTAGAGGAGGCTGCAGCACATGGCTGCCACCCTGCAGTTCCCAGGCAGGACCTGCCCCAGCCTCAGCACAGGGGACGCAGAGGGCACATCCTGACCTGTGGCTCCTCCACGGAGGGGCTGCGCTGCCACTCACACCATCTCCTCTGCTTTTCCAGCAAGTGAAGTCAATCGAGCGCTTCCTGCGACGCCTGGAGTTTCATGCCAGCAAGGTGAGAGCTGTGGCAGTGCTGGGATGGCCGTGCTATCCCCAGACCTGTGCCTCACAGCTCGGGCCTGTCCTTGCAGATAGATGAGCTGTATGAGGCTTACTGCATCCAGCGGCGGCTCCGTGATGGAGCCCACAACATGGTCAAGGCTTACAGCACAGGCTCGCCAGGCAGCCGGGAGGCACGTGAGAGCCTGGCCGAGGCCAGCAAGGGCTACAAGGAGTATACGGAGGTGAGGCAGATGGCTGGGGATGGGCTGGCTGGATGATGAGTCCATGGGTGGCTGCTCATGGGTCCTGTCTCTCTGTCTGTTCCCAGAACATGTGTCTGTTGGAGAATGAGCTGGAGAGCCAGCTGGGCGAGTTCCACATCCGGATGAAAGGTACCATGTCCTGCTCCATCCCTATTCTGCTGCCTGCCTGCCTGCCTGCTGCCTGCTCACGCCCCTCTGCCTTCTCTTGCAGGACTGGCAGGCTTTGCCCGGCTTTGTGCTGGTGACCAGTATGAGGTTGGTGGGACCGTGTGGATTGGGTTCTGCTCTTCCTCTACCCTGTTGTCCTTGGGGTGTATCAGGGGTGCTGGCATGGAGGGCATATTGCAGGGTGGTGGTGGGTGGCATGGGTCCATGGCCATGCCTGGGGACATACAGAGAGCACCCAAAACCCTGGGGTGGTGTCTCCCCCATACCCATACCTCTGCATCCCCAGATCTTCATGAAGTATGGACGGCAGCGGTGGAAGCTGCGAGGGCGCATTGAGGTGAACAGCAAGCAGGTGTGGGACAGCGAGGAAATGGTTTTCTTGCCCCTCATCACTGAGTTCCTCTCCATCAAGGTACAGTGCATAAAAGGACAGGGATGGGGTAGGCCAGCTATCATCATAGAGTCATTTAGGTCGGAAGAGACCTCTGTGATCATCAAGCCCAGAACTGCCAATCCCACCATTAAATCGTGTCCCCAAGTGCCACATCCTCATGTTTTTTGAACATTTCCAGGGATGGTGATTCCACTACTTCCCAGGGCTTCCTTCCAGCACTTCACCTAAACATCACCCTCACTGGCCCATGGTTTCACTTCCTTCTCTCCTTCCTCTCTTCCCTCTCCAGGTGACAGAGCTAAAGAGCCTGGCCAACCACGTTGTGGTGGGCAATGTGTCCTGTGAGACCAAGGACCTCTTTGCAGCTCTGCCCCAGGTAGTGGCTGTGGATATCAACGACCTGGGCACCCTCAAACTCAGCCTGGAGGTGACCTGGAAGTGAGTACCTCAGCAGGCATTGCTGGTGGCAGACAGCAGCGCAGGGGATGCCCAGCAAGAGATGACCCACCCCAAGCTGTCTCCCATCCCCAAACTGGGCTGTAATTATAGAAAACCAGAGGTCTGAGCTAAAGGGGATCCTGGTGTCTTGAGACCCCCTGGGCCGGTGCATACTCCTCACCTCCTTGCTGTCCTCTCCAGCCCCTTCGACAAGGATGACCAGCCCTCAGCAGCCAGCAGCGTCAACAAGGCTTCCACGGTGAACAAGAGGTTCTCCACCTACAACCAGAGTCCGCCTGACACGCCGTCCCTGCGGGAACAGGCATTCTATGTAAGTATGCACCAAGCAGGGCTGCTCAGGAGACATGGCCAGTGGAGGGGTCCACACAGGGATGTGCCTAGCAACGTTTCAGAGGGTGGCACAGCTCAGGGATGGGTAGGCAGCTCCTTCCTCTCCAGCCATCCCACCAGGATTCTCCAGTACCCGCACCTGCCCCTCCCTCCCACGTTCACAGCTCCTCTTCTCTCTGCCCAAGAGCTCAGAGCGGGTGGCTGACAAGCGTGGTTGGTCCTTGCTGGACATCTTTCGGGAGACACTCTTCGAGAAGCTGTCTCAGAGCTGCTCCTGCGGCGATGTCTCCTCGGTCGAGCTCGGGAGATGGCCGCAGCAGGGCCGCGTAAGTGCGGGGCTGGAGCAGGCCAGTAGCTTAGCCCAGCACTGTGGCCATCCCGCAGTAGCTGTAGCCACTTCCTGCCTCCTACTCACTATCCCTTGCTGATGTCCAAAGGCCTGATTCTGCCAGGCTGGGTCTGGCTGGTCCTGCAGGGCTAGTCCCCAAGCTAGGGGAGCCTGGGTTCACCCCTGTGCAAGAGCTGGGCACTAGTGAGTAGATAGTTTCTCCCTGTCCCCGTGCTGGTGGCATTGGTGTGGTACTGGTGATGGTGCTGGTGTGACAGTGCTGGTGTGGCACTGGTGTAATGCTGTCATGGTGCTGGTATGACTAACATGGAATTGGCGTGGCATCTGTTCAGTGATGGTGAACTACAAAATTGGTGTGGTGGCCAGTGCTGTACTCACCAGCTGGAGCTGGAGCTGTTGCTGTCCTTGCAGCCATGGTGGTTAGTGTCCTTGGCTTCATGTGTTGCATCCCACTGTGCTGGGGGACTACTGGCACCCCAAGGCTCCAGGACATACAGGGCTGTTCATGGGGAGCTGGATTCCCTGCTGACATTGGGTGGGATCCAGAGCTGGAATCTGCCAGATGTTTGCTGGCTGACCATCCAGCTGTGTCAGCAGAGCCATGGCAGCCTCAGTGCCCTCCAGCTCAGATCCATCCTGCCCCTGCTTAACATGCAGACAGCTGGAGGAGATGGGGCAGCAGGAGCAGGGTCTCAGCTGACACCATTCTCCCCCTCTCCAGAACATGCTGCGGCGCCAAGAGGAGCTGGAGAACGGCACGGCCTGGTCCATCTCCTCTGAGTCCTCGGATGATTCCTCCAGCCCCCAGCTGTC
Organism: Certhia americana; assembly: GCA_018697195.1. Classification (NCBI taxonomy): domain Eukaryota; kingdom Metazoa; phylum Chordata; class Aves; order Passeriformes; family Certhiidae; genus Certhia; species Certhia americana. The sequence continues at coordinate 14,081,202 of CM031867.1, read as the reverse complement.
CAGCAGTGCCCGCCATGCCACACACAAACCCATCGTGCAGCCTGAGGTGCAGGCGTCTGCCCCTGCCATCGAGATCTCCTTCTCCCAGCAACCAGAGGAGGCTGATGCCATGCTTGGGGCCAGTGGCAGCAGTGTCCCCTCTGCTGGGAGCCAGCCAGAGGAGCCAAGCAGCCGTAAGAAGGAGACAGTGGCCAACGGGCATGTGCCCTACTCCCGGACTCTGAGCCACATCAGTGAGGCCAGTGTGGATGCCACAATGGAGGTCAAGACTGCAGAGAGCCCTTCGGAGCCTGCACCCAGCATGGAGGACACAGGGATGGACGAGCAAGATGCACACCCTCTTCCTGGTGCTGTGGTGGCAGCTGCTGTGGCAGGGCAGGACAGGGCCACTGAGGCCAAGCCTCGTGCCTCTGTGGCATGGGCCACATCCTGCAAGGAGGAGGCTGGCAGTGCAGAGCCAGTGCAGAGCCAGGTGCCAGCACAGAGTGACTTTGGCACCGGGATCCCCACAGCACTGGCACAAGCCTCTGTAGAGGAGAGGCCCATCCCAACTGCACCATTGCCCACCAGCATCCCTGAGGTGCCGCGGGGGAAGATGGTGGATTCAGGTCTTGAGGAGGCAATTGGCCTCCTGGGCTCAGCCCTGGATGACTATCGGGGACAGTTCCCAGAGCTGCAGCCCCTCGAACGGGAGCTCAAACATCTGGAGGAGATGCTGCTGGTGAGTGGCTCCCAGCAGTGTCATGGGGTGATGGGGTCATCCTGGCTGGCAGTGCCTGGGGATGATGGGGACAGGGCCAGCCATGGTGGCAGTGCTCAGAGACAATGGAGACAAGACCATCCCTGCTGGCAGTGCCCAGGGGTGATGGGGATGGGGCCATCTGTGATGGCATAACCTCATAATGTGGGTGGCAGGGCTGTCTTGGCTGCTGAGCCAGGATTCAACTCCACCATGCCTTCCTCCACAGCAGAAGCAAGGCGTCTTCCTCAGCCGAGCCTCCAGCATCAGCCTGACAGTGGAGCACGCGCTGGAGAGCTTCAGCTTCCTCAACACCTCTGACATGGAGGACTCGGAGGGCTCTGAGGAGGAGCCTCTCCAAGATGAGAGGTGCACAGTGGGGCTCATAGCATAGGGCACAGAGCAGGAGATTGCCTTGGGGCAGTTGGAATGGGGGATGTTCAAGAATGCCCAAGCATATTTAGAGCTGTTCATCACAGCTTAGGGAAGGTCCAGGTCAAGAACCAGCAGTACCTTCTGGTGGCACAATGTCACCCTGCAGCTGTCCATGAGGGGTGGGCTGGAGGCAGCCCCTGTGCCCTTGGTACTTGTCCTCTGCCCTGTGGGTGGGGAAGGGCCAGGTCCAGGTGTCCTGTACTGATTCACTGCCTTGATCTCTCCCTGGCTTGCAGGAGGGCTGGCAGACCCCTGCGTGGCACTAGGGCCCCCAGCGCTGGCGAGATGGGGGCAGATGACACCGGCTTGTGCAGTGGTTCTGAGGCCAGCACTGACCCCATGAGCACCGGCAATGAGTTCCTGGATAAGGCTCTGGTGCTTCACCTCAACAATTGCAACCGCCTACTGCTGGTGAGGACCAGGGTGGGATATGGCAGCAGGGGACACCCTGGGGTGGGCTGTATGTATCCCCTTGAAGGGGGCCTTGCTGCAGCCCGGAGGCTGTGATGTGGGCAGTGAGCTCTGTCCCTGAAGTCTTGGTTTGGCTGTGCCTTGCAGAAGCTGGGCACCTTCGGTCCCCTGCGGTGCCAGGAGATGTATGCCCTGGACAGGCTGCTGCGGGAGTCACAGGTGCTGGAGATCGTGTGCCAGCTGACAGAGGAGCGCGCAGGAGCAGCCAGCTCGGCCGCTGATGGTAAAGAAACACAGCTTGAGGGGACCCTCTGTGCCACCCTGGAGGCTGTGTGAAGCCTGTGTCCCCTTGTGGGGCATGGCTGGGCAGCGATGGATCATGCCAGACAGAGGGCAGGAGTCACCCGCCTGCTGCCATGGCCTTGGGGAGGGCTGACAGTGCCTGTCCCCACAGTGGTGCAGTTCTCGACACGGAAGGAGGGCGTGCTGCCCCTTTGGGACCTCTGTGTGGAAGTGCCCAACATCTACACCTGCCCTGTGGAGCGGTTCCTGCAGGTGCTCAGTAGCCAGTATGCAGCTCCCATCAGTGAGCAGCACCCTGGTTTGGCTGATGCTGGTGAGTGAATGCCCAGGGGTGTAAAGGGAGTTGCCAGCCTCACTCTGACCATGAGTGGGAGGATATGGGTGCCAGGAGCTGCACAGAGGGGTGACCATGGCTGCTGCAGACCATGATCTTGATTCTTTCCCACAGTGTGTGTGAAACTGGTGGAGGACGTGCTGAATCGGCGGCTGCCCCGACGGCCCGGCAGTGCCCAGAGTGAGCAGGTCACCATCTTCCAGTACTGGAGCCACTTTGAGTCACTCGGTGCCCTGGTGCTTGACACCTACATGATGGAGCTGGCAGAGGAAGGTGGGTGTCCTCCCACCCTCCTTAACTCCTGGGATGGGGTGCCAAAGTATCACCATATGACCGATCACCCTGCAGCAGTGCCGTGACCGTTCTGGGGCATCACTCAGAGGCTCAGCCATCCTTGGGGTGGGCAAGTCAGTCTGATCCAGAGTGCAGCCCAGTCCCATGCTGCCTTCTCATGTCCTTGCTCTAGGTTCCCAGTGTCTTGGGCATCAACTCCATGCGTTGGCACCTTGCGTGGGGCCCCCTCTGCCCAGCATGGATCCAGGGAGCCTGGGGATGGGTGGCAGGGGTGTGGGGACAGTGCCATGTGACTCCCCACACCTTGGCTGAGCTGCTGGCTTCCCGCAGCACTGCTGGCACAGAACCTCAACTCGGATGACCAGGACGTGGTGCTGCGTGCCCTGAAGCGCATGCCTGAGGGCCGCCTGAAGAAGGAGGGACTGAAGGCACTGAGCCTGCTCCTTGTGGAGGGCAACAGCAAGGTGGTGAGCGCTGTGTCAGCCCAGCTCCGCAGCCTGGCAGAAAACCCCCGCTTCCGCCAACGGGTATGTGCTGCACGAGCCAGGGGTGATGTGGGCTGGTGCCCCTGCTCTGCTATAGATGGTGGCACTGACTCCCCCATCTTCCCCAGGCCCTCGTGTGCTTCCTGGAGCAGCTGGAGGATGAGGAGGTGCAGACACGTGTGGCAGGGTGTGCAGCGCTGGGCTGCTTGAAGGTGAGGGATGTGGGGAGGAGGCAGCAGGGCTGCGTGTTCCAGAGAAAGAAGAAACCAAATAGGCCAGTGACTCTGGACACACCTGCACAGCCTCCTGTTCCTGGGAGAGAAGAGATGGAGATGCCCCAAATGTGCTGTAGCAGCCGGTAGGGGCAGAGAAAGAAGGAAAATGAGGAGGAAAAGAAAGAAAATGAGGGGTTTTACTGCACCATAGGGCTGTAGTGCCCTGTGCTACCTTTCCCATCTGACTGAGTTCCTGCTCCAGCCCTGACAGACAAAACTCATCTCCTTGTCCCTTCTCCTGCAGGCCAAGGAGAGCATTGAGCAGCTGGTTTACCTGTGCCAAACCGACAAAGAGCCTGTGCGGGAGGCAGCCAAGCAGAGCCTGATGCTGTGCGGTGAGTGTCGTGCTGCTTCTCTGCTTGCTCCCCACCCGCAGCATCCCAAGTGGCATCTCCTGGTGCCAGCAGTGCCCACGGGAGATGGGGCTCCATGGCTACCCCACGCACTCTGGTTCATCATGCCTCGAGCTCTGCCAGGCAAGAGCAAGCTGGCAGCGAGGGCCAGGCATCCTGTAGCCACAGCAATAAGCCTGGTTGTTATTTATTATTTGCTAGATGGCCCTGAGAGAACCATCTGAGTGTGTTTCTAGGCCTCCAGATCACGGCAGCTGACACGTGAGCTGTCCTTGTCCCCCTTGTCCCTGCTCCGGCCGCTTTGCTCACGAATGTCTCTGTCTTAGAGCCTGTCAGCCATGTCACGTTTTGGAGTCTTGGTTGTGTGTCTTGGTTGTTGATAGTGCACATCCCACTGGCACCCCGACACATGTAGATGCCTTGTGTCCTATGTCCCAGCAGATTGTCCATGTCACCATCTCTTGCTGGGGATGGCCGCTGCGGGCAGATTTGTGGGCAAAGAGCTAAGAGTGAGCCTGTAGCATGATGTGCATCCCTGTGTGTGCCTGGGGGTGCTGGGGGAGCCCTTGCGACCCCCATGCCAGTGCATGCAGATGTGCACAGCTTTTGGAGCCAACAGAGCTGGCACAACCCTGAGCACTGGTACCGTGGCCCCAAGTGAGGCTCTCCACAAGCCAACGCTCCTGCAGCCCAAACACGAGTTATCCCTGCCTCACGTGGGCAGCTGAGAACAGGATTTGCAACCTCTGAATCAGGAGCTCTGGGGACTTTTTGATCCAGATCCCAGCTGGAACCTGCCCAGGGGTGTGCTGTTGAGAACAAGAGAGGTTTCCATGCTGTGGCCATAGCACGCAGGCTCAGCTCTATCAGGTGTTAGGCATGTTTCCGTGGAAAGGCTGGGGTACGTGGCCAAGGATGGGCAGGGGACAGTATTTCTGCAGTTTGTATCACTGACCGTGCCATGTACTTGCAGGGGAAGATGGTAAATCAGCTCACCGGCGACTGGAGGAGACCCTGGACAGCCTCCCACGGATCTTTGCACCAGCCAGCATGGCCAGTACAGCTTTTTGAGACCCACGCACACCCACCTGCCATCCCTGAGGGCAAAGGCACTGCTGGGCCACCCGGGCTTGCACGGACTGGGGACCCGGCAGCTCCCACTCTCTCGGCAGCACACCGCAGTATTACCCCGCCCGCCGGCAGCTCGCCACGGCCGCACACTGCCTTATGGAGCACCGCTTCCCCGGCCCCAGCCCCACGGGTGCCACCTCTGCACCACTGGGCAGGGGGCTCGCTGCACATCCCACCCTCTGATCGCTATTTAAAGTACCCAGGGAGCCCACCCTTCCTGCCCCCCTCGTCAGCTAAAGCTGCCAGGACTGGGGTGGCAGGGAGAGGTACCGGATTTCTCTGCCTCCTCTTGCCTTCCTCTTGCTCGAGGGCATGTGCCCTGTCCCGGAAGGACCTGCACTTTGGAAACGGAGCTGCCAGGGCCATGGGGACTGCTGCCCTCTGTCACCTGGAGTCCCCAGGACTTAAATAAAATGAAATATGAGATATTAATATATTCTGCTGGCGTTTCTTCTTTCCAGCTCCACGTGCTCCTGTCCCTCCCTGGCTTGTGGCTGTAGGGAGTGTAGTGAGATGTGGCCTCAGCCCAGAGCCTTTCCTGGCCTTTTGGGAAGTGCTGTGGAGGGCAGGGGCAGGAGGAGCGATAGAGGGACGGACAGACGGATGGACAGAAGCTGCCACTTTTTTTTTTGTTTGTTTTATTTTATTTTATTTTTTATTTACAGATTTTTGCAGAAAAACAAAAGCAAAAAATTCTTTTCTATAATGTCTCTATAAATCTATATATAATGTAATTACAGAGAATGACTAATTTTGATTTTAAAGCAGAAATAAAAACCTTTAAAGAGTGTTGGTTTTGCTTTAAGGGTGTTTCTTTGGCCCCAGTGCCTTGGGGCAGGGCAAGTTGGGTGTCAGCATAGCTGCCTCAAGCGTGACAGGGGATGTCATGGGAAATAACTGTGATTTTTTTTCCCTGCAAGTCAGCCAAATGTTGCCAAAATTTGACTGCCAGGCATGGAATGCTTTACTCAAGGTAGTACGAGGTGGCCACACAGGATGGGGTTCACCAAAACCAAGGCTGCCCTGGGAATGGAAACAGCCCTGTGTGCACACATATGTGTGTGTGTATGTGTATGTGTAAATCCATACATTCCCCACCTCCAGCTGCTGTCGGTTATCTAGGCCCTGACTTCCAGTTTGGACCAGTAAGGACCCATGTCCAGCACTGGAAGCAGATTGCAGCAGCTGTGATGGCCAGGCCATGTTCCCAAATGTCCCCACACCGGATGGGTGTGACAGGGAATGTTAAACCACCCTGTGAGCTGCTCTGCCTCACTGGCTGTGCCTTGTCCCAGGATATCCGCTGTCCCCACCTTACTGTGTGAGGGACACGCCACTGGGCTGGGAGGGAGGCTGCTTTCTGTGACCCCTCTTGCTGCTTGTCCCTCACCACCTTCCCTGAGATTGGGAGTTTTTTAGAGGTTTTTGTTCCTCTCCTGTGCAGCTTCTCTGCACCGATGAGCTGCTAGATTGCTGGAAGCTTGCTGGGAAGGAAGCACTGTTTCCTCTGGCTCTCCCAGGAACTTTGCCCTCTCGGTGGCTGTGACAGTATGGTGTAACAGCATGGTGGGAGCCACCTCCCTGACACAACACAATTGGTTCTCACTGCTTTGATTAAATTTAATTTCTAGAGTTTAGTGGCTTTGGCAGCATGTGGCTGGTGACACGGAGCCTTCCACCCCACCAAGGAGGAGGTGGCAACAGGCTACAAAGTGTGTGGCAGAGTGTTGGGTCTTGTGTCACCTCCGGATTGGGCTGGGCAGAAAGGGGGGATCCTGGATATTTCTGCCTGCATCATGAAGTAGGGCAGCTGGAGCCCTTGGTCCTGCACCCTGCATGGTGTCACTGTGGGGATGGGGGTCCCCAGAACTGCTCCCCCTCTCTCTGTGGCTTCACTGATTTGCTTTAAGCTTATATCCTTTGCCTTCCTCTTCTCAAACCCCACCCATCACATTATGCTGGTTTAAATCGCTGAACATCTATCATGATGGTGCACCTGGGGAAGAATAACTCCATGCCCCAGTACCTGATGGAGGCCAACCTGCTGGGAAGCAGCTCTGCACAGAAGGACCAGGGAGTCTTGGTGGACAGGAAGCTGTGCCTTAGCTAGCAGTGTGCCCTGGGGACCAAGAAAGTCACTGGTATCCTGGGATGCATTAGGAAGAGCATTGGCAGCAGGGCAAGGGAGCTAATCCTGCCCCTCCAGCCCTAGTGAGGCCACATCTGGAGAGCTGTGTCCAGTTCAGGCTGCTCAGTACAAGAGAAACATGGAGTTCTTGGAGCAGATCCAACAGAAGGATACAAAGATGATTAAGGAATTGGAGCATATCTCTTACAAGGAAAGACTGAGGGAGCTGGAGCTGTTCTGCCTCGAGAAGTTATGACTGAGAGGAGACCTCATCAATGTCTGTCAGTATCTGCAGGGAGGGTGCCAGAGGATGGATCAGGCTCTGCTCAGTGGTGCCCAGCAACAGGACAAGAGACAATGGGCAAAAACAGATGCACAGGAAGTTCCACATGAAAATGATCAAGAACTTCTTCACTGTGTGGGTGACCACACCACACAAAGGAACAGGTTGCCCAGAGAAGATGTGGAGTCTACCTCTCTGGAGGTATTAAAGAACCATCTGGATACAATCCTGTCCAATGCCCTCTAGGATAACCCTACTTGAGCAGAGAGGTTGGAGCAGATGACCCATAGTTGTTCCTTCCAACCGTACTATTCTGTGATTTTTATCTTTTTATCTGTGATTTCTTTACCCCCTGCCAGGTATTAATGGACATGGACAAGAACTCCCGTCCCAAGGCTTCATTTTTCTAGCTCTCATGACAGCTGCTCCAATCCCTTAATCATCTTAGTGGCACGTATGGTCCTGGGAGGGGAGTCGTTTAGAGCTGCAAAGATGCCCCCAAAGGCAGCAGAGGCAGGGACATACCCCCAGTCCTGCCAGCTACTCATGCCAGAGCAGGGGCACTGCCATCACCTGCAGAGCTGGGGATTTATAGTCCCCAGGCCAAGCAAGGCCCATCCATTGGTGCTTCCCAGGGTTTCTAAGCACATCCCAAAAAGGTTATATTACTTTTCCTCACTGTAGCAGAGCTTTTTGGGGCTGGCTCAGGCAGAATGAAGCATATCATGATGCATGTGGTCCCATCTGGGACACCCCCTCAGCATAACCACATCTGGACACGGTTTTATCTGCAGATGGGATTGTGGGGAGGGGTAACCAGGGGACACTGCTGCATCACTTAGCCTTCTTCCACCTGCTTTGGGGGCTGGACAAGCTCCAGAAACAAAGCACAGTACTTTCCCCAAAGCACTGCATCATGCTGTCAGCTTCAGGCAGCAAGAGATGAGGGATGTAGGTCCCAGCTGGCACATGCAACTGCAGACAAGAGCACCTGAGAGGTGGAAAGTGGCCCAGCCCTCTCACACATTTGTTTTGGTTAGGTTTCTTTTCCCCTTTCAATAACTGTTGGGAAAAAAAAAAAAATCAGCCCAGTGGCCAAAGCCATGAATTTAATTCACTCACCTACCTGGGTGTTCTCCTTGCCCTGCCAAAACTTTGTCCCCTCCCTGCAGCACAATTTCACTTTCCAAGATAAGCTACACCTTGACTGTAGAGATCAGAGCAGGAAAGCAGACTTCTGTCAGGGTAGGCAGGGAGCTGCAGGCCAGGACAAAATGACTCTGCTCCTGGAACTGCAAGGAATAATCCCATTATTTATGTGGCTGTAAGTACATGTGGGAAGAAACCTCAAACAGATTAATTTAGGAATCTATTACCCAGCCCCTTGTTGTGAACGGGTTTATGCTGGCATTGCCAAAGACCTTTGCCCTATGGACACCACCAGGTCACCTGGAATTGCAGGACTGCCATTTTCACAGGACTGAACTTCAAACTAAAGGTCTTGATTTTTGGATCTCTCAGCTTCATAGGTGAACTCCCTGGGAGCCACTTTCACAGCACACAGGGACAGACACAGCAGTGCAGAGCACATTTTGCGGCAGCATTTGTTATTTCAGAAGAGACAGTGTGCCAGCACCGCGTTTGTCAGCCAAATCTGTGTCAGCACTTAAAACATCCCCCTCCCGTACGGACGTGCTTGTGCTCAGCAGCTACTTGCTTTTCTTGTAGGAGCTGCAGCCCGTGGGAGGGTGTCTGTGTCACAGTTACATTATCCATGTGCTCTGGCTTGGGAAAGATGTTCCTTTTCCCAACTTACTGCTGGTTTTGCTTCTTTTTTCTTTTAATTGGAAGAGTGCACACGGATTCTGGAGCACTCTGTGGTATTGCTTTTTACCTGCTAGTCTTGGGAAAGTGTCCTGAGATGCCCCTGAAGACCATCAGCACAATATTCCCTCCTCTTGCACAGCATCCAGGCTGGTGCAGCTGCCCAGGTTTGACACCAAGAGCAGCCACCAGCCAGAATGACCCCAAGGAGATACTGCCATTTTGTGGCACCACAAACTCCAATCAGCCCTTGTGTAAGAAATCACTTAAATCTTGATGCAAAGTAATTTTTGGGGGTTGTAGTTTATGACTCTCCGGTCTGAGCAATCTTAAAGTTGGACCTCTGACCTTTTCCCAGGCTTGGGGGAAATTGTTTCCACAGCACTCACTGGGGCTCTTAGAGATGATTGGAACAACCAAGCAGCCCGAGCTGAACCACAGCAAAGCAATGGCCTCCTTGAGAGTACTGACATGTTCCCTGCAGGGCTGTTGGGCACATCTGTATGGGCTTTTTCTCCAAGGACCAACTCTGGGCCAACAGAGCTGGGGCCTTGTTTCATAGAGTGACCAAATGGTGCTCCAGGCAGCCTTCAAAATTTAATGTCATGCTCTCAATCTCGACTAGTGTCTTCCTTACAGCTGACTTGGAGTGGTGACTATGGAGGGATTGTGAAGGTGATGGAAGCGCAGAGTTGGAATGAGGAGGGTGAGCCCACTCGGGGGCTCAGCAGCGTGGTCGGGAGCTCCTTGGCTTCAAGTTCTTTCCATTCTGCTCATCAGCAAGGCATCTCTGGGAAAGGCCTCGCTCAGGCAACATTTCTAGAAGCAGCATCTGCCCCTGGGTGTCTAATTTAGACAGGCTCAGAGATTGATATTCAGGAGCACTCACAGTTAGGACTGAAGCTAGGGATTTGAATTCCCTGCAAATCAGCTCAAAAGCGCCTCCAAGTGAGGAAACCGAGCATCAGTAGGGCAGACCCCCAGCACTCGCTGGTGGATGGTCCGGGACACTTCTGGCAGATGAAGTCCACGAATAGGTGCTTGCCAGGAAAAAAAGTCTGCTTCCTAAGCAGCGACATTCCTACTAGAAAGATGCGACCGTTTGCCTCGGAATGGCTCAAACAAAAGGCAGAGGGATCGTTAGCAACCATTACACCCTGCCCTGGGTAAGAGGCAGTTTTACATACAGTCACTGCTCCTCTCCATTTTGATTCATGCCTGAGCTAAATTTTGAGCTTAAAGCAGGATTCGTGGCTACAGACGGAAGATATGCCATTCTCCCCAAAATTATAGCATAAGCATTGATGGCTTGACAGCTTAGAATGTACGTGATTTTTTAAAAACTCACACTACAGAAATGTTTGGAGCAGATTCTTCATGCTGTTGCTGACTTAATTTCCTTCTATACCAACTCATGTAGTGGCTAAACGGAAGGCCATGGATGTGGGTTGTATTTCTTTTTTTATTTTAGAAAAGCTTTTGATTGTCTAGCACTGGACTCAAAGATCCTTGTAAGGTACCTTCAAATTCTGGATATTTTGTTTTGATGATTCAAATTTCTCACGCAACGAAGACCCCGGAGCTCATGGGGACTTCTCTCTCAACCATGGTTGTGGGCTACACCATCACCTCTCATAATTACTGGCCACTTTTTACCAATGCTTTGTAGATAATTTATTTCTCCTTCAGCCAAGGCTGCATCCATGCAGCTCATCCCCTCTGCCCCCTCGGTAAGCTGCCAATGCCCCACTGAAATGGGCTAATGGACTTAATCTCGCTGTCATGATCCTGAGAAGGAAACTTGTTCTGGGTTGTCAACAACCCCCAAAGGAGTATCAGTACTCAGAACACAGCCCACGGCGCTCTGCTGCTTTGCAAGGACTTGAGAGAGCTTAGGCTTAGGCAGGAGAAACCCGTAAAGCCAGGTCAGGGCCTGATCTCACTCTCAGCCCAACTCCCCTGGCAGAGGGACCCTTCTCTCCACAGCACAGCTCAGCAAGTCATCACCATTATTCATACCAGGACTTAAGGGCACAGTTTACACATTCTAATGTATGCGAATATTTTTTCTGATGGGTTTGTCGCTTGTTAAGCAAATTGTGGTAAAGCCTAGGTTGTTGAACAGCTTTTACCCCAACATGCAGTGGTATCTCAAGAGGCACAAATTCGAGGCAAGATTTTTAACATGGATTTCAACTGTAAGTGCTTTAAAACTCTTTAGGTCTACCACCACAGGTTTGTGTTGAGGTTTCTTTACATTTAGATTTCTCTCTGTATTCCTGGCCTTATTGTTCTCCAGGGACTGATAGGGGAGTAAAATGAACAAAAAAAAAAAAAAAAATGCAGCTTCCTTCCAATGTCTGATTTTTGAACTATTAATATTTTAACCCATTACTCTTGCTCCATTTCACATGGATTTATGGTAAGAAAATACCAAGAGGATTCAGCATGAGCTCATAGAGTTCTCCTCTCCTCAGCTTGCCTGTCAATCAGCTCTGGGTCTGCTACAGCGCTGCTGGAGATGAGAAAATATGTTAAACCCAGAAGATTCAGCGACTCAGGGAACTGCAGAAAATGAAAGACAGACAAGCCCCTGTGTATTCTCACATAAATTCATGCATCTCACCAAGGGTGCCATAGCTTTTTTCACCTTTTGGGGATAAATTGTGGACAGAAAACACCATGGTGTCTTAACTTCTGATGGAAATCAACCTTGCTGACTCTCCCAGAAGCTTCCTACTAAACACCTGGCAGCACATCTACCATTCCTGCTGTGCTGAAGCTTACTGGAACTGGTTTATCCTACTCGATTATGAGCTTGGCAAGCCCAAGGTCCTTAAAAACACCAGGCAATCACCATCTTAAATCACAGAATTGTAGAACCCTAGGATCTCCTGAGTTGGAAAAGATCCACAAGGACCATTAAGTCCAAATCTTGGTCCTGTACAGGACATCCCCAAGAATCACTCCACATGCCTGATGTTGTCCAAATACTTCTTGAACTCTCTCAGGCCTAGTGCTGTGACCACACCCCTGCTGAGCCTGTTCCAGTACTTGGCCACCCTTTGGGTGAAGAACCTGTTCCTAATACCCAGCCTAATTCCCCCAGACACGGTTCCATGCTGTCCCCTCAGGTTCTGTCACTGGTCACAGACAGCAGCGATCAGCGCTGCCCCTCCGCTGCCTCTCCTGAGGAAGCTGCAGCCCACAGTGAGCTCTGCCCTCAGTACCCTCTTTTCCATATTGAAAAAGCTGAGTGTCCTCAGCCACTCCCGGCATGGCTTCCCCTCTAGATCCTAATTCCAGTCACTCTTTGGTATTTACAAAACTGTCCTATGATTTTTCTTTTGATTAATTCATGATTGTATTTCCAGCTTAATGAAAGTTTGGTCTCTAAACTAGGCAAATGTTCCTCCTCAGCAGGAGGATGGACTTTTCTCTGTGGCCTTATTCTCCTGGGAGGAGCTCATTTACCCATTCGAGGCTGAGACACAGCTCCTGCTATGAAGTTTTGGGCTGAGGTGAAGGGGCAGGTTTTGATAAAACAGGGGGAGCAGTTTTGGCTGAGGTGAGCGGGGCAGTTGCGGCTGAGGTGAAGGGGCAGTTGGCGAGGAGGTGAAAGGGGGCAGTTTTTGATAAAACAGGGAGGCAGTTGGGCTGAGGTGAAGGGGGCATTTGGTGGATGCGGGGGCAGTTTTTGATCAACAGGGAGAAGTTTTGGGGCGAGGTGAATGGGGGGCAGTTTGGGGCTGAGGGTGAAGGGGCGTTTGGGGCTGAGGTGAAAGGGGGCCGTTTTTGATAACAGGGAGGCAGTTTTGGCTGGAGGTGAGGGGGCAGGTTTTTGATAACAGGGAGCAGTTTTGGCTGAGGGTGGAAGGGGGCAGGTTGTGATAAACAGGGAGCAGTTTCGCTGAGATGAGGGGGAGTTCCAGCGAGCCGCGGCGTGCAGAGCTCAAAACCACTGCTGCCCCAGGATCTGGGGGCAGAAAAACTAAAACAGAGGAAGCTGCCCATGGGCTCCCCTCACGCCGCCCACGTCGGTGCGAGCGCTTGCCCTGAGGGGAGGGAAGGGGCGGCATGCCTACGGCCCACCCCCCCGCCTCGGCGGCACGTGACGCCGCTGACGCACAGCACGCACGCACGCACAGGCCCGCGCGACGGGTGACGCCGCGGGGCCCCGCGCGGTTGGAAAGGTGGCGCGCGGGACTCGCGCCCTCGCTCCCCCTCCACTCTCGCCCCGCCCGCCCAGCCCCGCCGCTCCCAGCCTGCCCCGCGCGGCCTCTTACCCCGGCGCGAGCCGGCCCCACCCCCCCCCCCCGGCCCCCTTTCCCCCACGCTTCAAGGGCCGGCGCAAGAGCCGCGCTGGTGCGCGTTGCGCCAACTGCGCCCCGCCCCGCCGCCATTTTGTGTCACGAAAGGACGTGGAGCGAGTTAAAAAACCCGGGGCTGGTGCCGGGCGCTTAATGACGGCGGCGGCCGCGGGCGGGGCGTGAGGGCGACGGGGGCGGGTCCTCCGCGGGGCCCGCGGCGGCGAGGGGCGGCGGCGGCGGCCGGCGGCGGAGGACCGGGCGGGAGCGGCGCAGGGTAAGCGCGGCCGGCGTGGGGGTTTGCAGTCGCGTTTCTCCGGCCCCGACAGGTGTCACGATGGGGGCTTACGGGCGCGGCTGGGGGCCCGCGCAGCGGGGCCCGGCCGGCGGGGGCAGCAAGGGGGGCTTTGTCTCCTCTACGTCCCGCGCCGCCGCCGCCCACCGCCCGCCATTCCCCCACAGCGGGCGCTGGGCTGGCGGCACCGGCCCGGCCGCCCGGCCTCCCTTCCCTCACCGGCCGCCGCCAAACGACGGCCCCGACTCCATTTTCTTTCCTTTGTCTGCCTCCACCGCGCCACCGGCGGGCTGATTAACAGGCACCCAGTTACCGACCCCACCCCGCCGCGCATGGCGCCCCCCACATTCCCTTCCCTCCCCGCAACGTCCCTCATTCCCCCCCCTCCCAGCCCCACGCCGGGGGCCCGGCTCCCCTCCCGCACCACCGCTCCACTCCTTTCTCGCACCCGCGGGGCTCGCCGGCGCCCCTCGGCCGTGCCGCCCGTGTACTGCCGCGGTGTCGGCCGGGCAGCTGCCCGCGGGGACGGGTGCGGTCCCGTGGCCGCGGCCGCCGCCTCGCTGCGAGCGTGTGCGGCGGGGAGTGAGAGTGCGCTGCGGAGGCGCAGGCGGGAAATCTCGAGGCTTCCCTCTGCAAGGGCAGGCTGGAGCAGCGCCATGCAAGCAGCACCGGGGCGGGGCACGGCTGGGGGGCGCCCGCTCTCGCCGCGGGACCGGCCCGGGCAGGCCCCCCCGCACCCCCCGCACCGCTCCGGAGAGCGGCGGCCCAGGGTCTGTCGTCGCCCCCCCCGCACCACCGCCACTCCCCGCTCTGTCCACGCAACCACCACTCCGGTCCCCCACGGGGCTTCAGGCTGCCGATCGGGAGGGCCTCTGGGGCTGCCAACGAGCAGCTGAGCAGCTGTGTCGCTTGCGGGAGCTGGGCCGGCTTTTGTTGCCGCGACTCGCGCGGGAACCTCCCCGGGACCTAGGGCCTCCGCAGCCGGGCGGCCTTGCCAGGGAGGAGCCCGAAAATCTCGTGGCAAACGACGGCGTTATTCCTCCCTCAGGTACGGTGTGCTTGGGGGGGGGGCAAGCACAAACCCGATTCGTTTTTTGTGTGGATGCAGGGGAGGAAAAACGCACCATGGCTTGTGTCCAAAACGCTTTTCTGTTTTGTGATCTATTAATCAGCTTTAGATTCTTGAGAATATTACGTTCACATAAGTATCGGATTTGGCCTTGTGTTAAACCCTGTGAAATGGTAATTCGGAAGGAAGGGTTTGTACGTGTTGTATGGTTTCCTTCTCTGTTCCAGTGTAATCCTTAGGACTTGACCTGTTGGTAGCAACCGGAGCTCGCTTTACATGTTTTGATTCCTATTTTTTTTGCCGAGCCTTTCTCCCCTTAAATTGCATGCATGGGCTGTTCTCGGTCTCTGGCCAATTAACCGAATTATGGTAATAAAACTCCAGAGGTGTCATAGGGGAAGTATCTGAAACACTGTTTACCACTTCAGGGTATGTGTTTTTGTTTCGGTAGAAAGGTGCGAATATTGTCTCGAAATTCTCAAGTTTTCATATTCTGCAGAGGCCTGTTGAATTGCAGGAGCCACATTTGGTATAAGACATAATTCTGTGCTGTACCAGGCTGTTCTTATTTAACACAAAATCCCCCTGACATTTCCCTCGTGTCGGAGATAGGCAGCAGGAAAACTGAGAAAAAAAAGACAACAGATTTTAGTAAAAGGGCAAAAGCAATGCTTTGCTGCCTTTTTTTTTTTTTTTTTTTCTCCTAGGTTGAAGCG